>CAWUFW010002484.1:0-1200000 GCA_963921515.1 Calotriton arnoldi
AAAACCACCAGTTACCGCCGGCACGCAGCAGTCCACACGCCCGCACAATTACGATGCAAAAAGCAGGCCAAACACCGCCGGCAAGCCAGCAACACCGTCCGCCATCAAAGTGCGCCCGCACACGTAGCGGCGCAGCCCAACTGACACACACCGCCCGACGAAACACGTCCCGCCCGGCGCATAAATTACGATGCCGCAAACAAACGGCTCCCACGGCCAAGAGACACCGCACGTGAAAGAGAGGCGGAAACACGGACGCAGAGCACGGACAACGAAGAAGCGGCACCCCGGGCATGAATCCAGCACTGCAGGCCCTTCCCATGCTTCTGCTGATGCACCACCAAGGACGCAACGTACCGCGGAGACGCAGGTAGGCACACACACAACAAGTGCACGCAAACAGCGCACACAGTGCAAGAGGCGGAAAAAGCGGACAACCCTCCACCAGCGCGTGCACACTACACATCCACCATTGCATCCACATATGACACACAGGCCAAATCCTAACATCGCAGAACACATGTGTACACACCACCTGGGACTAGGAACCAACCACCCCGTCACGGCCCCAAAGCGCCGATGACGCCGCCACACATGCGCACAACGCAGAGGCCAACCGCAGCGCCATGCATGCGTCGCACACAGACACAGGGACACAACCAAGCAGCACACACACCAGCCCCACCCCGAACGCACATGACACGTGACAGGCCGGCCACAGACATGTCCCCAACGCCCAATTCACGGACAACACCCAACGCCACACAACCGACGCACACATGTCAGTGAAGTCACGCAACAGCAGGACACACCCCAGTGTAACAAACATGGCGAAGCACACAGCGGTGGCAACACCAACTAGGAGAAGCAGGGCCCCTTCGGGAAGAGGAACGCCAGTACCACACTGAAAAACCCATACCACCCTGCACATATGAACAAGACACATGAAACGGAACACCAAAGAGCCCGGGGACCGACAACAGGTGGCCCAAGAATAACATCCACACACAAGGCCCAACGCAGAGCGGAAAGGCAGCCTGCCGCCCACACAAGGGAGAGCAGACAGCACTGAATGACCTTCCATTCCAACACCGAAACCACAGCCCTACGACAGAAGCCGGTGAATACAGCCATTGTCCAAGAATAGACCAACACAGGCATGCCGAGGAGACCGACCACAGGGCAGATAGCGCATATCACAGAAGCACACAACGGACGGGGAAGAAACAAGAAAACACTCCCCCATGTCGGCCACATGCAAGTTAATTGGAAGGAGTCACACAGCACCGACCTTGAACTGTCTGAGAAGCATGTGGGAAAAGGGCCCGTGTCCTCCAAACAAGCCAACAGAACACAAGTCCTGTCTCCCCACGACTACACAGAGCTCACAGCAACCCCGGAGCGTGCACATTGCAGACTGCACACACAGCCGGAGCACGCCACCTCTACGAACCGCTGCGAAATGGCAACCGCAACACACCTACCCAACTACGCCGAAGAGCTCAAGCTGTACCAAACCAACACGATACATACATTGGGATGCGATCTCCTGTCCCTGCTGAACGTAAGTTACCGACTGACTTACCGCATCACATTGTTCAGCTGCGTCATGCCCGTCTTCTACTGTCGGAGGTGTCCCTACCAGCATCCCGTCGAGATATGCCTCTCCAACCCGGCATGTCTGAAGGCGGACCTGCTACCACTACTCCTCCCTCTGGACGCACACGACAGGGCCTGCTCTGCCTATGGGGGCATGGCGTATGTGGCCAACATCGCACGCGCACTGAAATGGAACCACTGTGCCTCCACACGACGGATCATCGAGAACAGCTACATCGAATGTCACCCAGCATGCCCCATCATGGTCCTCCAAGGGACAACCTACGAACAACACCTTGACAGCCACCATCCGCTTCATTGGCTGGCAAACATGTACACCACCAATGACATGGAAGCCCTGCTGGACGGCATCGCATACCTGACAACCTGTAAATACGTCGGACCACAACGCAGGTTCCCCGAGTGACCTATGAAGTCCAACCCCGCACCCATGCTCAGCTTCCGCACGGACTGGCCAGTCACCACCACAACAGCCATACCAAACGACCGGCAACTGTAACCACACCATCAACGACATCGCCATGACATCGGATATGACCGGGACATGCACACTGTTCCCCATCACATCCAGGAACACCGCATGCATCGTGGGAGGCAGTGGCATGGGCTCTGTGCATCGCACCCACATGGACGGAACTGCACGAACAACCAGGACACGACATGGATCCAGCGCACATGGACACACACACCGCTCAGTGGACATGAATAGGTCGCCTGGAGTCTGTGGGTGCTGCACCCCTCCCACCCCCGCCCCGGGAATCCCATACCAGGACCTTTGCATGGACGACAAGTGCATGCAACAACAACACGACCCCAGTGACTGTGACATGTCCAGTAACCACCACAGTGCAACAACAAGTGGCACGCCGCTGCATGCACGCAAGCACATGCCCTGATGTCATCTCACATGCACGCGTGCATGAGGAACAACCGCAGCAAACCTGTCACATGGAACTGAGATGGACTGTGCCCATGATGCCGAGCGGTCTGGTAGGCTACATGTATACCGTCTGTGTCAAAGTCCGCAGCTCCGCAGCTATACGTAAATGTACATTAGCACAGCCTTGGCCAAGCAGATGTAACTCTGAAGCCCACATCCCACATGCAACAGCCAATCACATGTAACCCCACACCCTATCCCATTTGTTATCATGCTCAGTATATCCTCAACATGTATTCCGCTGCCAGTAGTGTCCACTATACTGCATCACAGAGGACAGAAGACTCAATATAATGTTTGAAACCAGAACTGTCTCCGCTGACTCATTTCACAAGTACGAATGAGAGAGGATGAGAGTATGTGAAGTACACGGCAGTCGTGACATGACCATGTAGTCCACTGGTATTGGATGTCAACGCAAATGAGTAGCACTACTGTGGAAGACACACATGTGTCGTGTGAAGTCGTATGGACGCAGTGCTCAGGTGGGTGGGTGTGACGGGTAGATGCGCACATGCCAAGTTGGAGCACGCCGTGTTGGGAGGGCTCATGAACAGTACACCACCGCTTCCCTGGGCATTGTGAGAGGACACCTGTCGGGGGGAGTGAACACGTGTGTGCACAGCAGCCGGGCACACGTACAAAGCGGTACCAGGCGCACCTCAGCCCACCCTCTGTGGACAAGCTGGATCCTGTTGTGCGCCCGCCATGCCCCTTGACAAGGCACACACAGCCCCAGTCGACCAGGTGTAACCCCAACATAGTCAATCCGCACAGGCGATACAGGGCACGGGATGGCAGTGGAGCATGGTGTGTGAGAGGTCTCCTCGCGCTCCTCCTGGTCATATCACGCAGGCAATAGAACCTCAACGTCTAGCATGGCACAAGTCAAATGGAAGTGTAGGGGGACGCACCACAGCACGAGCAGCACTGACGTCACGGGAGGTGGCTCGCACCATCCCATCCATTGCCCATCATACCAACCACGACACATGCCATTGCGACTAAGTGCAAGCGCGTGCGCCACCACCCCCGAGCCCTCCCCAGAGAGGCCAAAGAGTGAATGTGTGGGCCATCAGCCACAGACGGACGCGGCCTGGCCGCAAGGGCAGCCACAGCCACTGGGTGTCGCAGGTGGCGGATCCGGAAGGCGAAGACTGTGATGCATAGTCCATGCAGGCCGGGTCTCCATTTGGGGCACCACGCAGGTGGACGGCGTCCCGCCACACATCATACCCTGAGACAGCCCACTCGTGCAACTGGACCCACACATACACTCCTTGCCCTCTCTGGTGCGAGCTTGGGGCTGCCTGTGCAAGCGCTAGCCTCGCAGGTGAGCATGCATATTGGGGGGCGAGGGAGGACATGAGGGCTGGGGCGAAGATGACTGTATCACTGTCAGTTAGTACAAGGGATGACCCAGATGTGGAAAGGAAGAGACGTGTCCCGTGTGTACTGCAACTAGTCGCCAATCCAACTACCCCCCATGTCCGGAATGTAAGCCCGCACCTAGGCACGCCCATCCGCCACATCGAACATACCACCAGCACGACAACCTTCCCATTCGAAACACTGACTGGGGGTGGCGACCAGTGAACAATCATGTGTAGCCTACCCACGCGTACATGTGGGCCCTCCATGATCCATGTCACCTGCGGCAAAGACATGACATGCGCAATGAGGGAAGTGAGGAGAGCTGTCCGCCCCACGCGCAGAAGGTGCATCAGCTCCACAGACCCAGCAGCGAGTCCAGCAGGGGTCACATGTGCAGGGGCAGCTGTGCCTGGTGTGAAGGCACATGCATATAGACAGCACATCGACCAATGTGTAGTCTGCCCACATCCACAGTCCATCATCATGCGGACATAGGAATTGAACACAGGGCAACACATCTTAGTTGGTGCACCCACCGTGACCAACAATGCGCAATCATCGACGTACCCGCCCTGTGCATGGCCCCCCACCCAACGGAGGCACATCCAGTGCCACCATCCCACACACACAAGCCTTCCACGGAACATGCTGTGTCCAATGCTCAGTACAGAGTCAGCGCCCATCTGGTGGATCCTGAACAGGAGACACATGCACACACATGCCAGCTCCCACTATGTACGTCTGCCACCTGGCACGTGCAATGTAACCTCTCACCTGTGACGTGTGACTGCAAGCACACAGCCGTCTTGGCATGGGGCTGTCAATGTGGACACCAGTCAATGTTTCGGGAGCTGTGATCCGTACAGTGCTGTACATAGGGTGCAGTGCTGACACCTACTACTGTCTCATATCCCCTCGTGCCACAGGTCCCACTTGTATTGGCCGCTCAGCCCGTGCCCACATCGTCGTCGTCGTGTGCCATACTCATCCAGCCTCGGAAGCAGTTCCATGCTCAGCAGACACTCATGTTGCCGTGGCGTTGCCGCTTGACGAATATGCAGTCAGTCCCCATCAGCACGCCCCGCAAGTCATTGGGGCCTAGATCCCCATGTGCATGCACATGGCAGTGGTATGTCTCACTTGCCATTGCCATTGTTGGGAGACCTGTGTAAGTGTATTGTGGCCGTGCCGTCCCAGCTTGACAGCTGGGCTGTGGCTCATGTGCTTGCTCAGTCATGTCAGTGATGTGTATGCGAAATTGCTATGTGCCGTGTTGCTCTGACATGTGTCCTCTGCCATTTAACCCAGGCGGAGACCGAACATTGACCGCCCATACCAATTGCTGGCGGACATGGACGATACAGAGGTAATCAGGAAGTTTCGGCTGGACAGGCCAACTCTGCATCGACTGTGTGCCATGTTAGAGCCCCATCTCCGTCCCCGCAGGGTGTATCCGACTGCTGTCACCCCCACGGCTAAGGTGATGGCCGCCATGCATTTCTTCGCCACTGGGTCATTCCAGCACACAGTGGGCAGTGGAGGAGGGATGTCCCAGCCCATGTTCAGCAAGGTGCTGAGGGATGTACTGGCAGCCATGATGCTGTACCGGAACAGGTACATCCGCTTCCCCAGGGCTCGTGAATTGGCGGCAGTGAAGGGTGCATTCAATGCCCTTGGCAGAATCCCACACGTCGTGGGAGCCATTGACTGCACTCATGTTGGCCTTGTTCCACCACAGGCTACTGAGCACCTGTACCGCAACAGGAAGCACACGCACTCCCTGAATGTGCAAGTGGTGTGCCTTGCGGACATGGTGATCACCCACGTGTGTGCCAAGTTTCCAGGCTCGGCCCATGACGCACACATAATGCGCAACAGCATCTTGCCACGACTGATGGCCAATCTGCAACAGGATCGTGCCTGTATTGTCGGTGAGTATGTGGAGTGGTGTAGCGTGCTGGTTGTGCGATGCTGTCCCCTGTCCAGTTGGAATAGCTACGGTTCTCTGTGTCCCTCACACCCAGGTGACTCTGCGTATCCGAATGGGGCATGGCTGCTCAGTCCATTGAGGAATCCTCGCACCCCAGCAGACGATCGCTACAATGAGGCACATGGGAGGACCAGACGTGTGGTCGAGCGTACCTTTGGCCTCCTCAAGTCCAGGTTCAGGTGCCTGGACCGCACCGGGGGTGCACTGGCGTACTCCCCACAGAAGGTGTGCCAGATAGTGGTGGCGTGCTGCATGCTGCACAATCTGGCCATTCGGAAGCAGATCCCCCTCATTGTGGATGACGGAGATCAACCAGGGCCCCAGCCCGCAGACCAGGACAGCTCGAGTGAGGTGGACAGCGGAGAGGAGGAAGCTGGGAATGTGCGGCAGCAGCTCATCGCCCGCTACTTCACTTGACGGTGAGTGTCCATGTACGACGGATGATGTGTCTGTATCTATGCAGGTGTGTGTGTGCTGTGTCAGGGTGGCCGTATGTTCACTGCGTGCAGTGTGTCAACGCTCCATGGCCAGGGTAGTATGCCACTGTTGGTGACTGTGGCATTGTGCCCTATTGCTCTGTGCGATGTGTGTACATTGCTTGTAGTTGTTGACATGTACTGTGTGATGGGTGTGTGACACACTCATTGAATGTGCTCCTGTTCTGTCTCCCACCCCTAGGTCCCTACAGGCCCTCCGGATTCCATTGCCATGCCACGCATCAGGTGCCCTTCCGCCCAAGGTGGCCGTTGTATTCCGTACAAATAAAACACAGGGCACAAACAGCAGTTAGTGAAAAAGGTGCATTTATTACGAACTGTGACATGTGATTGTGTGTAAGGTGATGACAAAAGTGGTGCGTGCAGTGACAATGAGCTGTCGGTCATGGCTGCGTGATGATCAGGGTGTACCCACTGGTTCTATGTCCATAGTCCAACACACACATGCCATCCAGCTGGCTGTGTGGAGTGGGATCGTAGAGCAAGTCAATGCAGTGGCTGGTCAAGGAAGGCTGGCGGAAGGCTGGCTGGCTGCCTCACTTGCGACTGGAGCGTGCGAAGTCCTCCCGGGAGATCTGTTTCCTCTTCGGACGGCCCCTTCCACGTTTGGGAGGGGGGTGTGTGGTGGCGACCTGCTGGTGGTGGGTGAGGTGTGCTCACTGGCTGTGGACGCAGGGGAAGTGGACACTGCTGCCCGAGCCTGCGCCCTAGCAGGTGGTGGCGGAGGTGGTGTTGCTGGCCTTGCCTGTGACCCCACCGCCACCACCAGCTGGCCCATGAGGTCCACGAGTTGGTCCATACGGGACACGAATTGGCCCATATGGGCGTCCATGGACCTCAGCACCCCCAGCACCTCCCGCGTGTCAGTAGCAGACCTGGCCCATTGTCCTTGGGCCTCTTCATAGGCCCCAAGGACTCTGGCCATTTGAGGCAGGGCATGGCTCCCAGGGGAGGCTGGCGTTTCCCTGACCCTGCTCCTCCTACCAGTCCTGCTGCCACCGGCCTGCCCACTAGCCACATTGCTCACCACGGTCCTCGCTGTGGCTCCCAGGGTGGATCCAGTCGGCCGGGCCACCACCTGCGCTGGGGCTGGTGCCAGCGAAGACGTGGTGGTGGTGGAGGCGGTGGTGGTCGGTGCGGCGATGGTGGCGGTTGCGGCAGTGGTAGTGGCCGCAATGACCGTGGGTGTGGCCGCAACGACAGTGGCAGCAGGGGACTGGGACTGTTCAGCATCCCTGGATGATGGGTTGGTGGGTAGGAGGGGTCCTGGGGAGCGGCTGGGCCCTGCCACGCCAGATGGGCCAGCTTGGTGGTCCGTGTCCGAAGAGGTGGACAGATCCTCCAGATCCGTGTGTCCTCGTTGGGGGCTTGTAGGCTGGCTGTGCTGGCTGCTGTCTCCATCCCCAGCATCCAGCAGTTCGTCACCTGTGGAGAGAATGAGATTTGTTATTGTGTTGCACCTGGCGAAGTATGTATTAGTCGTCTGACATTGGCAGTTCGTGCAATCTCGTACATGGGTTTCCCGGAGGCGAGTGTGTGGCTGTGGCATCTGTAGTTGTGTGTGCTAGGCAATGGGACTGTGTGCTGTGCACATGTGGCATGGGACGGATTGGCCATGCCGATGGGTGTGTTGCTTTGCCCCTACTCATTGTGACTCTGGTGTATGCGGGCTCCTGGCCCATCCTGGGTCTGGTTTGTACTTTGCTTTTGGGGTTCAAATGGAACGCTTAGGAACGCATATGGCAACATGGGGGCCATGCCCCAGATTCGCATTTGGGATGGAATATGCTTTTGGGGTTCAAATGGAACGCTTAGGAACGCATATGGCAACATGGGGGCCATGCCCCAGATTCTCATTTGGGAGGGGATATGCTTTTGGGGTACATGCTGTGAGCCATGGGTGCCGAACGTGACATGTGTTGTGGCAGCATGACAGTGCATGGTCTGAGGTGTGTGCATGCCTGACATGCCCTGCATATTTGCTGTCTGTTGTGGTTACTGGACATGGCATTGGACGCATCGTTATGAGTGAGTGATAGTTGTGTGCCAGCCAACGTATTGCAGTTGTCCCATCTCCTTGGTGTGCGTGCTGCCCTGTGCCATGTGCATCACTGCAGTGCTCGGGGGGTGGCCCATGTTGTGTGTTGTTGCTCACAGTGTGTCGTGCGCTTAATTGACTTCTGGCACATGGTTGGTCATGGGCATGTGTCTTAGCGTGACTGCTGTATGTGTGGCAGCTGTGCGGATGACATGCCTTTCATGTGACTGGGGCTGACGGATGGGATGGATGGTATGTTGTATGTGCATGGTGTGTCTGTGAGTTTGATGGGTTCAGTGGTGTTCGTGTGCATTTCTGTTGTTCCGCTCTGTTGCGTCTAGTGTTGTTTGTCTTACATAGGCGTAGTTGTGGGGTGTGGGGTTGACAGGCAGTGGGGGCTACATGGACAGGACTTCAATGGTGTTTCGGTTGTGTGTGATGAGTTGCACAGTGGCTGCCGTGTGGGACTATATTCAGTGTGGCTTGTGCATGCAGACGTGGCTCCTTGGGTGTTGCTATGTCTGTGATGGGTCATGTGGGGTGTGAGTCTGCTGTTCATGTCCGTGTGCACATTGTTCACTTGTTCGTGACGGTGGGCGGTGCTGCGTGTTCGTGTGCTACGTGACATGTCCCATGTGTTGGTCGTGTTCCGGTCCTCATGCCTCCAGTAATCCAGCCCTGTCCAGTTTCCCACCTGCAAGTTGTTCGTGCGTGCACTGTACTGGATGCCACATGGCTCTAAGCGGGGGGTGCTCCATGTTGCAGGTCTGTGGGGCTGGGGGGTGTAGTGGGTCGTGGGGGTGGCTGTACACCCACTGACACCGATTGCTGTGGACCGTGATGTCTGCCTTTCGGCTGTCGTTGTGCACTGCGGTGGCTGACACGTGGCTGTGGGGTGTGGGGGATGCTCCTCCTTGCTGTGCTGTGGGACTGGGGCCTGGTGTGTGTTGTACTTGGGCTGTCCACCGTCCCACCCACTGCACTTTGTGTTCCTGCCACTTACCTGTTACTTGTCGGTTAGTGCAGCTGTGGCGGGCACATGGGTGTGGTGGGTGCTCGTTGTGGCGCTTCTGGCATATTTGGGGACCTGTTGGTGGTTACGTGGCTGGCTTAGTGTACACATGTCCCCACGCATCTTACAGTTGTTCGGTTTGGGCTGTGTGTGGTAGTGTCTGTTGCATGTGTGTGTGATGTGTTGTGTATTGTGTGCTGGACATGGGGGTGTTTGTCCCTGGGAGCTGTGGCATGGTAGTTGCGCATGTGAGTACATAGCGGTGTGCTGGTATACATTAGTTTGTACTTACCAGCCTCCACTCCCCCTGCTAATCCGGCGAGGGTCTCCGGATGTATTACGACTCGCCCCTTCTCCTCCCACGCTTTGAAGGTCTTAAAGAGCGCGGGATTCCCTCCGCCAGTGACGGCAGCCAGCTCTCTGTTTTTGCCCTCCTTCTTCTTGACCAGGCTCTTTACGTCATTCCAACGTTTGTTTATCTCGGTTCTGTTCCTGGGCAGGGTCCCGACTGCATTGACCTGGTCTACGATCCGGGTCCACATTCTGTTTCTGGTGGCTAGTGGTGTGTGCTGGACCATGTTCCCATAGATTTGTGGGTGCACCTTGATGATCTCGTCGACCATGACCGTCAGCTCCATGGGCGTGAACTTGGGCATCCTTTGTGGTGCCATGGTGTTTGTGGTGCTGGTGCGGTGTGTGTTGTGTAATGTGCAGGGGGTTTGTGGTGCCGGTGTTTGGTGGTGGTGGTGGTTGTTGTGATGTGTGCGTTTCTGTGGTGTGCTGCTGTCCTTGCTGTGTCACTGTGTCCTCTCCTCTCCTCTCTGGTTTGCAATGTAGCAAGGGGTTGTGGTCTGTGGGAGTGCTGCTTTTGTACTCACCTATGTGGGTGTGTCCTCATGGTCTGTTGTTTTCAGGTGTGTTGTGTCTGGGGTTCTGGCCTTTGTATTTTTTGTTTGTCCGGGGGTGTTTTCGGGATGTGTACTGTGCTTGTGTATTTGTGTGTGCCTTGCTGTGTGGACTTGTTGGCCATGTTGTGTGCTATTGGTTTTGTGTGCGGATGGTTTCTGTGCAGGTACGTGGGCGCCATGGCTTCTGCCGTGTCGATTCTCATCGGCGTTGTTTGCGCTGGCGGGCGGTATATTTGTTGTTTTTCCGCGCTCATGGCGGTGCGATCGTAATTTCACGTGCGGTGTGTCGGCCGTGTGGGCGGGCGGTTTTGTGTTGTCGTGCGTGTTTCCGTCCGTGGCGGGCGGTTTGACTCCGACTCGGACGATGGCGGGCGGTATTTTGTGTGATTTTTCCGCCGATGGCGGTTTTCGGTTTGTGTACTCATAATGGCGTGGTCGGTGTTCAGGCGGTGTGTGCGGGCGGATTTTTGCCGCTTCCATGCCTGGCGGATTTTTTTACGCCGGGTATCGTAATGAGCCCCTTAACAACTAAAAACACTATAACTTCTAAAACATAAATCCACGCACCCTAATCACAACACTACTACCTTCAAAACACACTTAAAATAGTTTAATATAGACGAAAATTAGTCTTACCTTCTCAAACGCAAAGCAGCTCCCAACGCGAGCTTCTTTCTTCCCAAATGACCCAAAACAACAACGAGCGGTTACAAAATCAAAGGCCCAAATAAAGATGTCAACTTTAAAAATATTAAATAAATGACTAAACAATTTATTTAATATTAAATAATGATTTAAAAATTACTGTTGCATTCTAATAAAATAATTAAAAATATACCTTATATTTTTAAATATATTATGTGTATTTTATCTATTGTAAAATTATAATAATAAATATTATGACATAATAATATTTAATATTATAATATGAAAATGTATATATGTTAAACAACAATTACTAAAACATTGTATTAATATTCTTTATTGTTTAAAAAAATATGGAAAATGTTAATAAAATAAAAAACTGTTCTAATGTGTAATAATTATTAATATTAATATTTTAATCGCCGTGGTGGTGGCATCCTCCATTCCCAGCATTGTGGCGGGTGGTGCGCCCAGCACCGCCCGCCACAATGCTGGGAATGCACTGTGTGCATTGGCAGGCACAAGGTGGCAGGCACCGCGCGGTGCCTGCCACCTTGTGCATGCCAATGTTGGGGGGTACCATGGGTACCCCCCAAGTGCAGCCCCCCACCCCCCCACCCCCCAGGGGGCCCGCAACGGGTCCCCAAAGGCATTCTCCGCATGCCTTTCCATGGCGGAGTCTCCGCCATGGAAAGGCATGTGACCGCCATCATCCTAATATGGATGGCGGTGCCTGCAAGGCACTGCCACCAAATTGCAGGCCTTTTCCGCCCGGTAGGCAATCGGGCGGATTGCCTACCAGCGGAAAACCGGCGGACGGTCTTTCCGTCCGCCTGGGTCCCCACCGCCATCGTAATATGGTGGGGGGGAAATGTTAGGCGGGCGGTCAAAAATGGCGGGCGGATCGCCACCGCCATACGTGCGGCGGCGATCCGCCCGACATCATAATGACCCCCTTAGTATTTTTAAAAGACACCCCATCCTTATCCCCTATTAACACAACATCCCACTCCTATAATTTTAAATGAAATTCGCAATTAAAATTAAATTTTTATTTTTATTTTTTTAGAATTTAACGAAATTATGTTAATATTTTTAAAAACACTCCCCACCCTTATCCCCAATAAACAAAACATCCCACTCCTAAAATTTTAAATGAAATTCGAAATTCAAATTAAAATGTGATTTTTAATTTTTTAGAATTTAACGAAATTGTTAATATTTTTTAAAACACTCCCCACCCTTATCCCCTATAAACCCAACATCCCGCTCCTAAAATTTAATTTGAAATTCGAAATAAAAATAAATAAATTTATACTTAAAATATAAACATTTTGAAAAATAAAATTAACTTTTTAAAACACTCCCCACCCTTATCCCCTATAACCCAACATCCCGCTCCTAAAACAATATAAAAATAAAACATTATTATACACATTTTAAACACAAATTAATACTTAACTTTCACCATAAAATATTTAAAAAAACATACAAAAACGATATTTTCACATGTCGATATTTGTGCTTTTGATATTACTTACATCGATATTTACCTACACACCTCAAATCGATATTTTTTACATCAATATACAGAACATCGATATTTAACACTGTCGATATTATCAACTCGATATTTCTGTGTGTCGAAATAAAAAACTCGATATTTTGTCTGTGCACCGTTGGAAAGCAAGCAAATGGTGGTCTGACCATCTGATTGGAGTCATCGTTTGAAAGGCAGCTAGTTCTGTAGTAGCAAAAATGACATCTAGGGGTTGTGGACGATTTGATGCAGGTTCAGTGCCTCTAGGCCAGCAATGATTGGTTTGGGATGGGGCATATTGGGTTTGTCAAACCAAATGTTGAGGTCACCCAGAACGCATAGGTTGGAGTGTAGTGTTATCAGTTTTGAAACTGTTTCTAGAAGTGTGTCTGGGAATGTTGCATTGCTAGGTGGAGGTCTGTAAAGGAGCAGGAAGTTACAGGAGGAAGATGGTGTAGGATTGCATCTGGTGAAAAGGGCCTCACAATCTTTTATGGAGATGTCGTCAGCTTTAGTGATATGCAATGTTTTTCTGAACACAACAGCTAGGCCACCTCCTCTTTTGCCTATATGATTTTGGGTGATAGTTTGATAGCCTAGAGGAATGGCTTCATGCAGGACTGGAACCATATTGTCTCCCAACCATGACTCAGTTAGGAATAGTATGTCAGGTTTTGGTCAGTGAAAAGGTCGTAGATGTGATGTTTGTTTGTAGAGAGTGATCAAGCATTTATTAGTAGACAGTTTAGAGAACGTGCTTTGGTGATAGTGTGACTTTGTTTTGTAGAAGAGTGAGAAGTATTTTGTGGGCTTACAGCAGGTGTGTCCTTAGTGTTGGTATTAGCTGTATGAGGATAGCAATCATGCAGCTGTTCTGTATCGTGTTCCTCGTCCAGCAGGCTAAGAAGGCATTTTGATGGGTTTGCTTGTGTAGGTGGTGGGACGGTGGTTGAGAGTGAGTTGGTTCGCTATGTTGTTTTTGTAGTGTAACTTTGTGGTGTGGTAGACATGGAGAAGCGAAGTTATGAGGTGTGGCATGTTGCTTATTTTGTTTGCGTCTGTTTAGGGCGGAAAGTGTATAAGTTAGAGGTGGTGGTGCAGCATGCAGGTCATGTAGTAAGGTTCTAAATTGTCCAATGGATGAGAGGCGGTTAAAAGAGAGTTGTTGTGTTGCTGTATATGTGTTAGGTGTGAGGGAATAGAGAAAGCTTGGCATTGGAGTTTGTTCATTTGTGTAGTCTGAACGGTGGGTGTATGTTTGTAGTTTGTGACGGAAAGTATTATGAGGTGTTGCGCGTGAGCGATTTTGTTGTGCTGGTGTGAGTGTTATGTTTTGTTTTTGAGGAGTAGTGAAACGAGGTGCTGATGTATTTGTTTTATGAGATGGAATTGTTTGTATAGTATTGTTTGTGAGTGGAAGTTGTAAGGTAAAGGGGGTGGTGATGTGTTTGTGAGTAGAGTGTATGTTGTGTGTAAGAGTGGGTGAAGTAGAGTTGTCAGAGGGACGGGCGAAAGATGAATCGAGGAGACCGAATGTGCTTTTCTATTTTGGCGTTTAGTCTTCTTCTTCTCGTGTCACTCCTCCTCTTGGTCTTTTCTTGGCAGATTTGAACTTCCGTGGTGTGTCGTCCCGGCATGCAAAAACAAAAAAAAGAACCACAGGGAAAGGAAGGTGAGTAACAGGGGCCTGGTGTGTTTGATCTTAGGAGGGATAGAGTCCTTCACCACACCCAGGGGTGTTAGGGAAATACTTCTTCCTGACGTGAATGGTAAGTTGTCTCCCCTCCCCCCTTTCCTTTTGTTATCAGGTGGTCTCGCGGCTCTCAGGTTGGACCTCCGGGTTTGTGTCCTGGGTCTTTGATAAAGGGTAGTGCACAATAGTTCAGGTGACTGTGTTCTCTCTCTACCCCTATTACCTTCCCCTTTTGATTCAAATTCTAGATTGGGTTTTCCTTCAAACCCAATTCTCCTCAGTAGGGTCCCCGCTGCCTAGTAGAAGGGAGCATAAAAATAAAGCACCCCAAGTCAAAAGAAAAAAACAAAACAAAACAAAAAACTAGAAGAAACCACCCAAGAGAGGAAAAGAAGAAAAGGGAAAAAAACAACCACATAAATAAATGCGTCCGCCGAGATATACGCCAGACCTGACAACTTATCTGGCACTGCGGTTCTCGCCTTTCCCTCTGGCTCCCACCTTTCTCCGTTCAAACCGTCCCCTACGTCTCCCACCCCCCTTCCCTTCTTACACCCGTACCTGGCGAGCCTCAACTCTATGGAGTTGCGGCAGTGGTGTCACACGTCCCAGGGCGACCACCACTCTTCACTCCAGCATTCTGGGGGCTCGTCTTCTTCAGGAGCGGTTCTTTCTTCCTCGGTTCCGTACACGGCACTTCTGTCGGCTCCGATGGTACTGGTCTTGCCTTCCTCTCCGCCAACACTGCTGGGCTCCGCGTTGTTCCTCTCCGCGTCTTCCTGGTTCTCCCTCTCCAATCCGCTTGTCCCTTCTTGACTCCCTGTCCTCTCTGATTCATCGTTGACCTCTGCAGTCCGCCTCCTTATATCGTCAGAGGTTCCTGGCTGATGATGTTAACCCTTTCTTCCCTTTTCTTCCAGGGACGGAGTAGCTGGGGCCGTTCGTCGTGCTGTGACGGAAGAGGTAAGTGAGGGGCGTTTCGTGGTATAGGGTCGGGGCTGATTAGGGGTGATGGGTTATTTACAGGTAGCGGGCCCCGCCTATCTCACAAGAGTTA
The DNA here is from genome assembly GCA_963921515.1 of Calotriton arnoldi. Classification (NCBI taxonomy): domain Eukaryota; kingdom Metazoa; phylum Chordata; class Amphibia; order Caudata; family Salamandridae; genus Calotriton; species Calotriton arnoldi. The sequence goes on from CAWUFW010002484.1 coordinate 15,315, forward strand.
AGAGTGTTTGTCTTAGACTTGATTGATGCAAGAGGTAATATGTATGGTGCAGTGGAGTGTAAGTGTTGCGTGGTTGTGTTATTGTGGTAGAAAGGAGAGGAGGGTGTTGGTCGGCGAAATGATGGAAGGCTGAGTATAGGTTTGTTATTGACATAAAGGGGTCTGTTAGGAGTAACTAAAGCACGGAGTGTGTGTCTGGATGGGATATAGTTAAGTATGGTGTGGATTTGGGTTGTGTTAGTGATGAGTGGATTGGTTAGTGGTATTGGATAGTGTTGTGTACTGTTTGTTGGTGATGGTGTAAATGTGTGGTAGATGGGATAGAATGGTGTATTAGATTGATTTCTGGAGTTTTGTAGTGGGTGCTGAGACATTGAACTTTGTCTTGAGTTAGTTTTTAGTGAATGAGTGTAGTACATGTGCTCTGAGTGTGTTAATCTGGTTGTGGATGGGGTAGGGTGGGTGCTGGTGTATATGAAATTGGGCAGCATTTCTGGCCCTAGTCCTGACCAGTCTAGGACAGGCTCAAACAGGCAATTGCCCTTGTCCTCTCTGCCCTTAGCCTTGATGCCCTGAACCCTAAGCTTAAATAGCCCAAGTCATCAGGTGACCCCCATCAGCCAATGAGAACCCTAGCCCTAACCCTAACCAATCACAACACAAGCCCTAACCCCTACATCCAATAAGACAACAGCTTCTTACAGCCAATCACAGCCCTAGTCCCAGCAGCCAATCAGGCACCAAACCCTAAGCCCTACCTACAATAGAAGGCCTAGTCCCAACCCTGGTCCCAGTACCCAATCAAACAGGAAACCCTAAGCCCTACGTCAAATAGAAAGCCTAGCCCCAACTCTAGTCCCAACCCTGGTCCCAGCAACCAATCAAACAGGAAACCCCAAGCCCTACGTCCCATAGAAAGCCTACCCCCAATCCTAGTCCAAACCCTAGTCCCAACCCTGGTCCCAGCAGCCAATCAAACAGGAAACCCTAAGCCCTACGTCCAATAGAAAGCCTAGCCCCAGGAACCAAACTGAAACCCTAAACCTATCCACCAATCATATCACTAACCCTAAGCCCTACATCAATAGAATCACTGACCCAGGAACCAATCAGCACCCTCAAATACTCAACCAATGAGAACACTGACCCTAATCCAAAAGAAACACCAGATACAACCGCCAATCAGTGCACACATGTAGCATCGAATAGCAGCCTGTGACCTCAGGCAATGTTGACTGGCCGGGGGGGGCTGGAAGCTGCTCCTCAATTCAGAATCTCCTAGGAGACAGACAGGCTCAATCCACACTCTGGAGTTCTGCAGGTAAGGGCCTAACAAACTTTGCCCTCTAACAATACTGTTTTTCCAAAACGTTACTCACTCTCCTAGCCAACGAAACGAGTGTACAATCCCTAAAAAAACACAGTTTAAACAACTAACAGCAGATTACTGCTGTCTCAGAGCATCCTCTGTTCAATCTCTGATGTATAATATCTCTGTTGCTAAGGGGGTAAGGGGTGGGGTTTTAATCTGGTTTCACTCACATGCTAAGACAAAATGGGGGTTGGGGTGGATTGCTTAACACACAGGTCTGATCACAGATTAAGGGAGAAACTAGGAGGGAAAATCAGGTAGTCACGGGCAATTTGAAAATACAACAGATTTTGGACTGCAAAACCCACAATGCAACAGGTAAAATGAAACAGTCACAGGCAAGTAAAAACTTCAAATTTCTAAACAAAACAGGTGAAAAATGATGCAATCAGGGGCAGGTAAAAACTTCAATATTTAAACTGTAACAACCACAAGCAAAACAGGTGAAAATGATGCAATCACGGATAGAGGAACATTTTAAGGACACTGTGGGGCCGATTCCGATCTCGGTCGGAGGCGCACCCAATACCATTCGGTCGGGAAAAAAGCCATGCGAAAGCCTGTTTCCCGACCGAACCGTACGCGGGTCCGGCCGAGCGAGTACGATGCGGCGTCGCCGACCGACTCGTCCGGGCGTCCCGACAGCTCCGACCGACTCGCTCGGACTCGAACCGCTCCGACCGACTCGCTCGGACCCGATTCGCACCGCGCAATGGAGACGTTTTCCGGCCGGGTAAGTACGATGCGCACCTCGACCGCTCCGACCGACTCGCGCCGTCCGACTCGAACTCGCTGTCGGAGCCGTACTTTGGGGGTCCGTGTCGGACCCCCCAGTCACGCGTACCCGTGCGAGGCGCACACAGGGGGACCCAAGGGTCCCCCCTACCTGTGCGTGTACGCCGCGGCGCGTCGCGCGCGTACTCGCTGTAGAGGCGCCCTTGTCCGCCTCGCACCCATTGAGGCAATGGGAGCCCGCGTACGCGTTGTACGACCGGCTCCCATTGAGTTCAATGGGAGTCCGACCGACTCGTGTCCGATAACATACGGACGCATCGTACTCGTTCGGTCGGACTGCACGGGTCCGATTCGGTCGGAAATCTCTCCGGGTCCGGCTCGGTCGGAGAGATTTCCGGCCCGAATCGGAATCGACCCCTGTATGTCCCTAGTGTGCAAGCATTAGAATGTTGAGTGTGGATGCTGTGAGAATGTGATGATACATAGCTGCCAAATTTTAGAATGCTTTGTATGACATTTCCATGGTTTCGGTGCACTTATGAGTGACATTCAGTGATCAAATGTGTGACACTTAAGAGTGATACTGTCTCTAGAGTAAAACCAAGCAATGAAGTGCATAAAAATAGATAACTCTCAGAAATTTCATACATTTTAACAAAGAGAAGCTCTAAAAAGATCTTGAAACTGCTGCAAAATTCCTAAAAAGGAAGGTCACTAACCTACTACTCCTTCCAGAATGTCAAAACATTAAAAGGTGACTGGTGTGCTTGTCTGAGAAATAAGTCAGGTTGTAAGTAGCAAAGGAACCCGAGTGTCGTCTGCGACCTTGGGTGAACGTATGTAGAAAAGAACAGTGGTCTCACAACCAATACATGTCACAATTATTATATCAAAACAAAATGGTTACTTTATTCTATTGCATATAAAATAGATATTTTAAAGTTGTTTGTGACAGCAGAGAAGGTGTGTGGTGAGAAATGCGTTTGGTGCTCTTATAAGTGTGTCACACACATGTGACAATAAGTGATCAAGAGTGTGTATCCAGAGACATAAACAACACAGCCCATTGTTTCTTATATACAGTCATGCTCAGGTCCATAGATATAGTTGACGTTTCGATCCTCTAAAAGAATGTGAGGATCATCATCAAGTGTCTCAAAGTAAATGAATCCGAGACATACACCCCAGAAACGGTCACAGTAAAGACCCATTATGGAATCGGTGGTTCATACCTCGTTATGGTACTTCCACATTAGGAAACATGTCAGGATGATGGTGGGTCTCAGAAGGCCCAAGGACTGTCAGTGCTGTATTAGTATATATCCTCAGGGAATCTGGCTAATGAGAGTACTCGCTGCACGGCCTCTCACAGCCACTGTGATAGGCTGTTCTTTCTGGTCTGTCACTGTCAGTATCACCATCACAGGAGCTCTGTGACAATGTGTGGGTAGGGTTGTCACCTTTTCTGGAAAAAATGCAGTCCGTCCCATCGACACCTGCCTACACCATCGGAGCTATACAGAGACTGCCACTTCCCAGGCTGCAAATGATTAGGTGGTGCACATATAAGATATTTAGATGCCTCTGTATAACCCCCCCACTACCTGAGCCATAACACTATCATCAGAAATGACAAGCACAGTCAGAAGAGCTACAAACTGACAATTCAGAAGGAGATTGAAGTGAAAGGGTAACTAGTTAGAGGAAATAGTTAAGAGTCAGAGTCCTGAAAGAACTTTTGCTGCTCTGTGTGATCCTGGACAAATTAGTATATCTCGAGTACACAGTTTGCAATGTCAACCTAAATAGGGAGCATAACTGATGAAGACCAATACATTTGTGGACCTAGCTGGGGCTCTCTTGGTAACATTTGTCTCTAGCTCAGATGTTTGCTTTTGAAATTATGGCATTGAGGTAGCTCTTAACATCACATGTTTGGAACAGAATCTACTGTAAACATGTTTATATTTATAGAGAACGGGTGACCTTTGTCATTCATAAATGCTACTGATATTCTTGAAATACCACAGTCATGTATAATAATATTTTCATTCCTTCCCTCAGACTAGCTCTCCTGCTAACCAGCTGCAATGAGAAGAGCGCTGTCTAGGTTAGGCGATGGACACTTCAGTTGTACTCCTGTCCTCTGTGAGGATTAGCAGCCCCAGCTTTCCACAGACATCAGTGAGTCAAGACGGTATGTAACCATCCTGCCATGTAATTACATAAAGGTCAGCACTTAAAATGATGGCCTGCAGCCGCTCTGGTACCAGGTCTCTCTCCTTCATAACTGGGATCAGCAGCAGGGTACGTGATCACACATGGGAAAGGACAAAGATATAATGCATTTCCGCTATTTAGTACTTGCCGCCACTGGCCTCTGACCTGAATTTAGCGGTGGGGCTGGTATAATACTCTCCGGGTGGCAACCCTGTTTGTTGGCAACCTGGGGCTTTTATGTACAAACCTGCCAGACATGACACAGCCCCCTCACTCTTTACCCCACCTGCACACATGCCCAGAGATGTCGGGCTACCAAAAGTTAAAGGTTGTTGACACTGAGGTGTCAACAACACAATATTAAGGCAGCTGTAGTGTTTTGAGACTATGTGAACAAGGACCCTTTCTGGTTTTAGGCAGACTCAACAGAGGAATTACGTAACTTGCTGGGAGGTGCTAAGGTGTGGGTATTAACGGTTGTGACATAATGAGAGTGCAGTGTGTGATCGTATCCTGAGGAATAAAGATGTCTGTTGCAGAGCTCCAGTTATGGCATATTATTTGCATGCTCCCTGGCTGGGGAGGACACTACAGCTGGGGATGAGTAGGAGATACGTGCCCCGAAGAAACAGGACTGCTTTCCCTAAGTGTTTGGAACGGTACAGCAAACTGCTCATGTGTACCACGTGCACCCAAATCGATGAGAAGCATTTCAAAGTTGCCATACATGGAGTCAAAACCCCGGTCCAGCCCAGATACGGCATTCGAAGAAAGTGAAGGCCTTGCGGAGGAGCACCACTGGAAAGTCTGCCAGAACCCGCTGGTAAGGTCTGAAAGAAGAGATAATGAGCTGCGCCATAACACAGAGCTATCGTCCATGCAAAACAAACGCTAAAGACAGTGACAATCAGGTATGAGAAACAAAAATTCATTCACCATTGAAGACCGACAAAACGCCTTACAACGCCAGAAAAGGGCAAGACGACCCAAGTACAAGCACAAAGGTTGTGTTGCAGAGGTGCTGCAGGGTAAGACGAAAGCTGTCTGAACAGCGCATATTCTCGATGGCGGCAGAAGGGAGTGCAAAATACATGGCAGCCATGTTCCAGAAACCATCACCCCCATTCGAAACTGCCAAGAAGCAGAATATTGGCATCAGATGGAATGCATGGATCAAGGCGTTCGATGGCTTCATAGATGCCCTGGAAGAAGTAGATGTCAAGAAAATCATTAAATATGTAAAGAACCTTGCCAGTGATGGAGTAAAAAAAGTGCTGAAAAAAATCTAGCAGACTGATGCAATATTGTACTGTCAGGTCAAAGAAGCGTTGGGTACCAAGTACAATCCGGTGCACAGACAAAATATCGAGTTTTTTATTTCGACACACAGAAATATCGAGTTGATAATATCGACAGTGTTAAATATCGATGTTCTGTCTATCGATGTAAAAAATATAGCTTTGAGGTGTGTACGTAAATATCGATGTAAGTAATATCGAAAGCACAAATATGGACATGTGAAAATATCGTTTTTGTATGTTTTTTGAAATATTTTATGGTGAATGTTAAGTATTGTATAATAATGTTTTATTTTTATATTGTTTTAGGAGCGGGATGTTGGGTTATAGGGGATAAGGGTGGGAGTGTTTTAAAAAAGTTAATTTTATTTTTCAAAATGTTTATATTTTAAGTATGAATTTATTTATTTTTATTTCAAATTTCAAATTAAATTTTAGGAGCGGGAAATTGGGTTTATAGGGGATAAGGGTGGGGAGTGTTTTAAAAAATATTAACGTAATTTTGTTAAATTCTAAAAAATTAAAAATTAAATTTTAATTTTAATTTCGAATTTCATTTAAAATTTTAGGAGCGGGATGTTGGGTTTATAGGGGATACGGATGGGGAGTGTTTTAAAAAATAATAATATAATTTCTTTAAATAAAAAAAAAAAAAATTTTTTAATTTAATTTCGAATTTCACTATAACATTTAGGAGTGGGATGTTGTGTTTATTGGGGATAAGGGTGGGGAGTGTTTTTAAAAATATTAACATAATTTTGTTAAATTCTAAAAAAATAAAAATAAAAATTTAAGTTTAATTTCGAATTTCATTTAAAATTTTAGGAGTGGGATGTTGTGTTAATAGGGGATAAGGGTGGGGTGTCTTTTAAAAATACTAAATTAATTTGTATAGTTGTTTAATTTTATCTATGAATATATTTTAAATTTCTCATTTTAAAGTTAACTTTTAGGATTGGTATGTTGTGTTTATATGGGGAAAATGTGGGTATTGTTTTCAAAATATTCACAAAAATATTTGGATAATTTAAAAATTAATATAAAAAACTTTATTTAAAAATTGGAAATTAAAATTAAAATTTTGTAGTGGGATGTTGAGTTTATAGGGGATATGGATGGGGATTGTTTTAAAATAAAAAAAATTGGGAACAATTTTAGAATTATAAATATAAATTATTAAATTAATTTTTAATAAAAAAGATATTTTATGATTTGGATGTTGAATTTATTGATTATAAGGGTGAGGTGTTTTAAGTACAAATATTAATTTAATTCGTATAAATTGTATAACAAACAATGTTTTATTTTTATATTTAAATCTAATTTTAAGTAACATTAATAAGTATAAAGTAGTGTTTATAGGAGATAAGGTTGTTACATTTTGAAAAATATCTATTTATAAATGTTTAAAATATTTAAAAAATTAAGGTAATTTGTATTATAAATATATTTCTATTTTATTAAATTTAGTGAAGTGTAAATATATTTTTAAAAATTTATTTTTATAGGAAGTCTTAGGAAATATGTTATAAAGAATTTTTTTTTTATAAAATTATGTACTGGCATATAATTTGTTAATTTAATAGTTATTATAGTGAGAAAAGTAACTTAATGTAGATTAGTGTCCAGCACCTATCTCAATTAAATATAGATTGGAGTGGGAATAGTAAGTTAATTAAAGTAAGTGTCCAGCACCTACCCCAATTAATTTTAGAGTGGAGTTGGAATAGTAAATTAATTAGGGTCACTGTCCAGCACCTACCTCAATTAATTTTAGACTGGAGTTGGAATAGTAAATTAATTAGGGTCACTGTCCAGCACCTACCCCAATTAATTTTAGACTGGAGTTGGAATAGTAAATTAATTACGGTCAGTGTCCAGCACCTACCCCAATTAAATATAGATTGGAGTGGGAATAGTAAATTAATTAGGGTCAGTGTCCAGCACCTACCCCAATTAAATATAGATTGGAGTGGGACTAGTAAGTTAATTAAAGTCAGTGTCCAGCACCTACCCCAATTAATTTTACACTGGAGTTGGAATAATAAATTAATTAGGGTCACTGTCCAGCACCTACCCTAATTAATTTTAGACTGGAGTTGGAATAGTAAATTAATTAGGGTCAGTGTCCGCCACCTACCCCAATTAAATATAGATTGGAGTGAGAATAGTAAATTAATTAGGGTCAGTGTCCAGCACCTACCCCAATTAAATATAGATTGGAGTGGGAATAGTAAATTAATTAGGGTCAGTGTCCAGCACCTACCACCATTAAATATAGATTGGAGTGGGACTAGTAAGTTAATTAAAGTCAGTGTCCAGCACCTACCCCAATTAATTGTAGATTGGAGTTGGAATAGTAAATTAATTAGGGTCAGTGTCCAGCACCTCCCCCAATTAAATTTAGATGGGAGTTGGAATAGTAAATTAATTAGGGTCAGTGTCCAGCACCTACCCCAATTAAATATAGATTGGAGTGGGAATAGTACATTTATTAGGGTCAGTGTCCAGCACCTACCCCAATTAAATTTAGATTGGAGTTGGAATATTAAATTAATTAGGCTCAGGGGCCGATTCCGATTCGGGCCAGAAAACGTACCGACCGACTCGGAGCCGGAATAAATACCGACCGACACGTACCGGTGCAGCCCGACCCGCAAAGTACGATGAGAAGCGTGCAAAATACGACCGACGCGTACGGAACACAAGCCGAACGACCGAACCGCGCGGAAAACAGCCATCCGGCCGGAAAAGCACGCGAATCGAACCGACCGACATGCACCAGGAAGAATCCCGAACGAAACGTACCCGCGAACTCCTACCCGCCAAGTACTATGCAACACGTGGAAAACACGACCGAGTCGCACGGGGCCCAAGCCGCACGACCGACACGCATTCAAAACTGCGAGCCGAAGCAACCCAAAACCCCGCGACCGACGCGTACGCAGCACAGAAAACAGCACAAACAGCGTGAACGAATCTGAGAGGCTCGCACGAGACAACTGGAGGGTCCGACTCGGTCACAAGAACGTCTCCTACATGCACAAAAAGAACCAAGGAAAAAAAAACACAAAAAAAGGCCAAACAAACAATCACAAAGCAAATAAATACTGGGGGGGGAAACAGGGAACAAAGACACACCCACAACTCCACCCATATAAAGGACACAAATCCCTACCATGATCCTTTGCAAATTCTAATTACCTGCCAGCACTCAACACCAACAGACAGCAACCACACACACACTCACAGCTCATCCATCACACAAGCCACACACCAGCAGCACCACAACAAATAGCACCCTCACATACACCCAGCAAAACACACACTCACACACCCTCACTTGCACACCAACACACACATCACACACCAGCACCACCCAACACCATGCCCCCAAAGAAGAATCACAAGTTCCTAGATAGTGAATTGGAAGTCCTGGTAGATGAGATCCTCAGGGTAGAGCCACAGCTGTTTGGTACATTGGTCCAACAGACACCCATGGCGCAGAAAACCAAGATGTGGGAGAGGATCGTCGACAGGGTGAACGCACAATCACCATGTTTGCGCACAAAGGTAGACATCCAGAACAGGTGGTATGATGTGCGCAGGAGGGTCAAGGAGCTGTTGAAGAAGGACTACATCGTGAGCCAACACACCGGCAGTGGCCCTCCTGCCAAACCAGTATACCTCAGGCCCTGGGAGGAGAAGGTGCGGGCCATCCTACCACCAGTGAGCGTCTATGGACTAGAAAACATCCCAGAGCCTGGTGAGTACACAACAAATGTACACAATATTGTGCCACAATACACACACATCACTGTCAAGGGGAGAGTCAAACCATGCACCCTTAGCAAATACACACCAACCAAAACAGATCATCCCAAAATGTGTATGTCAGCCAGATAAAGACAATACATGCCAGCTCATAGTGAAATGTAACTGTGTCATGACATGTACAAACCTAACAACAAATAGAGCTAGGCAGTGGCACAAATATAACCAACAAACACAGTCAGACATGTAGCCACCACCACAACACCACCTCACAAGGAAGCTCACTGACAGGAAGGAATACTGTGTATGCTGGGCAAGTCAGTGTAGCAAATAGCATCATGGGAGTCGTAGTCACAGAAATTGCCCACCCTCACAATGCGCACATCAACACCACCATGAACCATGCCCACATCACAGGGAGTGCAAAACAACTGACAAGATGGCTGACACTGGCTACTGCTGTGGGGAGCACAAGGCCCTGCTGGCAACTGTGCACCAACCAACAGCAGGACACCACTGACTGACATCCTGAAAGACAACTTGCACTCCCTGCAATGGAAGCACGTTCCATGGTGGGATATCTGGCTGGGTGGGAAGGAGGACTCACAGCACTGACCATAGTCACCAGCAGCTCCACCCACACACCCCCTAACACAAACTACACACAACTCACCTGGGAGAAAGCATTGCCTCACACACCAATCAAATATCCCACAAAGAACCACAACCCTGGGTCATGCAGTGTGAAGCACAGGGACACACATGGGACTTGTAGCAAAACAAACCCCAGGATAACACTGTCAGCCATCTTGTCAGCACAGGCACACAACCCCACAGGGAAGCTGAGTCAAAAGGAAGGAAGCATGGGCATGCTGGGAAGGGGGTGGAGGCAAAAGCATGATGGGAGTGGTAGTCACAGCCCAATATCCCCCACCCACATGGCCCAGCAAGAACACACCCAAGCATGCACACCTCACAGGGAGTCAAAAGCCACTTCAAAGATGTCTGACACTGGTGCTCTGTTGTGGGGAGCACAAGGCCATGCTGGGAACTGGCCAACAACCAACAGCAGGACACCACTGTCAGCCATCTTGCCATTGCTGTCACACCCACACACAGTGAAGTACACTCAAAAGGAAGGAAGTATGGGCATGCTGGGAAGGGGGTGGAGGCAATAGCATGATGGGAGTGGTAGTCACAGATATTGCTCACCCTCACAATGCGCACATCAACACCACCATGAACCATGCCCACATCACAGGGAGTGGAAAACAACTGACAAGATGGCTGACACTGGCTACTGCTGTGGGGAGCACAAGGCCCTGCTGGCAACTGTGCACCAACCAACAGCAGGACACCACTGACTGACATCCTGAAAGACAACTTGCACTCCCTGCAATGGAAGCACGTTCTATGGTGGGATATCTGGCTGGGTGGGAAGGAGGGCCGGATGTCAACCAAAGACAACCAATGCAGACCATGTACACACCCCAACATTCACATAGAAATGCCCAAATAATGCAGGACAATGTGCTACACCAATATCAACCCCTGACTGTGACAACTTAGGACAATGCAATGTACAGGCCCGCATCCAGAGGCACAGTCACAACTGTCAGGTGTGTCAACCATTGATGCCTGCAGAAACATAACATACATTGTGTGTGTCTCCCAAAAACAGGTGATGATGGGGACACAGCAGCAGACGCTGAGGAGTCCCCGTCCCAGGCTCAAGAGGATACGGAGCTCACTGGTGTGGAACAGCCTCTGCCCTCCTCGGATGAGGAAGACCAACCTGGCACCTCCGGAGCAAGTCATCATGCAGCACCAGCAGGACCACCAGCTGCACCCCCTGCACCCACCCCTCCAACGACTGTCAACACACATACCACCCCTGCCGACATGGAAAGACCAAGGAGCACCACCACCACCAGCACAGGGACCCTGGACCAACGTGGGGCCATGGACACCAACACCACCAACAACCCCTAAGGGGGCCCAGGGTCAACTGTGCGTGCCACCTCAGGTACTGCACGTGTCGCCAGGGGTGGTGGGAGGGGTGGGAGACATAGGTCGCTGCTTGCAGATGGGTCTGGACTGCATGATGACCCACAACTGGCACGCATAGCCGATGCGTACCAGTCCAGCACCGGAGAGCTCAGCCAGGTAGTGGGGCTCCTCAGGGACATTAAACAGCAGCAGGCTGCCCATCATGCCCGCATGGACTCACACATGTCCCGCGTGGAGTCCAAGTGGGACACACTGCAAGAGATGACGGCGGTGCATAGGGACATATTACAATGCCTCCGCCAGATGAGCAGCAACCAGTCAACACCTCCCTGTGTGCCCACAACATCTGCTGCTGAAACAACTGCAACTGCCACAGGGAGGGCGGATGACTCTGGCGAAGAGTCCCCTGCACCGCAGCAGCCTGCACTTGAGGGTCCCCCCCAAAGAAGAGGGGCCGTCCGAGGAGGGTCAAGTGAGAGGCCGATGGCCATGTGCAACCCCCAGGAAGCCAAAACCTGTTCTGGATAATCACCTTTGTGCGCAAACTGTTCACCCTGTTGACTGCAACACAACTCTCCCACATGACATGGGGAGCTCAAGTTGGACCAATGTCTCAGATGACTGTGGACTTTACTCTGGGCATTTCTGCTACCAGGACTTCCAAATCATCTAGGAACTTTGGATTACAATCACAATGTACAGCACCCACCATCCTGTGCACTATACTCACACATGTATGTCAATAAACTCACTAATACACCATACTTGCCTCTGTTGTGATTCCTACGTTGTCTCTGAAGTGGCGATGATGATCTGGGAAATGACACTGTGCATGCTAACTGCTACAGCAAGTACAACACCGGCATGTGAGTCATGGCGACGTCACACATATGAGGGAGGCACACCACCAGGGCTACACAACACATACACACCATGGCCATCTGACTCATCGCCTACACTGATGTTGCCAGGAAATACGTTGCATTGCACAGACCCAACACCTATTCACAGTCTGTGTTAACTAGCCCACTGGTGCAGTAAGCAAATGTCAGTCAGATGTGTGACCACAGACAACGCACATCACAAAGTGAAGCACAGGTTTATTACACATTTGCAACATGTTGTAACCACCACAGATGCAAGGTAATACCACCTGGCAGCGGGCACACAGTCAACAAGTGTAGAAGGAAGGAAGTCCATGGGTGTGGTGCACATCACCTGTAGGGACACGACAGCTACCACCCTGGAAGTCGAATCACGGTGTCGGGGATCACAGTTGACCAAACGACTCTGAAAGTACCCTGTGAAGGACAGAAATGACACACAGTCAAAAGCACTGAAGAACAGGACAGAACTGCAATACTCATGCCCAATACATGTCACAAGATACCCACCCAGAACCAAGTTAGCATGTCAACACTGTTGGGGAGTACAGACTACCTGTAAGGACACATCGCTACACGCATACAGTCATGTAGCACATGGACACACTCAAACAGCACCAGAGCACCACCAACACATATCATGCAAACTCACATCAGTTACATGACATCTCTGGATACTTACATTCAGCTGAAGAAGTTGGTGATGAGCTGTGTGCAGACATCACCATCATCATCATCATCATCACTGGCATCGTGGTCCAGGCCAGGATCCTCCACAGGTGGCGGACGTTGGTCATCGTCATCCAGGATGAGAGGCAACTCCTTCCGCACTGCCAGGTTGTGTAGCATGCAGCAGACGATGACAATCTTGCACACCTTTGCCGGGGCATATGGGAGGGACCCTCCTGTCTTGTCCAGGCAGCGGAAGCGGCTCTTCAGGAGACCAAATGTCCGCTCAATCACTCTCCTCGTCCGACCATGTGCCTCATTGTAGCGCATCTGGGCTGGTGTCAAGGGTTCCTGAGGGGCGTCAGCAACCACGGCATGTTGGGATATCCGGAGTCACCTACATACAGATAATTGCACATTAGCTGAGTTGGAAAAGAGGGTGGAACACTACATTGCAGAACACACACAATGGTACAAAGTCAGTACACACCAACAAGCCAGGCACGCTGGTTCCGCATCTGTGACATCATCCTCGGGATGCGACTACTCCTCATCACGTAGGCATCGTGTGCAGAACCAGGGAAACGGGCACACACGTGTGAGATGGTCATATCTGCAAGACAGACCACCAGTGCATTGACCGAGTGGTAGTGCTTGCGGTTCCTGTATGCCTGCTCCTGGGCCTGTGGTGGTACCAAAGCCACATGTGTCCCATCAATGGAGCCAATGACATGCAGCATCCTCCCCAGGGCATAGAAGTCACTCTTCACGTCAGTGAGTTGCTGGAGTCTAGGGAAATAGATGTACTGGTTCAGGTATATCAACATAGCCTCCAATACATCGCGGAGCACACGGCTGAACATGGTCTGTGACATCCCACCAGCAGTCGCCAGAGTGTGTTGAAAGGTACCGGTGGCAAAGAAGTGTAGGGCTGCCATCACCTTCACCTTGGGGGTCAGCGCTGTAGGGTACGGCCGGCCAGGTTGCAGGTGTGGTGCCAAGCGCACTGCCAAATCATCAATCAGCTGCCTGGTGAAGCGGTACCGTCGGATGCTGTCACGTTCCACCATCGTTGCCAGGTCAGGGAATGGTCTATGGACAGCTGGTGCCCTGCAGTGCATAGGTGAAGAAAGAAAGATTGTCACTCACCCCACATATGTGGCATTGTACACACTCAACATCACACGATACATCATTATGAGGCACAAGTACATGATGTGTGCAGTTCCGTAAGGACATGTATGGCACATACATGGCCAACATCCAACATCACAGTTCAACAAGTGGCATCAATAAGTCCCAGGTTGTGCCATTGGGTATCATGAGGACGTGTCACATTTCCCATCTCCTGCTGCCACGTTACAAACACACCCCACAGTGACATGTGAGGACAGATGTGCCCCAGGCATCACAGCTCAACGACAGGTAGATTCCCAGGGACCCTGTATTGCCACATGGACACTGGAATGACATGGCGTATCATGTATACACCACAGCAAAACAACCATGACCCCCACAGGTAGTGGTCCCTGTTGCCTCGGCAGGACAGACATGGACGTCTGTGACACACACACGCACAACATCAAAGTCCATGCACAAACAACGTGGATGTGGAGACTGTCTCCCATTGTGCACATGAAATCCGAGACATTGTAAACACAACATGCACACAGACTGTGGAGGACCATCACTATTGTGCCAATGGGTCACCCTGGGTTAAACATACCGTCCCACATGGGACTCAGGGGGCATGTGACATGACATACACATACACCACCGTGAAATGTGACCATGCCACATGCTCAGATATGAACAGTTGCACATCACAGTGGTCATGTACACGAAACACCAAGGATACTGTCCCCATGAACACGTGCACAGCCTGGGGGTGGCTGCCCCAAGTGACACCCACAGAACAACATGTTCACCCCCATACACGGAATAGGTAATGCAGCCTTACATGCCTTAGGATACAGTTTGGACAGGCTGTGGTGTTGTAGGTGTGCCCCTCACTCCCTGGGAAGTATATGTGGCTGGCATATGTTCACCTGTGACAGGCATGGTGACATATGCCAGTGACATGTACAGGGACGCGTTGGACAGCAATGGACCAATCGGTGCGCACACATTGGCCATTGTATTCAATGTGTGCTGGTACGCGTTGTATTCGCAATACGCGTTGGACAGCAATGGACCGATCGGTGCGCACACATTGGCCATTGCATTCAATGTGTGCTGGTACGCGTTGTATTCGCAATACGCGTTGGACAGCAATGGACCGATCGGTGCGCACACATTGGCCATTGCATTCAATGTGTGCTGGTACGCGTTGTATTCGCAATACGCGTTGGACAGCAATGGACCGATCGGTGCGCACACATTGGCCATTGCATTCAATGTGTGGTGGTACGCGTTGTATTCGCAATACGCGTTGGACAGCAATGGACCGATCGGTGCGCACACATTGGCCATTGCATTCAATGTGTGCTGGTACGCGTTGTATTCGCAATACGCGTTGGACAGCAATGGACCGATCGGTGCGCACACATTGGCCATTGCATTCAATGTGTGCTGGTACGCGTTGTATTCGCAATACGCGTTGGACAGCAATGGACCGATCGGTGCGCACACATTGGCCATTGCATTCAATGTGTGCTGGTACGCGTTGTATTCGCAATACGCGTTGGACAGCAATGGACCGATCGGTGCGCACACATTGGCCATTGCATTCAATGTGTGCGGGTACGCGTTGTATCCTAGGTACGCGTTGAACAGCAATGGAAAGATCGGTGCGCACATTGGCCATTGCATTCAATGTGTGCTGGTACGCGTTGTATTCGCAATACGCGTTGGACAGCAATGGACCGATCGGTGCGCACACATTGGCCATTGCATTCAATGTGTGCGGGTACGCGTTGTATCCTAGGTACGCGTTGAACAGCAATGGACCGATCGGTGTGCCCGGCCGGCCCATTGCATTCAATGTGTGCGGGTACGCGTTGTATCCTAGGTACGCGTTGAACAGCAATGGACCGATCGGTGTGCCCGGCCGGCCCATTGCATTCAATGTGTTCGGGTACGCGTTGTATCCTAGGTACGCGTTGAACAGCAATGGACCGATCGGTGTGCCCGGCCGGCCCATTGCATTCAATGTGTGCGGGTACGCGTTGTATCCTAGGTACGCGTTGAACAGCAATGGACCGATCGGTGTGCCCGGCCGGCCCATTGCATTCAATGTGTGCGGGTACGCGTTGTATCCTAGGTACGCGTTGAACAGCAATGGACCGATCGGTGCGCACCCATTGGCTATGGCCTGGCCTGGCAACGGACGCGTTTTCAAATCTTGAACGAGTCTGATGCTGGAAATTCAGTTGGTCACCCACAACAATGTTGCAAATTCATGGGTGTCATGAAGTTGAACTTTTGAAGGATGCTGTGGGCGTGTGTAAGTGGTGCAATTCCATGGATTGGCCAGATTCAGAAGATGCTAACGACTTGGACCTATCACTTTGGACACATGGGACAGTAACTGCCTCTGCAGCACACATATAATGCTGGCTGTTCCCCTGAGAGCTCACTTGCCTGCACTACATGCTCCAGGACGACATCTGCCACCACCACTGCTGCTGTATCTGCACCCTCTGGACCCTGCAATGGCACGTACTGTGGAGAGAGCCCCAGCCTTCAGCACTGAGGAGAACCAGGCCCTGCTGGACAGCCTCCTTCCACAGTACAGCAAGCTGTATGGGAAAGCAGGGGAGCAGGTGAGTGTTCTGTCCACTGCCTTCCTAAATGTGCATGTTGTCTGACTAGCAAGGCTAACAGTCTGCACGCCACTGGCTAGCAGGCTCACTGAGTAGTTGTCACCCCCATAGTGTGTAGTTACATGCACTGGACAGGTATAGTGCAGTGACAGTGCATTTAAACAAGGTTTTACTTCCCAGGCAATGATACCATGTAGTAACTGCTGGTATACTGTCCATGGCCATCGTTGCACTGCCTGTGTACATCATGTGCCCCTGTGATTGAGACATGTATACACAACTGTGAAATGCACGGATATGTTGCATGTGTAGTAATAGCATTCTCACTTTGTCATCCTCACAGGTTGATGCCCACCAGAAGCAGAAGATATGGCTGACCATCGTCCGGGCAGTGAGATCCGTGGGGGACTACAAGCGCCGGATCCGCAACTGCCAGAAGAGGTGGCAGGACCTTCGGGGCTGGACCTGGAGGATCGCACGGGTCCAGCTGAAGCTGTCGCCTCCTCGCAGGAGGGGCGGACACCGGACCCTGACCCCCCACATGCTCAGGATCCTGGCGGTGGTCTTCCCTGATCTGGATGGGCAGCTGAAGGCCAGGGAGCAGCACGGAGGGGGTGAGTCCATGACTGCATTGTGTACTTTGTCTGCCATGCAATGTGCCCTCCTCTGGCCTGGTTAAACTTCCACAGCACATCAGTCATGTGGTCCAGGACCCATGTCCCTCGATTGTGCACTGCCCACTCCTCATCTGATACCCAGGTGTGGCCCTTGCAGTCAGGGAATTGTGTCACTTGGGTACTGTGTCCTTGCAGTTTGCTTGACTCAAGGTGGGGGACAGCATCTGTTCCCCTAACTGTGGTGGGCATCATGGGTGGGTCCATTGCTTACACAATGCCTGTGTTCTGACATGTAATCTGCGTGTTACTTTGATATGTGGTCCAATTGCTGAGCTGATCCACCACATGTGCCTGGGGTAACTGGCACACACCCAAGCTGCGGGTGGGAACAATGTTTGGGCCCCAGGAGTGTGTATATTACGTGTGTCACACATACTTAGCCAGCTGCCTACTGTCCAGGGTTCATCCCTCATTCATGTGGGGCAGGACAGTCATGCCTACTCCAGGCCATGCAATGCACTCTGTACTCCCACTCCCGTGTATCAGCTGATACGTTGTGCTCAGTGATATGTCCCCTCAGGTGTCAGCCTCTGTGTCAGTGTGCTGTGGCTTCGATGTCAGGACTGCTGGGGTGTTTATCGGTTGGGGCTCAGCATGCCACCGGAGATGTGACCATAGGAGACGATACTTGTGTGACACATAGGTGTTTGAACACCTGACCGTGCAGACTGGGGTATGCGAATGTGAAGTCCATGCAGCTGTTTCCCATTCACAGCAGATTGTGAGGTGCTCAGGTTCAGAGGCTTGTGTTACAGGTCACCCATATGTCCAATCAGTATGACCTGGACAGATAAGGGTTCAGATGATGTGGTGTGTGGGGGATGTACATGTGCACTTGTTCAGCTCCAGGACTTGCATTCCCCATGACCTACTATTGTGACACAGTGCAGACTGTTGTTGTGTGGCTGCCCTGCCCATGTGACTGGACACAGTGATGTATGACTTAGCAGGCATGCCTGTGCCATGGCATGTGACTTCCTATGAGTGATCCTGCAGGGGAGTGACATGTGCTACATGCACACCATAGTGGCAATGGCTATCAGCACATGGGTGCATCATGGTGTCTGTCGCTGGTATGCATCACATGCATTTCATATATCTGACTCTGGGCATCACGTTCATCCGGACACCTGTACTGACTCAGTGGCAAGAGTTGTGATGTGTGCATGTTCACATGCTTCACCGTGTTCTCTGCACCGTCCAACTACTGTGTAGGTGGTGCATGTGTCCACACTGGGGTATTGCCAGCCAACGGATGCCAGACAGATGGGTGCAAGGCCAGGTGGGATGTGAGTGCCATGGTTGACGATCAGACTGACAATTGGCTTCTCCTATTCTGTTTGGGCAATTTTAGCAATGTTCAACTAAGGATGCCAGGCCTTGCTCTGTATTGTGCTGTACTTACTATGGTGTGTGCGTTCGGTGCAGGTGACTGATGTCTGTCTGTTTCCCTATTGTTTGCAGATACATCCACGGCCACAGGAGGGGACAGCTCCACGGACCAGGAGGAGCCGCAGAGCCAGACTGGGTCAGCAGCCGAGGAGTGGTCGGAGGGACCCAGTGGCACGGAGGGCGAGGGGAGCCACACCGAGGAGTCCTCAGCACCATCCACCTCAGCTGAGGACCACAGCAGCTCGGAGGATGACTCCCTTATGGAAGCGGGTGTCAGCAGCCACCAAACCCCAGCTAGTGTTGCTGTCCCCGCCACCACCACCGCCCTCCCATCGGCTCCCATTCCCGAGGTCCGTGGAGGCTCCCATGTTCGGAAGCATGTCTCCTTCGGGCCAGGCACCGCACCCCCTGCCCCTGAGTCCCCTGCTGCCCTGAGTGAGGAGTCTGTGTACCTCCTTCGCCAGCTCCATGTAGGGCAGACAGCGATGCTGAGTGTCCTCCATGCACACACCACTCTGTTGACTCAGCTGGTGTCGTTCATGGAGGGCATCTCATCGGGCATGTCTGCCCTACAGAGGGGCAATAGGTCCATGGACTCCTCCCTGACGGCAGCAGTGTCCCTCCTCCAACAGTCCCTCACCCCTCCTGTCTCTGCCCCATCCACACTCCCCAGCACCTTACCTGTCCCAAGCACACACACACCGGCACAGGCACACACCAGCACAGACACGAGCAGCACACACACACACACACACGCCACAGACAAGACGCACACGCACGCACAGTCAGGGGACTGAAACCACACTCACAGGGGATGGGGCCCAGTCACACACACACACGCATCCACGAGCACTGCGCAGTCCACAGTTGCCTCTCCCTCCAAAGCCCCCTCCGTTGCCTCACTTGCAACCCCAAAGACCCAGCGGCTCTTCCTCAGTGACCTCAGCCTCTTCCCCTCCGATCCAGCTGATACAGCATTCAGGGGAAGAGGAAGCCCACCCACACGGAGCGGAGTGCCCCTCGCCACCGGACACCCTCCCCCAGGCGCAGACCGACTGACGCCCCAATCCGCAAGTCCCCCCGGTCCCGGAAGAGCAAGACCCCGCCGCCGCCCTGCAGCTCAGGCACCAAGTCTCCTTCCTCCATCCCTCAGGTCCCCACTCCACAGGTGCCCCCACCACACCCTGCCCCAGGTTCCCCCACCCACAGATACACCATCCCCAAAAGGATCAGGCCTTCTCCCCCTGCCACTTGCTCTTCCGGCCCCACCCCCCGCTGCGCTTGTCTGTGCCACTGGTGTGGAGACGGTGTCCTCCCCCTCTGTCCTGCCCACCTTACCTGATCCCCATTCTCCTCCCCTGGAGGTAGGCACTGCAGTGGAGTCCACTACCACCCTGTCTGACTTGGGCACTGCAGTGGGGAACCTGTCCACTCCATCTGCACGGTCCCCTGCAGTCTTGCCGGCACCCACACCAACAGAGTCATGCCCCCACTTGTGCCGGCACACACCATGTCAGACACCTCCACTGCAGTTGTCAGTGGCTCTCCAGCACCCACCACCCCTTCCCTGCCTCCTTCTGGTGAGCCATGATCCTGTCCCTGCGGTGCCTGGCCTGCCCCCCGTATGCCCCTCCGAGGGGATTGTCCCTGGTTTTCATCAGTGCAGGCATGCGTAGGGTGACATCTGCCACTGTCACCCTGTTTTGACTTTCATGTTGGACTGGCCATTGGCCTTTGTTAATTTTTTGCTGGACATCAACTGTTAGACCCACATATGCTGAATAAAGCAAATTTCTGTTCTCTAGTGCTTTTGCTTCTGATGTACATGTTGTTGATGATGCTAACCATGCCCTTGCTGCAGTGATGGTGATATTTGGTCTCATGATAATGAAGTGTTACTGTGCAGGAACACATGTGGTCCAGGGGGAATGTGTCCTATCCTGTGGTGTATCCATGTCATCCTTAGCAGCATCTGAGGGTGTAATGTGTTCAATATTTGGCAATGGGATTTCCTACTTACATTAGCAATTTCACATCTGTGGCTTCCACCCCTGCACATCTGTTGTGCCTGCCATTGTTCAATTAGTCTACTTCCCTGACCGTGTGGCCATCTCCACTGGACATGCAGGTTTGGGCATCAATGGGGAAGGACTCATCTGTGTTGTCAGTGCAACATTGCTATACAAGTGTGTTGGATCTGTGCTGATGATTTCGTTGGCACTCCCATGACCAGGCTGATGTGACGGGAGCCTTCATTTGGTGCTAATTGTGACTGTGTGACCAAGTGCTCAGCTGACATGATGGAGCCCTACTGAGGCAACATATGGCTCAGCTTTCCTCACACAGGAGTGGAGTCCCCTCATGGCAGTGTGTACTCCTGTGACATTGCCTGCGCCCAAGGTGTGTGTTGTATGAGCATGTCTGTGTGTTCACTTCCGTTTTGCTGTGCATGCTGGGATCCCTAGTGTTGTACCTGTTTGTGATGCTTGCTGAGTTGACCTATGTTCCCCCAAAGTCTTCTCCCTGGGTTCTCTGTGATGTGGGTGCATGGCACATTACTGGTCATCAGGGTGTCACCCATAGGTGTGTTTGCTGTCAGGGCTGAGTTTGTGTGCAGACGCAGATGGGTCACAGTCAGGATTCCCCTTGGCACTTGTTGTTTACACCTGACATGTGATTTCCAGTTTGTGTTATCTTTCAGTGATTGTGACACGTTGTGTGTGTGACTGCTGGCACTCCTCAGGGTCCGGGCTGCAATGTTGGTAGTTGTCTATGTGTGTTCTTTGTGGGTGACCTTGGCTTCTTCATTGGTGTGTGACTGTGGCTGGGATCCCATTGGTTGGTGTGGTATTGCTGTCATGTCCATGTACACCGTAGTGTGCAGTGTGTCAGACATTCAGGAGTCTTGTTGAGTGGCCATGTGTGATGTGTTTCTGCACCTTGGTTCCCACCCACCACCCTGGGATTGTCATGGGTGCATGTGCAATGTCACCAGTGCATGTGTGCTTCACTGCTGCACATTGTTGGAGGTCGAGGTGTGTGGTGTTGAGTGTGTGCAGATGAGAGTTGTTGCCCGGCTAGACCCCTGCCTCCATGTTGGCCTTGGCTTACTGGCCGTGCTGATTGATTTGTGCTTGTGTAGGTGTGATGGTAGTTTGTTGCTCAGGACACATGACTGTGGTTCACAGTGTGAACGACATTTAGCTTTGTCATCACAGTGGGATTGTAATGCAGCCCAGGGTCACCACATTGTGGGGGCCCTGGGGGTAGTGCTGTGGTGTGTCTGTGTCTTGCTGTGTCAGTTGCTGTTCCTACATGCTTGTGTGACATGTGTGATTTGTGCTCCCTCTCATCTGACAATGCCTGATTGCCCACATAGGGGATTTGGATCCATGAGTTACCTTTGTGTGGCACTGTATGCACATCTGTGTAATTGGTATTCAGGCCTCCTCATGTGTTGTGTGGTTGCCTGGGGACACTGGCACCCCCCTCACCTGTTGTGTTTGATGTGCAGTGTGGGTCTGCCTGTTTGTGTTTGTGCATCTGCACCACTGCATTGGCATATCTTTGGTGTGCCATTGGCTGTATGTTGTTTGGTGGGTTTCCCCTGCTGTCCCTGGGACTCCTAGGTCATCGGTCAGCACAATGATCATGGTTTGTGTGTCCCATTGCTGCCATGGTATGGTATCTGTTCACCTCACATCTACAGTCTCCACAGGGTATCTGCATTTGTGTGCCCATTGGTGCAAATATGTGGGTCTGCATTCTGATGGTCACTTCTGTCATTGTGTCATTGATGAATGTTGACAGTGTCAGCCCCCATGGGTGATGTTTGTCTGCACATGGCCAAAGGTATGTCTTCTTTGCACTGCAGTATTTGCCTCCCCCAATCTATGTTGCAATGGGACACATGCACTACTTTGCCACTGATGTGTTTTATGTTCTGTGACCAGGAATCATCCATGCAGTTTGGCAGTTGCAGCTTTTTCTTTGTCAACACTTGCATTTTGGTCACTGTGATGATGGGGGTTTGGACCCCATTGCCACAATGTTCAAAATGTGCTTCAGCTATGGACCCCACACTTACATTTTGGTCACTGTGATGATGGGGGTTTGGACCCCATTGCCACAATGTTCAAAATGTGCTTCAGCTATGGACCCCACACTTACATTTTGGTCACTGTGATGATGGGGGGGTTAGACCCCATTGCCACAATGTTCAAAATGTGCTTCCGCTATGGACCCCACACTTACCTTTTGGTCACTGTGATGATGGGGGTTTAGACCCCATTGCCACAATGTTCAAACTGTGCTTCAGCTATGGACCCCCACTTACATTTTGGTCACTGTGATGATGGGGGTTTAGACCCCATTGCCACAGTGTTCAAAATGTGCTTCAGCTATGGACCCCACACTTACCTTTTGGTCACTGTGATGATGGGGGTTTAGACCCCATTGCCACAATGTTCGAAATGTGCTTCAGCTATGGGCCCCCACACTTACATTTTGGTCACTGTGATGATGGGGTTTTGAATCCCATTGCCACAATGGTCATGGCCTGCTTGCATTGTGGGGGCCACACACATATATGTGTGGCACATGTGATAGGGGGTCACATTGTATGTTCAAAGTCATGTTCAGTGTTGTAGGCATTTGACACAGTCTACACACGCTTGTCATGGTGTCGGGGGGATGTCTTTTTCTTGCATTCCCTAGGTTGTAGTGTGCTGGTTGTGTCATGCATTGTCTATCCTATGAGTGGGGGTGGTGTTGGTGGTAGGCATCCAGCCCCCATGGGTAGAGGTGGTAGTAGTGACAGGCATCCAGCCCCCATGGGTAGAGGTGGTAGTAGTGGTAGGCATCTGGCACCCCCTGGGTAAGGGTGGTAGTAGTGGTAGGCATCTGGCACCCCTGGGTAAGGGTGGTAGTAGTGGTAGGCATCTGGCACCCCCTGGGTAAGGGTGGTAGTAGTGACAGGCATCCATCCCCCCATGGGTAGAGTTGGTAGTAGTGACAGGCATCCAGCCCCCCATGGGTAGGGGTGGTAGTAGTGACAGGCATCCAGCCCCCCATGGGTAGAGGTGGTAGTAGTGGTAGGCATCTGGCACCCCCTGGGTAAGGGTGGTAGTGGTGGTAGGCATCCAGCCCCCCATGGGTAGAGGTGGTAGTAGTGACAGGCATCCAGCCCCCCATGGGTAGAGGTGGTAGTAGTGACAGGCATCCAGCCCCCCATGGGTAGGGGTGGTAGTAGTGACAGGCATCCAGCCCCCCATGGGTAGAGGTTGTAGTAGTGGTAGGCATCTGGCACCACCTGGGTAAGGGTGGTAGTAGTGGTAGGCATCTGGCACCCCCTGGGTAAGGGTGGTAGTAGTGGTAGGCATCTGGCACCCCTGGGTAAGGGTGGTAGTGGTGGTAGGCATCCAGCCCCCCATGGGTAGAGGTGGTAGTAGTGGTAGGCATCTGGCACCCCTGGGTAAGGGTGGTAGTGGTGGTAGGCATCCAGCCCCCCATGGGTAGAGGTGGTAGTAGTGACAGGCATCCAGCTCCCCATGGGTAGAGGTGGTAGTAGTGACAGGCATCCAGCCCCCCATGGGTAGGGGTGGTAGTAGTGACAGGCATCCAGCCCCCTATGGGTAGAGGTGGTAGTAGTGGTAGGCATCTGGCACCCCCTGGGTAAGGGTGGTAGTAGTGGTAGGCATCTGGCACCCCCTGGGTAAGGGTGGTAGTAGTGGTAGGCATCTGGCCCCCCTGGGTAAGGGTGGTAGTAGTGACAGGCATCCAGCCCCCCCATGGGTAGAGGTGGTAGTAGTGACAGGCATCCAGCCCCCCATGGGTAGGGGTGGTAGTAGTGACAGGCATCCAGCCCCCCATGGGTAGAGGTGGTAGTAGTGGTAGGCATCTGTCAGGTCCCGAATTACCAACACCAGAAGGGAGTGGTCAGTAAATGCAATTTCCCATCAGGCATTACGTAAGATAAGGAATGGTTTAGCAAGAGTGCGAAGTCCAGTTTGGTGGAATCCTAAGATGGCTGACAAAGGGACAAAATGGAGTCAGGGTCAGCATTCTAGTGTTTAAGAAATCTTGCAGTGTTGTGGAATGTAAGAAGCTGAGGCATTAGAATCCTCGCACTTCACCTGAGGATTGAGAAGGTACTAGATATATTGTTTCATGTTTCCTGAGCGGCGCGTTAGTTAGTTTAGGGTAGTTATCTCGACGTGTTTTTCTTCGACGGGACTTTAGCTTTGCGGCGCGTTTTAGCTATTTAGTCACAGTTTCTACAAAATGTACAATTTATGTGAGAAGTGAGCTTTTAGTCACGTAGTGCACATTTCTGAAGGTACATAGTTGTTTGCTTGCTTTACGAGTCTTGTGAGTGGTTCCGCTTCAGAGTGTAGCGTCTGGCGATAGTATTATTAAGCAGTGTTCTCGCTTCTGTCAAAAGCGGTTGTGGCTGTCAGACGCGCAGGGGCAGAGTTCTCGCTTAGTCAGTAGTAGCGAGTCTGTACCCGCGCATTAGCACTAGTTAATTGAGAGCGGAGGTTGAAGGTTGTGATATTACCTTGTTGATGTTATTTCTCCACGGAGGAATAATCCGTTTAGTTGTTTTTGACATCACCCTGAGTTAATTCTGGTGAGAGTTGAATTTAGGAGTACTCTCTTCCTAGGTGACTTGTGCAGTATAAAATATATTTTAAGAACATACGCATATACTCACCTCACTGCATTCCAAAGGAAGTTCCTGAGTGCTCCTTCAGTTTTCGCCGGCAAGAAAAGAGAGAGAGAGAGAGAGAGAGTGAAGAAGACAACAGATAAGAAAACTCATTTCTAATCTACATTTAGCATGAGTATATAGAAGAGGGGCATATGCTGCAATCACCAAGGGTAAGCGTGTTATTTAGAAAAGATAATCAGAGAAAAGGAAAAGTGAAGTATAATAAGTATTACATGAGCGACTGTTCTTTTGCAGAATAGCTATCAGATGACAAGATATCCTGGTGAGAACAATCACGCAACAGCAGCTGTCTCTTCTTGTCCCCTACCCCTTTCCCCCAGTGATTTTCTTCGACCAGGTTGTAACTTAGGACTTGGTTGGGAAAGTTATAGGGGAGTTGGGCCTTGGCATCTTTCTGCTCCCGCGCAAACTGTGGAGATTTTACGATTCTGACAGAGTGAAGTGCCCACGTAATTCTTTTGCGCCTGAGCAGAAAATGGCTGAAGGTTTAGACCTAAAAAGATTGGGAGAAGTATTAGAAGGAATACAAAAGGAAATTATAACCGTGAGAGAGGAAAATAGAGAGTTAAGGCAGGATCTCGTAACTTCCCGAAGAGAAACTACAGAGTTAGCAAGTAAAATAAATAGGTTAATCACAGACCCCAAGATTCAATATTCAACGTCCCCAGAAGAATTATTTAGTGACTCAGCCGCTTCATCGGCCAAAACAACCACGCAGGTCATACACTCGCTATCTCCAGTTATACCTCTGGCGCCACCTGAAAGGTTCTCTGGAGATCCACAAAAGGCGCAAATTTTTGGGACACAATGTACGTTACATTTTATGTGCAGACCAGCTGTCTTCCCAGACGCACAATCTCGAGTGGCATTTGTATTATCATATTTGACAGGTGATGCGGCAGCGTGGTCAAGGCCATTGGTCTCCAGGAATGATCCGATGCTTTATGATTTAGATGAATTTAAGGGAGAATTTCACAGAATATTTGATCGACGGCGGGTCTCTCAAGCCACGGATAATGAGTTGTTGGAGCTCAGACAAGGAAGTCGAGAGTTAATAACTTACCTGGCTCAATTTAACAAGCTAATAGTGGAGACAAATTGGCCTGAGGAAAA
Source organism: Calotriton arnoldi (assembly GCA_963921515.1). Taxonomy (NCBI): domain Eukaryota; kingdom Metazoa; phylum Chordata; class Amphibia; order Caudata; family Salamandridae; genus Calotriton; species Calotriton arnoldi. The sequence continues at coordinate 41,956 of CAWUFW010002484.1, forward strand.
ACGTGCAGCAGTATTTTATCGAGGACTTCGAGAGGAGTTAAAGGATGCCCTAGCTCAGATGCCTAACCGTCCCACTGAGGTTTCAGCTTTAATAGATTTGGTTTTGGAATTGGATTTCAGACAAGGTGAGCGTAAAGGAGAAAGGAGAAGAGACTTCAAACCCAGTATACCCCGATATGATCGAGCAAGGTCAGAAGCTGTTAGAACAGTGGACAGTCAGCATGGAACAGAGCCAATGCAAATAGGAACTATAAGAGGTCCGCTCTCTAACGAAGAGAAGGAAAAGCGTAGGCAAAATAAACTGTGCCTATATTGTGGAGTAGGAGGTCACTTCGTTCGAAATTGTCCCAAGAAGCCCAAACAGTTGCCGAAGGAAAACTGGCAGCACCACCAGTAGGGGGAGTTGGACTGGTGGATGCAGAGAAGATGGCAACTCCAAAAGATACTCAAAATCATACCTTGGCCAATACTTTACAGTCTTCGTCACCACATCTGATTATACATATGAAGTTAAGGTTCAGAGAAACAAGTTTAAAAGGAATCACTGTCATGGTGGATTCAGGAGCTACAGGCAATTTTTGTGATCTACGCTTTGCTGAGAAGATTGGGATCCAGGCCATCAAGAAGGCGAAGAGTGAGGCTGTCAGGGCAGTGGATGGCACCAATCTGTCGTCAGGGCCCATAGTGAGCCACACAGAGATGGTGGAGTTGGAAACTTCAGATGGACATAGGGAGAGTCTGCAATTCAATCTAATCGACGCCCCACAGTTTCAGTTAATATTGGGGTTGCCTTGGCTCACTGAGCATAACCCTACGATAGATTGGAGTTCCAGAACAATAACTATGGACTCGGATTTTTGTAGGGAAAATTGCTATCATGGTTGGAAGCAAGGTAAAGAAGATTCTGTGGCTACACATCTTTGTGAAAGTGGAGTGGTGATTTGTGTGATACGCACCGTGGAATTGCCCGAAGAATACACCGAATACAGTGAGGTATTTAGTGAGGCGGAGGCAGAAAAGCTTCCCCCGCACCGAACCTATGATTGCAAGATCGAACTAGAAACGGGAGCCAACTTGCCGTGTAGTCGTATATATGCTCTGACTGAAAAAGAGAACGCCCATTTAAAGGATTATCTGCAGAAATACTTGGAAAATAGCTTCATCAGACCATCGCAATCCCAGTCTCCTCTCCACTTTTCTTCATTCCTAAGAAGGATGGTGGTTTGAGGACTTGCATAGATTACAGAGCGATCAATCGGATTACTGTGAAGAATCGGTACCCATTGCCGTTGATATCTGTCCTCCTGGATCAAGTCAAAGGTTCAAAGATATATACCAAGCTGGATTTACGGGGAGCCTATCATCTGGTCCGTATCCAAGAAGGAGATGAGTGGAAGACTGCATTCCGGACGAAGTATGGGCTCTATGAATACCAGGTCATGCCCTATGGCCTGTGCAACGCCCCAGCAGCATTCCAACATTTTATTAATGATGTTCTCCAGGAATATATTGATCAGTGTGCAATCGTGTACATCGATGACATCTTAATCTATTCAGACAATGTGGAAGTACATGAAAAACATGTGAAAAGAATTCTGCAGAGACTGAAGGAGAACCACCTTTTCGTAAAATTGGAAAAATGTGCCTTTGGAGTGACAACTGTAGAATTTTTGGGCTTTGTGTTATCTCCAGAAGGAATAATGATGGACAAAAACAAGGTGGAAGCAGTAATAAAATGGAAGTCTCCCCAATCAGTAAAGGAAGTACAAAGCTTCCTTGGGTTTGCAAATTTCTATCGGAGATTTATTCCAGAATTTTCAAAGAAACTGATTCCAATCACGAAGCTATTAAAGAAAGGAGTTCCGTTTTCTTGGTCAAGGGAAGCGGAAGAAGCGTTTGTGCTTTTAAAGGAGGCCTTTACCTCGGCTCCAGTACTATTGCATCCAGACCCAGAAGAACCTTTTTATGTGGAAACAGATGCCTCCAACCTGGCCTTGGGAGGAATATTATCGCAGAGGCATAAAAGAACAGGACAACTCCACCCGGTAGCCTTTCGATCAAGGAAGTTGACTCCAGCGGAGGTAAACTATACAATAACAGAAAAAGAGTTATTGGCAATAAAGGACGCCTTCAAGGAGTGGAGGCACTATCTGCTAGGGGCAAAACATACAGTGACAGTCTACACGGATCATCGAAACCTTAAGTTTTTAAAATCTGCTAGAACCTTGACTCCACGTCAGCTTCGATGGTCCTTGTACTTTGCAGATTATGATTTTGTGATAACCTTTCGACCTGGAACAAAAAATGGTAAGGCGGATGCCTTATCCAGAATTGGGACTGAAGAAATTTCAGAAGAACTGGAGAATCAAAGTATTATAGAAGAAGGAAGAGTCATCGCGGCAGTTTTAGCAAACACCCAGGAGAATGAAGTAAAAAAGGCATTGAGTGAAACAGAAATGGAAGAATGGGCAAGTCAAAAGCCAAATAGAGAAATCCAAAATCACTTGCCTTTTCATGAAGGAGCCTTGTACTTACCAACGGTGGAATTGCAAGAGAAAGCGATGAAAGAGTGTCATGATCATGTCTTGGCTGGCCATAAAGGAATTCAAAAGACAACAGACCTGATCAAACGGAAATTTTGGTGGCCTAAGATGTCCAAAGACATCTATCAATATGTCATGACTTGTGAAAAGTGCGCCAGGGGAAAAACTGAGAGACAAGCGAAACAAGGGTTGCTTCAGCCATTGCCAAATCCCCCATATCCATGGCATACAGTAACAATAGACTTGATTGTGGAACTGCCAATAAGCCAAGGGTATAATACCATAATGTTCTGTGTGGATGCATACACCAAGATGGCACACTTTACTCCATTAAAGAGGTTACCTACAGCTAAGGAGTTAGCTCAAGCCTTTAGTCAGAATATAGTGCGCATGCATGGAATTCCGAAGGTTTTAGTTTCAGATAGAGGATCACAGTTTTTATCCCATTTCTGGAAGGCTTTCACCCAAAAGCTAGGTATTGAGAGCAGGTACACCACAAGTTACCACCCAGAAGGTGATGGCCAAACAGAGAGGGTGAACCAAGAATTAGAACAATATCTAAGGGTAAATTTGTTAAATCAAGGTGAAGAATGGGCAGAATACCTGTGGGCAGCAGAGTTTGCACATAATAATGCAAAGAACACTTCAACAGGTCATTCCCCCTTTTTCTTAAATTCAGGCAGACATCCCAATCTCTCTATGAATGTGCAAGAGGCAGAAGTTCCGGCAGTTACAAATTTAGTTGAGCATCTAACAGAAATTCACAAGTCAGCAGTAGAGAGTTTAACAAGAGCCAAAAAGATTTATAAGCACCATGCTGATAAGAAAAGGCGTAAGGGGCCTGATTTACAAGTGGGAGACAAGGTGTGGCTCAATTCGAAGAATTTACACTTGAAAGGATGTAGAAAGTTTCAACCAAGGTTTATTGGGCCTTATGAGATTGAGAAAAAATTGAGCTCAATTACTTACAAATTAAAACTACCCAAAACTCTAACAATTCATCCTACATTTCACATCTCATTGTTAAAAAAGGTCTCTGAGGGGTTGAGGGTAGAACTGCCCCCACAACCGGTACAAACTCAGGAGGGAGAAGAATTTGAAGTAAAACAAATCCTAGATTCCAAGGTGAAGAAAGGTCAGTTGTATTACTTAATTGATTGGAAGGGTTATGGTCCAGAAGAGAGGTCATGGGAATTAGCATCAGAAGTCCATGCCCCACGTTTGGTAAAATCCTTTCAGCTCAAACAACAGCACAAAACAAGTATGGGAGAGCCATCTTTGCGAGGGGTACTGTCAGGTCCCGAATTACCAACACCAGAAGGGAGTGGTCAGTAAATGCAATTTCCCATCAGGCATTACGTAAGATAAGGAATGGTTTAGCAAGAGTGCGAAGTCCAGTTTGGTGGAATCCTAAGATGGCTGACAAAGGGACAAAATGGAGTCAGGGTCAGCATTCTAGTGTTTAAGAAATCTTGCAGTGTTGTGGAATGTAAGAAGCTGAGGCATTAGAATCCTCGCACTTCACCTGAGGATTGAGAAGGTACTAGATATATTGTTTCATGTTTCCTGAGCGGCGCGTTAGTTAGTTTAGGGTAGTTATCTCGACGTGTTTTTCTTCGACGGGACTTTAGCTTTGCGGCGCGTTTTAGCTATTTAGTCACAGTTTCTACAAAATGTACAATTTATGTGAGAAGTGAGCTTTTAGTCACGTAGTGCACATTTCTGAAGGTACATAGTTGTTTGCTTGCTTTACGAGTCTTGTGAGTGGTTCCGCTTCAGAGTGTAGCGTCTGGCGATAGTATTATTAAGCAGTGTTCTCGCTTCTGTCAAAAGCGGTTGTGGCTGTCAGACGCGCAGGGGCAGAGTTCTCGCTTAGTCAGTAGTAGCGAGTCTGTACCCGCGCATTAGCACTAGTTAATTGAGAGCGGAGGTTGAAGGTTGTGATATTACCTTGTTGATGTTATTTCTCCACGGAGGAATAATCCGTTTAGTTGTTTTTGACATCACCCTGAGTTAATTCTGGTGAGAGTTGAATTTAGGAGTACTCTCTTCCTAGGTGACTTGTGCAGTATAAAATATATTTTAAGAACATACGCATATACTCACCTCACTGCATTCCAAAGGAAGTTCCTGAGTGCTCCTTCAGTTTTCGCCGGCAAGAAAAGAGAGAGAGAGAGAGAGAGTGAAGAAGACAACAGATAAGAAAACTCATTTCTAATCTACATTTAGCATGAGTATATAGAAGAGGGGCATATGCTGCAATCACCAAGGGTAAGCGTGTTATTTAGAAAAGATAATCAGAGAAAAGGAAAAGTGAAGTATAATAAGTATTACATGAGCGACTGTTCTTTTGCAGAATAGCTATCAGATGACAAGATATCCTGGTGAGAACAATCACGCAACAGCAGCTGTCTCTTCTTGTCCCCTACCCCTTTCCCCCAGTGATTTTCTTCGACCAGGTTGTAACTTAGGACTTGGTTGGGAAAGTTATAGGGGAGTTGGGCCTTGGCATCTTTCTGCTCCCGCGCAAACTGTGGAGATTTTACGATTCTGACAGCATCTGGCACCCCCTGGGTAAGGGTGGTAGTCGTGGTAGGCATCTGGCACCCCCTGGGTAAGGGTGGTAGTGGTGGTAGGCATCCAGCCCCCATGGGTAGAGGTGGTAGTAGTGGTAGGCATCTGGCACCCCTGGGTAAGGGTGGTAGTGGTGGTAGGCATCCAGCCCCCCATGGGTAGAGGTGGTAGTAGTGACAGGCATCCAGCCCACCCTGGGTAGGGGTGGTAGTAGTGGTAGGCATACAGGCCCCTATGTGTATGTGTGGCATTGGTGAGGGCCATCCCGCCCCTATGGTGCTGCTGTTGCTGGTGTAGGTATTTCTGCATCCCTCTGTGTGTGATGTGTCGGGTACGTGTAGTTTGTTTTTGTTGTTGGTGTCTGACTTACCGTCTGCGCCGTACGCGTCCGTGCCTGTTCCGGTAATAGAGGTAGAATATTGGTAGGATCGGCACGAAGGGATTCATGGTTGGTTCATCTCGTTCGTCTTTCTCTTTGCTTCGCCTCGTCCTCGTCGCTGGCGTGTTCGTCTCGTAGCCGTGGATCGTGTTGTGGCGCGAATCGGAGCTTATGTGCGCCTCGACCGGATGCTTTGACGTGCCTTGCATAGCGATGGGTTCGGCGCGTACGGGAAGCGCATCGTACTTGTCCGGCCGGACGGGGCTGCATTTTTGCTTCCGTGCGGTTCGATTCTACGATTCCGGATCCGCCTCGGTCTGAGTTCAGGTCCTGTATTGGGTGAGTACGACTGGGTCGGGATTTGGGCAGTTGTGCGCATCGTACTTGCTCGTTCGGACGTATGTGCGGATCGGTCGGGAAACAGGCATTCGCCTGGCTTTTTTCCCGACCGAATGGTATTAGGTGCGCCTCCGACCGGGATCGGAATCGACCCCTCAGTGTCCAGCATTTACCCCAATTAAATACAGACTGGAATGGGAATAGTAAATTAATTAGGGTCAGTGTCCAGCACCTACCCCAATTAAATATAGACTGGAGTGGGAATAGTAAATTATTTAGGGTCAGTGTCCAGCACCTACTCCAAATAAATTTATACTGGAGTTGGAATAGTAAATTAATTAGGGTCAGTGTCCGGCACCTACCCCAATTAAATATAGACTGGAGTTGGAATAGTAAATTAATTAAAGTCAGTGTCCAGCACCTACCTCAATTAATTTTTGACTGGAGTGGGAATAGTAAATTAATTAGGGTCATTGTCCAGCAACTACCCCAATTAAATATAGATTGGAGTGGGAATAGTAAATTAATTAGGGTCAGTGTCCAGCATCTGCCACAATTAAATATAGATTGGAGTGGTATTAGTAAGTTAATTAAAGTCAGTGTCCAGCACCTACCCCAATTAAATTTAGATTGGAGTTGGAATAGTAAATTAATTAGGGTCAGTGTCCAGCATCTACCCCAATTAAATATAGACTGGAGTGGGAATAGTAAATTAATTAGGGTCAGTGTCCAGCACTTACACCAAATAAATTTAGACTGGAGTTGGAATAGTAAATTAATTAGGGTCAGTGTCCAGCACCTACCCCAATTAAATATAGACTGGAGTTGGAATAGTAAAATATTTAAAGTCAGTGTCCAGCACCTTCCCCAATTAATTTTATACTGGAGTGGGAATAGTAAATTAATTAGGTTGAACCAAGATCTGACAGTGGAACCCTTAAAGAATACAGCACCTGAACTGCTAACCCTCTAGTATTATTACCCCTCTATTCTTCATGGGGTTTGTGTGCACACTGAAACGCACCCACCGTCACAATGCAAATCCTCATGGGATCACAACAATATAGAACACAAGCACAGGTGCACCACATACTCGTTATAGAATACAAAAGTACATAAATATAATCTGTATACAATTCAAATATTATTCAAAATTTCTTTTTATTCCAAAATTCTCTTTTTAAAAACGTAATCATATGCCTCTAATTTTCACAGTGATACAGCCACAGCCGACGCGTTTCGTCCTACTAGAGGACTTCTTCAGGGCGCTAGTAACTTTAAAGAGATCAATCACCACAAAGAGGAAGAGTCAAAGGAATAACCAGAGAGACTGCCTATCTCTCGTTCCCCATCTAAGTCACAGTTATCCAGAATACATGGGTATCATATCACCAGCCCCAAAACCATATGCTGCAAACCCCAGCCTTATCAGTTCCAATGCAAAATATATGTGCCGGAACTGTTGTTAATAGTCGATATCAGGCTATCAACAGGTTTCCAGGCGTCAAACGTCACGGCAGGAAGGACGGGTCAGTGTCCAGCATCTGCCACAATTAATTTTAGACTGGAGTGGGAATAGTAAATTAATTAGGGTCAGTGTCCAGCACCTACCCCAGTTAAATATAGATTGGAGTGGGAATAGTAAATTAATTAGGGTCAGTGTCCAGCACCTACCCCAGTTAAATATAGATTGGAGTGGGAATAGTAAATTAATTAGGGTCAGTGTCCAGCACCTACCTCAATTAAATATAGATTCGAGTGGGATTAGTAAGTTAATTAAAGTCAGTGTTCAGCACCTACCCCAATTAAATTTAGACTGGAGTTGGAATAGTAAATTAATTAGGGTCAGTGTCCAGCACCTACCCCAATTAAATATAGACTGGAATGGCAATAGTAAATTAATTAGGGTCAGTGTCCAGCATCTACCCCAATTAATTTTAGACTGGAGTTGGAATAGTAAATTAATTAGGGTCAGTGTCCAGCATCTATTATAATTAAATACAGAGTGTACTTTGAGTAGTAAAAAAGGTTAATTAAATAAAAAATAGTATTGGGTGTTTTTGTTGACTTGAGTTGTAAGTATAATTTAGGTGAGTATTTTTTAAATATAGTGTAATAATATTATTTAAGGTAAACATATTTAAAACATATTTAGTTATGTGTTGAACAAGAATATATTTTTTATATATATTTTATTTTATTAAAATTATATACTTTAAATAAATTAATTATAAGAAAAACAGTTTTTTCTGTACATTAGAAGTGATAGCAATAAAAAGGTAGTTCAAAAAATAGAGATTATTTTTATTTCACCAATTTTATTATATAAAACATAGAAGTGATACGTTCATTCAAAATGTTATTTTTTATTGAACAGTCGAAAAATAATCACAAAATATAAGTATTTGTAGGATAGTGTATTTATTACAGAGAATTCTTTTTTATTAGTATGTATATTTTAACAAGTAAATTATTGTAACAAAAATTTTATAATGAACAAAATTATATTTTACAATTGTATATATTTTACAAATATAGCATGATGCATTTCAATTTTTTTAAATAACATTTTGTAAATTGGTACATATTTTTTAATAAGTACAACATATTGTTTCTCAATTTTAATATTGTTACAACTCATCCTCTTGGACCTCTCCGCGGCGTTCGACACCGTCTGCCACCGCACCCTAGTGAAGCGCCTCAGCAACATCGGAATCCGAGAGAAAGCACTGGAATGGATCATCTCGTTCCTCGCCGGAAGAACCCAGAGAGTCCGCCTCCCCCCGTTCAGATCCGAGGCCACCGAAGTCATCTGCGGCGTTCCACAAGGATCTTCACTCAGTCCAACCCTCTTCAACGTCTACATGAGCCCCCTCGCAGCCATCGCACGCCAACACAACCTCAACATCATCTCCTACGCCGACGACACCCAGCTGATCCTCTCCCTCACCAACGACCCCACCACCGCCAGAGCCAACCTACACGACGGGATGAGAGACGTCGCCGACTGGATGAGGAACAGCCACCTTAAACTGAACTCAGACAAGACGGAAGTCCTCATCCTGGGCTCATCACCCTCCGCCTGGGACGACTCTTGGTGGCCCCCGGCCCTGGGCACCGCGCCCAAGCCAACGGACCACGCACGCAACCTGGGCTTCATCCTGGACTCCTCCCTGTCGATGACCAGACAAGTCAACGCCGTCTCATCTTCGTGCTTCAACACCCTGCGCATGCTCCGCAAGATCTTCAGATGGATCCCCACTGAAACCAGGAAGACCGTCACCCAGGCACTCGTCACCAGCCGACTGGACTATGGGAACACCCTCTACGCCGGAACCACAGCCAAACTTCAAAAAGACTCCAGCGCATCCAGAACGCCTCCGCACGACTCATCCTGGACATCCCCCGACACAGCCACATCACCGGACACCTGAAAGACCTGCAATGGCTCCCCGTCAGCAAGAGAATCACGTTCAGACTCCTCACCCACGCACACAAGGCCCTCCACGACCTGGGCCCCAAGTACCTCAACGACCGCTTGACCTTCTACACGCCCACCCGCCAGCTACGATCAACCAGCCACGCCCTCGCCACCGTACCACGCATCCGCAGAGCCACCGCCGGAGGAAGATCCTTCTCCTACCTGGCAGCCAAGACCTGGAACTCCCTCCCCACTCACCTTCGGCGAACCCAGGACCATCTCTCCTTCAGGAAGCAGCTCAAGACCTGGCTGTTCGAGCAGTAACTTACCCCCTCCCCCAGCGCCTTGAGACCCTCCCGGGTGAGTAGCGCGCTCTATAAATGCCGTGATTGATTGATTGATTGACTGTTACAAAATTTGGTAAGTATTTATTCACATAATATACTGTAAATATTTTACAATAAAGTTCACAAAACAATAACATAGTTTAATTTTACTATACAAACTAAATATATTTTTATTATTAATATTAATATTAAAATATTAATATTAATAATTATTACAAATTAGAACCGTTTTTTATTTTATTAACATTTTCCATATTTGTTTAAACAATAAAGAATATTAATACAATGTTTTAATAATTGTTTAGCATATATACATTTTTATAATTATAATATTAAATATTATTATGTCATAATATTTATTATTATAATTTTACAATAGATAAAATACACATAATATATTAAAAAATATAAGGTATATTTTTAATTATTTTATTAGAATGCAACAGTAATTTTTAAATCATTATTTAATAATAAATACATTGTTTAGTCATTTATTTAATATTTTTATAGTTGACATCTTTAGTTGGGCCTTTGATTTTGTAACCGCTCGTTGTTGTTTTGGGTCATTTGGGAAGAAAGAAGCTCGCGGTTGGGAGCTGCTCCGCGTTTGAGAAGGTAAGACTAATTTTCGTCTATATTAAACTATTTTAAGTGTCTTTTGAAGGTAGTTGTGTTGTGATTAGGGTGCGTGGAGTTATGTTTTAGAAGTTATAGCGTTTTTAGTTGTTTAGTTAGGTATTAATTATTAACGTTGTGTTTCGTATTTGCGGCCTAGTTAGTATTTTTCTATTTATGTTTAGTTTACGTTAATATTGTGTTAATAATGTTTGTAGTGGTTTTTTCAAGTGTATTATTTATACATTTGTGTGGGCGGGAATGTTTGTTTTTCTATTTTAGGTTTTACGACGAAGCATTTTGGAAATACGGAGCATTGCGTTTTTTTTTTTTTAAAGGAAGTGTGTATTAGTTATATCAACTAATATTTATTTTACACTTCCTTTATTATTCGGTTTTCATGGAGCGGTTTTTAACTTTTTTACGAATTTTCGTTTTTTTTATGGTTATTGTATTGTCGATTTTTACATGGAGGATCTACTTTTTGCATTTTATTGAGGTCTGTTTTAAAAAAATATGAATTGTGAACTACATGGATTATTTTGGATGATGTGGATTTTCGTATTACAGCAGTGGAAAAGGTAAGTGTTTTAAAAAAATTTTATTGTGGGAGGGAAATTATGTTATTTTAAATACTGTAGTTGTTTAGTTGTTTTGTTGTTTAATTATTTTGTCTCTATATATGTTGTTATAAAATAATAATATATATTAGACAAAATAATTATTTGGTTGATTTAAAAGAATGCACTGTTTTTATTCCAATAATTGTTTTTTGAGATTGGTAAATTAAAATTGCTTAATGTTTCAGACTAGAGTTTTTGCTATCATATTTAAGTACTCTAGGCCTCTTGTTGAAGGATATAGCTGTACTTGTTGAACATACTGATACATTTGAGCAGTTTGTCTAGATAGTTTTGGCTTTAATTGTATGATAGATTGTTGCATTCCTAGTTCTTGGAAGCTTTGTTCTTTTTGTATGGCAACTAATAGTTTATGTACGGTAGGAGTGCTTCGTCCTGTAGAAGATAGGAAGGCATTATGCCAACCTTCAACTGTGTTGTTTGTTTTGGCTTCTTGGTTAAGTGTAGTTAGGTACACATTCCACCAAGGAATTTGGAATTTAGGTTGCCGTCTATGGCCTGATCTGTGTAATCTCCCCACCCAGGTATCCTCAAAATAATCTAGGAGCGGAGATAATTTTTGTTCATTTTGGTGGTAAAATGGACTTTCTATTAAAATGTTATAGTGCTCAGCCACATCTGTGACTGGCACATACGCCAGGGCTATTAGGTGTTTTATTTGGTATGCAAAGGTAATATTTGTTGCATATTCCACACTAAGGGGGTCATTACGATGGCGGACGGATCGCCGCCGCCCATATGGAGGTGGCGATCCGCCCGCCATTTTCGTCCGCCCGCCTAACATTTCCCCCCGCCATATTACGATGGCGGTGGGGACCCAGGCGGACGGAAAGACCGTCCGCCAGTTTTCCGCCGGTAGGCAATCCGCCAGATTGCCTACCGGGCAGAAAAGGCCTGCAATATGGTGGAGGTGCCTTGCAGGCACCGCCATCCATATTACGATGATGGCGGTCTCATGCCTTTCCATTGCGGAGACTCCGCCATGGAAAGGCATGCAGAGAATGCCTTTGGGGGCCCGTTGCGGGCCCCCAGTTGGTTGGGGGTTGGGTGGCTGCACTTGAGGGGTACCCATGGTACCCCCTGACATTTGCATGCAGAAGGTGGCAGGCACCGCGCGGTGCCTGTCACGTTGTGCGTGCAAATGCACAACATGCCCTTTTAACATTGTGGCGGGTGCTGAATACAGCACCGCCCACCACAATGTTAAATATACAGGATGTGACCGCCATGGTGGCAGTCGCATCCTAATAGGTACAGCCCGTTGCGATGGCGGGCGGACTTTGTCCGCCCGTCATCGTAATGACCTCCTAAGTGCAGATTTCTGTAAATGTCTCCACTTCAACCAATGTAAATGTCTCCATAAACATTGGTTGAAGTGGAAGTAACATCCTTGTATAGATGTGTGGGGGTATAATTTGAGGATAGAATTTATCACGGCTTGTTCAAAGTCTATTACTATTCTTTGAGGGAAAAAGTCCTTTGTTTCTTGCTTTATTTTACCTAACATTTCAGTATATGTTGCATTCTGTTTGTTTGGTAATGAAGCATATATTAATGGAATGCAAGTGTTATGATATTGCCCATGGATACTGTACAGTTGGTAGAATGGTTTAGGGCATATGCTGAAGGTGCCATCCATCATCCATGTTTGGCATTGTTGAAGTTTAGTTATATTGTTTGCCGTATCAAACATAATAATCCTTTTATCTTTATTTTTGTTGTCAAAGAAAATAAAAGGTTCATCATTGGGTGTTATACTAAATTCTGGGGGAATTATGACATCCTCAAAATGTTTAGGTGTAGGTATTGTTGGTGTTCTTGATTTTTTGGTCCTAGCTATTGTTCTTTTAATAGAAGCAATTGATGGTAATTGACCTGTTGCTTCTCTGGGTACTTTAGGTAATAGTTCTTTAAGTATAACACTTGTAGGAAGTTGTGAGGTGCTACTTAATTCTTTAATATTTTCAAGGGTTGATTTCACTTCAATTTCAGAAATATTTGGTGGATGGTTATGCTCCCTTGTATATAATACAGTTGTTTCCATGGTGGTAGCACGACCATAACAATTGTTTGAGTAATATTTTGAACATTTTCAGTTCACTTTAAGGCCTGTTTGCTTCTCTTGTGTGTAGATGTACCCCATATAACACAATAAGAATTTCCCTTTCTGAGATGTTATAAATTGGGCCTCTTCAGTCATTGTGAGGTGGTAAAATCTATAAAAAATGTACATGAAAGTATATGTTAAAGAATATTATACATGTTTATATGAATAGTAATAAATGCATTTTAATTATATACTTACCAACTGTTATTTAGTTGTAGTTGAATGGAAATGTTCCCTTGTTCAACAAATGTTGTTTGTTTGAAGTGTTCTGTGAAAAGAAAGTAAAGCATATTTTATTTCATGTTTTACAATTTATATATGGTGGTCTTGGTCTTTATGACAGAGTATAGTTTTATTAACGTTTTAGTTTCACTTTACAAACTTTTTAAAAAAAGTTTAAAAGTATAAACGGGGTCGTTTTGGCGGTTAGGACATTTTAGGTGTTGAGTTCCCTTTTAGTGAGATTTAACAAGTTATTTTTAGAGTATACTTACTTTGGGGCCCATTACGATGGCGGTCGGAAAACCTCCCCAACCGCCATGGTAGTGGGAAAAGACCGCCCACATGGACCGCGGGAAAACCGCCGGTCGGATTACGATGCCCGCGGTAGAAATCCGACCGCGGCAGTCGGATCGCAGGCATCAACATTGCGGCGGTAGCTGTTGCCCGCAGCACCGCCGCAATGCCAAAAAGAGCATGTCCTGCATGTCCCTGCACTGCGTGGCAGGCACTGTACAGAGCCTGCCACCAGATAAAGGGAAATGTAGGGGGGGCCGACGGGTACCCCCCAGTGCACCCACACCCCCCCAAAACATTGGGGGCCGCAACGGGCCCCCGATAGACAATCACCGCTTGCCTTCCAATGGCGGTCTGACCGCTGAGGAAAGGCTGGCTACCGCCGGCATCATAATCCTGCCTGCGTAGCCTGCTCTGCACCGCAGACATTATCCCGGTCCTGATCCGCCCGCCAGGCGGGAGTGCGGAAGGCAACCGGCGGAAAAACAGCGGTCGGAATTTCCCACCGCCGCGGTCTCCACCGCCATCCTAATTTGACCGGCAGTTTTCTGGCTCGCGGTTGCGGGCGGATGTCCACCGCCGGCACGGCGGTCCCACCGCCGCCCGGGCGGTGGCCATCCGACCGCCATCGTAATGACCCCCTTTGTTAGTTATCTGTTTTTGTAAGGTGAAATCTTTTTTCTCGTTTTTGGAGTAATATCTGTTGTTGAAATATAAAGAGATAAAATATATGAGTTAGTAATTTAAGTTAGCCATTGAAATCTGTGTTACATTTTAATTTAACAGTTTATTTAGAAATGCTTATTTACTTACTTTTTCCTAGGTGTAGTAGGCTTGATTTTAGAGGTTTGTTTGAGAGTGGTGAAAATCCGGCAGAGTTTCTCCTTCCTTAATTATTTTTGTTTAAGGTGTAAAAGAAGATATATTTTTTTGTTTATATAGTGTGTTCTTAATTGTTTGTTGAATATCATTGGTCTATTTCGATCTTCTGTGTTCTATTGGTAAATTTGAATTTTTTTGTTTGTTTTGTAATTGTTTTACTTGTATGGAAAACGTAAATTGAGAGAAAATGTTTTTTTAGGTGAGGAAGGAGATGTTGAATTTATTATTTAAAAAGAAATGTATAATATATATTTTAAATGTTGAATATGTTGCTATTATTTGTTTGTAAATATTATTTGTGTAGTTGTTATGTTATTATTAATTTATGTTGTTATTATTTTGATAGATATGTTTACATATAAATTTTATGTGTATTTATGTTATTTATTGTATTTTTGGTGTTGAAAGTAGTAGTTTTAATGTGTATTTGAGTTGTCGATATTTTAAAAAAAACGATAATATTGCTGTCTATATTTTTGTTCTCGATATTTTGGACATGTCCTATTCTTATTTATAACCGTCGATAATTTGTATTGCGATATTTATGTGTGCGATATTTGTGTAGTCGATATAGTTTCATTACGATAATGCTGTTTCGATATTAGTGTATTTTTATAATTAAGTATACAATATCGATATTTTTGATGTCGATATTTTTGCGTCAAAATATTTGTATTTCGATAATGTGTCTTTCGATATTATGTCATGATTCGTACAATCCAATGCCGAATGTCGGCTATGAATGGTACATTTTCAATCAAGCGAGACTTCAAGATGGTGAAACCATGGATGAGTTTGTTGAGAGACTTGACATGCTTATCAAACACTGTAAGTTAAATGAGTTTAATGACGAAGAAGCCATATGCCTCAGAGTCATCGATGGCTGTCTTTCAGACTCATTCAGAAAATGCATGTTGAGAGATATGCTCAATTTGGAGAAAGTACTACTGGTTGCAAGGGCCGATGAAAGAGCGGATCGACAAGCTGCTGATACGGAAACTGGAACAGCGTAAAGTGAATCAGCGTGGGTCATAAAAAGCAAGCAAAAGTATGTTATGCTATAAAGTTTCATATAGCGCTCATATACCTGAAGGTATCTTGGCGCTGCAGTGCGTGAGGGTGGTCAGTGATCAGGCTAGATATAATATGGCCTCTGGATTAAAAGAGCCACATTTTCAATGCTTTTCTAAAAAGTAAAAGGGTCTGGGAGTTTTTTAGTTCAAAAGTAAGGGAGTTCCATAATTTAGCAGTATGAATTACAATGCTTCTACCACCCCAACGGGCAAGTCTGAATTTTGGCACCTCAATATTTTTCAGACCTGACGAACGTAAGGGTGTAGGAGGTATGTACCAGCGTAAGGACTGTCTAAGGACAACTGGTGCGATGTTATGTAGTGCCTCAAAGGAGGTGCACAAGGCCATAAATTCAATCCTTTTCCTCACAGGCAGCCAGTGCAGCTGGTTCAGTGCCATGGTAGCTGAATGAAATTTCAGGAGACTGAAAATGAGACGGGCTGCAGCATTTTGTAGGGTCTGAAGTTTAGATACCATTTTTTGTTGTAGGCCGATTTATAGTCCATTACAATAGTCAAGTTTGGATAAAATTAGTGCTGACATTATCTGTTTTTGAAGATTAGAGGGTATATAAGGTAACATTTTTCTTAGGATCTTTTGAAGAAAAAAGGCTGAGGAGATTGTTTGATTGATTTGGTTTGTGAAAGAATTTTTTTTGTCAAGAATGACCCCCAGGTTTCTAACCTTTTCCACTGGGGATAGGGCAGGGCCCATATCTGGTGGACACCAGTCTGGGGACCAGAAATTAGTGTTGTTTCCGAAGAGTAGAATTTCGGTCTTGCCTGAGTTTAATCTCCATCCAAGTTCCAATTTTTTCCATACAGAGTCGGAACTGAGAGGCTGTTTGGGCTGGATTTCCTGTAACAGACACCACAATTTGTATGTCGTCTGCATGGGAAACAACTGAGAACCCAAAGGTTCTGACAAGTTTAACCAAAGGAATAATGTACAAATTAAATAGGGTAGGGCTTAGAGAGGCTCCTTGGGGACACCACAGGGAAGATTCCAAGTTGTAGATGCAAATTTCTCTAGCGTGATGTATTGTTCCCTATCAGCCAAAAAGAACGTAAGTAAGGAGAGGGCTTTATTTCTGATTCCTAGCTCATGCAGGCGATAGGTTAAAATGACATGATTGACCCAGTCAAACGCCGCTGACAGATCTAAGAGTATCAAAGCTGCATTGTCTCCATTATCGATGATGGATCTGATGCTCTCTGAAGCTATTATGAGAGCTGATTCCGTGCTATGCTGATTCCGTGCTATGCTGTTTTCATTTATTAAAGCAGACAATTGCTGATTGAGTGCATTATCTAATATTTTAGCTGGCAGGGGCAGGCGTGATATGGGCTGATAGTTCATAGGGTCGGATGCTAGAAGCCTTTTTTATAAGTGGATGAATTGATGCTCTCTTCCATGGCTTTGGAAAAATGCCTGCGTGAATACTTTCATTAAAAATCAGCGTAAGGTGTGCAGAAATAACCTCTGTTGCAAGATATAACACTTTAGGAGGACATGGATTATCTGGGAGCCTGATTTAATGCTGGATAAAAGGTTCTTGACTTGGTCTTGGGATAAGGGGGTAAAGTTAGAAAAGCAACATTGTGTATCAGTTTCTGGTTGAGGACTATAATTGTTTGATAGTTCTGGAATGTTTGGGTAAAAAGTGGAATAAACGCTGAGTACTTTTGACTGAAATGTTTTTGCTCGAGTATCACAAAAGTCTTGACTAGCATTAGATGGCTTATTTTGAACTGTATTAGACAGCATTTTGACTGTTTTAATAGTTCTTTAGTCGAGTTTTTGCAGATGAATTTTTCGGCGAAATAGACGGTTTTATTTGCACGGACAATTGATTTATAAATTTTTAGACCTTGCTTATATGTGGTTTTTTCTTCCTCAGAATAGTTCAATCTCCACTTCCATTCTAATTTGCAGCAGATCTTTTTTTGTTCTTTAAGATTGTGAGAATACCAAGGTTCTGAGGGATTTTACGTTGGCGGGTTGATATGGGGACGCCAGCTGGAAGCTGACATCTTTGCCGTGAGGGGAACAGCTCCAAACCTCCTCCTGCCTGCTTCGCCTGCCATGAGGGGAACAGCCATCGGAAACTCCATATCCCGGCAGTCTGCATCAGGCGCCCCACGTGACGCCATTGTTCTGCGCCGGGAGGCGCGATAAAAATCTCGCCGGGCTCCCGCAGCGCGGGACGCCAGCTGGAAGCTGACATCTTTGCCGTGAGGGGAACGGCTCCAAACCTCCTCCTGCCTGCTTCGCCTGCCGTGAGGGGAACGGCCATCGGAAACTCCATATCCCGGCAGTCTGCATCAGGCGCCCCACGTGACGCCATTGGTCTGCGCCTGGAGGCGCGATAAAAATCTCGCCGGGCTCCCGCAGCACGGGACGCCAGCTGGAAGCTGACATCTTTGCCGTGAGGGGAACGGCTCCAAACCTCCTCCTGCCTGCTTCGCCTGCCGTGAGGGGAACGGCCATCGGAAACTCCATATCCCGGCAGTCTGCCTCAGGCGCCCCACGTGACGCCATTGGTCTGCGCCTGGAGGCGCGATAAAAATCTCGCCGGGCTCCCGCAGCACGGGACGCGCGCGGCCGCGCCCGGGCTAAGCGCTCGCCGGCGCCAGGCCAAGGCAGGGCAGGGCCACCCCCCTTTGGCCCATTATCAGATGAAGCCATCACAGAAGGAACTATTGAACTACTGAAAAGGCAGGCAACTGCCTGGTCTACCTGGTGAGATCTTTCCGTTTTCCTACCTGGTATTTGACCATATGTCTACTGTATTTATGGTGTTTCCTGCCGCACTGTGACTGCTGGCGCAAGGCCTTTTTCTCTACGCCTGCCACTTGACATTGGGAACCAATACCCTGTAGACTACGAACAGGCGTTGATATTTTTTTTTATTTTTTTTGCTTCTTCTGAGGGCCTGTTTCCCTCTCATTTTAAAGTCAGTTTTTTATTGTTGTCATCATTTTTACGGGTACCAGCATTTCAGCACGCCCTGGGAATTATACATTGTACTGGTCCTGACCCCTTGCCCTATTTTAAAAGTTATTTAAAATAGCTTGGTTTTTAATGTTGTTTTTGCCAAAACTTGAACCTTGCATTTTTGCACTATAATACCTGATTTGGATCTACCTCAGCTTTGCCTTTTGCACTTTTGCACCTTGCACTTTGTACTCTGGCTTTTGCATTGTGTGGCTATTCTTGGGTATCTTGTATTTTGCACTTCGCATTTTTGTACTGCACTCGCACTTTCCTCTGTTGTTAACCTGCCCAGCCATAGGAACATCTTACCTTACCTTTAGGCCAGTGGTATCATGGGCAAAAGGAAAGCCAAGGCTCAATCCTTGGGTCATGGCAGGCCGTCTAATGTGGTTTGCCATGAGACAATGGATAGGATTGAATCGATTTTGGCAGAATGTCAGATTATTGCTAACTCAGATTCCACTAGTCCCCCTCCTCCCAGTGGTATCCCAAATGGCAGTGATATTAATGTTGGTCAACTCTCCACCCTTTCCCCAGGACCGCCCCCTGCAAAAAAGGCTGTAAAACAGATTCCTTTGATGTTTAGAACTAAAAAAAGGTGCAAAAAAGTGTTAGATGATAAATCATCATGTGACACTTCCCCAGAATTCTCTCCTGCTAAAAAGGCAGCTAGATTGTCCCCGTAATCATCAAGAAAACATCTTGCCAGGCGCAGGAAGGATAAAGGCACTGCACCTGATGTATGTGGGCAAGCCAACAAGCAGGAGCCAAATCTCCCATCTACCCCAAGTATCTCACTGCTCCCCAGCATAGAATGTTCCAACAGATTTGATGCTCTTGGGCGGGTGGAGGAAGGGGGTAGTGAGGTGGAGGGGTGTGTTGATCCTATAAATATTAGTGTGGTGGGAAGTATGATGGGGAGGACGCAGCCACTAAGAGATTTAATAGAAGCCTTGAGAGCTGAGGTGCGCTCACTCAAAGACAAGGTGACTACCCTATTGGAAAGGGTTGACATTGATCAGGGTGAAGCTCCCAAACAAATCCAAAAGATGCCCTTACAGAAGAGGGATCTAATTAGCCCAAAGGATTGTAGTACAGCTAACAATAGGGGAACTAGTTTTCAAGTCCCGACTCTAATAAGAATGCCAATCCCCATGTCACCCAGGGGTGATTATCATCAGTCTCTGCGTAATAGAAAACTACCCCAGGCTCGAACCCTGGCCTTAAAACCAGGTAGTGATATATACAGAGGTGAGGTTGTTCTGGATGAAGGCCCCTCAAACATGCAGGATCAGGAGAGGGCCCCTCCTAGGGGATCTGTGCAGGAGGGTGTTTATGTGAGACCAGTAGAAGGGGAGAGTCCTCTAGAGATATTCCTTATGGAAGTCCCAAAACTTATTAGTAGTTACCCTGAAAGCCAGGAGTCGTTGATAAACAAGGTCATACACTGGTTTAGACATACAGGCCAATGCTACTCAGTAATCAGGGAAGACATTAGAGTGGCTAGAAGACTATCACTGCCAAATACTATTTGGGATATGATAGAGGTTAGCTTTTATGACGCTGCTATAACCACGGGTCTGTTATCCATGGAGGCCCGTATAGTCCCCCCAAAAAACTCCAGTATAATCATTAGATATAGATCCCCACACAGTGACTTCCTCAGTACCCCCTTGGTCCCCATCTCTGCCCCTCGTGAAGGTCTGCGCCCTACTGAGTCGGAGGTGGCTTCTCGTAGGCCCCTTCTGTGGCACAGGGCTGATGGGAAGAGGATCAGTTGACCCCAGGATGCCAAAAAGCAATCACCTATGAATAGGCATGATCCCCCTAGTCTCTGTAGGCAAGTTCCCCCTAGCCCCAGTGTGCACATCAGTTCCAGCGAAAGCAGATCTCCAATCGTGAATTTTACTCCTCTAGCCTGTGATTTGGAATCATCTGTAGTTATGCACACTGATTGTTTTCCCATTGCTGAACCCGGGACTGGGGTAGGCTTGCATATGGGGGATCCAATTAGATCTGAGGGTAGGGAAGGGGTTCTGTTGCAGCCACTTCCCCTCAGGGTTTTGGTTTGGAACGTGGCGGGGATTAATAAGCTAATGGCAGACCTAGACTGGTGCGCATTCATAGACTACTTTGATATCATCTTATTCCAAGAAACATGGAGCCTCACGTGCCCGTATAACCCATGCCAAAGATGCCATTAGAAAAGAGAGAGGGAGACCATCAGGAGGTTTAGCTGTCTGGGTGAATATCGAACTTGGGTGCAAAGTTAGACCCTTGCAGGTAGAGTCGGAAGACATACTAGCCCTAGAGGTCAGCTTCAATTGTGGCACCAGAATTAGGATTTTTAATGTTTACAATAGGGTACAGAAGGGTATGGCAGAAACGGATACTCTCCGTATACTTGATACTGCATTATCCCAATATTCGCATAATTCCCAGTTATTGGTCTGTGGGGACTTCAATTGCACTTTTGAGCCATTGGCCCCAATTCCCCCCAACTTGACTGACGAATGGGATAGTGAATGGCAGGTTCCTCATCTAGATTTGCCCTTGGTAAGGTGGAGTGTAAGAGGAGCGCAGTTGTTGGCACTCACAATGCAATATGACCTCAGGGCGACTAATGGTAGGACTGTATCAGATGCTCAAGGGGATCCTACCTTTAATAGGATAGCTCAGGAAAGCAGATTTGACTACTGCCTAGTATCCCTAAACTATTGGCATTCTGTAATGGACATGGCAGTGGTCAAAAGGGTTGACAGCGATCATAACGCTCTCGCTCTCACCCTTACAAATCAAGCATCTGGTGGGACTGTCAACCTGGGCTGCCCTGACATTGGTCTTTTATCAGTTGCAAATAACCTGAGGAGAATTAAGTGGAATTGGGGTGAGGCCCATCCGGAGGCCTTGGGCGCAGTAAAGAGGAAGGTTTCTACATTCCTTGAGAAAGCTGCAAGGTCAACTATGGAGCAGGTTGATGAGGTGATAGGTTCTAGCCATGATTTTTTATATAGAGAAATTAGGGATTTACTGGGTAGCCAGGGGAATCGGTATAAGACGGAAAGACCAAATCGACAACATATACAAACATGACAGGGAGCATGGTATACTAAGGCCTGTAGGCTCTCAAAGCAAGAACTACTAAAGGCAGTTAAGCAAAAATCTCGTCAGGAAATAGTGTCTTGCAGAGCCAAGTATAAATTAGTAGTTGAAGCTGCTAAAAGGGAGTGGGAGGGCTCCCTTTGGTCATCCCTGAGGAGTGCACTGCTAGAGAGAGATGCGAAAAATTTCTGGAGCCTAGCCGCCCATTGGCTAAAGGGCAATAAGTGTCAATTGGAATTTACAGTACACCCGGAGGCCTGGGAAACACATTTTGGCACATTATATGAAACTAGGGATAAGGTGCTCGTGGGACATGACGAAAATCTGACCAGTGGGCCTCTGGACTCAACTGTCCTCCATATTACGCTAGAGGAGACTCAAGTAGCAATTGCCTCTTGCACCTTGGCTCGTGCGCCTGATCGAATCCCCAACGATCTCTATAAGGAGGATGTGGCTCTCTGGGGTCGGTACATAAATGTACTATCAAACTCAATCCTCAGAGGTAGCCGTATCCCCACATCGTGGAAAAATGCTGAGATCGTTCCGATCTACAAAAAAGGGGATAGAGCAAAGCCATCAAGCTACAGGCCAATAAGTCTCATTGACTCCTTACAAAAGATCTTCTGCAAGCAGATATTAGCTCGGTTGCAGGATTGGATCGCAGAGTCTGAAGTCTCGAGTGATCTCCAGGCAGGATTTCGAGCGAAAATTAGCACCCTGGATCAAACCTTCCGTTTGTTATGTTTATATTGGAAGGAAGTGCATATTAAAGGAGGGGAACTCTACGTGGCTTTTGTAGACCTGCGGTCTGCGTTTGATTTAGTCCCCCGGGCTAAATTGTGGAGGGTCCTTAAGGAATTAGGTATGCCACAAAATCTCTTAGATATTTTAATTAGACTCCACACACTTAACACAGCACAGGTGAGATGGGGAGGGAATAATGAAGTTACGGATACCTTCCCAGTTGAGTGTGGTGTGAGACAGGGCTGTGTTCTTGCCCCCACTCTTTTTATTCTTTTTATTAACGATGTTATAAAGTGTCTAGATAGGGATGGGTGTGACGCTCCGAAAGTTGGTAGTACAAGAGTCCCAGCCCTCCTTTTCGCTGATGACACCCTTTTAATTGCAAAGACTCCGCAAGGTCTTCAGCAGCTTTTAAATGATTTTATTATGTTTTGTGATGCGCGCGGCCTGGTGTTGAATGAAACCAAAACTAAATACATGATTTTTAGGAAGGGCAAGGCTAAATTAAACAAAAGACAAGTCCTAGCCGGCAGTAGCAAGCTAGAACGCGTCGACTCCTTTGACTATTTGGGCATTCGTTTAACCCCAACAGTTAAGTGGGATCATCACATTGAAAAGGTAAAGATCCAACTCATACATCAGACTGCAAATTTGGCCAGAATACACAGAAATACCTTTTCAAGGCAGCTAGCGCCAGCCCTCGAAATTTATAATATAAAAATCTTGGGGGGTGTACTCTACGGAGCAGAACTATGGGGTACTGGCCCAATTAACCCTCTTTCACTTGTAGAAAATCGTTTTCTTAGATCCTTGACAGATCTGCCTGTAAGCACACCATTAGTGCCCCTTTGTTACAATTTGGCACATAGACAGCTGGCCCACAAAATCAGCTATAAGCTCCTGATGTTCTGGTACAGATTGTGGACTGTGGACAAACTCTGCCCCTATCGGGAGCTTCTTTGTGAGCTTATGAAAATACCCTCCTCTAAATCAATACCCTGGTTTAGAGCTCTAAAGGTGCTCCTAGGGAGGCTAGGAATGATGAGGTTTTGGTTTGACCCGGGAAGTATGAATTCCATATCGAGATCCGTGCTGAAGGAAAGGTTTTGGGAAACATCGCTCTTACAAACTGCACTCGATGCTGAGGGTAGCTTGACTACTTGTTTTCTAAATTTCAAATGTGTACCTCGTTTTGAGGATACACTGGATGAAATTGTTCCTCCCTTGGCTCGGAAGTTGTTTTTTCAGTTCCGCTATAAAACACTCCCGCTTAAAACATTTTGTAAAAAATGGAGGAAGGATATAGAAAACAATGATCAATGCCCCGCTTGCAATGAAAGCGCTGAGTCCATTACCCACCTCCTATTTTTCTGTCCAATGTATAAATCATTGAGGACCAAGTGGATTTTTCCACTTTGTAAAATTGTTGGTACCGGACATTATTTGGAGGTACTTAGACTTTTGAGCACGGATACAAGCAGGGTTGTGGTTTTTGGTTTATCAAGATATTGGTTTGCGCTGTGGCTGAAAAGGTCCAAATATCTGCCCTGAATGATACTGTAAAGTGGTGGGTAAACTAACATGCATTTTGGAGTACGGAAGCCACATATGATCATCCAATTTGGACTATTTGATGGCCCCCTCGTCTCTTCTTGATTTTTTGATTATCATTTTTATCTTTCCATTTTATCTGTATTTTTCTAAGGATTATCTCGTATTGACCATTTTTTTAAGTGTACTTTTATCATGCTGTATGTACTTTTATGATCTTGTGGTCGAAATAAAGTAAATGATGATGATGATGATATGGTTGCTGTACAAGGTAGATGCATGCAAGTCGACTTCTCCAAAGAAGAAAAAGTTGTGTTTCCGATGTGGGATTTCGTTTCCCATGAAGGTAAATGTCCAGCCATAGAACAGACGTGCAAAGGTTGCGGGAAAGAAAAACACTTTGTAACAGCTTGCAAGGCAAAAGAGAAACCAACTGCATCACAGGGAGAAGAGAAAATAGATGCCAGAAGGTTCCAGAAGCATTCTCGCCATATCCTCCAGGCCAAAACGAAACATCAGTTACGACAAGTAGAAACCAGACAAAATAGATCATCATCACGTTCATCCTACAAAGGATCTTCAACACCATTATCAAGCACCAGTGAAGAAGATGGATGTGCGCTGCTGATATCGACCAAAGAACTAAATGGGCATATAGGTTTGGCTGCTTGCAGAGAAGAGCCAAGGACAAAGACAAACCAACAAACAAAACAACAGAATTCATTTGTTCATTTGGACACTGCCCCAAGAGTACAATAAATCAATAGTTGCCACATAACCGTTATCATAGACAGAAGTGTGTCAATTAACATCATTCCAGTTGGAAAGTTTAACAGCCTGTCTCCTGTACCACGCCTCAACCCATCAGACACAAAGGTATACACCTGGGCTGCCGTCAAACCATTACAGAGTCAAGAGTTATCATAGCAACCATGCAACATAAAATGTCAGTGCAAGCGCCAATGCACGTTCTTTAAGGAACTTCATCCAGTGCATGCCTACTCAGTTTTGCCACTGCTGCCGACATGGGAGTGATATCCCCCAACTATAACCTCCATACTCAATCTGAAATTGTGAATCAGCTCCCGTTGTTGTTTCATGGCCTGGGAAGGCTTAAGAAAATGAAAGTGCAACTTCATATTAACAGGGAAATTCACCCTGTTGCCCAGCAGCACAGCTGAGTCACTTTTCACTTGAAAGAAGCTGTTGAGAAAGAACTGGAAACACTGTTGAAGCATGACATCATTGGGCCCTCCACTGGTCCTGCGTCCTGGGTCCCGCCCACAGTGGTGGTGCCAAAAAAGGACCGTGGGGGTGCAGTGCGCATCTGTGTTAATAAGAGCCAGGCCAACAAAGCAATTGAGAGAGAAAAACATCCTAGTCCACACATAGACATGATCATGCAGCTGAACAGAGCCAAAGTCTTCTCCCGTTCTTACCTGAAAAAAGGATACCATCAACTCGAGGTGGAAGAGAACTGTAGGTACATTACTACTTTATCTACTCATGTTGGTTGGTTCTGATACAAAAGGTTGAGTTTTGGAATGTCGTCCACTGCAGAAATATTTCAGGATGTTATACGTTGAATAATTTAATCTGTTATGCATGCTTCTAACGACACACAATTGATGGACGGAATGCAGAACAATCGGGCTGCTGGATGTCTAACTGTGACGATGTAGCGGTACTCATGAAAAGTAATTAACTGGTTCTGGTCTTTACCTGGCTTGGGTACAACTGCATAGTCATTCTCTTGCAGTCGCAATCCACACCTCTCAATGCAAAGGGCATCTTGGTTTTCAGGTTTCCAAAAATAGTAAGGAACGCTTGGTGGTCTGTAATGATAGTGAAACATTTTCCGCATAGAAACACATGAAAATGTTTGCAGGCCCACACTACAGCCAGACTCTCCTTCTCCGGCTGAGAATAGGCACGTTCTGTGCCAGACAGGCTTTGACTGGCATAGGTCACAATGTGTCTTTGAGTATTCAGATGACCATTATGTTGAGCAAGGATTGCCCCCAGCCCCACCGAGATCGCATTTACTATGATTTAGTTATGCAGCTTTGGGGTTGCATGTTTTATTCTTTTGAAACTTTGGTCACATTCAGGAGACTGGATAGCGACATTTTGTTTTGTCAAGTCTCTCAATGGGACACTTACAGCAGCAAAGTCACAAATGTACCTTGAGCAATAACTGGCCATGTCTAAGAAGGATCGCAGCATGGTGAAATCTTGTGGGGGGGGGGGTAAGTAGCTGACAGTGCTTGCACTTTAACCCAAAATCCTATTCACACGCTCTGAGTATTCTATGACAGTTCATCATGTAATCAGAGCACAAATGTTGATAAAGTCTCATAAAGTCTGTTTCTTGTCTTTTATCCAAACAACCAAAAGCATCCAGCCAACACGTGTTTCGTCGCTTGAAAGACTCGGAGAAGCTCGCACGAGCCAACTGCAGCGTCCTACTCGGTCAGAAGAACGTCTCCTACATGCCTAAAAACTACAAAGGAAATTTTTTTAAAAAAAGGACCAAACAAGCAATGACAAAGTCAATAAATACAGGGGGGAAAAAACATGGAACAAAGACACACCCACAACTCCACCCATATAAAGGCCACAAATCCCTACCATGATCCTTTGCAAATTCAACTGACCTGCCAGCACAGAACACCATCAGACAGCAACCACAGACACACTCACAACTCATCCATCACACAAGCCACACACCATTAGCACCTCCCAAATAGCACCCTCACATACACCCAGCAAAACCTACACTCACCCACCCTCACTTGCACACTCACACACACATCAATCCCCACCACCACCCATCACCATGCCCCCAAAGAAGAATCCAAAGTTCCTAGACAGTGAATTGGAAGTCCTGGTAGATGAAATCCTCAGGGTAGAGCCACAGTTGTTTGGTACATTGGTCCAACAGACCCCCATGTCGCAGAAAACCAAGATGTGGGAGAGGATCATCGACAGGGTGAACGCACAATCACCATGTTTGCGCACAAAGGAAGACATCCAGAACAGGTGGTATGATGTTCACAGGAGGGTCAAGGACCTACTCAAGAAGGATTACGCCTTGAGTCATCGCACCGGCAGTGGCCCTCCTGCCAAACCAGTATACCTCAGGCCCTGGGAGGAGAAGGTGCGGGCCATCCTACCACCAGAGAGCGTACATGGACCATCAAACATCCCAGAGCCTGGTGAGTACACAACCAATATACCCAATATTGTGTGACAATACACACACATCACTGTCAAGGGGATAGTGAAACCATGCACCGTTAGCAAAGCCACAGTAACCAAAAGATAATCATCCCAAGATGTGTATGTTAGTTAGACAAACACAATACCTGCCATCTCATAGTGATATGTAACTGTGTCATGACATGTACAAACCTAACAACAAATAGAGCAAGGCAGTGGCACAAATCTAACCAACAAACACTGTCAGACATTTTGCCACCACTAGAACACCACCTCACAGGGAAGCTCACTGAAAGGAAGGAATTGTGTGTATGCTGGTGAAGTGAGTGTAGCCAATAGCATGATGGGAGTTGTAGTCACAGATATTGGTCACCCTCACAATTGGCCCATCAACACCACTCTGAACCATGCTCACATCACAGGGAGTGGAAAAGAACTGACAAGATGGCTGACACTGGGTACTGCTGTGGGGAGCACAAGGCCCTGCTGGGAACTGTGCACCAACCAACAGCAGGACACCACTGACTGACATCCTGAAAGCCAACTTGCACTCCCTGCAATGGAAGCACGTTCCATGGTGGGATATCTGGCTGGGTGGGAAGGAGGACTGACAGCTCTGACCATAGTTACCAGCAGCTTTTCTCACACACCCCCTTAACACAAACTCCACACAACTCACTGGGAGAATGCATTGCCTCACACTCTAATTAAATATCCCACAAAGAACCACCACACTGGGTTATGCTGTGTGAAGCACAGGGACACTTTTGTGACTTGTAGCCAAACAAACGCCAGGACAACACTGTCAGCCATCCTGTCAGCACAGGCACACTACCCCACAGGGAAGCAGAGTCAAAAGGAAAGAAGTATGGGCATGCTGGGAAGGGGGGTGTAGGCAATAGCATGATGGGAGTGGTAGTCACAGCTCAACATCCCCCACCCACATGGCCCAGCAAGCTCACACTGAAGCATGCACACCTCACAGGGAGTGAAAAGCCACTCCAAAGATGTCTGACACTGGCCTCAGCTGTGGGGAGCACAAGGCCCTGCTGTGAACTGTGCACCAACAAACAACTGGACCACACTGTCAGCCATCTTGCCATTGCTGTCACACTCACACACAGTGAAGTCGACTCAAAAGGAAGGAAGTATGGGCATGCTGGGAAGGGGGTGTAGGCAATAGCATGATGGGAGTGGTAGTCACAGCTCAACATCCCCCACCCACATGGCCCAGCAAGCTCACACTGAAGCATGCACACCTCAAAGGGAGTGAAAAGCCACTTCAAAGATGTCTGACACTGGCCTCAGCTGTGGGGAGCACAAGGCCCTGCTGTGAACTGTGCACCAACAAACAACAGGACCACACTGTCAGCCATCTTGCCATTGCTGTCACACTCACACACAGTGAAGTCGACTCAAAAGGAAGGAAGTATGGGCATGCTGGGAAGGGGGTGTAGGCAATAGCATGATCGGAGTGGTAGTCACAGCTCAACATCCCCCACCCACATGGCCCGGCAAGCTCACACTGAAGCATGCACACCTCACAGGGAGTGAAAAGCCACTTCTAAGATGTCTGACAATGGTGCTCTATTGTGGGGAGTACCAGGCCCTGCTGGGAACTGTGCACCAACCAACAGCAGGACACCACTGCCTAACATCCTCTAAGCCAACTTGCACTCCCTGCAATGGAAGCACGTTCCATGGTGGGATATCTGGCTGGGTGGGAAGGAGGACTGACAGCTCTGACCATAGTTACCAGCAGCTTTTCTCACACACCCCCTTAACACAAACTCCACACAACTCACCTGGGAGAATGCAATGCCTCACACTCTAATTAAATATCCCACAAAGAACAACCACACTGGGTTATGCTGTGTGAAGCACAGGGACACTTTTGTGACTTGTAGCCAAACAAACGCCAGGACAACACTGTCAGCCATCCTGTCAGCACAGGCACACTACCCCACAGGGAAGCAGAGTCAAAAGGAAGGAAGTATGGGCATGCTGGGAAGGGGGTGTAGGCAATAGCATGATGGGAGTGGTAGTCACAGCTCAACATCCCCCACCCACATGGCCCAGCAAGCTCACACTGAAGCATGCACACCTCACAGGGAGTGAAAAGCCACTTCAAAGATGTCTGACACTGGCCTCAGCTGTGGGGAGCACAAGGCCCTGCTGTGAACAGTGCACCAACAAACAACAGGACCACACTGTCAGCCATCTTGCCATTGCTGTCACACTCACACACAGTGAAGTTGACTCAAAAGGAAGGAAGTATGGGCATGCTGGGAAGGGGGGTGTAGGCAATAGCATGATGGGAGTGGTAGTCACAGCTCAACATCCCCCACCCACATGGCCCAGCAAGCTCACACTGAAGCATGCACACCTCACAGGGAGTGAAAAGCCACTTCTAAGATGTCTGACAATGGTGCTCTGTTGTGGGGAGTACCAGGCCCTGCTGGGAACTGGGCACCAACCAACAGCAGGACACCCCTGACTGACATCCTGAGAGTTAACCTGCACCCACTGCAAGGGTGGCATGCTTCATGGTGGGATAACTGGGCTGGGGGAGAAGGAGGTCCGGATGTCAACCAAATACCACCAATGCTGGTCATGCACACACCTCAACATTCACATTGAAATGCTTCAGGTTGGCAGGACAATGAGCCACACCAATATCAACCTCTGACTGTGACAACTTAGGACAATGCAATGTACAGGCCCGCATCCAGAGGTACAGTCACAACTGTCAGGTGTTTGAACCATTGATGCCTGTAGAAACATAACATACATTGTGTGTCTCTTCCAAAAACAGGTGATGATGGGGACACAGCAGCAGATGATGAGGAGTCCCTGTCCCAGGCTCCGGTGGCCCCTGAGCTCTCTGGTGTGGAACAGCCTCTGCCCTCCTCGGATGGCGAAGACCTACCTGGCACCTCCGGTGTGAGTCATCATGCAGCACCAGCAGGACCACCATCTGCACCCCCTGCACCCACTCCTCCAACATCTGCCAACACACAGACCACCCCCGCCGACACGGACAGACCAAGGACACTGAATGACAACAGCACAGGGACCCCAGCCCACCGTGAAGCAACGGACAACAACCCCAGTACCAACCCCCAAGGGGGCCTAGGGTCACCTGTGCCTGCCACCGCAGGTCCCGCACGTGTGGCCAGGGGTGGTGGGAGGGGGTGGTAGGCAGAGGTCACTGTTTGCAGAGGGGTCTGGACTGCATGATGACCCACAACTGGTACGCATTGCTGATGCGTACCAGAATAGCACCGGAGAGGTCAGCCAGGTAGTGGGGATCCTCAAGGACATTCAACAGCAGCAGGCTGCCCATCATGCCCGCTTGGACTCCCACATGTCCCGTGTGGAGACACACATGTCTGGCATGGAGTCCAAGTGGGACACATTGGAAGAACTGACAGCGGGCAGAGGGACATATTGACATGCCTCCGCCAGATTAGCACCAACATGTCCACACCTCCCTGTGTGCCCACAACATCTGGTGCCGCAACAACTGCAACTGCCACAGGGAGGGAGGATGACTCTGGTGGAGAGTTCTCTGCACCGCAGCGGCCTGCACGTGAGGGTCCCCCCAGAAAGAAGAGGGGTCGTCCGAGGAAGGACAACTGAGAGGCCGATGGCCATGTACATCCCCCAGGAACCCAACACCTGTTCAGGAAATTCTCCTTTGTGTGCAAACTGTTCACCCTGTCGAATGCAACCCAACTCTCCCACATGACATGGGGAGTTTAAGTTGGACTAATGTATCAGATGACTGTGGACTTTACTCAGGACATTTCTGCTACCAACACTTCCAACTCATCTGTGAACTTTGGATTCCAATCCCAATGTACAGCACCCACCATCCTGTGCACTATCCTCACACATGTATGTAAATAAACTCACTAATACACCATACTTGCCTCTGTTGTGATTCCACCGTTGTTTTTGTCATGGAGATGATGATCTGCTAAATGACACTGTGCATGCTAACTGCTACAGCAAGTTCAACACCGTCATGTGAGTCATGGCGACGTGACACATATGAGGGAGACACACCACTAGGGCTACACAACACATACACACCAGGGCCATCTGACTCATCGCCTACACTGATGTTGCCAGGAAATACAGTGGAATGCACAGACACCACACCTATTCAGAGTCTGTGTTAACTAGCCCACATGTGCAGTAAGCAAATGTCAGTCAGATGTGTGACCACAGACAACGCACATCCCAAAGTGAAGCACAGGTTTATTACACATTTGCAACATGTTGTTTCCACTACAGAAGCAAGGTAATCCCACGTGGCAGTGGCCACACAGTCACCAAGTGTAGAAGAAATAAAGTCCAGGGGTGTGTGGCACATCACCTGTAGGGAAACGACTGCTTCCACCCTGGAAGTTGAATCATGGTGTCGGGGGATCCGAGTTGACCAAACAACTCTGAAAGTACCCTGTGAAGGACAGACATGACACACAGTCAAAAGCACTGAAGAACAGGACAGAACTGCAATACTCATGCCCAATACATGTCACAAGATACCTACACAAAACCAAGTTAGCATGTCAACCCTGTTGGGGAGTACAGACTACCTGTAAGGACACATCGCTGCACGCATCCAGTCAAGTAGCACATGGCCACACTCAAACAGCAACAGAGCACCACCAACACATATCATGCAAACTCAAATCATTGACATAACATCTCTGTATACTCACATTCAGCTGAAGAAGTTGGTGATGAGCTGTGTGCGGACATCAC
The DNA here is from genome assembly GCA_963921515.1 of Calotriton arnoldi. Classification (NCBI taxonomy): domain Eukaryota; kingdom Metazoa; phylum Chordata; class Amphibia; order Caudata; family Salamandridae; genus Calotriton; species Calotriton arnoldi. The sequence goes on from CAWUFW010002484.1 coordinate 73,786, forward strand.
CCTCATCATCATCATCATCACTGGCATCGTGGCCCAGGCCAGGATCCTCCACAGGTGGCGGATGTTGGTCATCGTCATCCAGGATGAGGGGCAACTCCTTCCGCACTGCCAGGTTGTGTAGCATCCAGCAGACGATGACAATCTTGCACACCTTTGCAGGGGCATATGGGAGGGCCCCTCCTGTCTTGTCCAGGCAGCGAAAGCGGCTCTTCAGGAGACCAAATGTCCGCTCGATCACTCTCCTGGTCCGACCATGTGCCTCATTGTAGCGCATCTGGGCTGGTGTCACAGGGTTCCTGAGGGGTGTCAGCAACCACGGCATGTTGGGGTATCCGGAGTCACCTACATGCAGACAATTGCACATTAGCTGAGTTGGAAAAGAGGGTGGAATACAACATTGCAGAACACACACAATGGTACAAAGTCAGTACACACCGACAAGCCAGGTACGCTGGTTCTGCATCTGTGACATCATCCTCGGGATGCGACTACTCCTCATTACGTAGGCATCGTGTGCAGAACCGGGGAAACGTGCACACACATGTGAGATGCTCATATCTGCAAGACATACCACCAGAGCATTGATAGAATGGTAATGTTTCCTGTTCCTGTATGCCTGCTCATGTGCCTGTGGTGGTACCAAAGCCACATGTGTCCCATCAATGGAGCCGATGACATGTGGCATCCTCCCCAGGGCATAGAAGTCACTCTTGACGTCAGTGAGTTGTTGACGTTTAGGGAAATAAATGTACTGGTTCAGGTATCTCAACATCACCTCCAAAACATCGCCTAGCACACGGCTGAACATGGTCTGTGACATCCCACCAGCAGACGCCACAGTGTGTTGATAGGTACCGGTGGCAAAGAAGTGTAGGGCTGCCATCACCTTCACCTTGGGGGTCAGCGCTGTAGGGTATGGCCGGCCAGGTTGCAAATGTGGGGCCAACCGCACCGCCAATTCCTCAATCAGCGGCCTGTTGAAGCGGTACCGTCAGATGCAGTCACGTTCAACCATGGTTGCAAGGTCAGGGAATGGTCTATGGACAGCTGGTGCCCTGCAGTGCATAGGTGAACAAAGAAAGATTGTCAGTCACCCCACATATGTGGCATTGACCATACTCAATATCACATGATACATCATTACGAGACACAAGTACTTGATGTGTGTGCCGTTCTGTATGGACATATATGGCACCGACATGGCCAACATCTAACATCTCAGTTCAACATGTGTTGACAACAAGTTCCAGGTTGTGCTATGGGAAATCATTAGGCTGTTTCACAGTACCCATGTACTGCTGTCACGTTCCAAACACACACCACAGTGACAAGTGAGGACAGATGTGCCCCAGGCATCACAGCTCTTTGACAGGTAGATTCCCAGGGACCCTGTATTGCCACATGGACACTGGCATGACATGGCGTATCATGTACATGTCAGCAAAACAACCATGACTCCCACAGGTAGTGGCCCCTGTTGCCTCTGCAGGACAGACATGGACGTCTGTGACACACACACGCACAACATCAAAGTCGATGCACAAACAACGTGGATGTGGAGACTGTCTCCCATTGTGCACATGGAATCAGAGACATCTGAAACACAACATGCACACAGACTGTGGAGGGCCATCACAATTGTGGCAATGGGTCACCCTGTGACGTACATACCATCCCACATGGGACTCAGGGTGTATGTGACATAACATACACATACACAACCTGGAAATGTGACCATGCCACATGCTCTGAACTGAACAGTTGCACATCACAGTGGTCATGTGCACAACACACAAAGGATTCTGTCCCCATGAACACGTGCACAGCCTGGGAGTGGCTGCCCCCAAGTGCCACCCAACAAATCACATGTTGACCCCCATACACACACAGGTAATGCAGCCTTACATGCCTTAGGATACAGTGTGGACAGGCTGTGGTGTTGTAGGTGTGCACCTGAGTCCCTGGCAAGTAATTGTGGCTGGCATACGTTCACCAGTGACAACCATGTTGACATATGCGAGTGACTTGTACAGGGACGCGTCGTACAGCAATGGACCGATCCGTGTGCACGCATTGGCCATTGCATATGATGTGGACGGATGCGTGTTGTGCTCCGAAATACACGTCGTACAGCAATGGACCGATCCGTGTGCACGCATTGGCCATTGCATATTATGTGGACGGATGCGTGTTGTGCTGCGAAATACGCGTCGTACAGCAATGGACCGATCAGTGCGCACGCATTGGCCATTGCATATGATGTGGACGGATGCGTGTTGTGCTCCGAAATACGCGTCGTACAGCAATGGACCGATCGGTGCGCACGCATTGGCCATTGCATATGATGTGGACGGATGCGTGTTGTGTGACATAATACGTGTCGTACAGCAATGGTCCGATCGGTGCGCATGCATTGGCCATGGACTGACATGGTAACGGACGCGTTTTCGAAGCTTTTACGAGTCGGATGCAGTGAATTCAGTTGGCCACCCACAACAATGTTGCAAATTCATGGGTGTCATGAAGTTGAACTTTTGAAGGATGCTCTGGGCGTATATAAGTGGTGCAATTGCATGGATTGGCCAGATTCAGAAGATGCAAACGACTTGGACCTATCACTTTGGACACATGGGACAGTATCTGCCTCTGCAGCACACATATAATGCTGGCTGTTCCCCTGAGAGCTCACTTGCCTGCACTACATGCTCCAGGACGACATCTGCCACCACCACTGCTGCTGTCTCTGCATCCTCTGGCTACTGCAATGGCACGTACTGTGGATAGAGCCCCAGCCTTCAGCACTGAGGAGAACCAGGCCCTGCTGGACAGCCTCCTTCCACAGTACAGCAAGCTGTATGGGAAACCAGGGGAGCAGGTGAGTGTGCTGTCCACTAATTGTGCATGTTGTCTGACTAGCAAGACTTACAGTGTGTACACCAGTGGCTAGCATGCTCACTGAGTAGTTGTCACCCCCCAAAGTGTGTAGTTACATGCTCTGAACAGGTATAGTGCAGTAACAGTGCATTCCAACAAGGTTTGACTTCCCAGGCAATGATACCATTTAGTAACTGCTGGACAACTGTTCATAGCCATAGTTGCACTACCTGTGTACATCATATGCCCCTGTGATTGAGACATGTATATCCAACTGTGTGATGCACGGATATGTTGCATGTGTAGTAATGGCCTTTTCACTTTGTCATCCTCACAGGTTGATGCCCACCAGAAGCAGGAGATCTGGCTGACTATCGTCCGGGCAGTACGATCTGTGGGGGTCTACAGGCGCAGGATCCGCAACTGCCAGAAGAGGTGGCAGGACCTTCGTGGCTGGACCCGGAGGATCGCAAGGGTCCAGCTGAAGCTGTCGCCTCCTCGCAGGAGGGGCGGACACCGGACCCTGACCCCCACATGCTCCGGATTCTGGCGGTGGTCTTCCCTGACCTGGATGGGCAGCTGAAGGCCAGACAGCAGCAAGCAGGGGGTAAGTGCTAGCCTTTTCTGTGTACTATGACTAACATGCTCTATGCACTCCTTTAGCCTGGTTCCACTTCCACAGTACAACTGTGTTGTCGTCCTGGACTCATGTCCCTCACTTGTGTCATGCCCCCTCCTCATCTGATACACAGGTGTGGCCCTTACAGTCTGTGACTTAGGTCACTTGGGTACTGTTTACTTGCAGTTACCTGTGGTTCAAGTTGGGGACAGCATCATTACAGGAACTTTGTTGTGGGCTGCATAGGTGGTACAATTGCTCACACAATGCCTGTGATCTGACATGTACTCTGGGTAGGGCTTTAATATGTGTTCCAATTGCTGCTCTGACTCACCACATGTCTGGGGTATGTGCCACACACCCATGCTGCAGCAGAGACCAAGGTAGGAGCCTCAGAAGTATGTACATCATGTGTGTGACACATGCATAGCCACCTGCCTAGTGTTCAGGGTAATACCATGTTGCACATGGACCAGGACTGTAATGCCTACTCCGTACATCAAAGGCACTCTGTTCTCCCACTCCCGTGTGTCAGCATACATCTTGGGCATTGTGAAGAGTGCACTCTGCCTCTGTGTCACCGTGGTGTGGCCTTGCTTTTTGGACTCCTGGAGTGTTTAACAATTTGGGGTGGCCAGCCATCTGAGTTGTGACTATAGGATCTGCACATTGGTTAATGCATAGGTCTCTGATCCCTTGACTGTGCACAATATTGTATGAAACATTGAGGTGCAGGCAGCTTTGGTTCATTCTCATCAGACGGTGAAGTGCTCATGTGTATGGATTTGTGTTTGCAGTCACTCAAATGTCTCATTTGATTGACGTGGGATCATCTCAGTCCTCATGATGTGGGTGGCCAGGGGTGCACATGTGCATCTGTCAGCTACAGGGCTTGCATTCCCAAAACTTCCATGATTGTGACACAGTGTAGACTGGTGTTGTGTGTATGCACTGCCCCTGTGACAGGAGACAGTTATGACTGATTTGCCAGACAGGCCTGTGCCATGACATTCAACTCGCAAAGGGTGATCCAGCAGTAGTGTGATATGTCCTGCATGCACACCATTGTCGCATTGTCTATCAGGACATGAGGACATCATTGTGTCTGGTGATGGAAGCAAAACCCGCATATCGACAGAGACTCTGCCCATCACTTTTCCTGACACATGTACTGAGTCAGTGGCAGGAGATGGCATGTGTTTGGAGTGACACATTTCCATATGTTCTCTTGGATGTCCAACAACTGTGTATGTGGTGCATGTGTGCACATATGATTAGTCGCATACAACAGGCACCAGACAGATGGGTGCATGGACAGGTAGGATATGTGTGGCATGAATGACTGTCAGGCAGACAATGGGCTTCTTCAAATCAGTGTCAGCACTTATTGCAATGTCTAGCAAATGATGGCAGGGCTTGCTCTGTGATGTGCTGTACTTACTGTGGTGTGTGTGGTCAGTACAGGTGACTAATGTTGCTCTGTTTATCCTGATTGTTTGCAGATACATCCACGGCCACAGGAGGAGACAGCTCCATGGACCAAGAGGAGCAGCAGAGCCAGGCTGGGTCCACTGCAGGGGAGACCAAGGGACCCAGTGGCACGAAGGGTGAGGGGAGCCACACTGAGGAGACCTCAGCTACGACCACCTCGGCTGAGGAACACAGCACTTCCAGTGAGGACTCCCTTGTGGAGGCAGGTGTCAGCAGACCACAGACAAAATCAAGCAAGTCTGTCCCCGCCACCACCACCATCTCCACCCTCCCATCTGCTCCCATCCCACATGTCCGTGGAGGCTCCCGTGAAGGGGAGCGTGTCTCCTTCATGCCAGGCACCGCACCCCCTGCCTCTGTCTCCCCTGCTGCCCTGAGTGTGGAGTCTGTGGACTTGCTGAAACAGATCCATGTAGGGCAGACATCAGTGCTGAGTGTCCTCCATGCACACACGGGTCTGTTGACACAACTGGTGTCATTCATGGAGGGCATGTCATCTGGCATGTCTGCCCTACATCGGACCAATCAGTCCATGGCCTCCTCACTGACGGCAGCAGTGTCCCTCCTGCAACAGTCCCTCACCCCTCCTACCTCTGCCCCATCCACAATCCCCAGCACCCTACCTGTCCCAAGCACACACACACCGGCACAGGCACCCACCAGCACAGACACAAGCAGCACACAGACACACACACCAAAATCCAGACACACACGCACGCACAGTCAGGGGACTGATACCTCACTCACAGGGGATGGGGCCCAGGCACACACACACACATCCACGAGCACTGCGCAGTCCTCAGATACCTCTCCCTCCAAAACCCCTTCCCTTGCCTCACCTGCAACCCCCCTCACAGAAGCTCTTCCTCTGTGAGCTTGGCCTCTTCCCCACAGATCCATCTGACCCAACGCACAGGTGGAAGAGGCGACCACCACACACAGAGGGGAGTGCCCCTCACACCCGGACACCCTCCCTCAGGCACAGGCAGACTGAGGACCCCATTAGAAAGTCCCCCCGGACCAGGAAGGGCAAGACCCCACCACCACCACCACCACCACCACCACACAGCTCCACCACACAGTCTCTCTCCTCCATCCCCCAGGCCACCACTCCACAGGTTCCCCCGCCACACCCTGCCCCAGGTTCCCCCACACACCAATACCGCATCCCCAGACTGCTTAGGCCCTCCCCCCACCACTTGCTCTTCCACCCCCAACCCAGACGCTCTGCCTGTTTGTGCCACTGGTGTGGAGACCGGGTCCCCACCCTCTGTCCTGCCCACCTCATCTGCCCCCCTTCCACTCCCTTGGAGTTATGCACTGCAGTGGAGTCCACAACCACCCCGTCTGACTTGGGCACTGCAGTGGGGACCCAGTCCACTCCATCTGACCGGCCCACTGCAGTGGTTGCAGCACCCACACCATCTGACTTGTGCCCTACAGTGGTGCCGGCCCCCACTGAGTCAGACACCTCCACTGCAGTTGCCGGTGACACTCCTGCACCCACCACCCCTTCACTGCCTCCTTCTGGCATCCCCTGATCCTGTCCCTGCGGTGCCTGGCCTGCCCCTTGTATGCCCCTCTGAGGGGGATGTCCCCTGTCCGTACCAGTGCAGGCAAGCAATGGGCGACAAGTTGTCACATATCACCCTGTTCGGACTGTGTATGTGGACTGGCCATTGGCCTTAGTTTCTTTTGGACTTCAAATTTTAGTTTCACATTTGCTGAATAAAGCCTCTTTTTGTTAACTTGTGGTTTTTCTTTTGATGTACATGATGTAGATGAGTATCATCATGCATTTGCAGTTGTAATGGTGTTCAGATCAGGAAAATGAAGTGTTGCTGTGATGGACTCCATGTGGTCCATGGGATATGTGTCCTAATCTAGTCTGGATCTATAGCATCCTTTGCTGCAGTCTGAGGGTGTAATGTTCAGCATTTGACACAGGGATGTACTTTTTGCATTTGTAAATTAACATCTGAGGCTTACACTGATGCACATCTGGTGGGCTTACCACTGTTCAATGTTTCTATTTCCCTGACTGTGTGCCCATCTCCACTGGTCATGCAGTTTAGCCCATCAATGTTGAAGGACTCATCTGTGTATACAGTGCAACTTGCTTGACACGTGTTTTGGGTATATGCAGATGACTGAAGTGACACTCCCGTACCCAGGCTGATGTGAGCAGAGCCTTCAGTGTGTTGTAGTTGTTGACTCACTGACCGAGTGTTCTGCACAGACAAGGTTTGGCACAGCGGACCTTCCACAGGAGTGGAGTGCCATCATGGCAGTGTGTAATCCCGTGACATTGCCTGGGCCCGTGTTGTGTGTTGTGTAAGCATGTCTGTGTATGTTCCCTTCCCTTTTCCTACACAGGCTGTGTCCCTACGGATGTTCCTGTTTGTGATGCTTGCTGAGTTGTCCTGTGTTCATCCAGCATCTTGGACCTGGTTTCTCCGGGATGTGGGTGCATGGCAAACTAATGTTCATCAGGTTGTCATCCCTAGTTGTCTTTGTTGTCAGGGCTGGGGATGTGGGCAAACACAGATGGGACACAGTCAGGATTCCCCTTGGCACTTGTTGGTTACACAAGTCATGTAATTTACAGTTTGTGGTAGCTTTCAGTGATTGTGGCACGTTGTGTGTGTGACTGCTGCCACTCCTCAGGGTCAGAGCTGCAGTGTTGGAAGTTGCCTACGTGTGTTCTTTGTGGGTCACCTTGGCTTCTTCATTGGTGTGTGACTGTGGCCGGGATCCCATTGATTGGGGTGGATTTCACGTCATGCCCATGCACCGCGTACTGAGCAGTGTGTCAGAAATTCACGAGTCTTGTTGACTGGCCATGTGTGATGGGTTTCTGCACCTTAGTTCCCACCACCACCCCTGGGATTGTCATGGGTGCATGTGCAATGTCACCAGTCCATGTGAGCTTCACTGCTGCACATTGGTGGAGATCAAGGTGTGTGGTGTTGAGTGTGTGCAAATGTGAGTTGTTGCACGGCTAGACCCCTACCTCCATATTGGCCTTGGCTGACAGGCTGTGCTGATTGATTTATGCTTGTGTAGGTGTGATGGTAGTTTGTTGCTCAGGACACATGGCTGTGGTTCATATACCTTTGTCATCACAGTGGGATTATCATGCAGGCTAGTGTCACCACAATGTGGGGTCCCTGGGGATAGTGCTGTGGTGGGTCTGTCTCTTGCTGTGTTAGTTGCTGTTCCTACAAACTTGTGTGACATGTGTAATTTGGTCTCCCTCTCATCTAACAATGCCTGATTGCCCACATAGGGGAATCCGATCCATGAGTTACTTTTGTATGGCACTGTATACACATCTGTGTAATTGGAATTCAGGCCTCCTCATGTGTTGTGTGGTTGCCTGGGGACACTGGCACCCCCCCCCCATCACCTGTTGTGTTTGATATGCAGTGTGAGGCTGCCTGTTTGTGTTTGTGCATCTGCACCACTGCATTGGCATATCTTTAGTGTGCCATTGCCTGTATGTTGTTTAGAGGATTTCCCCTGCTGTCCCTGGGACTCCTAGGTCATCAGTCAGCACAATAATCATGGTTTGTATGTCCCATTGCTGCCATGGTATGCTATTTGTTCACCTCACATCTACAGTCTCCACAGGATATCTACATTTGTGTGTCCATTAGTGCAGATATGTGGGTTTGCATTATGATGGTCACTTCTGGCATTGTGTAATTGATAAATGGAGACAATGTCAGCCCCCATGGGTGATGTTTGTCTGCACATGGCCAAAGGTATGTTTTATTTGCACTGCACTGTTTGCCTCACCCAATCTATGTTGCTATGGGACACAACCACTACTTTGCCACTGATGTGTTTGTTGTTGTGTGACCAGGAATCATGCATGCTGTTTGGCAGTTGCAGCTTTTTCCATGACAGCACTTACCTTTTGGTCACTGTGATGATGGGGGTTTAGATCCCATTGCCACAATGTTCAAAATGTGCTTCAGCTATGGACCCCACACTTACCTTTTGGTCACTGTGATGATGGGGGTTTAGACCCCATTGCCACAATGTTCAAAACTGTGCTTCAGCCATTGACCCCACACTTACCTTTTGGTCACTGTGATGATGGGGGTTTAGACCCCATTGCCACAATGGTCAAAACTGTGCTTCAGCTATGGACCCCACACTTACCTTTTGGTCACTGTGATGATGGGGGTTTAGACCCCATTGCCACAATGGTCAAAACTGTGCTTCAGCTATGGACCCCACACTTACCTTTTGGTCACTGTGATGATGGGGGTTTAGACCCCATTCCCACAGTGGTCATGGTCTGCTTGCATTGTGGAGGCCACACACATTTATGTGTGACACATGTGATAGGGGGTCACATTGTATGTTCAATGTCATGTTCAGTGTTGTAGGCATTCAACACAGACTACACACTCTTGTCATGATGTTGGGGGGATGTCCTTTGCTGACATTCATTATGTTGGAGTATGCTGGTTGTGTCATGCATTATCCGTCCTATGAGTGGGGATGGTAGTAGTGGTAGGCATCCAGGCCCACATGAGTAGGGGTGGTGGTAGTGGTAGGCATCCAGGCCCCCATGAGTAGGGGTGGTGGTAGTGGTAGGCATCCAGCCCCCCATGAGTAGGGGTGGTGGTAGTGGTAGGCATCCAGCCCCCCATGAGTAGGGATGGTAGTGGTGACAGGCATCCAGGCTCCCATGAGTAGGGGTAGTGGTAGTGGTAGGCATCCAGCCCCCCATGAGTAGGGGTGGTGGTAGTGGTAGGCATCCAGCCCCCCATGAGTAGGGATGGTAGTAGTGACAGGCATCCAGGCCCACATGAGTAGGGGTGGTGGTAGGCATCCAGGCCCCCATGAGTAGGGGTGGTGGTAGTGGTAGGCATCCATCCCCCTATGAGTGGGGATGGTAGTAGTGACAGGCATCCAGGCCCACATGAGTAGGGGTGGTGGTAGTGGTAGGCATCCAGGCCCCCATGAGTAGGGGTGGTGGTAGTGGTAGGCATCCATCCCCCTATGAGTGGGGATGGTAGTAGTGACAGGCATCCAGGCCCACATGAGTAGGGGTGGTGGTAGTGGTAGGCATCCAGGCCCCCATGAGTAGGGGTGGTGGTAGTGGTAGGCATCCAGCCCCCCATGAGTAGGGGTGGTGGTAGTGGTAGGCATCCAACCCCCCATGAGTAGGGATGGTAGTAGTGACAGGCAACCAGGCCCACATGAGTAGGGGTGGTGGGTAGTGGTAGGCATCCAGGCCCCCATGAGTAGGGGTGGTGGTAGTGGTAGGCATCCAGCTCCCCATGAGTAGGGGTAGTGGTAGTGGTAGGCATCCATCCCCCTATGAGTGGGGATGGTAGTAGTGACAGGCATCCAGGCCCACATGAGTAGGGGTGGTGGTAGTGGTAGGCATCCAGGCCCCCATGAATAGGGGTGGTGGTAGTGGTAGGCATCCAGCCCCCCATGAGTAGGGGTAGTGGTGGTGGTAGGCATCCATCCCCCTATGAGTGGGGATGGTAGTAGTGACAGGCATCCAGGCCCACATGAGTAGGGGTGGTGGTAGTGGTAGCCATCAGGCCCCTTTGGGTGTGTATGGCATTGGTGATAGCCATCCCGCCCCTATGGTTCGGCTGTTGCTAGTGTACGTCATTTCTGCATCCCTATGTGTGTGTGACATATGTCGGGTACGTGTCGTTTGTTTGTGTAGTGGGTGTCTGACTTACCGTCTGCGCCGTACGCGTCCGTACCGGTTCCGGTAATAGATGTAGAGTATTGGTAGGACCTGCGCGATGGGATTCATGGTTGGGTCGTCTCGTTCGGGTTTCTCGTGGCTTCGACTCGTACTCGTCGCTGGCTTGTTCGTCTCGTAGCCGTGGATCGTCTTGTGGCGCGAATCGGAGCTTATGTGCAGCTCTCCCGGATGCTCTGACGTGCCGGACGTAGCGACCAGTTCGGCGCGTACGGAGTGCGCATCGTTCTAGTCCGGCCGGAAGGTGCTGTATATTTACTTCCGTGCGACTCGAATCGGCGTTTACGGATCCGGCTCGGGCGGGGAACAGGAGCTGGAATTGGTATGTACGGCTCGGTCGGAATCTGAGCAGTAATGCGCATCGTACTTGCTCGTTCGGACGACTGTTCGAATCGGTCGGGAAACACGCGTTCGGCTTGTATTTTTTCCGGACGAATGGTGTTAGGTGCGCTTCCGTCCGAGATTGGAATCGACCCCTGAGTATGGTTCCCGCGCCTAGATGAGCGAGGTGAGAAGGAACTAAAAGAGTGCCATCTTTGCAACTGCCTTTCCCGCAAATTGACACAGCATCCATCGGCAATGTCTGACCTTCCTGCACATGCCTGGGAAAGAGTTGCAGTTTGTTTCTTTGGGCCCTTAGGAAATGGACATCATCTCATGGTAGTCATTGATGAGTATTCACGCTTTCCTTTGGTAGAGAAGTTATCAACAACCCATGACAAGTTCATCGATTGACTGGATGACATCTTTGCAGTGTGGGGTAATCCTGCCAATCTCAAATCTGACAATGGTCTGCCATTCAATAGAAAATAATTCACAGAGTTTCTTGTCAGACTTAATGTCAAGCATCAAAAGAGTACATCTCTGTGGCCCCAAGCTAATGGTGTTGTGAAATGATTCATGGGTACCCTCAAAAGGGCAGTTCAATGAGCATCGATGGTGGGAATCGAGTTAAACCAGACCCTGTATCAAGCCCACTGAGTTTATTATTCAATTCCTCACTCCACAACTGGTGAGAGTCCTGCTACCTTGCTTTATATGGTATGATTGTGAGACCTCACTGTGTAATACACTAACACCCCTTCTAGGACCAGAAATGTTTCGTGAAACCTTAGCTCAATCATGGGTAGCTGTGACTTTGAGCAGTCAGGCTTCAACAAAGGATTACATGTGAATGTGAATCAGTTCCAGAACAATTGAAGAAGAAACAACTCTGAAATCCGACATCAATTCATAAAAATAAAGTGTATTTTTATGAATTTTTGGACACCAAAACAAAAATGATCCACCGGAGGGTTCAGCAGATATTGATTTTTAAAGAAACATTAAATCACAACTTTTCACTGCGAACAACCATTGGCAAATTCAACAAATTTGACACTTAAGAACTTTTTCAAGGAAACTTTGGTCAAAGTAGAATGCAGTTACTTAGAGTTACATTGGGCAACCAACTCCAGGAGGGTGCCAGTTAAGGGCACCAGCAAGGTCCGAAGAAACCGTTTCCTCGACATGAAAAGCAGTCTTCAGTCAAGTTGCAGTGATTGTGGTCCCTTGCCGTTGACTTCTATGATGTGGTCCTGATGCAAGGGATTCAGCAAGATGCTGTACGGTTGACGGGGATCTTCCTAGGGCCACTTCTCAGTCCACGGTCCTGATAGGAAAACTTTGGCCACGGGGTGGACGTCCCTCAAAGTCCTCTTTGGTCCAGCAAAAGTTCAGCCGCCATTGGACTTCTGGTCACCAGGCACAACGAGGCCAACAGTTTTCTTCTTCTGGAGGAATCTCTCCTTCTGGACAACCAACGGCACACCAACGACTCTCCTGAGTCCATCAGACTTGGTTGCAACTTTTGAGTATTGGGTCATGGTCTCCAGGGCCGCACTGTGATGAGGAGCGACGATCCGACTCACCCAGGCAGATTTTTTCAGCTTTTGTGGGCTGTGCTGCGAACAGGAAGTCAGCCACTGACTCTTGGAGTCTCTGTTTTTGGCTAGGGTCAGGGGACAACTTCTCCATGAGCAGGGCGCATCAGGCACAATCCTTTCCTTTGCTAGCCCAAGAAGAAGCAGGTGCAGTCCAACTTCGGTACAGCCTCTTCTTTGCCAGTTCCAGGGTCAGCAGTGCAGTCCTTCTTCTGTCCTCACCTTGTCCAAGTGAGATGAGAGTTCTGGGTACCAGCGTTGCTGCTTTTATGACCAGATAGTGCCATTAGGGGAGGTTGCGGTCAGTAGCCAACGGGCTAAGTGCTTCCCTCCGCCAGATGACAACTTTCTGTGATGTGTGGTTTCTAGCTATCCCATAGTGCTCTATTCTGCCCACACCCACGATGACTGAACCCTTTTCTAGGTGTGTGGAGCTTGGTAGCTCACCCTAGAGGTGTGGCTACCTGAGGGTTGCACATGCATGGAAAAAACAGTTTGGCCAGTGTTTCACCCTCTCTGTCCCAACTTCAACCTATCTACCTGAACAAGAGAGCAGCCCCATTCGAGTGTGTTCACTATTTGCCCTTCAAATGGGGCTTACCCTTTGAAGATCGCCTTTTGGGCTAACACCCCATGTAACTTCCTTTCAGGAGGAAATAACACCTTTACCAACTGCAGGCTCTATTGTTAGCTGTCCGTGGCCAGCTTCAGCAAATGGTCGCTGGAAAACTTGGGCAACAGAGTGGCAACTCCAAAGGTTGCATGTGGCAACAATTTACCTTAATTTTGACTTGGGCATCAAGTCAGGCTAAATGTAATGAGTTGCTTGATACTGTGAAATACAAACTTTGGTAATACAATTCAGAGGTTAGCACAGCTGAGTTGTCAGCATGTAACTCTGCACTCACCAATGGGGCTACCAGTCTGTCTCACAGTAAAAATGACAATGGCGGATTTTTACTGTTATAACACGCTAAACACATGTCCTGCTTTTTATTATTATGCTGCACCCTGACTTAGGACTCGATAGGCCTGCTGTAGTGGGTGCCCTGCACACATTAAAAAGAGAGTTTGGGTTTTGCCATTGCTTGAAATGGCAAAGTTGAGTTAGCAGTTCAAACTGCTCTACCAGCCTGCAGATGTGGCACAACAAGTGCTGCAATCCCTGAGGGGGCACTCTCACCCACATGCCCTGGGTACTCCTGGTGCATATACTAGGGACTTAGAAGAAAGTTAGCTTATGCCAATTGGGTGTAGGCCAATCAAAAATGCACTTTTATGGTCAGAGCACATGCACTGAGCCCCGGTCATCAGTACTCAGGGCATTTCAGAGCCATTACACCAGTGCCTAGTCAAAATGGTGGCAAAAGGTGGGGTGAAACCTGCCTGTTTCCTCACAAGGAACGTCCTATTTCAAGATTTTTATAATTTGTTACGAAGGTGAGGAAGAGGAGTAGCCTGTTGGGGAGGAATCTTGGGCAACTGTAGTACCCTTTGGTGCTGAGGTTGAAAGTCACAGGTTCCGCCTGTGTAAGCTCTGGGACCAGTCAACACTGTGTACAAATGGGAAGTGTTGACAGATACATGATACTGGAGACAAAATACATCAGTGTGAGGTGTTTTGTGTACTTTCATTTTACCTATATGTTCCCTGGGAACAGCTAACAGGAGGATATGCCAGGTGCTTGGTACTGGAGACAGAGTACTAGGGTGATTTTCTTGTGGTACATGTGATTCAACTTGAATCTACTGGAGTCAGTCATCATTGTATTTAGATTAGAGGATCTGACTTGGCTTCCTGGGACAGAGCTATAGGGATTAGTGAGTGCTTCCTCACCCCTGCACCTTATGACTTTGGTTGGTTGTGATGATGTGGACTGGTGTTAGGAGCAGGAGTGCTGGACTGTACTGTTGTTTCAATGTTTTGTTGTGTCAGTAATTTTCAGTCTCTACGTTCCTGGGGCTGTCATTATTGTGCTTGGGAGGCATTCCATCTGATGTTTGTGCAGCTTCTTGAGGACGTGGTGCTGCGCGCAGATTTAAGAGCTTGCTTCTGTCTGGCATTTGGTCATGTTGATTAAGCCAGGTAGTGTGACTTGATGTTGGGCATGTCGGAATGCTGGGCTGCACTTTTGTTTTTGTGAGCAGTGGCGGCTCCTCCACTGAGGCGGAGGAGCTTCGCCCCACTGATTTTAGCAGTGGAAATGAAGGAAAAATGAGATGATAATAACTGGATGTTATTATCATTTTATTTGTTGCTGCGTCTTTGCGGGGCAGGGCTGCTCTGCTCTCAGGGCAGGGGAAGGAGGGGTGGCACTCTGTAAAGTGCGCATGAATATTTGACCGGCCCTCTCGGACCAGCCAAACACTCATGCGCACTTAACATGTTCTCCATACAGGCTGCATTACAGCCTGCATGGAGAACATGCCAAGGCCCCCATTCCCCATCTGAGCGCCGAAACCACAGCGCTCAGACCAATCACAACGCTGCATTGCAGCATTGTGGTTGGTCAGGGGAGCCTGGCTGCTTCCTCTTCCGGCTGGAGCGGAGGGACGACGGAGAGAGACGCGAGGAGGTAAGATTGCTTTTTTTATCTCCCCCAGCCCGCCCCGCCACCCTGGATCAGTCGCTACTGTGTGTTGGAGAGTAGTGGGGTGTGTTGTCCTTGTGAGCATGTATGTATTGCTTGTGAAATAGGGAGAAGAGGTGAGAGTTTGTCTTATTGTTCCTGAATAATTGTTTCATTTGGTTTTACATGTATCAGGTGTGTAAGTGAAGAGGATGATGAAGTGATGTGACATGTTTAGCATGTCCTGCATGTAAGGAAAGGAGATAATGTAGTATCTTAGGTTGCCTGCTAATGCATGTGCTGTGTTGGCATGCCACAGAATGTTGTGTGTGGATATTGTGATGCTATAAGAATGTGATGATGCATGGAATGTTGGGGTGCTTTGTGAAGCCTGGTATAGTTGGGGGAGGATAGAGCCCTAACATGACTCATCAAGCTGTGGCTTCAAACTCAGGTCCTAACAAGAAATAAAGAACTTTCTTATACCTAAAAGACTCTTGTGTGAAGACCCTGCCTCCAAATGCAACACTCATGCCATCAAAGCAATACACACATCTAAACATACATAGAGGATTTGGGTTTGGTCTGGTCGGCTGTCATTCGCATTTTGCTTCCAGCCACCGAGGTATAAAGCATAGGGCAATGGGCCAGACGACCTCAGTAATTGGCTTTCTTACACCATGTGAACAGTGGTGCTGAAACAATTTTCAGAGTGGGGGTGCTGCAATTAATATTATATCACTGAAGTCATAGGGATTATGAAAAATCCAAGGATCATACAAAAAAACAAGCGTAGCAAATGTGCCATGCCCAGGGTGGTAAGGGTGTGGTATGTATCTGGTGGTGCATTTTGGAGCACTGGTGAGGTAGCTGACTGTGATTTACAGACAGTACAAAGCCAGACGCCCGTATGGCACCTGGTTAATCCCGTGTTCCAGGACCCCGGGACGGGCGTCTGGCTTTGGCGTATGTGTGACTATAAGCCACCGCCCCCACTAGGATCCATGGTGTAAGATTTCTCTACACCTCATAATTGTCTGGCTTCTCAAAATTTGCTGAAGGCCTACAGTAACCGTAAGTTTTTGGCAGTGTTTTAGTGTCACAGGTGAGGGTGCGCCTTAGCGTGTGCATACCCCCGTGACTCTCTGGTCCTGAAGAAAGCCTCGCTACTCGCTAATGGAGGCTGAAACATGTAGACCGGTATTTGCACTTTCACATTAGGATGTGACTGGCCATTTACAACCAGTCCCCACATCCACCTTCACATTTTTTAGCCTTGCCTTACTTCTCCACCAATAAAATTTAATTGGGATAAGTAAAGACAATTTTAATCTTCCACTTTCACTGACTACACTTCACGCAAAAACCTGCTCCGCTGTAATCAGGCGTCGTAGCACACCCGAGAGGCATTCGGCCCCTCGGGTGGGATCCCTATGATGAAGCATGTCACCAACTAGGTTGGTGAGTGAGGGATCTTCTTAAACACAGACGTGACTCCTTATGCCAACGCTCGCAGTTGGGAATCACTCTTTTGTTGATTGTTAATTTATATGTTATTTGGGGACGAAAGAGTGGCTCCAAAAAATATTCCCTTCTCTCTCCTGTTGATTAGATTTAATAAAAAATAATCACCATAACATTTGCAAACGCTAGGCCTAATGGCTTTGCCAGTGATTGTTAGCTGGTTCAGTAATGTACTGCAAAAATTTACGTGTGTCAAACGAGTTTCAAAGTATTTTTTTTTTTAATTTGTGGATTTTATAAAGTGTTTTGTGTCTCATTTTGATTACTTCAGAACGCTGAAAGTTTTGTTCTGAAAATCTACTTCAATAAAGGAGGTGGGATCTTAGAATCTTTATGGTGACACGAGAACCTTTCTAGATGCTCTTAAGTTGTGCCCCATTTTCTGTGTGTAACTCATTAGTAAGAAAGTTTGAATAGGTCAGTGTAGTTTAGTTTATATATCAGATTTGTGCTCAGGATATTCAACTTAGGACCCTGAAACATAAGGAGTTGCATATACCTTTCATTTGTTTGAAGGTTCTTTGATGGGCTAAATGTGCAAGAGCTGAGCGTAGGTTCCTGGTTGTCAGTGTTCACAATGGTCCTAGGCATTTCCCCAAATAGACTAGGTGAACAATGCAGACTGTAATGTTCTAGGAAGCAGTCACTCCATGTATGTCAGCATAACTAGTTAATTACCAAAGTAACTTATCAGCAAACTGACTGAGGCTTTATACAAAGGGAGACAGGCAGGAGTCCTCTGAAGCATACCCTGGCTCCTTCTCTGCCGGGGCTGGCATTCGTCCTCTTACTCCTATATTCGTATTTATAGTTCTGAGATGCGTGTACCGAAAGTATTGGCATCCATACATCAGAGGCGATGCATGCAAGTGATGACACAAGCACCACAGGAATATGTTTCAGAAGATGTGGAGCTTCTTGCTGGCACCTTTCATCACTATGTTGATTTAGAACATGAATGAAAGCTCGATTGAAGAAAATCCCAAAGTTTCTTACTTCCAATGAGATTGAAAGAGGTGATCCATGGCCTCTGGGCATCTGGAGGGCAATGAGCAAGGCTCTATTCCTCCTAAGCCCAGTTTTTGTTTTGTTAATGTAGAGGGTGTTACCTTTCATCCAGTAGAATATGTGGTCCATGCATGATGTGATGTTGATCTGGCTCTTTGGCCTGTTTTCCATATGGAAAAAAGAATGAGCAGCCTTGGCATGCTTTTGGAAGATCACCTGGTATTGCTGGAGGATTCGCGCAAACGGGCACCTATAGCCTTTGAAGCTTAAGCAGAAAAGGAGTGATCTTTGGGATGTGCCACAGGATATCAACTATAATGATGATTGCACTCTTCATATCCTTATTTTTTGGCTATAGCTGGAAAGAATGACTTGGTCTATGCTATACAAATCCTTACACAGCTGCCCAATTTTTCAGACTATACAAAGGTATTCCGTAGTCCATCATATCATATACAATAGAGAGGTTAAGGAGTATTAGAGCTCTTTTTATATCTTCATCCATGGAGAAGAGGTTCTTTTCACTATTCTTGGCCAAGGTAGATTGTGTTCCCCTTGAGGTTCTAAACCTGGATTGGTGATGATAGAGAAGGTGGATCAGTTCTGCTTATTCTAGACATTGTCATGTATCATACTGGCATGATAGCGTAAGTGGTTAATGCTCTTGCTACTGGGTGTAATCTCAGCTGATAGGCTTGAATCACTATAAAATGGCTAAACTGGTTAATGTGCCTCCTGCAGAGCATTGTATGTAAAATGTAGTTCACATGAATGCATTTTGTGGAAGAGAACTCATTTGGTTGATGTGGTTGTTGCAGAGATCTTTTTGTAACCTATAGGTTACAAAGTTAAAGTCTGGCAAACAGACCAGTGAGTTATATTGTAAGCATTGTTATTATTGCAGGTTTTGATTTAATATTTCATTTATCTAAGGTTGATAAAAAGGGTTCTACCAGGCAGTGATAAACACTCATTATTCGTTCCAAAAACAATTCAAGTTATATTATGTGACATATAAATGGTTATTATAATTGCTTGCATATACCAACATACCTTACACTCTTAAAGAGAAGAGGACTTTCCTTTCATGTTTGGAAATCTCACATTTAATGTCAAGACCAGAGGCTCTTATTAGGTGTGTCCAAAGCATATTACCAACTGTCAAAGATCCCTTTGTTATTGGTTTGTAATAAAATGGCTGAAGTGTTGATTCGAGTCCTCAAAGGAGCTCCTACTTAGAAAGCTTTGGGAACCAAAGTTCCTCCCATCATAATTTATTTATTGAGTTTTATAAAGCGCTGGCTAGACCCGGAGGTATCAGAGCGCTTTACATGAGGAAGAAACATTGTTTCAGAACATGGCTATAAAGTTACATCGGTTACTGGAGCGTATTTACTGGAATTACATGAGTATAAAAGCATAGCATTGAACATGGGGAAAAAATAGGCAAGGGGAGGGAAAATTGGGGGAGGGAGGGAGGGAATAAGGGAGGTAAAGGAGAGTAATGGAGGGAAGCGGAGGGGTAGGGAATAGGAGACACAACGGGGAGACGAGGAAAAACAGTGTCCGACATCCGGCTGGGTAGGTGACGGCCGAGGGGTGAACCAGAGCCAAACTCCTCTATAGCTGCGTGGGACAGCTCCACCGGTCATCGGCCAAAGGTTGCTCGGGCACCGCAGTACGTACAAAAGGTTATAGTTTCCGCCTAGGGGGACATAGTCCAAGAAGTTCCATCGAACGCGCCGGTCACGGTGTGTACTGTGCTGTGCTCCCAGCAGTAATGGGGTAAAAGACCCAGGCCTCCGCTGTGTGAGATTCCCTTGTCGCTGTGGACTCTCTCAGAGGGGTCTCTGAGACTCCAGGTCATAAATGCTGGATCCCTCCCCAACAAGAGGAGAAGGAGTGCTTTAGAAAGGGGCCCACTCATGGTGGCCATTATTGGAAAGTTGGTGAAGCCGAGGGGGGGGGGAGAAGACTAGAAGAAAAGGACAAACAGGCGAAAGGTCAAAAACAACCAAGTTTTTATAGGTAAAAAATGCCAGGCGGCCATCATCGCTGAAATGGCTGAGAGGCGGGAGGTCGTCACCATCTTGAGTGAGACAGGTTGCGGGGAAGTACATTCCAGGCCCCCCCCGACAAGCGGCCTATTTTCCTAGATGCCTGCCCATGTCTGAGTTGGCCGCCATTTTGAGGTCAGGCACTCCGGTGATCTTCTCCAGGCCTCCCTGTGTAGCGAGTTACCCCCAAATCTTCCCTCCTTACTTCTCAGGGCGACCCCGCATTTCCTGTCCTCGATCGTCGCAGCAGATCGTCCTCCGATATGCAGCCTACTTCTCTGGATGCCTGGCCATGTCTAAGAAGGCCGCCATTTTGAGGTCAGGCGCTCCGGTGATTTTCTTCCGGCCTTCCCGTGTAGTGCGTTACCCCCTAAGCTGGCCTTCTTGCTTCACGGGCGTCCCCACATTGCTTCTACGGCACGGGGCATCAACCAGCTCCCCAGCCGCAGCGACTGTGTGCACGATGAGTAGGGCGCTGTAATGATAATGATCCCTACAAGTGTGTGTTGACCGCTGCCAAATGCATGACCCATTTAACCCAAAAAGCTAAAGTGGCACAGGAAAGAGGAGAATGAGATTTCCCAAATACAATTACCTTGGAGATTTTCTAAACAATGTAAAAGAAAATCTTGATTATGTTAAAGACAAGGAGGCTCATATTATGCTTCTCTTATCTTTACTACTCAAGCAGCAGTAAAGAGAACACTTTAGACCATAAACGTGGCCAAAACTACAGCTTCCATGAGCTTTGCAATGAACATAAACTATATACTCCAGCCTATAGGAATAGTCCATAATATCCCAGTGATGCAAAAGCATACTGCTTCTAGACATCACCACACCATCCTCCGATTTTCTTACTCTGTCATCTGAACTTCGCCTTAACAAGAATAACTAAAAATTATCAGCACATATCATTTCAGGGAAAAAATAAGAAAAAAGCCAAACACTCAATAATTTAATTTGTGTATTACAAATGCTACACATCTTCATCCATGTTAACTTAAACACTTCTTTTCCAACACTAAAGTTCCAATCTTCCCCTTTTTTAAGCGTGGGATAATAGTCACCTCTGTGCCTTTAATAGAAATTAGACTTCCTTTTACTTTAAAAAAAAAAAACATCTCCATTGTATGTCACGGCACAGAGGCTCTCGAAATACTATTTCAAAGATCACTCAAAGTATTCAAAGCCTTTCCTTCACTAGACTTGGAATACAACTCTTTAAATACTGAATCACCTGACCATACTGCTGCTTTCACTATATCTTCTAAACGTGTTCTTACCTGAACGCCTTCCAGGCCATTGTGCTCTCTAACCTAATGTGCTCCAAATGGCATAGCTTCTACACCAGCTTGTTGCATCACTTGTTTGACCGATCTTGCCAGTGTTGGTAAGGCCACTGCTTGGTCAGGCAGCTTCAAGGCAATCATTGATTGTCTCAGCATTAGGGCTCAAGTCTTTAGTTCTGTCTTCATATTCTTTAAGACATCTCAGTACACACAACTGTCCATTCACTGCAAAAGCCAGAAAACGTATTGATCTAGAATTTGTCTTCATTCTTCTACACGTAACAAACAAAGAATGTCCTACCTTTGTCCTGGAGACAAATAATCTCCTACGGCATCCAAAGCCCTGACATCTGATACACTCCGACACAAAACCAAACATAACATCACCAGTTTACCTGACAATTGCTTGAAATATTAATGTTCATTATTTCCCTTAGATAAAAAAAACTCCAAAACCTTAATCAAATCGCACAGCTGTTCTTAACAGATGGAGTGAGGTACATGCATCTTTATCCCTTTGAACAATCTACAAACAAGATGATGCACACTCACTGGTGCCCCACCCACATAAATATATCCAACAGAAACAGATGACATATAGCTTACTGTCCTACATGCTCTGCTTTGTTGCACCAGTTCTGCCAATTAATGTAAAACATGGACTAAAGACACTAATGTCGGATGCAGATCGTGTTACAAACACTGGCTAGACCATTTTGCCAAGGCAGTCCTTTAGCTTTGAGTGTTCCAGTAGCAATTGATTCTTTGTTAAATTGCTCAGCTTGCACTGAAAGCCTACTGATGCCCCATGTTTCCTTGAAATCCTCCATGCCGTTATAGTTAATATGTTCGCCTCTGTCAGAGGATGCACTTCCCACAGGGATTTCTCAACATATATAGACTGTTTGGAAGGATCACTGGTACCTGAGCCGACAGCTCCATTAGATCTGGGTGCCACACCTGAGTTGGCCACCATACTGTGACCAAAAATCAAATCTGCTGTCTGTCTCCTGCCCTTTAACACAACTCTCTGAATCATCCTGAATGGGGAAAACAAATAGTTCATCTGAAGGCCCCAGCCCTGATGGAAGGCATTTGTTGCCAATGCTTCCAGATCGGGCCCCAGCTGAAAAACCCTTCCATCTGACAAGTCAGCCTGGACGTAGACAGATCAATATGACATCAATCCTATGTGTTCTGTAGAGCCTCCATGAGCATTTAATCCACTCCGCAATCTCTTGGATCAACTATTTCCTTGACTCCCAGTCTCTTTGTAGAGTCCTGGCAAATATTCTGCCATCACGATCCGGAAAAAGTGCCCAAAATCCCTTGCCAACATTTCCAGATTTTGTTTTCCCTATGTCATTAATATACCTCACTGCTAATCTGTTGTCCATTCTCAACAGAAAACAACATTGCACTATTCCTTCAGTGCATGTCTTAATTGCAAAAGGCCATTCTAATAACTCTAAACAGTTAATATGGAGTCCCAACTCCTGGTTGGACCATAAACTCCCTGTAGACAAATAGCCTCAAATCACCCATAGTATGTACAGCTGGCATCTGAAGTCACAACCATCTCTGCCCTCATGTCAAAAAGTGCCCAACTATTTCAGGTCACCATGTGAGTCAACCACCATCTCAACTCCTTCTTGGCTTCTTCGACTACAGAAACATTTCTTCATATGTTAGACCCCTCCTTAGATACAATATTTTCATTCTCTGTAATGCCAGATGATGCAAAGGTTTACCTTCTGAACTGACACAGACAATCTCCTCACTAGCCTGGGTAGATTCTCTAGTGAAACCTGCTCCTCACTAAACACGTTTTTATTTACTTCTTTATTGCCTGAATCGTTTTACCCAGGAGCCTTAATTGAGGCTGAATTTAATCTACCTCAAAGCCCAGAAAATCAAAACATTGAGATGTTTTCAAAACTGATTTCCTTCAATTGGTCCCAAACCCTAAGTTCTGAAGTAATGAGAATGAAATTGAGACATACTTCTGTACCATCACTTTGTCTTGTTCCATGAGCTATATATCATCTGAGTAAATATCAGTCTTATTCCCCTGGATCTCAGAGATGGTTTGTGGAGCTTCATAAAGCACCATGGGGTGAAGACAACCTGAGTGTGTCCATTCCATTGAAAGTGCAGGAACCTTCTGTGAGGTTTGCAGACTGGTTCTGTCACATATATGTCCTTCAAGTCCAGGCACACCTTCTATTCTCCCTGTCTCAACATGTCCTGAAGGAGATGAATCCCCTCCATCTTGAAGTGGCAATGAAACAGCCAATGATTTAGTTCATTAAACTTATGACTGGACATATCTCTAAAGTACATTTGTCACGAGAAACAGGTGACTCAAGAAACCCTGAAACATCTGCTTCCCCTCACCTTCTTCCTCCATCTGGCCATCCACTCTCTCTCTCTCTCTATTAAAAGGTCGTTCCTCCAGACTTATGCTTCTCCTGCAGCCCCTTATGCTCTGAGCACCACCCACCCTGCTTCAGTGGGCGACCGCCTTAAATTCTTTAACCATTCCAAGATGGCTGCCTTTGCGGTCCCAAGCACATGCATGCACAGTGGCCATTGTTTGATCACTTTTCTTCTGTTTATAGAAAACCATTTAATGAAGGCTGCTGCGCTTGCGCACAAAATTGTGGTGGCCCTCTTTGAATGAATTTTTTTAAAGTACAGAAAACTTCAAAGATTGCCAGCAAGCATGTAAACGAAGGCACAGCAGTAATCTTTCGATGTTTTTCAGCAAACTAAAGTAAATTCAGTCAAAGATAACTGAAGCACATGCGCATGCTTTTGTGAAGCCCATGTTTGAATGAATTTTCCTAAAGTTTAAGAAAAAGTGTGTTAACTTGCTGCAACCATCTTTCAATGAATTTTCATAAAATATAAGAAAATTCAAGGATGGCTGCTGTACCTGCACACACATGCAAAGGTGCCATCACTTAATGTGTTTGTTCAAATACAAGAAAATCCATTCAAACATGGCCACTGCACCTGTGTGAGTATGCAAGGTGGCCAGCCAGGAAAAACAAGCATTTGCAAAAGCAATAGATTTCACGGGCGACAACTTTTGGCTTTGCCAATGCTTGTAATATATTTCATACTGTCTAAATTATTGTTTGTAATAAGGGAGAATGTTGAGGAAATAAATACTTTTGCCTTGAATGCAAATCTCAAATATACACACACAATAAACAAAGAGATAGAGGGTCTGAGTCACAAAGGGCCTCTGCACTTATGGGGTAGGCCCTGCAGTTGTGGGGGAGTCTCCACAATCGGGGGGGAATCTCCACAATGAGAATTCTTGCGGAGATTCCGCCCGAATGCGGAGACTCCCCCAAGACTACGGGCCTCTGTCATGAGTCTGGAGGGCCTCTGTGAATCAGGTCCAAAATGTCTGAACTCAGGAGTCAACCACAGAACAACTTGATTGGGTTAAATAAAATTGTAGCCTTATTTATTGGCGTGCCAGTAGGTCATGTCCCAAGGTCAACTTAGTAAATTGTGGCGTGAAACCCCTGTTTAAGTTCACATGCCTGTGATGTCACAATTTGTAGGTCACTCAAAATATAAGGTTATGGTGTCCAGGGCACGCAGCACTTCAACCTGGTTGTGTTACAACCCGAAACACTCCCACATCCCCATACATCTGAATATTTCCATCTACTGCCAAGTCAGCTTTAAGTACCATGGGCTCCTTAGACCTGCCTACTTCATCTCCAACCAGGAGGCCACTCACCTAACGAAAAACTGGCAAAGGCGGTGCAACTACCAGACACACCGGTGATGGAGCAGGGTTTTGCAAAAATGAAACCTGCTCGGATTCGATACCCCCATAATACGTACTAACAGTAAATGGTTGTTGAAAACTAATGTACACCCCACACAAACATAAGGGAAATTGCTTTGCGCATGTCTGAACTAACGCGTAAACAAAATAATATTGTAATAACATTTGTGATTTTGAGGGGTGTGGCCAAGAGTGTCAAGATGGCGGTCGCACTTTAGAAGTGCTCCGGACCCCTCCGTCATCCGCTCCTGCATCCATCGCCATCGGGGAGTTCCTACCTTGCACCCCGCCTGCCTGTCCTCAACCCCCGAGCCTTCTCTGGAAGCGGAGTGGGTGGCATTCAGGCACCACAGGCGGCCCTTGCTGAGACTCCGGCCTCGCGGCAATGCTAAGATGGCGGCTCCGTTGTGGTGATCTCCCGGCCCGCTCTGCGGCCCTGAGCTCCGGGACTCCTCCTAGTGTGCCCCGGGGAGAAGGGGATCCCGGGGGGCTATTGGTGACGTTCCGGCTGGTGTTAGCGGTGCCGCCTTCCCCCCTGGCAGTGGTGAGTACCCGGTTGGACAAGAGGCGCTGGGGAAAGCCTGGAGAGATCCTACCCACCGCGCATCCTGAGGCGGACTTTGAAGTGTGGAGGTGCTGCGACGCGCGATCGGTGCGCGATTGGCCGTCGACCGGGCGGCGGTGCAGGGAGAAGAGTGCTGCCTCCCCTGATGCTCCCGTGCTGCTCTGCCCTGGTGGGAGCCCACACGAGTTGCCGGGCCTGCGATCTGGGCCTTTGATTGGCGGCCTGGTCTGGCGGTGAGCTCCGCTGTCAGTTGGACGGCGGCGGAAGGGGCGCGTGATCCCATCCTACGCGCCCCCCTCCCCACGCCATTATACGAGGGCTTGGATCGCCGACGCTGGATGCGAGGCCCCCTCTCCCGGGAGGTGACTGCACACCGGGAGTGGTGCGAGGCCTAGAGACGGACTGCCGCAATGCCCAGCTGCGGCCTGAAGAGGTGAGGAGCTTGAGTGCCCGCTTGATCCTGGGTGGTGGGGGGGTTCGGCCGTCAATCGGGCGGCGGGGAGTTCTCCCCCTCCCCTATGCCCTGAGGTTTCCGGATGTGCTACTCCTCTGGCTAGCGACAGTGGCCTGGACTGTAGACTTTGACCGAGGCGGCCCTCTGGCCCAAAACACTCTCCGGTGCACTGGTGGTGTGTGAGGGGCGCCTTGGCTACTGATTCGAGCGGTGGCGCCATGAAGGGAGACTGCTTCCTTCTTGCGGGTCACCGCGGACCCGGTGGACGGAGCCTCTTGGGAGAGTATCGTCACCGCATCGGGTAGCAGGCTGTCAGGGATCCCCTCGTTCTCTACTCTGCCTCCTGGCTGCCCCGCTCCCTGCGCATCTTGAGAGCTGAGCCCTGTCCCACTTCTTCACTGGCCTTGCGCCCTGACTCCGGTGCTGACCCCGGTCCATCTGTGAGACCCGCACGTCGGAACCCATCCCGGGACCGCGGGAAGACTCACGGACAGAGACTATCGGCTGTCGGTCAGACGGTAAGATACGGAGCGGCAGGGCCCTCTCCCCTCATCTCCCTCCTCCAATCCTCCTTCCTCCCGCTTAGGCGCCAGAATCCTGTCTAGACCTTCTGCCTTGCTGGACAACGGCCATGGGTAGGGACAAAGCACCGAAGACCCCTGCCACCCAGACCAAAATGGACCGATTCACTATCACGGACTCCGGGGCGGTTGGAGGAACCTCGGACAAAGAAGCCCCCTCACCTGCAGACCTGTCCACTATCCTCCAGGCTATCCATACCTCACAAGCTTCAGTGGAGGGAAAGATTGCTGAAGTCCGGATTGATGTGACTCTCATCCGGCAGGACCTTTGCAGTGCCACGGCCCGGATTAAAGAAACCGAATCCCGTATATCCACCGTGGAGCCCGAAGTCCAACAACTTAAAGATCAGGTTGCCCGCCTCCGATCCCACACCCAGGAGCTTCACCGATGGGCCGAAGATGCTGAAAACAGGTCCCGTCGCAATAACCTTCGCTTGGTGGGATTTCCGGAGGGTGTGGAACAAGGCCGGGCGGCGGACTTCGTGGAGCGCTGGTTGCGCTCATGGATGCCCGAGGGCTTCCTCTCCCCATGGTTTGCGATCGAAAGAGCACACCGCTCACTTGCGCCCAAACCACCACCGGGAGCGCCCCACAGACCGATAATAATGCGGATCCTCAACTTCAAGGATAGAGACTCTGTTCTGACCGAAGCCCGTAAACAACAACATCTCAAGTATGAAGGCCAGACGATTATGATCTTCCCTGACTATACTCGTGAGGTACAGGGACAGCGACGCTCGTTTGGAGAAGTCAAGCAGAAGTTGCGCTCTCTCAACATTCAGTACAGGGTCCTCTTCCCGGCCCGCCTACGGGTCGTGTTCCAAAATAGAACTCTCTTCTTTGATTCCCCTGAAGAGGCATGGACATGGGTGACAGAGGAGCGCCCCTTAAGGCTCAATGCCCGGAACCCGTCTCCCATAACCGGCGCGGGGGGTGCCAGCCAGAACGTCCCGGCCCCCCGGCCACAGCGCAACTGCTCACGCAGGCGACGGGGCCAGAGGCGGGCCCGTTCAGACTCACCATTGGGCCCCGCTCATCAGCCGACGTCTGGTGCGCTCTCCGGAGATCTCCTTGCGGTGCGGCGCTCTGGTTCCTCGGGCCACTCAGACCCTGGGGGTGTCTCGCCTCGCCCATCACTGTTGGATCTTCCTGACACAGATCTTTCTCGCAGCCCGACGCTTCTCACAGGACCTGCTTGAACTCATCTTCACCTTCCAGATGCAACCAACTCGGCGGCTGGGTGCTGCACTTCCGCCTACTGTTAATTCTATCTCCCGATTGACATTGTCACGTACATCCTATTATGAGGAGGGGTCCTCCACGATTCCCCATTCCCAAGCGTTTTAGTTTGGCTATCTCTTGGTTATCCATTGTTAGGGCAACAGATGCTTCCGTTCCTGAAGTATAGGGAGGGGGGAGGGAGTTGGGTTGGGGGGGGGACTGTTGTCCCGATTTGTTTCTGTTGTTTCCTTTGTTTACTGTACCAGCATACACTTCCAGCTACACGACAACCACGCAAGGCCCAACTTTGTAGAATTGCACCCACTACCTCGCGCACATGCATTGCCCTGCCCACACTGGCCATTCGTGCTCAGTGTCCTGTCCTGCCCCCGTTTTCCCTATGCCTGACAACCATACTGATCAAGCGTCACTTCACATAATGTCTTGGAATGTTAACGGCTTGCTGGATAAGATCAAGCGCACAGCAGTCCTGCGTTATGCTCAGCTTCACACTGTAGATATACTGCTGCTCCAAGAGACCCACCTGGTAGGCAACCATTGCCCCTTCCTGGCACGCTATGGCTATGGCGGAGTCTGGCACTCTGGCTTTAATCGGGGATCACGAGGGGTGGCTGTCCTGGTGCGCCGTGGTCTTCCACTCGTGGTGAGTAAGGCAACCCACGATCCGAAGGGATGCTTTGTCATCTTGGAGGGGAGCCTTGGGGACCGACCTCTGAACTTGCTCCCTATATACTCCCCCCCTCCCTATTGACCTCCACACTTCAGTGTCTCGCTACACTAGTTGCCGCCCTACCCCTGGGGACGACCATCGTTGGGGGAGATTTTAACACAGTAATGGACCCTGACCTTGACACTGCTACGGCACCTTCCGCCTCCAGAGTTCCTCAATCTACCCTCCTGTCGAACTGGGCTGCCACTCTAGGTCTCGGGGATGCCTGGAGACTCTGGCATCCGACAACTCGACTTTACACCCACACGTCAGCTTCCCATCACACGCACGCACGACTCGACTATATTTTCCTGCCGGCCCTGGACTGTCGAGCGATTCAAGATGTCACCATCCTCCCCAGAGGTTTATCAGACCACTCCCCAGTGGCGATGCGGATGGGCAGCCTCCCTGCGTCTTCGCGCCCGATCTGGCGGCTGAACGCCTGGTTCTTCCAAGACAAGGATTTCAGGGACCAAGTGGTAGACGAGCTCCGCCAATACTTTACCACTAATCACGGGTCGGTTTCCTCTCCTGGCACCTTATGGGAAGCCGGTAAGGCCACCATCCGGGGCTTTGCCAAGGGCCAACTCAAACTTAAGCGTGTGAAGCAGGATTCTCACCTCACACTCCTGGAGGCCCAGGCTGTTCTAATTGAAGCTCAACCTCCGGAGGAGGGATCAGAAGCCCAAGACAGGAGACTAGCGTTCCTGAGGGATGTGATTAAGCAGACCTCCCTGGAGGCTGCCAAGTTGCTGTGGAGGTCCTTCGTGGCGCGAGTGTATGGGTGGGGAGACAAAAATGGGAAACTCCTTCACCGCCTGGCCACTTACCCGATGGCCAACCGTATCATCCCTGAGGTGATCGGCCCCGATGGAGTGATCCAGCGAGCCCCTGTTGCAGTGGCCCAGTGCTTCGCCAACTACTACGCTACTCTTTACTCTGCACAGCCTCCTACTCTCTCACTCCCGGAACTCCTCCAGCGTGAACAGTTTTCCCTCCCATGGCTCAGTGAGTCTGAGGCGAAGACGCTAGACCTACCTGTCACCTCAGAGGAGATTAACGACGCCATATCACGCATGGCTGCAGGTAAGACACCAGGGCCGGACGGACTCCCACAGGAGTACTATGCGTCCTACCGAGACACGCTGATTCCCCACCTTCTAGAGGTGTATCAAGAGGCATCTGACCAGGGCTCATTTCGTCCTGAGACAGATATGGCCACTAACGTGGTGATCCCTAAGTCTCAGCCTCCCTCAAAGCACTGCCCCGATTACCGCCCCATCTCTCTCATTGATTCGGAGCTCAAAATATTTGCTGCGGTCCTAGCCAATCGTATACGGCCGTACCTGGCCAAACTGGTCCACCCCGACCAGTGCGGATTTATGCCCTCCCGGGGAACCTGGCACTGCCTCAGATGCCTCCACCTTGCTTTGGCAAATCGGCCACAGCTGACCCCCTATTTATCCCTCCTTCTCGTAGACTTTGAGAAAGCATTCGACTCGGTGGACTGGCGATACCTAGAGGCGGTCTTGATGGAAATGGGTTTTGGAGCCCCTTTCCGCGGCCTGGTTAAGGCACTTTATTGCAAACCCAGGGCCCAGGTACTAGTCAACGGAGCCTTGTCAAACCCCTTCCCCATCAGAAGAGGCACGAGGCAAGGATGCCCCCTCTCGCCCCTTCTATTCGCGTTGGCGATGGAGCCCTTTGCCTGTCTTATACGGTCTGACCAGCTCCTTATGGGATGGAGATGGCCTGGCTTAGAGGAAGATAAGATCGCCCTCTATGCTGACAACGTTCTGCTATTCCTAGCAGATCCGGCTCAGTCGGGACCCCGATGCCTCCGGGCCTTGAGTCTTTTCGAACAAACCTCCGGTCTTCGGTTGAACTCGGCTAAATCCGTTCTGGTCCCCCTTCACCTTTCGAGAGAGTGCTTCGACTGGCAGTCGTCAATACCTCTTCGACGACAGTCCTTCAAGTATCTGGGAATCTGGGTTGCTCTCCTCCCTGACCTCGCTTGGTCACTTAATGTCACCCCATTAGTGAAAAGGGCCCGGGCTGACCTCCTCAAGTGGCAAACCCTACCACTGAATCCTATGGGCAAAATAGCTCTATTTAAAATGATGGTCCTGCCCAGATTCCTTTACATGCTTCAGAATACACACCTCTCCTTCTCAAGGTTGTGGTTCTGAGAACTGGACAGCATGGCCACCAAGTTCCTGTGGGGGGTCGGAGGCCTTTGCGTCACACCCACTGGGCAGATAAACTGACCCAACATACCCCATTATGGTGCAGCACATGGCTCCGGGAGGTTGCCAACCTCTCTGGCTTTAGAACGTGGGACCTCATTGGCATTTCTCTGCTGGGTGACGTCCGGAGTGGGAGTCGCATACGCACTTTCCAAGAATTGCAATCTCGCTACTCCCTTCACGCTTCCCAGTTCTACCGATACCTGCAGATTCACCATGCCCTCCACTCTCACATTTCAGACGGCACCTCCCTGCCCGAATATAGCCCGCCCGAGGCCCAGACCATGACCGGTAATCTGGGGAAGGGGAGAATCTCCCGTAGCTATCGCTCCCTTACCAACAACACCCCTAACACACTATCACACCTCAGGGACAGGTGGGAGGGTTGGCTTGGGTCTCTGGATGACGCCGATTGGAGGGACGCGTTGATGGCTCCCAAAACAGTCATGGCCTCAGCAAGGCTTCGCCTAGTTCAAATATACTATCTTCACACTGCCTATCTCACGCCGCTGCGTCTCTACCGCGCTGGGCTCCGATCTGATGCATCCTGTCCCCGCTGCAGCCACCCATAGGCTGACTTTTACCACATGGTATAGCTTTGCTCCGCAATCACGTGCTACTGGGAGTCAGTAACTGGGGAGCTCACTGAGGTTCTGGGCTGGGAGGTTCCCCTTAACCCAATGAATGTCCTGTTAGGTATCACCGAGGGGATGGATGGTTCCAGAGCCGAAAAACTCTTTCTAAACACGGCACTGATGGTGGCCAAAAGAGTCCAGCTGCCCCCACCACGACGCGCTGGCGCAGAGGGGTGGATTGGTGCGCCGCTCAGGAGCAACCCCTGTACGAAGCAAGAGGTTGCCCGAAGAAATTTCGTAGAATGTGGGGCAAATGGGTTGGGGTGGTGGAAGACTAATACTCTCCATGAGTACTTGAGGATTGGAATGGGTGCGACATTGTTTTTGCTTTTGTCTTGTCTATTGGTTCCTTTATGCTGGTGTACAATCCCCTTGTATTCGCCTTGCACGACCAAATGTACGAACAGCTGGTATTGTTTTCTTTTGTTGGTCTCTTACAAAATCAATAAAATTGGTTATCAAAAAACATTTGTGATTTTGGAAAACGAGAAGCTTTGGATAAATAGGCCGCATTATGCTTCAGTAAATTGCATGTTGCATTCTGTTTAAACTAACGAATAATGCCGCTTTTGCACAAAGCTTATGTTAGGTAACATTAATGGGGAATAGTGCAAAGTGGGTGGTAAACAGTGAAGGTTTCATTATCATATAATTAATATATGTTCATTTTTATTTAGGTGGCTAAGAGAAAAGGGAGGGGGAAAGCACGAGGAGCGAGTTGCTCTGTCAGAAGCAAGGCAGACGCGCAGTACACCGCAGATGACATGAGGAGGGTGAAGGCCAGAATGTCGAACGACTGCCAAAACCATTCCCCAAGCATGGGACCAGAGAAACAGACTGCGGATGATGTTAAAGAAATTAATGAAATTGATAAATTTTGTATTACATGTAATAAAGTGAGAACAAACTGAGAACCATAGCCTGGGAATGGACATGAACAATAGGATGGTTGAAAGAAGGGTGAAGTCACAGTGCTGTGACAACGCCACCTCCCTAACCCACCAATCCCTTTGTGAGATGTAAAATTATTTGCAACAATTGTGGGATAGACATGTTAGTTTAAGGGTATAATTGCTGTGCCTTTAGGGGTGTGGTTAGAGCTTAGGCTGGCAGG
This sequence comes from Calotriton arnoldi, assembly GCA_963921515.1. NCBI lineage: Eukaryota > Metazoa > Chordata > Amphibia > Caudata > Salamandridae > Calotriton > Calotriton arnoldi. The sequence continues at coordinate 106,249 of CAWUFW010002484.1, forward strand.
AGAGAAAGAGGGGAGATGCGTCATTGTCCTTTGGTTTATCAAGAGGCCTAGCTGTTCCTGACCTGTTCCGATCCTGTTTTCTTTTCATCCTTGGTTTCCTGATCCTATCTCGGGGAACCCCATCATCCCCTAGGCTGAGGGGTTGGTTTTCTTACAGACCAATAGGTTTGTATTTAGTCTAGTGTTGTTCTCAGAAACTATTTTATAAATGTATTTTTGTCCCTGAATCTTTTGTCTCTCCACCTATCCACTCCGTCAATGATATGTATTATTATTAGATGAAACTTTTGTCTCTTCATCTATCCCCTCCGTTAGGTATATGATGTTTCGCATATATATTTTTGCTGAAACTTTTGTCTCTTACTCTACCCACTCCTTCATTGCATAAAGTCATTGTTATATTTGGATGAGTTTGTTTCCAATTGTGCTGCATATGTAAAATGTTCTCCTCATGTGAGATTCAGTGTCTGTACTGTGTAACCAAATGCAGTTGAGCATAATCCTTAATCTCTTGAGATAAAATTCATTGTTAATTTTACCGAGAGTCTGTGATCATTTTATTAAATGGTTGATAAGTTGGAAGTTAATCATTGCCATCAACTATTCAACTAATTGGTCCATCGACCAAGTGGAAGGAAAGTTGATGATAAAAGTTAGTTGTGATGTCATAATTTGACCTATGAAAGGAAAAGAATTGATCGTACATATAAATTGACCCCAGCGCATCAGGGATTCTGGGTGAATGTGTATGGGCCATTGTATCCTGATGGATTGAGTATTGATCCCTGATAAATATTGGATTTGCGCTGGATCAGTTTCCTGGTAGCAGAGGACGGTTTAATTATCGATTAGTTTGGTAATCATTATTGATTATTGATTGTATGTCCTTAACATGAAAAGTTAGTGTCACATTCTATGTTGTCTAGAAGTACAGGTACAGAGATACCTGAGGATCTCATCCAGTCCCTCCCTCAGGGATATCAAATACAATGAGAAGACCGTAAAGGGGGTAGAGGAGGAGGCCTAGCGGTCATCCATAAAGACTGTTATAGGTGCCGCAGCTCCCCCAACCTGATACCAGACTGCGAAAGTCTCTCCTTTGCCATTGATTTCTCCCCCACAAGTACCTTCTCTGGGCTACTTACATATCGTCCACCTGGGGCCCTGGGACAATTTCTTAACACCCTCCCCCCTATCATAGCCGATTTGGCATGTAGGCCGTCTAATTTCACACTATTAGGGGATCTTAATATCCACTTCGATGATGTTTCGGATCACATCGCCATAGAAATGACCATGAGCCTTTCCGCATTACAACTTAAACAACTAGTGTTCAATCCCACCCACACCAAAGGTCACTTACTCGATCCTGTTTTTAGCAACTGTGCAGATCTTATGGTGGGAACCCCTTCCCCTCTCCCGTGGTCGGACCACTTTCTGATCCCTCTTTCCTGGGTCACTCCCGACCCCCACTCCCCCATCAACACAACCATTCGTAGGGATCGGAACTGGTGTAAACTCCCCCTGGATTGCTGGTTGACGGCCCTTGAAACCTCAAGACCACCCAACAACCCTAATCCCACTCTAGCCAACGAGGATTACAATAGCTGGATTTACAACTCCCTAGACTCCGTGCTCCCCATGAAATGCTCCGCAATAAAGCGCAGCGCCGCTACGGCACCCTGGTATTCCTCCAGATTACGGGAAAGGAAACGATATTGTAAAAAATTAGAAAGGAAATGGCGACTGGATTATTCCCCTTCCAGCAAAATTGCATACAGGGAGGCAATAAAAACTTACAAAAATGAAATCAAAGCATCACAATCGACTTTTTTTGAAGAAAAAATTAAAGCAGCTGCCTACATGCCTAAAGAAATCTATCGAATCGCGAAAACCCTCCTTAAACTCCCTGAGAAGCCCCCGAACACCATTGACGCACAAACCCGCTGCAACAACCTTGCAAAGTTCTTCTTCCCAAAAATATAAACTATTTACACCTCCTTCTCCCCCATCCAGTTCGACATAAACTCCGCCAACTTCTCAAACGCAGCACCCCAACCTTCAGCCACCCTGGAATCCCTCCCCCCTCTTAATCCCTCCATATTAGAATCCATTATGCACCAGGTGAAATCTGGCTCCCCCCAAGACCCGCTCCCCCACGCACCCTGCTGCCAGCTATCGGCAACATTCTTCCCACCATACTTGACCTGCTTAATGCCTCCATATCCTCCGGCATTGTCCCTCCCCCCTGGAAACGCGCCATGGTTAAGGCCCTCTTGAAAAAACCTAACCTAGACCAAGATAACCCCAGTAATTATCGGCCAATCTCCCTGCTACCATGGCTGAGCAAGATCCTGGAGAAATATGTCAACACAGTACTGGTAGAGTTCCTGGAGAACAACCATTTGCTTGATCTCTCCCAGACAGGATTCCGTTCCATGCATGGGACCGAAACCGCCCTTCTCGCGGTAACTGAAGAGGCCAGGAAGATCCTGGATCAAGGAGGCTCCGCAGCAATCATCCTCCTTGACTTAAGTGCCTCATTCGACACTGTAAACCACGACATACTAATATACCGACTTACCAACTTAGGAGTTTCAGGAAATGCCGTCACCTGGTTCATATCCTTCCTGGCAGACCGCTCTTTCCAGGTTTTTGAGGGCAATATCACCTCCCCAAGCAAGCCACTGGGTTGCGGTGTGCCTCAGGGCTCTTCCCTGAGCCCTACGCTATTTAACATATTTATGAGCCCCCTAGCTGAGATTGTCCGTCCTTTCGGCATAAAAATCATCACTTATGCCGACGACACTCAGCTAGTGGTGGCCCTTAACCAGCCAAACACCGCCCATAACAACCTGAGTGGATGCTTGGAGGAGGTGGCCAAATGGATGACACTCTCCTGTCTAAAGTTGAACGGAGACAAAACTGAGCTTATGCTCTTAGGTAACACCCCCAAGCTCACTATTAACTCACTGTGGCCTATCTGCCTCAGCCCGGCTCCAGTGCCAAAGGACACAATCAAAAGCTTGGGCATCTGGCTGGATAACTCCCTTAACTTTAACAATCAAGCAGCTAAACTTGCAGCCACCTGCTACGGTCTACTTAGGCTACTCCGAAAAATTCTTCCCCTACTTCCATTCCAGGCGAAACAGATTATGGTCCAGGGTCTCATCCTATCACGCCTGGACTTTGGGAATGCCCTCTATTTAGGAGCCCCTCAGTCCACCTTGCGCAAGCTCCAGGTCATCCAAAATTGCGCAGCTCGAACACTCCTTCAGATCCCCCGTCGACTCCCAATCAAACCTGGATTAAAGAACCTCCATTCCATTGGCTCCCAGTTAGGGAAAGAATTGAATTCAAGGCCCTGTGCATTGCCCACAGGGGCTTTTGGAAGACGGGCTCTGCCATTAATCAATCATTGATTACCCCCTACCACCCGAATAGACAGCTTAGATCAGCATCTTCCTTCCTCGCCATAGTACCCAGGATAAAAAGAGCTAGATGTGGTGGCCGCTCCTTTTCTTATAACTCGGCCAAGCTCTGGAACGCTCTCCCCCTCCATCTGCGGACAGAGCCCAATTTGCTCCCATTCCGTAAGCTCTTAAAAACTCTGCTCTTCAATAAATCTGAATAGTCTCTAACTGTACGCCTGCACGCGTTGTCTGTAGCGCTAGGACACCTAAGGGTAGCTATCGCGCTTAATAAATGGTCTTTTCATTTTATTTCTTTTCATTTCAGGAATCCCGGGAATGGAATTTAGCCTGAAGTAGGCAGAAGAAGAGTGTGGTAAAGAAGCCACACTGCAGAAGTACTTTGTCTGTTGTAATAATACCTGAAAGCTACAGAGGGCTGTAGGTGTTATATTTAGGGAAATTTCGTATGTGAGTAGAGTGTCTGAAATAGTGAAGGGTCCACTTCCGAAACTCTAGCCTTATCCCCAGGGGAGTACCAAGACCTCTTTTTACACCAAAAAGTCCTCTTGCGAAACCTTGGCCTTAGAGGAGTAATAGGTCCACCCGGAGCTTGGTTGAAGAGTAAAATAGCGCTGGTCGTTATTAGGACTCGCAGTAAGGAAATCTCTTGGAAAAAGTGAAAACTATCTCTTTATTTAGTGAAACAGACAAGGTAGCATTGTTTTATGTTGTTACTAATCGAATTTTTGATTAAGGATGCTTAGAAAAATATTGTCGTATTATTTTGTAAAGGGAGGGTCAGTAGAAGGAGTAATTCTGACGTCAGAAAAGCTGCGCTGGTATTGGACAAACAGCGGGCGTGTACTGAGCTGTGATTGATTGGTTGGTGTGAGCCGCGCTACATTGGTTGAGACTGTGCTTACGCAGTGGTGTTCTGATTGGTTAGTTGATGTGTGCCGCGCTGGTATAGGACAAGAGCTGACCAATAGAAAAGGTAGAATTACGGAAGGGTTTTCCTTGTTTGTTTTTGTTGAAATACGTTAGTGTAATAAGTCAGGAAAATGAAGTTGATACATAAAATAAAGAATTTCTTTAAAAGGGACAAACCAATTGTGACTAGAGAGGGAATCCTGATTCCACTTCCAAAGACGCCTGCTTCTTTTATGATGTTGGAGCGAGGTTATCATACGTGTATGTGGTTGGAAAATTGGGAGGAGTATGCAAAGGATGATGGTGTTCTAGCTTTTCCTGAGTATGGTACATTTAATGTAAGGTTATTGCAGAATTTGAGAAATCGAATGGACTCATTAGAACTGAACCCTAGGTTGACCCAGTACGAAGCGTTGGAAGAATGGGGAGTTGAGGCATTTGAGAGAGAAAAATATAGAATGGGTAACAGAGGTCACAGGAATATGATGTTCAGATATCCTTTCGAGAATAGGGAAGAGAAGCTGAAACGATGGAGGAGAGCTGTGGTAACGGAAGGGTTATATCCAGTTTTAACAGTCGATGAGCAGACAGGAAGTAAATGTAAAGAGAAAAAGAAAAATATAGAAACCTCAAGTGCAAGAGATGGTGTAAATGATTCTGATGATGAGTTATTAGAGGATATTATGACCAAAAGACCCCCGCCATATCGAGAAAATTCAGTTGAAGTAACTCCGAATGCACCCTTTATGGGAAATCCATTGATCCCACAGATTGCGGATATGGCTAGGATAATGAGAGAAAAGGAGTTTGAAATGTTAAACAAGACAAATGTAGAGCAGATTCAGAAAATAAACCAGTTAAGTTTAAATGCAGAAGCGTTGACGGTACCGGTTACAATAGGTCCTGTAGTTCCTTTGTTTGGAGAAAACCCAAATACACCTAAAGTACATACATTAGCAGTTCCAATGGGTAACGTCAGGAGTGGATTGGAGACGATAATCAATGAGAAAACACAGGCTGACACGAATGTTACACTATTGGATCTCCTAGTTTGCAAGATGATAACAGAAATCCCTAGAAGAGATATACAAATGAGTCCAAGAAGAATAGAGACAAATGTCACTCCAATGACAGGGAGTTCAGCAGGTCTTTCATCAGAAGAATTGAATGATTGGATAAAGGAAAGGGAAAAGAAAGAAAAACAAACACAGAGTATAAATGTGAGCCAATTGAAGGTAGATTTGGAAGAAATGATTATTGGTACGATTAGTCCAGACAGGTTAGGGACTTATCGAGATGATGAATTATTCTTCTTGTGTAAAAGCATTACTTGGAGAGCGAAGAATCTTCATGAGAAAATATCTCAAGCTGCTAGTGAGTATGGAATAGACATAGAAAAGTCAAAGGTATTGCAGAAATCATATAGATTGGCATTTACTGAAAAGGATTTGGAAAGTTTGAATGCGTCTGGAAAAAGGTTATAGATAAAAGAGCTGATGAACCTTTTGAAGAAATGGGGAGATGTAGATCGATGGAGAAATAGATGTGTAAGAAAGAAGGAAGAAGCAGCAAATAAAGGAGTGCCTATGTTTCCGTTAAAGGAAACAGAACAGGTTGAAAGGGCGTGTCCGATGAGAGAAGTACCAGGTGGCGGATACGTTCATGTTCCGTGGTCAAGGCAGGACATATTATCATTTACAAACGATTTCCCTAGATTAAGAGAAAAACCTGTAGAATGGTACAAACAGGTAGAAAGGTTTGTAAAGGTCTCAAAGGTTTTGTTAAAAGATTTAGATGGGTTGTTTGAAATTGTTGTTCCGGCAAATTTATGGACAGAATGTAAGATCACAGTTGATTGGCCAAAGGATGAATATCCTAGGGATGCTAAAACAGGTGCACCATCAGAGGAGGTGATGAAAAAGTACAATTAGGTAATTACGTTTATGAAGGGAAAAATTCCCCAAAGGAAACAGATTGGGTTAAAATTGACAGGACCACACAGGAACCAAAGAATCAGTGCACGCCTATTATGAAAGGTTGTTGCAGGTATTCAAACAGTATAGTGGATTCAAAAATATTGGAGACAAAGACATGGGACATTTCGTGTATCGTTTTGTGTTTGGATTAAAACCAGATATTAGTAATATGATTCAACAGCTTTTAATTTGTTGGCAGAGCAAAATGATAGATGAAATTTTGAGGTATGCAAAGTATTGTAGTGACGACATTGAATCAAGACATAAAAAGTTAAAAGAGAAAATGATGTGGGCACAGGTGAAAGTAGCAGAACAACAATAAATAAATAATAATACTCAAACCAGTAATCAGATGGGTGGTCAGAATCGAAATGGACAGAATTTCAGTGGAGGCAAAGGTAGGGGAAAAATGAGTAAAGAAGAAGCTATGAAGAAATGTCCTTGTCATGCGTGCGGAAAGCTTGGACATTGGAAGAATGAGTGTAGATCCGCTAAAAAGATTAATGGGGAAATCAAAATTTGATTCCACAGATGCAGAATGAGGTGGGTGTAAATCAACAGCAGCAGCAGCAGATAGTTACTCAACAGTTACAGGTGCCGCAAGCTCCCATGCCAAATAATGTGAATGCTCAAGTGCAGAGGTACAGTGTGAACACTGGATATCACGGAGGTGACCAGGATGGTAAGAATCAAGGTGTGATTCCGCAATATTGGGTGCAGTGCAATGGGAGTGATTCAGACTCATCTCAATGACGGTGCCTGAGGGGGAAGGAAGAGTGCGTACTTGGCGCATCCTTGGTGGTAGATCAGTCAGGTCCATTTGTTGATGGAAAGGTGGAAGGTAATGACATTACATTTTTAGTGGACACTGGTGCTACCCGCTCTACTGTGAGAGCAGCAGAAATTCCAAACCTACCCCTCTCGGGAGAAACTATCCAAGTTGTAGGAGTCTCGAACAAGCATATTAGAACACCTGTTACAAATCCAATTGAAGTTCACATTGGTAACTTCAAAGACATGCATCGGTTTGTGGTATGTGACTCAAGCCCAGTAAATCTCTTGGGAAGAGATTTGCTATGCAAAATGAACTGCACCATCTATTGTACACCAGATGGAATTGCATTTCAGACCCCTGATAAGGATGTTGAATTCAAAATGATGTTAGCGAAGCAAGGAACAGAAGTGGAAGAATTGTATTCACTTCTCACAGAAGAAAATTTGCCTGAAGAATTAAAAAGTGCAGTGAGATCTGATGTGTGGGATTTTTCAGGAAAAGAGATTGGCTTAATGACAAATGTAGACCCCATTCAGATTACAGTAAAGGATGGTGCTAAATATCCAAACACACCACAGTATAAAATGAGTCCAGAGGTAATTGCAGGAGTTACTCCTTTGATTGACCAAATGATTGAACAAGGAATCTTAAAGGACATAATGAGTAGTCCTTGTAATTCACCTATCATAGGTATCAAAAAGCTTCGTGGGAAGTACTGAATAGTGCTGGATTTGCGAAAAGTTAATAAGATTGTTGTTCCATGTTGTCCAGTAGTACCAAATCCGGCCGTGATTCTTTATCAGATCCCATGTGATGCTGAATGGTACACAGTTATTGATTTGTGACAAGCCTTTTTCTCGATTCCTTTGCATCCGGAAAGCCAATATTTGTTTGCATTCCGGTTCGGAGACCGTGTTTTGGCATGGTGCCGAGTTCCTCAAGGGTATACAGAAAGCCCCTCAATTTTTAATCAGATCTTGAAAAAATGTCTGGAGACTCTAGTCATGCCAGGTAATTCGGTTTTGGTTCAATACATTGATGACCTATTGGTAGCATCAAAGACACGAGAGGCATGTGTGACAGACACAATTGCCTTATTGAACCATTTGGCAAAAAAAAGGACACAAAGTGGCCCCAGCAAAATTACAATTTTGTAAACAGGAAGTACAGTACCTTGGACACAAAATAGAAAAGGGAATCAGAAAAGTAACTCCAGAAAGAATCAATCTGATCAAAAAAATGAGTCCACCTAAAACACAGAAAGAAGTGCAAATGTTCTTGGGAATGGTTGGATACTGTCGTCAGTGGATTTGTGGTTTCTCAGCGATTGCAAAACCTCTACAGAGGTTAACACGAAAAGATGTGAAGGATCCGATTGTCTTGGATGATGAAAGTATGGAAGCGTTTGTAAAATTAAGAAGTAGTTTGTGTCATGCACCTGCATTGGGGATGCCAGATTATTCAAAAGAATTTGCATTGTACTGTTGTGAGAGAGATGGGTAGGCACTCTCAGTCCTAACACAGAAACATGGAATGGCACGACGTCCAGTAGCATATTTGTCTGCTACTTTGGATTCAGTGGCTGCAGCGTTGCCAGGATGCTTAAAAGCAGTAGCAGCTACTTGCATGAGTCTGGAACTGAGTGAACCGATTGTGATGGCATATCCAGTTAAAGTGTATGTTCCACACTCTGTTGAGATCCTTCTGACCCAAACCAGGACACAGTATTTCACATCTAGTCGGCTGACTAAATACGAGAGAGTGATTCTGGGTGCTGAAAACGTGACTGTGGTAAGGTGCACGACTGTGAATCCAGCAACTTTGTTGCCTAATTCTCGGTGTGAGGAAGTGAGAGAGGAAGCTGATCATGATTGTCTGGATGTGACTGAATTTTGCACCAAACCAAGGCCAGACATAGAAGATTGTCCCTTGGAAGAATCAGATTGTGAAATGTTTGTTGATGGATCCTGTTTGAGAAATGAAAGAGGTGAATTATGCACTGCCTATGCTGTTTGCTCCATGGAAGGGGTTCTTGAAGTATCCTATCTGAAAGGAGCAAACTCCGCCCAAATAGCTGAGCTGATAGCTTTGATTAGAGCATGCAAAATTGCCAAAAGCCTGAAAGTAACAATATTTACAGACAGCCAATACGGATTCGGAATTGTTCATGATTTTGGCCAGCTATGGATGCAAAGGGGATTCCTGACCTCTTCAGTTACCCCCATTATAAATGGAAAAACTGTAAAAGAACTATTAGTTGCTTTACAATTGCCCAAAAGAATTGCAGTAGAAAATGTGCCACACATAAATCAGGAGATGATTATGTGACGAAGGGCAATAGATATGCCGACCAAATAGCACATTATTGTGCACGAAATACAATTGCACTGAACAGATCAATTGATAGGGGAAATACCGAATGCCATCTTTTATTTACAACCACATTTGAAACAAGGGGAGAAATTCGACAGATGCAGGAAGAAGCAAGTGATGAGGAAAAAGAAAGATGGAATAAAACAGGCTGTAGCAAGAGAACAGAAGATGATCTATGGGTTTATCTTGAAGGGAGACCAGTGTTACGAGATTCCTTACTTTCCCATATGGCCAGAGTTTACCATGGAATTGCACATGTCGGAAGAGATGCAATGATTAGACTCTTCAAGCAATCATGGTATAATCCAAAGTTCAGGGTCATTGCAGAAAGCCTTTGTCAGAGGTGCATGACCTGTCAGCAGCAAAATCCAGGCAGAAAGACAGTTGTAAGTTGGGGATGAATTGGGAGAGCAGGAGGTCCATTTACCCGACTACAGCTCGATTTTATCGAGCTTCCCCCGTGCAACGGGCTGAGATATGTACTGATCATTGTCTGCTTGTTCTCTCGTTGGGTGGAAGCCTATCCCACGAGAAGGAACGACAGTCTCACGGTGGCCAAACTGCTTTTGAGAGAACTGATCCCTGGATTTGGAGTTCCAGTCACTTTGAAGACAGATAGGGGAACACATTTTAATAATGAGATAATTCGGCTAATTTGTGCAGCATTTAAGATTGAGCAGAAGCTGCATTGTGCCTATCGACCTGAAGCCTCTGGAGTAGTTGAACAATTGAATGGCACTATAAAATCGAGATTAGGGAAAGTGTGTGCATCCACATCACTGAAATGGCCTGACGCTTTACCCCTTGTACTGATGAGTCTAAGAAGTATTCCTGACAAAAAGACTGGATTGAGTCCTCATGAAATTCTCATGGGAAGAGCAATGAGACAAGCATATATACCAGCAAACAAACTAATGAGTATATCTGATGATCTAGTGCTTGACTATTGCGGAGGATTGGCTGAACTGGTACATTCTGTGTCTCACCAGGTTGGAGAAGAAGCCACAACGATACATCAAAATCAAGCACATGATCTGAATCCTGGTGAATGGGTTTTTATCAAGAAGCACGTAAGGAAATCGTGTTTAGAACCCAGGTGGCACGGACCTTATCAAATCATACTGGTGATGACAACGGCAGTGAAGTAAGCTGGTTTGCCAAATTGGATTCATGCAAGCCCTACCAAATGAACCCTAGATCCACTTGAAAGACCAAAGGAGCAACAACTGGTGAAAAAAAAACAAAGACCAGTGCACGAGGTGTGTGAAGCTGATGAATCTAGAGTGATAGATTCTGACGAACAACCAGATGGTGAACAGCCGAGCACAAGTCAAGTAGAGTGGGCGCAAGATTCCAGGGTTCGAGAGACTGCCTTTGAACCAGAAAGAAGGTAGTTTACTGTTGATCCAGAAGAAAGTGAACTCCCAGCAGAGCTTGAAACAGATGAGATTGTTCTTGATCCAGAAGGAAGTGAGTTCTCAGTTGAAAGAGAAATTCTTGCTGAATCAGAAGAAACACAAGAAACTGAAACTCAGGAAGAAGAACAATCAGAAATAAGAGCAAATAAAAGAATTTGCAAAACAAATGCAGAAAATGACCAAGTGATCAAAGCAAAGAAACCCAGAAAGGATGAGAAGTGGCCAAGTGGAGTGAAAAGACTGAAATACACTCTTGTGAAAAGAAGGTTAAGAAAAAGACCAGAACAAAGCAATGAGGTCTCAAGTCAGACATAACAAGAAGAGTCAGGAAAAGAATTCGTACAAAAAACAAGAAGAGTGAGAATACCAAACAGAAAATTCAGAGCACCTGAATGGACCTACGTTATTCTAGAAGAAATTGAAAGTTCAGGTCCAAGTGAAGAGAAAGATAAATCTGACACTGAGCAAGTTGATGAAAACAAGCTAAGACCTCCTTAAAGAAATGTGACAAAAACTAAGGTGCAACCTTGCTGATTAAAAGAAAAACGAAACAAAATCTGAAGAAAAGAACAAAAGAAGGGGGTAAAGACGAAAGCCTTGAAGTGTAGGATTACACTACTATTTTTTTTTAAGATAAGAAGGGGGTAAAGACGAAAGCCTTGAAGTGTAGGATTACACTACTATTTTTTTTTAAGATATTTTTTAGCTTAGAATATTATAGGATTGGACAGATTTTTATTTTTTCCTAAGAACAAAATGGCTGAAGCAGAAGTGACTGAACTTCCAAAATCTAGTCTAAAATGTAGATGTATTAAAGCTTGCTTATGTAGTGTCTTAATGTTAACATTTATATGGTTAATATTAACTGTCCTTGTACCTATTCTAATGGTAACTAATAATGGAAACAATACTAATAACGTAACAAAAGAAAGAATGAATGATGTCACTAATGAGATTCCTAATACTAACTTAGAACCGTTGGATGGAAGTATTCTCCATCATGATAAATCAATTTGTGATTTCTCGTTAAATGTCTTTACAAAATTACTCACCGAGTATATTAACACAATGAATGTAAGTGATTGTTACGTGTGCATGCAATTACCTTCGTCTGTCTCAGAGGGAGTGACTTATCATCACCTTCTGTTAACCTATGGTGTGTCTTGCAGTATACTCACAAGCCTGTTTTACGTGACGGGAAAGCTCGAATATTATTTTTCCAATATAGATTTAGTATTTTCTGAAATTCCTATTATTAAAGAACTAAATAAGGTTTTGAGTGCTAAAAATGCGCGATATATGGGAGAATGTTTTTCATATCACTAAAACTTTAGACATAGAATATGCTTCTAAGAATAATTTAACCTGTAGTTTGCGGGTAGAAGAGAAAAATTTCATAGAAATGGTAGAAGATAGAAGAGAAAGGAAGGCTGCTGAACAGAAGTCTCGGGTACCACCATGGGATTTTAGAGAAGGAAGTTATGAGAAAGGCGGAGGGTATGCTGCAATGTCCCTGGACTGGTCACAGAAGGGAAAATTGTGTTTGCTTAGAATGAAAACTAACTATAATAATTATTTTATTGGTTCTAGTGAATGTGAGCATACTTTCCAAATCACTGGAGGTTGGGAATTGAAAGGTGGAACTGATCCTGTTTTTCCAGGGATTTATTATGTGTGTGGTAAGAAAGCCTATTATAGGTTGCCTGCACATTGGTATGGTAGTTGTTATTTTGCCATTGTCTTCCCCAAGGTCTATCACATGGATCGAAACAGTCATAAACTGAACGAAGTAAAGCAAGGACTAACACGTAACAAAAGAGCAAGCTTTTCAGAAATAGTAGGAGATATTTTTGGTGCACTGATACCGTCAGTTGGAGTCGTTCTGAATTCACATAAAATTTGAAAATTGTCTACAGTGGTTGATCGGTTATCTACCGCAGGTGGGTTCTTGATGATTGACACGGAAATGGTTGCAATCAGGTCAATGGTTTTGCAAAATCGACTTGCCCTTGATATATTATTGGCAAAAGAGGGTGGAGTCTGTGGAATGTTGAAAGTCCAACATTGCTGCACATATATCCCTGATAAAAGCAAAGGAATCGAGGTATATATAAAGAATATTACAAAATTACATGAAGATTTGACCCAACTGGAGGTTGATGGTGTTTGGGAGAGATTGGGTAAAAGTTTTTCCAATGTAGGTAAATGGTTTTCTACCTTTGGAAGTAGTATATTAGGAAGAATAATAATACCAATGGTTTTAGTAGCATTAGTAATCGTAGTAATAATAACAACATATAAGTGTTGTAAGAGTAAGAACAAAAGAAATGATAGAATCAAAGAATAAACGAAGAGCAAGAAAGAGAAAAAGAGAAGAAATAGAATAAGAAGAAATGAAAGGAGAGTACTATGACTTAATGAAAGATTTGGATGAGGGTGCCATAAAAAGAGAGAAGAATACAGAGATATAAATGATTAAAGATGGCACTCGGTATGGTAGGTATTTTATGATGGCTTCTTTAAGCCATCAGAGGGGGAATTGATGGAGCAGGGTTTCGCAAAAATGAAACCTGCTCGGTTCGATACCCCCATAATACGTACTTACAGTAAATGGTTGTTGAAAACTAATGTACACCCCACACAAAGATAAGGGAAATTGCTTTGCGCATGTCTGAACTAACACGTAAACAAAATAATATTGTAATAACATTTGTGATTTTGGAAAACGAGAAGCTTTGGATAAATAGGCCGCATTATGCTTCAGTAAATTGCATGTTGCATTCTGTTTAAACTAACGAATAATGCCGCTTTTGCACAAAGCTTATGATAGGTAACATTAATGGGGAATAGTGCAAATTGGGTAGTAAACAGTGAAGGTTTCATTATCATATAATTAATATATGTTCATTTTTATTTACTTTAGTGTGCTAGATGAAGCAGCCATCTTTATAAAGTTGGCTAAAAAAAAAGGGAGGGGGGAGCACGAGGAGAGAGTTGCTCTGTCAGAAGCAAGGTAGACGCGCAGTACACCGCAGGTGACATGAGGAGGGTGAAGGCCAGAATGTCGAACGACTGCCAAAACCAGTGCCCAAGCGTGGGACTGGAGAAACAGACTGCGGATGATGTTAAAGAAATGAATGAAATTGATAAATTTTGTATTACATGTAATAAAGTGAGAACAAACTGAGAACCATACCCTGGGAATGGACATGAACAATAGGATGGTTGAAAGAAGGGTGAAGTCACAGTGGTATGACAACGCCACCTCCCAAACCCACCAATCCCTTTGCGAGATGTAAAATTATTTGCAACAATTGTGGGATGGACATGTTAGTTTAAGGGTATAATTGGGGTGCGGTTAGAGCTTAGGCTGGCAGGAGAGAAAGAGGGGAGATGCGTCGCTGTCCGTCGGTTTATCGAGAGGTCTAGCTGTTCCTGACCTGTCCCGATCCTGTTTTCTATTCATCCTTTGTTTCCTGATCCTATCTCGGGAACCTCATCATCCCCTAGGCCGAGGGTTAGTTTTCTTACAGACCAATAGGTTTGTATTTAGTCTAGTGTTGTTCTCAGAAACTATTTTATAAATGTATTTTTGTCTCTGAATCTTTTGTCTCTCCACCTATCCACTCCGTCAATGATATGTATTATTATTAGATGAAACGTTTGTCTCTTCATCTATCCCCTCCGTTAGGTACATGATGTTTCGCATATATATTTTTGCTGAAACTTTTGTCTCTTACTCTACCCACTCCTTCATTGCATAAAGTCATTGTTATATTTGAATGAGTTTGTTTCCAATTGTGCTGCATATGTAAACTTTTCACCTCATGTGCGATTCAGTGTTTGTATTGTGTAACCAAATGCAGTTGAGCATAATCCTTAATCTCTTGAGATAAAATTCATTATTAATTTTACCGAGAGTCTGTGATCATTTTATTAAATGGTTGATAAGTTGGAAGTTAATCATTGCCATCAACTATTCAACTAATTGGTCCATCGACCAAGTGGAGGGAAAGTTGATGATAAAAGTTAGTTGTGATGTCATAATTTGACCTATGAAAGGAAAAGAATTGATCGTACATATAAATTGACCCCAGCGCATCAGGGATTCTGGGTGAATGTGTATGGGCCATTGTATCATGATGTATTGAGTATTGATCCCTGATAAATATTGGATTCGCGCTGGATCACCGGTGAAAGTCCTAAATCCTAATGCTCCATCCAAAGCAGGGTAGATGGTGGCGCGACCAGAAATGACCCACTTGAGCGACCGAATATTCCCACAGCAGGGACATGACAATCCTTTGGACACTGTTACACAGTGTCTGTCTGCCAGATGCCATCACAAAGTGCCTTTTGACTTGGAGAGTGGCCCAATCCTGATCCTGTCCCTCACCCCCTCACAGCAGTGTCAAGAAATGTGCATCACCTACGGCATAGAGAAGATGTGACTGCTAGAAATCTGCCAGGTTCAATGTTAGCTGCATTTAATGTGCCTTTGTGTACCCTGGAACACAGAATATAGATTTAGCCATTCTATTGTGGCTCTGTTGACAGCACACAGGGGGCAGGCTGCGCATGTAAGCCATGCCATTCACTTGAGTCTGCATCCATAAGGGAAGCATTAAACATCTGTCCTCCGACTCAAAGTAATCCCCTCTAACATGCCTCATCTCTCCCTGTTAAGCGATTTAGCTCCCCTGTCTCAGCTCTTTCATCTGGATAATCTGTTTACTCGACATTTTGGTTTGGTTGCTGAAGCATGTCAGCCATTTATCTTTCTCTACAGACCTAAATGTTTAGCGGCAACAGCAAATTGAAGCCTCAGTCAAAGCAAATTCATGCCACACGCTGAGATTTTCAGCTAAGTGTGTGTAGAACAAAACAAAACATTTCTATTTCATCTGTGTAATGAACAGCATATTTCGTTTCTGCCAAATTCTGACTAGCTGGTCCTGCATTTAGGGAAAGGAAAACTCAGGCAACTTTTCATTAAAATTCGAAACTTGATAAACCTCCTTTATAGAATAAAAAAACGTAAACAAACCCTTTTAAAGATATCTTGATCATCTTTAAATCAAAAAACGCGGTATAATTAAGACACGTCTGTCTCCAAGCAACAATGTTATTTCAATTTGTAAAATGAACTAAATTCCTTAGTAAAGTGATTTTTTTGTCTAAAAAGATGCTAGAGGAGTTAAAAATAGGATATCCTTGGTAGTTAGGGGTAGCAGCTGCTACAGTTACTTTGACCTTTCCTACCCCTGGCACTGAGGCACTGCCCTTGCTACTCTTGGTCTTGGGGTCTTTAGAGGCAACGGTATCAACTGGCCCTTTTTAAGTCTGGCCTAGACACAGCTTTAACTGTCTCACCTAATAAAAAGCATAAACAAAAATGATACAAATATACACCATACATAAAGGCGTTTTAGGTCCACCCCCTTTCTCCATGTAGCTCCCGCTCACCAAAGCATACAGCATGAGGAAACAGGTAAGCCCATTTCATACTTTGGCTTTCTTGCACTGTGAGTGATGGTATTTTTCCATATCGTATGTGCACATCCTCCTAAAGATAAGAACACCTCACTACCAGCTCTAGTGGGTCATTCTCTACCATGTTATATTTTTTTAATCATCCTTGTGTGTTTAAACCATGTTCAGTAATTCAAAGCTCATAGTATGTTTTCTTTGTGCCAATTCAAATCATATTTTCCTTTTATGTGTGGCAAAACTAACAAGGGTTTCTATACTTGCTACAATAACACCTACTTGCTAGGAAGCACCCACACTGGTCTATTAAAATTATGCATAATGGTTAATTTTTAAACATTTCTATTTCAAGGATATGGCCGCCATGTTAAGGTAGTGGCATTTTTGCCTTTTTCCTATGTTGTATTTTGTGTTATTTACTTGCAATAAAAATGTTACTATTGCACTAGCTTGCCAAGGCCAAATCTTTGCATTTGCTAGTGCTTGTTTACTTTCTGTAGTGTCCACTCCTTTTCCTTCCTCTTGCCTCTCAGGAGCAACTTGCTGAGGGACTAAGGGTGGGATTAGCTGGCAGCTCTACAAAAGATTTGAGGGTCAACAAGTGTGCAAAGTCACTTGCATTACCCTGGTATTTTGGTGAATCAACATCCTTGGGACTTGAAAATTCAGACCTTAAAGACTGTAATTATTAGCAGTTTCAAGTAGTCTGCTTCATTTAGGCAAATATAAAATGATTTTGGTTGAAAAACCGATTCCTAGACAAAAAAAGCTTGAAAAGCTATTCAAGCAGAAATTCAGCATGCCGCTATTAGTAGAGCTGTTATTTCTGTGTCGTGTTCAAGATCTGGCAAATTATATCATTGGGAGAGGAACCAGCATACTTTCTTCTAGTGAAGAATGAGATGGCCTGAATTCTTTGTCCCTGCACTACCAACTAAAGGATTTTTTGGTTTACATACACAAGTACCGAGGCACACAGAGAGTAGTCCATACAGAAACATAGGTTAGTCACCATAAAAGTAATTCAAAGTAGTCCAATTCGGATTTTCTTCCTTTTATTTTCCGGTCTTTTCTTATAAAAAGGGGGACACACTGGCAGCCGACACGTGTTTCGTCCTATGGACTTTTTCAAGGCTGCAAACAACATATACACATATATAAACAAACATTACAGTCTGAAGTCAGACATGACATATACATGTAAAAACATACTTGTACGCATAGCATATTATCTGTGTACAATGACAACCTTGTTTTACTGTTTAATAGTGGTTGTATAGCTGAGGATGTGCTAGACAAAAACACCGACAGACACCCAAGCAAATTCTTTGTGATTCTGAGTACTAACATCCAAATATAGAGTGTGCATGCTCCATAGTGCAGACTCAAAAAAAGCAGATACCCGAAAGTGTCATTCGTGTGTTAGAATCAGTTCAACTTCCTAAAGACGAAGTAAAAAATGGCAGGTGTATCGTCCTCCATGTTGCCACCAGCTTAACAAGCATGCATGTGAAGTGGAGCACCCGTCGAGAACTCTAATAAAATATAGTTCTTCTTACCCAACACAAATGGGATGTCAAAGCGAGCCGGGGTGATCAGAAGAAACTGGTCCCAGTGAAATCTGAACTCCCTACCATATTTCTGGGAAATGTTCTAAAAAGACAATAGTAGGAAAGATATGATTTTTTGGGCCCTGGGCAAAAATTTGAAGGGGCCCCTTTACAGAACAACTTTGAATTTGTTGTAGTGGTGACGGAGTACCCTTGCTGCCAAACTGTCAGTCCGCCTACCTCATATAGAAGCAGGCAGACCAAAAACTTGTCGACTTTTCCAATTGTCTGACAAAGTACAGGCCGTCAAAGCTTAGCGATTAGTCTAGATGGTCGGCCTTTTTTTGCTGCTGTCTTTCTCCGCCAGGTAAAACCTGGCAGTGAGGGACAGTAAAAATACAAGCATTGGCCAAGACAATAGGTTTCGCCTTTGTGAATTCCATTGGTTTTGTAAATGTTTAGCTGCGGTGAGGCATTGCTTAAAGGTAAAAAAGGCCCTATGATGTGGTAAATGCTGGCCGCGTCAGCGCTTTAAAAAAAAAACCTGTAAGTCATGTTGTACACCAGCTAGCACCACTGTGCAACGTGTCTTAACAATGAAAGCGCCCCTGTGTAATGTAAGTGGTGCTCATGTAAAGCACTCCAATACCTTTGGGTTTGCGCTACAGCTGGGACAGAAGATTTGCAGCAAAGTATGCCATGAATGGGAGAGAAAGGGGTGCAGAAATCACAGGTTCGTTAAGTGTCCCTGTGAAATGTAAGTGGTGCTCATGTAAAGCACTGCAATACCTTCAGTCTTGTTTGTGCTGGATAAATGTGCCAACAAAATAAATAATAGTAAAAGCAGCTGAATGGTGATTAAAAGTTAAAATGCAATGCGGTGCAGAAAGATGCGGTGCAGAAAGACGACAAACACATGCACTCGTATGGAGTGCTCGTTATTAAGTGGTAAAAAAAAGTACCTTCTGAGTGAGTAGCCAGTGAAAGGACACTGGCCAGTAGCCAGTGGCTGGTGACCGGAACTGTACATGGGCCAAGCTCAATGCCACAGCATGGACATCAGGTAATGTTTGTACCCTAACTCTTTTTATTTATTTATTTTTCAACCATCTGCCTTCCCACTTTTTTCTCTCACTTTATTTCTTAATCAATGTCATCGGTTCTTTAATCTACAACTTCATTCCAGGAGCTCTCAAATTCATAATGTCTTTACCACTAAAATCAAACCTATATCATTTCTGTAAAAACTTTTGACTTTTGAATGTCTTCATCATATTTTTGAGCCAATTCAGTCAATTTCTCATGTATTAATCTCACTCGTTGAGTAATGTTTTTACAGAGAAACAATAGTTCCTCCTCCTGGTATGTATCTAATCATGAAGGGCTAATTGTTCCCAAAATAATTTCTTCTAATTCGACTCTTAGCCTACTCACATCAATTGGCTTTCTTTTTTTGTCCTGAACTTAATTTTGAAACGAACTTGGACTTGGAACTAAAATCAAAACTGGAGCTGAAAAAGAAACTGGAGCCTGTACTGAAACTGGGTCTAAACTTGAGACTGGAGTTGATACTGAAGCATTCTCGACATTTTGATTTTTAATCAGAGTACTATAGCCTTTAAGCCACTCCTCAAATTCCTGAGGCGTAAATCCTGATTGCTCTCTTGAAGTAATTAAATGAAATCCTCCATTGCTCAAATTTGCACTCGTTCCAGGTTGCATATTTAATGCCGATGTATCTGGAACTGTACTTCTCATTGTCATAGTGATGTCAGAAGCATGATGAGTCTTTTCAGGAGGCACACTCGGTCTGGAACAATAAAAAAGCGGGCACCTCTGAAACATTGTGCTCATCTGATCACATTGACTCTGATTTGGAATGTAACCTACATTTCTAACTTCTGTTGCAGTCTCGCTTTAAATTGAAACCTTTGGTGTCTGAAACAATGATCTTGTCGTTAACTCTACTGGATCATTTTGTGCTGTATTTACTCCAGTAGGTACAGTCAAACTGTGAACTGTATTTACCTGTAACCCTGATTTATAAAGAGGTACAACAGATCCAATAGTAACAGGTGCAGCTAAAGCGTCTGGAGCATTCGAATCAATCTGATTCATTTGAGCTGTAAATTCTGTCCTCCCTTTTACAGGTGTAACAAGTGTATGTTCTTTAGGCATGCCATGAATTAAAGGTGCATTGGGAATCTCAACTGTAGTCACATTTATCAAACCCTCACTCTGAATCTCATTGTGAGGTGATGGATGATATATCACTAGATCGTTTAAAAGTTCATCGTCTATGTCACTCTCTTCTCCTTGTTTCCCTGTGCCATTCTTCTCTGTCTCTATATGTTTCTTTTTCTCTTTTCTCTTTCCCTTATCTCCTTCAACTTCTAACACAGGATATAATCTTGTACCATGTACAATGTCTGCTCTCA
This sequence comes from Calotriton arnoldi, assembly GCA_963921515.1. Taxonomy (NCBI): domain Eukaryota; kingdom Metazoa; phylum Chordata; class Amphibia; order Caudata; family Salamandridae; genus Calotriton; species Calotriton arnoldi. Next base: position 126,612 of record CAWUFW010002484.1, read on the forward strand.
ACCTTTTCTGTTGTTCATCCCATCTAGCTTCTCCGTAATGATCCATAGTTCTCCTATATCTCCCTTGATACTTGTTCTTCTCTTTCTGATGTGCCATGTGTTCCCATGTATTTAAAGCATCAAATACAGTAGTCCTTGGCGATGGTTTCATTTCATACATTTTCCTCCTTAAATTCTCAATAATTCTCAAATTGAATTTCCCATAACGAGGAAACTGTAAACTCTCATCTTCTTCAGTAAGTTTGAGCCAAAACTCAAGCCACAAACATGGATGTAATCCTTTGTTTATCATGTTAGTGTGTCCTGGCGTACCCTAAGGTGGTGCTTCCATGTAATCTCTAACAGATATAGTCTCATCTTTCTTTATCATTCTCTGTAATGTTTTAAAGAATGTCATTCTAATTCAATTCTGTATTCACCAATGCTTACCGTAAAATCCAGGAAATTATTTTCTCCCGCAGTTCACTTGTTCAGCTATCTCAACCAATAACAGCGCGACTCCGATGATGTTGTTAACCAATCCCAGAGCAACCTTACACCAGCCAACCAATCATAGCGCAACACACTGTGATGTCAATCTCGCTTTTTGCAGCAGGTCCCCCTCCTTTACAATTTTGTTTAGCACATTTTCTCTAAGCAAAATCACAATACAAGGCAAGCAACAAATAAACCTGTCTGCTCCACTAAAGGAAATACACTCGCACAAGGTAACTAAGACTTCCTACTATCATTCGCTTCAATGAAATCTCGACTAGCGGGATTTCACCCTAATTGATACAATTGTTTCCTGTGCACCTGAGATCAACTATACCAACCGTTTACCACTAACACACAAAGAGAACTCTTTACCAAGATGTTGTCGACTACGCTTTATGTTCAACAACACAAAACAGCAGACAACCTACTCAGTGTCTTCTACACTGAGACAACCCGTAGGTAATATTTCAAGATCTTAGGCTACAACGGACCCTTTTACAACTTCAGCTTTGCATCAAGTGTCACAACCATTCATGGACTTTAACCACGTGGACTCTAACTACTTCACTCCGCTCAACAACACACAGCCATTTAAAAAAAAAAAAAAACACAATCTTAGCGAAAGCAATAGCAATGCACATCTCTATTAATACTCACACTTCTTTGCTGCTACACGTTGACTTCATCAGGAAGAATATTTCATCAGCACTCCATCAGTCCTTCTCTTTATCGAACAAAGATTTTGGGCTCTTTGAACTTTGTCAATAATTTCACTGCCTATTTTTGGTACCCTAAAACCTCACTTCTCTAGGCAGAACCATCCTCTGCTACCAAAGATTTGATCCAGCATATGCGATATAAATATTTTAAATATTACCTTTTCCTTCACTACCTACTCATCTATCCCTCTAACTGCACTGCCCCCGTACAGGTAGACGGATTTCTTCATTACCTTCACCACAGAGGCAAATGGTCCTCTGATGGATCTTTCTCCACTGATGGGAGGGGTCGGAATAAGAATGTCCAAAACACAAACATTAGTCACTCAATGAGGACCATTAATTAGTGACTAACTCACAAATTTGAAATAAGTTTCAGATACACTGCTCTCAGGACCATACTGTAAAAGTAAAGTATCACAATAGGAAGACCCAATCTCCTAAAATAAATTTAGTCTAACCAGAACAATACAAACTAGAAGCTCTGTGACTGAGACAGAATAGAAGAAGCAGAACTTGATATTCTGAAAAGATTCTCTGAGTTTCCCTAAAACGCATTTAGATTAAGAGAGTAAATCAATGTAGTTTCAAATAAAGAACATCAGGACACAATGATAGACTCCAGGAATGCAGGTAATTTGCTATTGTATTAATGTTTCAAAACCCATACAAACAAGCAGTTTCCTAAGCATCTCCGTCAAGAATATTAAGACATGTAATGCTAGACTACGCATTTAGGCAGAGTTCAATATTGAAGAGGATGGTCCAAATCAAACATCAATTACAAGGTTATAGATTCTCACCACAATCAAAGGCAGAAGGACAGTTCAGTTCTCTAACTGCATTAAAGAGTTAGATTAAAAGGAATAAAGGAAAATCGTTTAAAGTCATCTAAGGGCGAGTCCATGAGTATGGGCCAAAGGAAATAAAGCAATATAAAGTAGTTCGAGAAAGAAGGATTTCAACTCAACTGCATAAAGGCAGTAGCATCAGTAAAAAGGAAATCCCAGATAAGAAAAATATGATAGCGTCACTTTGCACCAGAGAGAAGAAAAATAATGTTGTTGCCCCTCCAGTGGGGTTTCTTCTTTTATAGACCTTATGACACCTTAATGACGTGGTCTCACTTCACTAGTCAGTTTATCGTATGATTAGTTTACGTTTGTAGTCACCAAATGAAATTTAGTTACTCCTGCATTCTTTCCCAGGTTCCTCATGAGATTGAATTTGTTTTACCGGCCTCACAGGTTTGGTAAAGGTAAGAAATATACAATGTATTCGTCTATGGAACTAGGTTAAAGTTGATTTTCCCACTGAACCATTTCCCAGTGAACTTCTAAAGAATGTCCTTTGTATATAAAAAGAAACACGCACAGAACAAATAATGCAACCTTTGCAGAAACGCAAATGAACTATTAAGCTTGCTAAGGGAAAATTACAGCTCAAGAAAGGACACATTTATTGCTTTAAATGCATACATCAGCTCTAAATGAATTAAGTTTAATTGGAATCAAATATAATGCATCAAATCTTTATTTCATAAAAAAAGGAATAATAAATGTTCCACCAATGCGTTATTACATGACATTTATTAGCATTAGCTATGGTCTATTGCCACAAATCTTTCAAAATCCATACATGTAATTTATTCTTAAAATCCATTTGACCAAAATCGTTTCTACATTTTTAAAATCATTAAGGTTTCTACTATCATCTGTAAATATCAAATTCCTGGCTAATTTTATCCCAAAGTTGCACCACAATCTTATCATAATGCATGAGCAATTAAAAAAAATAGAACTGTTAGGCCTCGTCATTAAATCCATTAGTAGTTTTCATTAATATGTGGATAGTAAAACCTTATTTCATGAAAAATCTTGTTATGAAAATCTATTAATAAGTGTTCTAATTATTTAGCAATGTAATTACTCCTTTTCAAACTCTTTCAAGCACACTTTTATGGTGCTGTTACTTCACTTGTCTCTATTGTTGTATTACTTCATCTATTTTGTACAATGTGCACATTCAGGTTTTTGTGTCTAAATCAGTAAAGTGTCATGAAATGTGGTTTTGAAATATTTGCTCTATCAGTGGTTATTGTAAAATGGTAGTTGTACCTCACCTTCTTTATCTTTTTATGAACATACTAATCCCTCACATAGACCTTTTTCAAAGCTTTGAGATCAAAGCTTAACAGACTGATTTGAGCTGGCAGACAGGTTAGACTGAGATGGGAGTTTATAACACTACCACTAGCCAAAGGGGGTTTGGAACTTCCTGATCCGGAATATTACTACCTATCCGCCCAAGCTTTCTTCATTATTTACTGCACCTCTCCCAGCCTCTCATACCACATATGGTTGTGAAAACTGAGCATACAGAGCCGGGCAAATTGGGCTCCTGTCTTTTTGAATGTCTGCCCTACCCTAGAGATTCTATTGACATGGTGGCTGCCACCAATAATGCTTGGCAAAGATTATGTTCTTTGTTGGGATTGCAGATACTATCCACTCTCGATGTCCCCCTTTTTGGACAACCCAGACATATCCATGACCAATTAAAAATGTGTCAAGAATTCTCCTATTAAGCATGATATGTCTATGATGGGGCATGTGTTCTTAGATGGCACTTTTCTAACTCCAGAACATGCCAAGAACAGAGGTGCAATTAACTTGCTTGTCATGTTTACATACTTTGGACTCTTCCGCGCTATACAGACCTATTATGATATGTTTTCAAAAGAACCACAGGATTTTATCCCCCTTACTAAGCTTTTTAGCCTTGCATACTGGAGGGTCTGGGTATCGCAGACATTTAAGTTGACTATTAGTGAGTTCCAGATTGACTGCATGCCGGCAATTACATTGTGGGAGGAGTACCTGGGAGAATTGTGGGATATTCACAAAATGGTCTTACTGTTGTACCAATTGAAGACTATCTCTATGGATTATGAACATAAATTTATACACCTTAAATTCCTACACAGAGTATACAATACACCTGCCAAATTACTATAAATTTGACAACTCCAGACCCCATGGATGTCCCTGCTATCACTAGCCCCAAGGTAAATTCTTTCATCTGATAAGGTCATGTATCACCGCCTACTGGAAAATCTGGCTATATGATGTTCGTATTAATTGAGCATAGGATACCTCACACACCGAAGGTGGTTGTTCTGGGTTATGTTGCCAAGATACCAAAGCCTATGAGACATCTTGATGCTATATTGATATTTACTAAAAGGGAGATAGCCCTACATTGGTTGAAAGGACCGATTTATATGTTAGCTGGTTTTGTTAAAAGCTCCACTGTTTGTAATACCAGTGGAGAAATATTTGCTGTTATGCAGTCTATAAAATCCGAGCCTAAAGATATATGGACACCACCGCATTTCTACTTCGACCAACAGCAGGTGGATTGCCTGGATGCCCATTTAATATTGTCATTGGATGAAACGGTTTAAAGGGACTTTAATTACTGTAAATATGTATAACATTGGAAATGTTACCCTGCAAGCTATCATGTAAGCTTATATATTTCTATCAGGGACTAGTGACATATATATATATAACCGTGATCTGGTTTGGATTCTGAAATCCCTTTCTAAGCACTGATAAGTTGAAATGTCAAGCATTCAAAGTTGCATTTCTAAAAAGTGTTGGATCCCTGGCATGTATTGTATGTATTGCTATGGTAGAAATAAAAACAAAAAAACAAATAAAACCGCTGTTATTATTTTTTTAAAAAGAAAATAGGTTGGTGTAGTGTCGTAAGACTATGTACACTAGGACCTTGCGGTTCTGGGCAGAGTCAACAGAGGAATTACATAACTTGCTGGGAGGTGTTAATGTGTGGTTATTAATGGTTATGACATAATCAGAGGGCAGTGTGTGATTGTATGCTGAAGAATAAAGACATACAAACTAGAGCTCTGTGTGTGGCGTATTTATTTACATGCTCCCGGGATAGTGAGTACTCTACAGCTGGCAATAAGTAGGGAATCCGTAACCCGGAAAAATGAGACTGCTCTCCTGAGAGTTTGCAACGCTACAGCAAACTGTTTGTGCATGCCACGAGCATCCAAATCATGAGAAGCAGTTTGAACTTGGCGTGTGTGCAATCAAAATCCAGCTCCAGCCCATATATGGCCCTCGAAGATGTTGAAGGCCCTGCAGAGGAGCGCATTCGAAAAGTCCACCAGAAACCCACAGGTAAGGCCAAAGGAAGAGATATTGCGCCACATCATAACATAGAGCCATAAATACAAAGCGAACTGCTAAAGGCAGCCACTACCAGGTACAATGCAAAAAGCTAAAGGCAGTGACGAACAAGTACGAGAGATTAAACTTATCGTCAAGAAAGAAGATGGCGCCGTACGACCTCTGATCACGCGTGACGACGCTAGTACAAGCACACAGCCAGTTCTTGCAGAAGGTACCAGCCCAGAAGAACAGTGGCCATCATCTGAACAGCATATTCTCCCAACGGCAGAAGAAAGGAGTGTGAACTATGACGCAGCTGAATTTCTGAAACCACCACCTCCATTCAACACTACCATGAAGCAGAATATTGGCACCAAGTGGACTGGGTGAATTGAGACATTTGATGACTTCATAGATGCCCTAGAAGAAGTAGATGATAAGAAAATCATGAAGTATTTGAAGAACCTTGCCGGTGACAGAGTGAAAGAAGTGATAAAGAAAATATCACAAGCTGATGCGGTATCATACTGTCAAATCAAGGAAGCGCTTGAATCCAAGTTCAATTTGATGCTAAATGTCAACTATGAAAGATAAATTTCTAATCAGGCATGACAGCAGGCTGGTGAAACGATGGATGAGTTTGTTGAAAGACTTGATGTGCCTATCAAACATTGCAAGTTTGGTGAATTAAATGATAAAGAAGCTATACGCCTCCGAGTCATCAATGGCTGTCTGTCAGACTCTTTCAGAAGACACATGTTTAGAGAGATGCTCAGTTTATAGAAAGCACTAATGGCTGCAAGGGCTGAGGAAAGAGCAGATCGACAAGCTGCTGATAAGGAAGTTGAAACAGTGAAAAATTATTCAGCGTTGCTCATGAAAAGTAAGCACAAATGCAAGGCAGATGCATGCAAGTTTAGGTCATCAAAGAAGAAAAAGTTGTTTCCAATGTAGGTTTTCATTTTCCCATGAAGGCAAGTGTCCAGCCTTAGGACAAACATGCAAAAGTTGTAGTAAAGAAAATCACTTCATAACGGTTTGCTAAGTGAAAAAGAAATTCACTACATCACAGCGAAAAGAAAAAATGGACGCCAGAAGGTTCCAGAAGCATTCTTCCCATGCCCACAAAGCCAAAAAGCGACATCAGTTAAGACAAGTAGAAACCAAAGTTGATTGTCATCAAGTTCATCCTACAAAGGCTCATCAACGTCATTATCGAGCACCAGTGAAGAAAATGAATGTGCGATGATGGCATCGACCAAGGAACGACAGGCAGATGTCAGTTTGGCTGCTTGTAAAGAACAAAAAAAGACAAAGATGAACCACCACACAAAATGACAGAATTCATTTGGACATTGCAGCGGTTGCCCCCTAACCTTTATCATAGACAATGGTGCTTTGATTAACATCATGCCAGCCAAAAAGTTCAACAGTCTATCTCTTGTGCCACACCTCAACCCGTCAAACACAAAAGTTTACATGTGGGCGCTTCTAAACCGTTGCAGAGTTGATGGTCATTCACAGAGAGATTGAGACATAAAGCAGTATAAGTGCAAGCGTCAATTCATGTTCTCCAAGTAGTTTCGTCCAGTGCATGCCTACTCAGTTTTGCCGCCACTGATGACATGGTACTGATTCTCTCAATTACAACCTCCACACTCAATCTGAAGTTGTGAGTCAGTTCCTGCCGTTATTTCATGGCCTAGGTAGGTTCAAGACAATGAAAGTACAACTTCACTTTAATGAGGACATTCGCCCAGTTGCCCGGCGGCTCTGCAGAAGCACTTTCCATTTGCAAGAAGCTGTTGAGAAAGAACTAGAAATGCTGTTGAAGAATGACTTCATTGAGCCCACCACCGGCCCTACACCAAGGGTTTTGCCTATAGTGGTGGTGCCAAAAAAGGACAGTGGAGGTGCTGTGTGCATCTGTGTTGATATGCGCCAGGCCAACAAAGCAATCGAGAAAGAAAGACATCCTGGTCCACACATAGCAGACATGATCATGCAACTGAACAGTGCCAAAGTCTTCTCCTGTCTTGACCTGAATAAGGGATACCATCAACTGGAGTTGGAAGAGAACTGCAGGTACATCACTTCTTTTTCGACTCATGTTGATTTGTTCTGATACAAAAGGTTGAGTTTTGGAATGTCGTCAGCTGCAGAAACATTTCAAAATATTATACGTCACGTAATTCAACCTGTCATGCATGCTTTTAATTCTAAGTATGAGATACTGGTATTTGGAGCAATGCAAATGGGTCATGACAAAGCTCTTACACAAGTCTGACAGTTACTTGCTGATGCAGGTCTCACTCCGAACACAGCAAAGTGTGAGTTTCACAAGACCAGACTTACATTCTTTGGACACATATTTTGTGATGGGGGAGTGACTCCTGACCCTGATTAAGTGAAAGCACTGTCAGCTACTTGCCCCCCACAAAATGTCACTATGCTGTGATCATTCTTAGGCATCATCAGTTATTGCTCAATGTACATTCATGACTTTGCTAATGTGAGTGCCCCATTGAGAGACTTGGCAAAATGAGATGTTCCCTTCAAGTGGTCTGCTGAATGTGATCAAAGCTTCAAAAGAATAAAACATGCGATTGAAAATGCAATTAAGATGACCCATTATGACCCCAAGTTATATACTGAGATCGCAGTTGATGTGAGCCCGGTGGGGCCAGGGTGGGTTGAGGGGCAGGGGGAAGTGGGGCTAGCAGGGAGGACATAATAAAAAAAATACCGCTTACCTCTTCCGCCGGCCGTCTCTCCTCGCTTTTCCAGAGTCCGGGAACCAGGAAGCACCCATGCTCCCCATAGCCAATCACAACATTGTAAAGCAGCATTGGGATTGGCTCCCCTAAGCCAATCACAGCGCTGCAATACAGCGTTGGGATTGGTCACGGCGCTCAGATGGGGACTGGGGGCCTGGACATGTTCCCCACCAGGCTGTATAATGCAGCCTGGTGGGGAACATGCTAAGTGCGCATGACTCTTTGGCAGTCATGTGCATTTAGTGTGCACAAACCACTTCTCCCCCTGTGCCGCCTGCCCTAACCCAGCACTGAACCTGCGAAAAATAAAAAGATAATAACATAGTTATTATCATTTTCTTTTTCCTGCTCAAACAAAGAGCAGTGGGGCGACGCTACTCCGTCTTAGCGGAAGAGCCGCCCCTGATCCTTTCTCAACATAATGGTCATCCGAATGCTCAGACACATTGTGACCTATGCTAGTCAAAGCCTGTCTGGCGCAGAATACGCCTATTCTCATCCGGAGAAGGAGAGTCTGGCTGTAGTGTGGGCTGGCAAACATTTTCATGCGTTTCTATATGGAAAATGTTTCACTATCCTTACAGAACACCAAACGCTGCTCATCATTTTTGGAAATCCGAAAGCCATGCTGCCCCCTCGCATTGAGAGGTGGGGGTTGCGACTGCAAGAGTATGACTATGCAATTGTACGCAATCGGGATAAAGATTAGAATCCTGCTGATTACTTTTCACGAGTACCATTATAGCACCACAGTTCGACATCCAAAACAGCTGAGGAGTACATTAACTTCATTGTGAGGTCCAGCACACCAGCAGCCCTAACCATTGACCAGATCATTGCTGCTACGAGTGCTGATAAGAGCATGCTTATCCTCAAAGACAAAATTTCAACCCAATCATGGAAGAAGCATGTTTGCTGACGAAGTTGAATTAAAAAAATTGTAAACATTTTCATGATGAACTGTCTGTTACCAAGCAAGGTGTTGTATTGAGAGGTTCAAGAATCTAATACAACAGTCTAATACAACAGGTCATTGAACTAGCCAATGAAGGACATTGTGGTATTGTAACTACCAAAAGTGCCCTAAGAGACTGAATGTGGTCCCCTTCGCCCAGATGAGCACGTTGAGAGGGAACTAAAAGAGTGCCATCTTTGCAACTGCCTTTCCCCCAAAGTGGCACAGCACCCATTGACAATGTCTGACCTTCCTGCACATGCGTGGGAAAGAGTTGCAGTTGATTTCTTTGGGCCTTTAGAGAGAAGGGATATCATTTCATGGTAGTCATCAATAAGTATTCATGTTTTCCTTTAGTAGAGGAGCTATCATTAAAAACCCATGACAAGGTCATGAAGTGGCTGGATAGCATCTTTGTAGCATTAGGGTATCCCCGTCATTCTCAAGTCTGACAATGATCTGCCATTTAATAGCAAAGAATTCAAAGTATTTCTGGGCAGGCTAAATGTCAAGCATCAAAGAGCACACGTCTGCGGCCCCAAGCTAATGGTGTTGTGGAATGATTCATGGATACCCTCAAATGGGAAATTCAATGAGCATTGATGGAGGGGATTGAGTTAAACTAAGCCCTGTGTTAAATCATCGATGCTTATCATTCAACTCCTTACTCCACCACTGGTGAAAGCCCTGCCACCCTGCTATTTGAGAGAGCCATCAGAACTAAACTGCCACAGCGGCCAGTAGACTGATCCTAGAATATTGATAAAGTTTGTGTCATGGACACTTCTTGGAAGTGCCAGATGAAAACATTCACCAATTGTCGTTGAAGAGCTCAGGACACAGCCTTCAATCGGGGTGACTGAGTCCTGGTCAAGCAGAAACTAAAGTGGAAAACAGACACTCCGCTTGCTGTCGATCCTCTGAGGATTGTGAAATGCAAAGGACATATGATAACAGCACATTGTCCCGGAAAGTTCATCACATGGGACTCGTCACACTTTAAGCACCTACCTCGACGGTTGTCAGCTCCTGAAATCATGAATGAGGCGATCCCACCTGACAGTCTAGATCAAGCATCACAACCTGTGCCATCGATGCACAATCACAGTGCTTCCCAACCATCTCATACTACTCAATTTGGCCGGCTGGTGCGAGCGCCTCAACGCCTTATTGAAGAAATATGATGTGACTATGGTTTGTACTTTTTATTTAACAAGGGGTAGATGTAGTGTTGTGAGACTATGTGCGCTAGGACCCTGGCAGTTCTGGGCAGACTCAACAGAGGAATTACGTAACTTGTTGTGAGATGTTACGGTGTGGTTATTAATGGTTATGATGTAATCAGAGGGCAGTGTGTAATTGTATGCTGAGGAATAAAGACGTACAATCCAGAGCTCCGTGTGTGGAGTATTCATTTACACTCTCCCGGGCTGGGGAGGACGCTCCAGTCGGCACCAATTTGGATCGAAAACTCAGGCAACCAACACTGGAAAAGCGAACATCTAGGATAGGCATTTATCTAAGGCTAGCTACACCTACTTCAGAATGGAGTTTTGTCAAAACGGCATCCTTTTCTTTTATGCTTCCATAATTCACCAGCTGATTGTTCCCCCTGACGCTCTGAACTTTCCAGGATGCCACAGCCCAGGAACACTGACACTGAGGGAGTGAAGCGGGAGCAATATCTTTACTGCTCTGTGAGTGCAGGGGCATAGATTCAAGGGGGGTGTTTGGGGTGTTACACCCCCTAAAAAACTTTTTTTGCCAATAGTTGGGTAGATGTGCTTCCAGTGGTGTATGATGAGGAGCCTGTCAGATTTCACCTTGGATTTTTACATGTCCACACTGACAAAACTATACACACACACACACACACACACACACACACACTCTCTCTCTATATCTCTATCTCTCTCTCTCTCTCGCTCTTGTCTCTGCCTTATCATTTGATGAGTTTGAAAACTTTTATGGTTTAAGTACCCATAACAATCAGCACTCCTCTCTATTTCCACTGCATCTTAATATATTGTAACAAGATATGCCAGTGTGATTGTTGGGAAATCTGAAGCTCACACCCCTCCAATCTTACTGACCAAGCTACACCCCTATGTGAGCGCTGTCTTCCTCTGAGTTGATGTGAGACCAAAGCACCATACCTCTGCCTCTGCTGAGTCTTGTTCCCAGATCCATTAGTATGCCCCCTTCCTGAGACTCTGGCCTTATGAGATGTTGCTGGAAGAAATAACAAACCAAAAAAGGAGCATGCATTGAAGAAGCATCTTGATTACAGTGTTAACGGTATGAATAATATTTCCAAAATATTAAGAATTTTTGATTTGAAGATGACTTTGGGAATCACACGGTTTTTTACCTCATTTTCAAGTGTGAATTGCACCATAATAAGAAGTGGTTCTGAGGGTAGACAATGATTAGGAATTATGAAATATAGAAGACAGGATGAATTTTATAACAGCGAGGCAACTTCAGGTGAAAGGTTAAAGGATTAATCTGATGACTGATGATAAATGGGCCAAAATATTGTGGTCAAAACATGACTGGTAAGGTCTGAACAAGGAAGGAATGGGAAGATAATTAAACGTAGGTACCAGAAGCAAAAGAAGAAGTTGATCTTGACTTATGAGCATATTATTTCATCTTGACCTTAGAATGACGTAGAGATTAGTTATCTTTGTTACTGTTAATGGTTCTTATAATCAGTAGTTGCTGGTACCCAAGGATCAATGCGAGGGGAAGAAGGAAAAATTCTTAAATGGTAGCCTTGCAAGCAGAAGAACGGTGAAACCTTGGTGGCACTCGTATTTGCATTGTTGTACAACAATTCAGCGACTGGTAGATAAGAAGCACATGTTGGGTGATATTGCAATAATATCAGATACTGTTTAAGACTGATTAGTTAATTATGTTTGCTCATTAGACTGAAGGAGGTAACCAAAAAGGAGCGCTTGTTTAATTTTGAGAGCTTTACTAAGAGCTTTCCAAAAGCATGAAAGATACTGAGGGGCATATTTACAAGAAAGTGGCGGAGCGCGGCGTTAGCCTCCTTGGCTTAATGCCACGCTCCGCCACTTCTGAAATGCAGGGCTGCACTGTATTTACAAGAATACGGTGCAGCCTTGCATTTCCCCCTGCGCTGGCGCTAATTTCGCTGCCCAGAGCCAACGCAGGCACCCTTGCACCATAGTGCAAGGGCGCCAGTGTTGAGGAGAATGACTGTTTATGTGCAGGAAGGTGTTCCTTCCTGCACATAAACAATCTGAAATGGCGTTTTGAAACTTCTATGTGTGTTGCTTAATGCAGCACACATAGAACTTGCAAAACGTCATTTTGTTTAATGATTGTTTATGTGCTGAAATGGACACCTTCCTGCACATAAACAATCAATGGCGTTTTGCTGTTTCTATGTGTGATACACAACGCAGCACTCATGAAAACAGCAAAAACGAGGAGAAATTAAACATTTCTCCTCAATGCGCCAGGGTAAGACCAGTTCTTAATTTTCACGTTGCCCCATGTTTACGCCACCCTTGTAAATATGGGGCAGCGTCAAAATCAATGGGTGTTGCGGTGGAACGCCCACCACAGCACCCATTGCCTGCCCCTTTCAAGCTAAGTATAGCGTGAAAGGGTGCCTTATTCACGAGGCGGCGTTAAGCCATGTTAAGTGGCTTAACGCCCCTTGTGAAGAAGGGGAAGGCCCTATCACCACCAGAACATCGTGAAAAGTGACATTGTGGTGGCGATAGGGGGTGGTAAATATGCCCCGAATCCCTTTACCAGAAATGATTGTATGTAGTAAGCCATGAAGATGTAACATTATTGCAGGAATAATTGAGGCATCTCTTCAGCTGAAGGTAACTGACTAAGGAGAAAAAGTAGCCATCTTTGAGAAAGTATGAACTTTAACCATTATGACTCAAAAATCTTCTGCAATCTTCTACAATTAAATCAATAACGAGTGTATTTCAAGGCTCAGGAGCCACTGGTAGAGACTACAAATATTCAGAAGGTTTGGAATGTAGTAATTGGTTTTGAGCACGGAACGGGCAAAAGATAACATATTCTTGAACATATGAAAGAATTGTAGGACAAAGAAATTAATGAGGAACAAGATTTAATGTGGCATTGATTCCTCTTCCATGTGCTGAAACGGCAGAACCATGACACATATGCATCAGATCAAACTGTAGTTCTGTGGTAGGAATACAAATAGCTTGTAGACAGAAATGCAATTTGTTATGCTGTACATGTAGAGTTTTTTGTTGAAGAATCTTTAGCTCTTTAGGATCTAAGTGTTCTTCAACCTCATGGCTCTTACTATAAAGACTGAACAATTCCAACTACATGGTGGGAAGGGATAATAGATTGGTCATAGGTATTTGATGAATCTGGATCACTTTCTTTCTAGAAATGAATAGTTATGTTCACTTAATGACAAAAAATGAGACTGATTAGGGTGTTCTCATCCAACACTTTCTTAAAGTTGTAACAAGAGGGCCCCATACCACTTTTGGAATCATCAGCCACTACTATAAACTTTGTGTCAAGTTGGCCAAAGATCGGAGATGTAATCATCTCAAAAACAAAATCTTGTTTGACTAAAGCAATAAAAAATTATTCAAGGTATCAGAAAAAACTGAATCTATGAAGTGTCAAAAAGTAGCAGGGCACTGCACAACCCGAATAGCATTACTCTATATTCATATTGGCCAACAGGATGCAGAAATTCATTTTCTCCTTGTTGCCTTCTTATTTATACTCGATGTCAGAAGCACCTCGCAAATCAAGTCTGGTGAATATTTGTGATTTTTTAGGAAGCTCACTAAGATGCACCTGCACTCTAGGAGTGGTACAGTAACCTGAGAAGACTGTGAGCAGCATTGCTAGCACCCCCATTTCTCACTTGTTACTCTCTACTGATAAACTTGTAAGAATCATAAGAAACTCTTATGAGGGAATGACCTACAAGATAGTCCATGGAGGACAACTCATGTAAGTCTTCCAAGTGAGGACCAGAGTCCGCCAGGGTTGTTTGCTCTCTCCTTTTCTCTTCCTGCTGGCCATCGACTGGATCATGAAGACATCCACAGCAAGGAGAAGAAATGGGATCCGTGGGCATCTTGGACACAGCTCGATGACCTGTACTTTGCAGATGACCTGGCCCTACTCTCCCATACCCATCTGCAGATGCAAGAGAAGACCGATAATGTGGCAGCCACATCAGCACACCTTTCGCAAGCTCGCATCAAACACCACCAGGCAAGCCCTGACCAGGAACTCTCAAGGGAAAAGGAAAAGAGGAAGGCCAAGAAACACCTGGTGCCGAGACATTGAGGCTGACTGCAAGGAGATGGGCTACACCGGAGTCAGATTGAAAGAAAAGCCCGGGACAAAGGTGGCTGGAGAGTCCCGGTTGATCGCCTATTCCCCAGAAGGGTAGTAGGCATAGGTAAGTAAGCACTCTCTACTGAAGACGGACAAATATTCTGAAACACGACGCTGGAGATACCCAGCACTGGCTGCACCATCACTAGTGACTAGTATCAAACGTCCAACATAGATTCTCCCTAACTAGACTGCGAATAGGCCCATTGACTTTATGGTAACTTTTCCTGAGACGAGATTTTGCTTCCAAAAGTTACCCAAATACCCATGGGATGACAAGTCCAACCAGTCCACAATGCATTTTATTCTTTTTTGCAACTTTTATAAGGACCTGAGGAAACAATATTGCGGTCATTGTTTTTAAAATATTTTTTATTATAAAGATGCTTTTAACTTTATCCGTAACCTTGACAATGTGAATTTATGCTAGAGTATCTGTTTACGTCTCTTATGCCATCTATAGAAGAAAACAGCTTTTACACTTGGACGTTTTAAGATATGAAAATGAGTAGCCAAGGATATTATACTCTTATTATTTCACTGATACCTATAACAATCCTAGATTTGTATTTTCCTCTTTTGGACAGTGATGATATATGTTAAATAATTCTCCCCTATTTGATGCTTCTGATAACGAGTCCCCCCTTGTTGGCCATTGATTTTTATTCCTAGTCCTGTGTTTGGTGTTTTGTATATTTATTTTGTCTATGTTCTGAGATTGTTTTATATGAAGTTTACACATTTATTTTTCAAATATGAATGTTTTTAAAGATATTTGTATGAATGTAATCTGTGTGACTCTTTTATGGGTATTTTTATCTGAATAAAGATTTGTTGACGATGATGATGACTACCAAAGACTTTCAAATAAAGTTAGTGTTCTCATCCACTGCATTTACCACAATGCATCTAGATTAACTGTCTACTGTTATGCCAGACACCCTCCCCCTTTTGTGGTTGGCTCCTTGTTGAGGTGTTGAGCGGATGAGCTCTTGGGTGCACCAGAGGTCTGAAAGTGGTATAAAAACCTATGAAGACTTTGAGCAGCATTTCCAGTACTCCAAAATGTAAGTTGTTACCCTCAACTGAAGGACAAATATCCTCAAATGTGCCTAGAGATACACAGCACTGGCTGCATCAACAATGGTGAATACTGAAGATACTAAATTAAAATGAGTGTTATCATGTACTGCATTTTCCACAATGCATCTGAGTGAATTGTGTGCTGGTGTGCTAGGCAGTGTGCTCCCTCCCCCTTTTACATATATGTATTTACCAGCCATTTTCCTTGGTAGCTGTAGGAAGGTTTGGGGAAAATTGAATGGGGTACAGAAATGACTGAAAAATTCATATCATATCAACATTTATCAGCAGCCTTATACCCAGGGCCTTAGTAGAGTCACTTGCATGTTCACAAGCGAGTGGGTGCAAAGATGAGCTGGTGCATACTTGAAGGAGTGGATGAGAAAGTGAATGGGTGAATGAATACATTGACACATGACTGCATGAACAGATGATTGCATGGGTTGATGAATCTGTCAGTCAATGCATGGATGGATGAATGGGTAAGACGATGAGTGAGTGCATAGCTTCCCAGACCCATATCAATGGCAGTAGGCTATTCTTAACTCTTGCCACAGCTACTCACTCACCCATCCATCCACATAACCATTCATCCATCTATGCACTCAGTCACACAGCCATTCAGTCATTCTCAAACACCAAGTAACCTAACCTCCACTCACCCATACATACAACCTCACCAAACCTTACACAAAAACTTGCCCATCATTACAGCATTTTAAGTGGTAAGAAACCAGACCTGTTGGCTATGCAGATACTTGTTTATTTGTCTTTTTTCTCTACTCCTTTTTCCTTTCACAGGGATAATAATCTGGGGGATATTAAAATGAACCTGCACACAGATTTTTTATAGAAACATTAGAGCAGTGCAAAGGCACATTAAAGTCTCTGGAATAGTGTACATGTGGTTTAAGGATTAGGTAATGGGTTAAGGAAAGGAAGTTAGTGTAGGGCATGAATTAGGTTCGGAGTGTGTGTTGGGGTTTAGAAAAGGGTTAGGACTAGGCTAATGGGCAGCGACGGCTCGTCCGCTATGGCCAAAGAGCATCGCTCCTTCCCCCACCAGCAGCTGCAAAAATTGAAAAGTAAAATGATAATAAACCAGCTTTATTATCATTTTACTTTTCTCTTCTAGGTGAGTCTTGGGGCGGGGCCATCTAGGAGGCAGTCAAGGAGGGGAAGCATCCGGCACTGTTGTCAGTGTGCATGTGGGTTTGGCCGGCCGTATCCGGACGGCCAAACTGACATGCGCACTGAAGCTGTCTCCAACTTGAGCTGCGTTGCCGGGTTGCAGACAGCAGTCACAGTCTCCCAGTCTCTCTGGGAGCTCAAATCGAGGGCACTCAGGCCAATCCTGACGCTGCTCTCATGCTGCCAGTAGCATTAGAGCAGCGTTACGATTGGCCGCAGGGGATTCTGGGAGCCTGTGCTGGTGAGGAGCAGAAGAGCGGCGATGCAGAGATGTGGCATGTAAGTTATTTCTTATTTGTTGTTTTAATGTCATCATTCGTCTCCCTCTCAAAGCGCCCCGCCACACAGCCCTGACACCAGCCACTACTGCTAAAGGGTATGATTAGGTTGGATTTGGGAGTCTAGTACCAGAATATTGTTGACATCAATGTTGCATCCTAAGTATCATCTAGAAAATATGTAGGTGAATAATAGAAAATCTACACCCAATAGCACTACATTTCTGTAACAGACATTTAGGACACTGTATTGATAAAATGAGTCAGATCAAAAAACTCTTCAATGAAGTAAACAATGTCCCTCTGTGTTCAGCCAACCAGTTTTATCCAGTTTTTGTTTATTTAGCTAGGTTATTGGTATAGTGTATCACGACTATGGCAGGGCCGTAGCTTCGGGGGTTTGGGTGTTATACCCCACTAATGTATTCTGTAGTAAATAGTTGGGTACAGGTGCTGTAAGTTGGGTATGGTGAGGTGTTTGTCAGATTTCACTTGGGATTTTTACATACACATGCAGACACATGCACACACACACACTTGTCTCTGTTTTAAAGATCTTAAAAAATGGTTATTTTACAAAATATTGAGTTGTAAGTACCCCTCACAATCTTCACTCCTCTCCCCTCCTACGGGTCCTTAAGGCCCCCCTCCTGCCCTGCTTCTTGTATAATGTATTTTAACCAGCGTGATTGTTGGGAAATCTGAAGCTCACGCCCCCCCCCCTTCAAACCTACTGACCAAGCTACAACACTGGACTGGACTACGGGCACAGAGTGGCGCTGCCCTTTACAAAAATAAGGCGTATAATACCAGCGGGACATGCAAAGAATATGCCTGAAAACATGAAATCTAGGTCTTCAAATGAAGATGTTATCTTTGGAGTATAATATTTGAGAAGAAGGATTAAAATAGGCGGGTAGGGATTACGAAAGGTGATGTATTGGTAATTCCGTTTGTGAAAGGAATTGTACCAGTGGCCTACAAAAAGCAATCTCAGTAAAAAAGAAGGGGACATAGGTATGCTTGCTTGCCTGCATCTGAATTAAGGGATGAGATACCTCCCCAGCAGCATCTATGCAACTCTGGGCAATGAGCTGAAGCCCAGAAACAGCTCCTAATTGGTTGAAGGATTTCCTGGACAAGATTTTGAGATGTATGTCATCATTTTGAAGTTGGCTTGGCACCATCTGCCAAAACCGCTGGATATAAACTGACCCCTTGAGCCACATAAACAGGTCCCCTTTTGACTTTAACACAATTGGTATGCAGTTCCTAATGTTATATGGACACTATATTTTAGTGTCTACACCAGCCGGTACTGATGCCGTGCATCCTTGACCCTAATAGGGTGAGTTTCTAGAGGATTGCTCTCGCTCTCCCTTTCTCTCTTTTTTAGCTGCTCAGTTGGAAGACGCATTGCTGGTTGTTGTGATACAGAATACGCACTTTTAGCATGCCACGAGTCACCTATGTCTAGCATGCTTGAGCTGCATCAATAACACCATGTGGTGCTTTTTTTGTCTTTGTTTTTATTTAGAACAGAATACCGTGACATTTAATGTTAATGTTGTTGCTCTGTTCTCGTTGCAGGTTGTGTTGTCTTTTTGATCTACAGGTACCACTTTTTAGGGTGCTGTAATGGTGGTCACTAGTTTATTTCAATTCATTGTTGACCACTACCATTAAGTGTAGGTAGATCAACGTTGGTCCTGAAGAATTGCCATTTAATATATTGTCAGGCAAGAAACATGTTGACCTCTTTTACAAACGCAAAAATCTCTACATCCTTAGAGTGGAGATAAGCGTCTTGTTTTCTTTTAACCAGGGTAGGGGCCACATTTAATAAAATTATTCTGAGTGGACCACCTCCCTTTTTATTTTTATTTTCCTACACATCTTTATCACCTACACCTTTTAGGGCTCTCACACGCACTTCACCCACCGGCATATGGAATAAAGATCTCCGCCAAGGAGGCCCCATCACGGGTGCCGATCGGGATTGCAGCGCCGACCCGATAAGGAGCAGACCCGATGATGAAGCATGACACCTAGCAGGCTGGGTGTGTGAGGGTCTTTTCCAAGAGGAGAGGATTCTTCTCCCCACCTTTCACCACTCCATATCTCTATGTGGAGTCTCTATATTGAAAAACACTTCATCCTGCTTTTAACATTAGGAACTGCATACCAATTGTGTTAAGGTTCATTCACGGACATGTATGCTGGACCTGGATAAAGATTAGTCCGTTTGTTTCCCCCTTATTGATTAACCCCTTTTGACTTTGTCAGAACAAAGGATAGGATTAAAACAGGGACAACACTCTGTGACTTCCCTCATTTAAGAGTCAGCATCAGACTCTAGTGACGATCAAAACCTATTGTTGCTTCGGCTTGACTAGACTTCTATGCTAAGAACCTGACACAAGTCACCTTAAAGAGCCGCTTGCCTCAACCTACTCAATAGCTGTGAGCAAACCTTGTGACTTAAGACATGGAACCTACCTAAAACCAAGGTGCTTTTGCCACTGCCAAGCCTCACTCAACTGGAACCTCACTGAGAGCACTTGAGTCAGGAGGCACTAATTGGCCTCTCCCCAACACCATTCCCTTTAAATTGCTTTTTAAAAAATTGCAAAGCACATTAAGGGCCATGCAGACAATGGCTTTAAGCTCCACTCTCTTCTCCGCTGGTAACCAATGGAGGGGTCTTAGGGCCAGATTTACGACCGTGTTTTGCGGTCGCAAACTGGCCGATTTCCCGTTTGGGTCCTGGGCTGTACAAATGCTATTTTGTGGGTCGGTGACTCGCAAAATAGCGTTTGCGACTCTCGCTATTAGGAAGGGGCGTCCCTTCATAATAGCGAGTCACAATGGAATGTACCATTGCTTTGAGACCTCATTTGCGGCCGCGAAACACTCGGAGTTTACCACCTACTTCAAGTAGGTGGTAAGCCACTCGCAAACGGGAAAAGGTCCCCAGGGGACCCTTTCCCCTTTGTGAATGGAGGCGAAAATAATTTTTTAAGAGCAGGCAGTGGTCCTAGGGACCACTGCCTGCTCTTAAAATATGAAACAGAAATGTTTCATTTTTCTTTTTTAAATGCATCCCGTTTTCCTGTAAGGAAAATTGGCTGTATTTTAAAAAAAAAATGCTTTATTCAAAAAAGCAGTCACAGACATGGTGGTCTGCTGACCCTAGCAGGCCACCATCCCTGGGAGTGCTAGCAATTCCTAATGGGGTCACAAATTGCACCTGCCTTGTGAATATTAATGAGATATGCAATTTGCATCTGAGACACTGTTGTACATTCCAATTTGCGAGTCGCAAAACGACACAATTTGCGAGTTGCAAATTGGTAGGGTCGTAGATCTGGCCCTTAGTGTCGACGAATCTTGGTCAAAGTGTCCAATCCCTCATCATGGGGCATTCACTAAATTCCGATCACTGCTCAAACAGCAGTTTGCACAGGGACTGAAATCATGAAATGCGCACTAATTACCGCACAATTTTGGCCAGGTAATTTTCAGCAGGTCAGACCTGTAGTGTAAATTCTAAGTCGTGTGGAATTTGGTGCACAAAGCACTAATTCCACATGTAATTATCCCCACAGGCCAACCGTGATCGTTAGTAAGTACAAGAAATCACCGGATTAATAATTCTGTAAAAAAGCTTGCTAAACACTTGTCTGCTTCATACAGGCACAGTTTCGTCGGCAGATAAAGATTTCAACCTATTTCAGCGCTTCCTGTCTGGAATGGGTTTATTTGATGTAACAAGAAAGAGTGTTTGCCTTGAAAATCACTTTCTCTTGTATCAAGTGCCGCAGCCCCCAAACATCTATCTGTATTTGTGCTGTCGAGTAAGAAATTGAATTTACACCCATTGTTAACTCTTTCGAGCCTTGAATGCCAATAAAGCTTTTTTTAGTGATTGATGTATCGGTGAGTGGGCCTGTAGGGTTTAATATGTGTTTATTGGTTACTGGAGTCTGCGGTCAATTATTCATCATGCAGCCATTAGCTCTTTAAAACTTGTGCATTCAGTAAGAGTAAGCAACATTCCTCGCGCCGTGCTCAGCAGTAAATGCTCGCAAACTCTAAACTGCAATGGCGTGGCAGTCTTTAGAAAAAGCTTTAATAATTTAAAGCTGCGATTAGCCATAATGGCCACTTACAATTAAATTCTTTATAATTTCTAAGCAAGTGCTCGCTCTCTCTAAGAGTGGATGCAGCTTAAGACCGCACCTTCCTATTTGGGGTCCCAAATCCAATTTGTAGGATTCAAGCTATACGTAATGACGTGAAACAGTCTTTACAATGCGATTTTTACATCACAGTGCCTTTACCACGCATTTATTACCACGCAAGTTTATACCATGTATAGGCATTTACCAAGCATGCCTTTACCACCCATTTAAGGTAAGTATGAGGGTTTGGGGGGTCTCCCCCCCAAAAAATAAAAGTTAAAAATAAATATATACATATATATATATATTTAAACTTACATTACTAATACTTACCTTAGTTAGACTAATAATGCATAGTAATGACATGCGAGGTAAAAGCATATGCGTGCTAAAAAGTGCGGGGTAAAAAATGTGTTGTAAAGCCATGCAATGTTTTTACCTGCGATGTTCCGTCATACAACCCGCAGTCACATCTTAAGGCTGTGGGGGGGGGTGGGGGGGGGGGGGGCCCTGGACAAGACATATTTTGGGGACTTCTGTCCGTAACAACTTTGAATTTTATTACCTGTTTTCTGCTGAATCACACCCACATGATGCCAAACAATGCTTTATCATATGCTAAAGGTTCAGTATACGGATCACACAAAAACAATGCCCGGGGCACAATAAGCCTTAAGATGACTCCTGGTTGAAAGATAGAGTCAGCGGTAGTGGTAGGCAGGGCTGAGGGAGAGACGTTAAGGAAAGAAAAAGGTGAAAAAGAGAAAAACGTCACTTTCTCAGGGGGCCCCTTGGAAGGTGTGGTCCCTGGGCAATTGCCCACTTTGCCAAAGCCTGTGTGCCTCTATACCTCTGGCTAGTCACTGGAAGAGTCCTGGGCCCTTTATGGGGCTGTAGGACATGAAGGAGCTTATGTATGCTCAGTCATGTCAGCCTTAATGGCCTTTCTCATGGACTCTTGCAGTTCTTTTCTTCCTACATACACTTTCCTAGATGCCAAACTCACCACTGGAACGTAATGTCCCAGCCTCTTTTAATTGGGGGGTGGGGCGGGGGTTAAGGGCAGCTAATGCCCCCCCCCCACACCTCCCAAGTCGTGACCACCACTTTTTTGAGGGTGGGAGGGAGGCAGGGCAGGACTGGGAACACAAACCAGCCCTGGCAATTCAGCTGAACCGGCCGGGTGGGGTGGGGGGGGGGTGGTTATTGCTAGCGAGAAGCACCGGCCCTGGGGGAGGTGGGGTGCTAGTGTGAAGCACTGCTGCCACTTTTGTGCAGGGAGCCGATATTGCAGCAGTGCTGCAAAACCGGCCCCCACCCTTCCGGCTGACCGGGAAAATGCCCAGTGCCCGCTATGGCCAGTCCGGCTCTGGAGGGAGGGAGGTGGGAGAGAGGACAGGAGAAGCCCAGCTTTTCCTACACTCCTTCCCACCACCCCTCCCACCCCACCAATAGAAGAAACTAACCAGGAAGTGAGAATTGGAAGGTGATGGACTAGTATTGTTCCTAGATCCTTCCTTTTCAATCCCCAATTCCTGATTTAGTTTCACACAGCTCACACATCTCTTCATCTCCCAAATCTTCTCTGTCCACCATATAGCCATTGCACATTTCCTAAGTAACATTACTGCTGTCTCCATGCTTCCCTTGTTCTCACTTTGAAAATACAAACCACAGTATTTAACCATTGGTGTTTCTTATCTTTCCTAGTAATCCATTTACTTTTTGTAAAATAATTCTTTAACTATTACCTGTTGAGATGTTGCATGCTACTATAATTCACCCAGGTGTCAACTGGATTTATGGGTTTTCTCCTGTTGTCGTTAATCACCAGAAAAGAGTTGGATACTGTTTGTTTTAATTGGACTAAGAAAACATCCATACAGCCTCTGGCTCCTTGCTGGGGCACAGATGCATACTTTTGCTCCCCTCCCAGGGGACTGATGCTATTTAGATATTTTTCTTAGCTTGAGAAAAATCCATCTTCTGGCTCCTTGCTGGTGCTCAGACACTGTGAGAAATTGGGTTGTTGGTTGACTGGGATGTGAACCCTGGCCAAGCAATAGCCACAATTCCTTGCAGGGTGAACCACAAAAAGTCACTATATTAACGTGTGCTTAACTGTGGGTAGCTTGACACAAAAAGCAGTCAGGCTTCACTTAGAGGCAATGTGTTAAGTATTTATGCAGCACACAAACATTAATAAAGTGAAAACACAAAACAAGAAAAATCCCAGACCAATTTAGAGAAATAGAGTACATTTTAATAAATTATTTGTCACCAAAACAACAGAAATTCAATTAGTAGGAGATATTGATTATTAAAGTTTTAAGTGAAAATAGCTCCAAAAGCACTAAGTGCTATTGGGAAACCTGGTCGCGCCGGATAGAGACAAAGTCAGGCCGACTGCGATGTACCACGGGCCGGCTACAAGGACTCAGTTAGGCGTGCTGTACAAAGTACCTTAAATCCTGGTTGCAGAGCGTTGCTTGGATCCAAGGTGAAGAAGCGTCATGCAGTTGAATCGATGCTTCAGTTCCGAGGTGCCGTGAAGCTGCGGTGTGAGGTCCTGTTGCATCCTCATCGAGGATCCTGTCGACGAGGCTTGCGATGCGAAGTCTGGGATTTGAGGATGTGGCTTGGAGCTGGCGATGCGTCGTTTCCGAGGAGCTGTGAGGCTTCGATGTTGAGGCCGTTGACCTCGTGGAGCTACCATGGACGAGAGATGCGAGAACCTGGGTCGGAGATGCACCGCGTCGATGCATCAGTTCCGAAGATGCAACGGTGATGCGGGCCTTCTGCGTCAGGCCCAATCCATGCAGCAGCAGCGATGCATCAGTTCTGCTCGAGGATGCGCTGCTCAGCTGCAGAGATGAGGTTGGTTTGACTCAGGGATGCACACTCAGCTGGGGAGATGCGTTGGTTCAGCTCGAGAATGCACCATTCAGCAGAGAAGATGCATTGATTCTGCCCATTTCCAAAGGTCTAGGTGTCATAAACCACCTACTTAGATCCCAGATGATTCCAATGGGGCGGCGACGCGAGTTCCCAAATCCTCTCTTGACTTACCCTCTGGTTTACAGGAGGAGACACTGTTCCTGTGGCAAATCCCAGGGGGAAGAGGGTTGGGATGGAGAGAGCGTGTAGAATCAAAGATGCTGTGGCTCGTCTACACAACAGCAACACTGCAGCAGGCATTCAGTCTGATGAATGGTACCTGCAGATATGGTAGCTATAAACAAACAAATAATAAGGCTTTATTCTAGTATTACCTCGATATCTTAAGGTATCAGCTCGAGAAAGCTTTTCAAATCTCAACCAACCTTTAGTTTTGTTGTTGTTTTGTTTTCATTTAAATTCTCCGTAGAGGCCCCTTCATCAAAGTTCTCGAAACTGTAGTGAGTATGATTTGAGCATCAAGCCCACAAGCAAATTTGAACAGGGTTAGCTTCACCCAAGTCCTTTCTATCAGAGCCCTGCCAACAGTATGAACAAGTTGAAGAAAAACACTGGTTACCTTTGTTTGCAGCACAATGTTGCGACTGAGCTCAGCGCATAGTAAAATCAAGTCTGTTAATGTGTCTCTCCTTTTCTTCTTGTTCTTTTTTCCATCCTGGTGCGAGACTAGTGTGGGACGTTCTTTGCGGTGAGGTCGAAACAGGAGGATCAAGGGAGCTGGCAAGACAGAGTCCTGGAAGCCGGGAAACAGGCAAGTGGCAGGCAAAGAGGCTTAGCGAAGTGGAGGAGTGTGGACGGTCTTTAAATGAGACTGCTTTAGAAAGTTCATAAAGGTCACATTCTAATTGTTTGTAACAAGGAACAGGTACAGATGATTAATTTGATGAGGCTGTCTTCTAGAAGGTGTTTAAGAATGTTCACAAAGGTCGCGTTCTAATTGCTTATAGCAAGAACAGGTGCAGATGATTAATTTGATGAGGCTGTCTTCTAGAAGGTGTTTTAGAATGTTCACAAAGGTTGCGTTCTAATTGCTTATAGCAAGAAACAGGTGCAGATGATTAATTTGATGAGGCTGTCTTCTAGAAGGTGTTTTAGAATGTTCACAAAGGTTGCATTCTATTTGCTTATCGCAAGGAACAGGTGCAGGGGATTAATTTAATGAAGGTTCACGTTGAGGTCATCTATGCTGGTTGACACTAGGACTGGGATGGCACCACTTGGCAGGGTAGAGTCACAGATGGCAGTGTCCAGGTGCAGATGCAAGTATGTTGGAAGCCTGTTATGCCCCTGAGGTTTCAGATCAGGATGTCAGCTAACTAGTCCTTGGAGTCACTCTGGGATCTAGGTTCAAGTGATGCAACTCCAGTCCTTCTCACCCAGGCAAGGGGGGCAGCAGGTCAGCACAGCAGGGCAGGAGTTCTTCCAGAGCAGCAGTCCATCAGAGTGGCAGTCCTTCAGCAGCACAGCAGTCCTTCTTCCTGGCAGAGTATCCACAGGTCGGAGGGTAGTGAAGGGGATGGGTTCTGAGGTCCTATTTTTATACCCTGGTGCCCTTCTCCTGGAAGGTGGGAGACATTTTTGGAAAGGTTCTTTGAAGTTCTTTGAATTTCCTGAATTTTTTGCCCTGGCTCCAAGCTGGCTGCAATGACAATACAGGGTCCTTGAGCCTATTGTGAGGAGACAGGACATAGCCTATTCAGGTGCAAGTGGGGCTGTGCTCAGCTTTGCCCTGCCATCCTGCCAGTTGATGACTCATTAAGGCACACCTAATCCCACTATTGTCTGACTGTCTGGGAGGGTTTCGCAAAGTCTAACTGTCAGCTACACCCAGTCATGTAACCCAAGACAGGCTGCAGGCACAAAGGACCAAGGGCAGGAAAATGGCAAATTTCTAAAAGTGGCATTTTCAAAATTGTAATGAAAAATCAGACTTTACCATTAAGGAGTGGTTATCCTTTTAATTCCATAGGTACCAAACATGAGATATCTATCCCCTCTCAATTAGGAATTATAGGTTATTAAATGTAATAAGGACTCCCCAATGTTATCCAATGGGAGGGGCAGGCTTCACAGTAGTGAAAAACGAATGTGGGAGTTTTTCACTACCAGGACATGTAAAACTTGAAAGTACATGTCTTAGATTTTAATTACAAAGCACCCTGCCCTATGGGCTACCTAGGGACTACTTTAGGGGTGACTGATATGTAATAAAAGGGGAGATTAAGGCTTGGAAAAGGGGGTTTAAATACCAAGTCAACATGGCAGTGTGCAAGGGCAGGCCTGGGACATGTTTTAAGGTGCCACTTAAGTGGGTGGGACAATAAGTGCTGCAGGTCCACCGATAACATTTAATTTACAGGCCCTGGGTATATGGTACACCACTCTACAAGTGACTTACAAGTACATTAAATATGCCAAACAGGTATTGGTATATGCCAATCAAACCATGTTTTAGGGAGAGAGCACTAGCACTTTAGCACTGATTAGCAGTGGTAAAGTGCACAGAGTCTAAGCCTAACAAAAATGAATTCAGCAAAAAGGGGAGGAGGAAGACATAACTTTTGGGGGTGAACCTGCAGAAAGGGCAATTTCCAACAGGCACACACATCTGTACCCCAGCAAGGAGCCCAGTGCTCATTCGATTTTGTATTGAGAGAAATTTGGGAACACTGAATCGTAAAACAATTGCCATTTGTCTGACATTTTGGAGTTTTCTGTCACAGAAATGTAAAGAAAGTGTCATTTGTTTCCCCATACTTTGATATTTGCAGGGATTCTGAGTAGTAAAATGTGTTGAGATTCATGCAACCATATCAACTTGGATTCCCCTGAGTATCTAGTTTCAGAAATGTCCTATGTTGGTAGGTTACCCAGTTGGTGGGCCAACCCCAGGCCGAAATACTGGAGACATTCTGTCTTTCCTTCCCGCATGTGCTTGCCCCCGATCCATGCACCTCTGGTCCTGGGCATTATTAGACGCCCTTTCCACCCCTTGCTCAGGGTCTTGACACTTGGAATGTCCTCCGCATAGACATGACAGGAGACATGCCACCCAGGATTGTAGCTGCCACATATTAGCTACCCAGTTTTGGCCCTCCCATAACCAGCACAGCCAATCCTGTTCCCATGTGAGTGCCCCAAAAGCTGTGATAGCATGTCCCATCTGAGTGTCAGGCTACAGTGGACTTTGAGGCTCTATCACAGGATTCGAAGATCCTGGCATTCGAAGATCCACTGCAGGATTTGAAGATCCTGGGATTCTAGGATCTACTGCCCATCGAAGGAGTCAAGGACTCCAGGTTCTATAAAAGCCGCTGTGTGTGGCTTCCCTCCCTCTTGATTAGAAGAAACCTCTCTTTGGGCTGTGCTTTTGACCTGTGTTCTGGATCTAGTCTGTGGTTGAAGAAACCTTTGCCCAGCATCTAACCTTAGTACTATCAGCCATGAGAAAACATCAACTCTATTGTACGTTAAGCAAGCCCGACTTTCATGTGGATCACTGACATAATATCGACAGACACTATATCGACCTACCAAAATATCGGGACAAAAATGTCGATTATACTAATATCGACAGACTATACTTACTTAAAAAAATACCAAAATATCGAGACCAAAATATCGTCATACAATTACATCGATATCAGTATTATCGAACACAAAAATATAGTTATAGGAAATATCGAAGATGTTTAAAAAATATGCAAGGCGTCAATAATATCGATGACCACAATATAGACACTAATAATATCGTTGGAAAAATTATATCGACATGTTTAAAACATTTATAAACATACAAAACTTACCCCAAATAATATATAATTATTAATAAACATACACAACATACAAAAGAAATCAATTAAAACATGTTTTAAAGACATTTAAAAATATTACCATTTAATATATTAAATACACACAATTATTTACTATTTAAAATATGATACCAAATTAAAAAGCACATAATATTAAAAATCGAAAACAATATAATTCACATATAATATAATAAACCACTTTAAAATAAAAAATTCAATAACTGAAACTTAATTAGCATTTTCCATATATGGAAACCAACCACCAAATCAATTAAAACAATAAATATCAACCAATGAAATACACACACTATTAAAATAAACCAATGAAATTAAACTAACAATTAATTAAACACTATATAAACACACGAAAATTAAGCATTATTTTACACTTCAAACAAAAAAGAAAGGAGAAACTCTGCCGGATTGCTACCAGAACACTGGACTACTATAAAAAAACTCTATTTCCTGATCCACAAAGTAAGTAAAATAATATTTAGAAACTATTTCTACTGCTAATCTTCTAAAAGCACTATTTTTAGATACAAAATAATTAATATATGTTTTTTAAATTTATATCTCCTCTACAGATAATTCAAAAAAGATTCCAACACCTACAGAACACTGTGAAAAATCGAATTGCAAAGAAAGTAAGTATCAAACCGAAATAAATTAAAACTATTAGGTAAAATACCCAACAGAAGTCCAAGTTAATCCCAAACCCCCCCCCCTTAATACACAGTTAAACAAAATTATTAAAATTACTTTTTTTTCCCAACAGAAATCTCAGCAAGAAAACCAAAGACAAACAGTAAAGAAAACCCATCAGCATTGAAAAAGACTTCAAAATCAACGTTGTAAGTATAAAACTGACAATGTATATATTTTAGAACAAAAAACAGTACAGGAATATTTATAGTAATTGTTCTATACATTTTTCTTAGCACTAGAAACATCACAATGACTGAGGGCGCCCAAATCATAACATCACAAAAAGGAAAATTTTTACTATGTTATATGGGGTATGTGTACACCCAAGAAAAGCAAACAGGAGACAAAGTCAACTGGAAATGTAGTAAATACTATTCTAACAAATGTTATGGGAAGGCTGCAACTAAGGAAACAACTGTACTGTATGTTAGGGAGCATGACCACCCCCCTAACGTTGCTGAAATAGAAGTTAGAAATTCTTTAGATGATATTAAAGAAGCTAGCACTAGATCTGAAAAGTCTACTACAGAAATACTTAAAGAAATGCTCCCCAAAGTCCCACAACATGCAACTGGCCAAATGCCCTCCATTTCATCCCTAAAAAGAACAATAGCTAGAACTAAAAAAGCTACTACCACCACCACACCCGCCCCCAAAACTTTTGCAGAAGTTGAAATTCCCCCAGAACTCACAATTACTCATAATGAAGAACAATTTCTTCTTTATGATAACAAATCAACAGACAAAAGAGTAATATAATTTGGAACTGCTACTAATTTTCAAAAACTCCAAAACTGTGACACTTGGATGATGGACGGGACTTTTAAAATATGTCCCAAACCATTTTATCAGTTATATACTATAAATGCACTTTATCAAAACACAAACATCCCTTTTCTATATGCTTTATTACCAAATAAGCAGAACTCCACCTATATTGAACTATTAACAAAAATTAATCAAGAAACCCATTATTATTTTCCCCAAAACATAATCATTGACTTTGAACAGTCAATGATACAAGCAATACTAAAAACCTACCCTCACACAGCAATTCAGGGTTGCTATTATCATTTTAATCAATGTATTTGGAGACACCTCCAAAAATTCACACTAAGGGGTCGATTAGGATGGCGGTTTTTGGCACATCCGCGGTGCTGGCGGTGGCGGAAAACGGCCATTTCCTCACTCCTGCGGCGGTCCTCGCGTCCGCCATATTACAATGGGCAAAGATAGCCCATTTCCCATCCGATGCGGAGTTTCGGGATCCGCCAGAATTTTCCTTCCGCAACAGTGGCGGAGGGAGCCAATAGAGAAAGACCGCCGTGCGGAATGACGTTACAACCGCCGGACAAATCACGATGCCTCAAACAGCCCATCAGAACGCAGCGGAGAAACCAGCCACTCGGAGACGGCGGAAGCACAACTGCGGAGGTAGAAACTCAAATCCGGGGCACCTCCACACGTTCCTGACCGCCATGGATCCAGCTCTACAAGCCCTTCCGCTGCTGTACCTGATCCACTACCAGCAGATAAGACTCCGCCGCGGTCAACACCGCAGGTAAGTAAATAACACATCTCCGCATACAACCACAACACACAACTGTTGTGCTGAAATACGTTTCCTGTCTACATCAGACACCCTGGTGGAGACAGGAACATATCCTCCAGTGTACTTACACATGTCCTGCTTGCTAGAAATTGACAAATAGAATCAGGGGGTCAAAAAAAGTACATACTCAGGAGCAGACCATTAGTAGTAATAGCAAGTATAGACATCTCCCACCTCTACGAGAGTCCTTATAGAGGACGGAATCCCATCACCCACCGAGGTGGCATGCTTCATCATCTGGGACCTCCTCTTGGCCGCAATACCTAGTGCAGCCAAGGACTACAACCCCCTCACTAGGAGGGAGGAGTACAGGGATGTTTTTTATAGGCAGGCCTAGGATTTGCTAAATCCAAAAGATGTGAAGCTAAAGATTGTTTGTGGGGGTGATGGTTACAGTGCGTATGAAAGATAAGTGAAAGTGATGTAAAATTGGCTACCAGGAAGAAAAACTTTAATATGGTATCCACTGGTGTCAAATAACTAAAAACAGTGCGTATGCAGCTTCAAACAAATAACCGCATGTGTCCAAGGGAAGGTCTACATGTTTCAGCCTACGAGATCAAGAATATGATCACGGCTTTCTTCAGGACCTAGATGATAAAACGCTACTGTAAAACAGTAAAAAATGTTGAAATTAACAATTGGTTGGAATAGATACAACCTACATGACCTCCAGTCCAGCTCTTGCCCTGACCGGGGTACCGACGGACAGAGCGGTGCCTCAATTCCTGAGCTGGTGCCAGGTGAGGTGAGGACTACACCCGTCAAACTACGGGTGCGGCCAAGTCCCTATGATCCTTTCTAGACAAATGACATGAAGACATAGGTGATTGTAGGTTGTATCTATTCCAACCAATTGTTAATTTCAACATTTTTTACTGTTTTACAGTAGCGTTTTATCATCTAGGTCCTGAAGAAAGCCGTGATCATATTCTTGATCTCGTAGGCTGAACATGTAGACCTTCCCTTGGACACATGCGGTTATTTGTTTGAAGCTGCATACACACTGTTTTTAGTTATTTGACACCAGTGGATACCATATTAAAGTTTTTTCTTCCTGGTAGCCAATTTTACATCACTTTTCACTTATCTTTCATACGCACTGTAACCATCACCCCCACAAACAATCTTTAGCTTCACATCTTTTGGATTTAACAAATCCTAGGCCTGCCTATAAAAAACATCCCTGTACTCCTCCCTCCTAGTGAGGGGGTTGTAGTCCTTGGCTGCACTAGGTATTGCGGCCAAGAGGAGGTCACAGATGATGAAGCATGCCACCTCGGTGGGTGATGGGATTCCGTCCTCTATAAAGGACTCCTCGTAGAGGTGGGAGATGTCTATACTTGCTATTACTACTAATGGTCTGCTCCTGAGTATGTACTTTTTTTGACCCCCTGATTCTATTTGTTTTTTCTATGACATGTTTGGGGAACGAATCTGTGGCAGGTCTTTAAATATTCCCTTTGACCCCCTCTAAGTAGTTTGTTGTTTTTGCTAGAAATTGACACCTCTGCATTGGGGTCACCCATCAACATAGAAATCACTGCAAGGTTCCGGTCATGTCACTGCAGCCGTGAAGCCGAGGGAAAACCTGCCCACAATGTAGTAGGCAGGGCCGGCGCCAGGCATGGGCAGTGTGGGCAGCTGCCCAGGGCCCCACCTTTACCGTACCCACATGGGGCCCCGCATCAGTTGGTCACAGCCCACAGCACGCCTCTCACATGCATTTCTGCCCACGCTGTGTGCTCCTCTTGTGCCCCCCCATCCATGCACTATTTAGCAGCCAGGTGTGGCTCGAGCTCGCACCTCCCACTTCAAAGGGCAAGGTAGATTGTCTGGGAAGGTGGGGGTGAAGATTAACACCCTGCACAGAAGGTCAGGTGTGGGGTGGAGAACACAGCATACACACTGTCTCTGCTGCTCATGAGGGTGCCTCATTTGTTGCCCTGGTCACAATCACTGCGAGGCCTAAGGAAGGGGCCCCCTACCCTGGGTCTCGCACAACTACACAATTGCTGCGAGGACCAAGAGAGGGCCCCCTTCCCTGGGCATTGCAGGGGTATACCATGGCTGTGTTACGCCGTATGCAAATTAGGGGGGCCTCTCCCATCCACTCCTACTGCCCAGGGCCCCAAAAATCCTAGGACCAGCCCTGGTAGTAGAAGTCCAGGCAGGGCCTTCGCTAGTCATGGGCAGTGTGGGCAGCTGCCCAGGGACTCGCATCCAGCCTATCAGCATGGGGCCCACACCGATCGTGTGTCCTGTCCTTTCCCTGCCCCTCTAAACACTAGAAAGGTGTCTCCTTGCAATTAGGCACCGTGGGAGGGGTACCCTCCACGGGCCTCCCAGGGATGGTGCCTGGAGGCCTAGGGGAGGGAGACGCTTCCTCCTGTCCCAATTGCAAGGAGGCCATTCAGAGACATTGCGGGATGCCCAGTGTCCAGCATTTTAACTTCCCCACATTTTTAAATCTTAGACCACAAGCAATTCTCCCACCTATCCGCTGAAGGTGTGAGAATTGCTTGTGGGCTTAAAGTAAAAAATGTTGTGGCGCAAAAATGCTGGACACTGGACGTCCCACAATGTCTCTGAATGGTCTCCCTGCAAGGGGTCAACTATGTAAATTAGAGGGGCCTCACACATTCCCTTTAGGACCACGGCCCATGAAATCCTATAAGCGGCCCAGAGTCCAGGACATAATCACACACAAGCAAGACCAACATCACAACATCCACACCACATGTAACATAAAAGAAGCACCACGCAGCACAACAAATCTGCAGCAAGAAGTCATGTGCAGATACACTGTCTACAGTGACATCTCCTTAAGATCATCACCAATTGAATAGGAACATGAGTGTCGGGTGAGGCAAGAGTCCCTCCAAAATGACTAAAGTCATCATTGCACACAAATAAGGGTCAGTCCACATACAATGTGGAACAGAGGAGGGCAGACCAAGTAGTGTGTATGTGAACTTCACAGTAGGCCAACAATGTGTTGGAATGAGTCAGTGAGGCCAGGTAGATGACACAGCATATTACACACCACTGCCACACAATCACACATCACCACAGCCCCCAAGCAGACATTGATAGGTCCATCACATACAATGAAAGACTATATCACACAATGACAGCCCATACCATGCAACACAGAACAACATTTCTGACTCAAACAGAAAACTCAAAGTAAGCACCACTGTGCATTTCACCTACAAGTGTACTGCTGAAATAAATTACACCATGTGAGTATGTCTAGTACATCAACAACACTGACTACACTGCCAACTCACAGAACACCCACACACCATCACTCCACCTCAACAAAGGGAGCACCAACTACTAAGTAGTGAATGAATGCCAAAGTGTCAGGAAGAGTCCATCTTGACAGCAGGAAACTCTGACCTGATGCTCAGGACAACCCTCCTCCTCACACCTGCCTTCCACTCATGTGAATCAAAGTGAGTCAATTAAGAAATGAAGAGTCAATCTGCAGATTAACAACCATGGAACTGTTCATGTTGCATGTCAAGCCACTCAGACAGATCACACACTGAAGCTCAGCCACATACACATACCATAAGTCAGCAGCAATGTATGACAATAAATAGACTAGCCTAAAGTGGAGTGCACAGTGCAGGAAAAACATGGAGCAAGCCACATAGCATTTGTACATGACATGCAAGAGGAGGAACATATCACACTACACTTAGGCCATCAAATCAGACATGGGTGGCACAGTGATTGAAATTGAACTAAAGTAACATCTGTGCAATATCTCTGGGATACAGCAATGCAAGCTATGCATTGGCCCAGGAATGCTAGGAAGTGTCAGAAGCCATACAGTGACCAGCCACACATCTGTGTCAACTACCTTGACATGTGTATGCCACCAGTACAACACACATGGCTCATTGTCACACTCCCTGACTGTCAAACCCAAGTATGACCTTCACACATACCCCTCATCTACCCATCTCACACCTGCACTACTCAACACCTGTGAGAAACACAGATAAAGGTGCAAATAAGGTCCGGTGAGTTTCCTGATAACCAATGACACACCCTGGTGTGTATCTACAAATGTCAGAATCCCACCCAATGCTGATCAAAAACCAATAGCCAAACACAAATCTCACAAACAACATCCAAAGAAGTCCAACAAGCTCAGCTATGTGCAGGCAAATAGTGGATAGGCAATGTGACCCTAGACAGAACACGAATACACAACATTTTCACTCAGGCCAAATGCACAGACACCATACCCCAACCCAATCAAAACATGCATTATCAAATGCCAATCCTGAACACTAACTGTGATCAATAGGACAAATCTGCTAACACAGACATAGGCACTACAACAGTTACCAAGTGAGCATGGTGTCAATGTGTAGCACAAGCATGCACATGCACTCTCCTGACAAGTGACAGGTCAAATATAGGAGGACATAGCACAATTGTGCACTCAAAAGAAGCTCATGAACAAGAATCCACATTGCTGCATGTGACATTCACACAAGAAAAGCACACCACAAATTCAACACACATCTGAATGTATTACAATCCACAAACTACTCACACACAATGTCAGGCAAATAGAACATCACACACACATGCACCTGTCAGTAGAAAGAGCCAACAGAGGCCAAACACTGCATCCATCAACAACAAATACACAACATATGCACATACCAATTCATCACTTAGCAAACTCAGCTGGACATCAGGGGGATGCACACCAGGCAAGTACAAGGCACATACACTAAAAGCAGTGCATGCACAGTAAGCAGTGTGTGAACACCAACAAAACCAGTATCACACATATCTGAGTGCTCCACCATGAACTTCCACACCACAAATTATCACAGGCCACAGATCACATCACACTCAGGAAGGGTAGCAGTACCTCAGCAAACAGACATACACCTTAGCTATCACCCAAAGCTGCACAACTCAGGAAAACCCAAATGCATCCAACATGACTAGAGGACTATGCTGGTCAAACATATGCACTGCACATGAGCAACCATGACTGCAATCAAGTAGAAGAAACTACCACATAACAAATTGTGAAACTGTCCTGAGTGGCACATTGGTCCTGTACACAGATCATGCTCCCACAGTATAGTGTCACACTATGAAGTGGTGGGGAGGGTCACACACTGGCAAGGCATGGGGTGGAAGATATTAGACTGAAGTGGTGTGGACATCTGTATTGGACAGGTCAGGAGTGTACAGTGCAAAAACACATAGAGGAGTAACTCACAATGTGTAGGCATCAAAAGCACCCATAGGGGATGGTATGACTCTTCATACCTGATACTTGTCCCAAAAATGTGTCAAGTGACAGCATGGTATGAGAAAAGTCACATATAATGTCAGTTTGCCTGAGCAGGTGAGCACAGTGAGCATAAACTTAAACAAGAGCCATGGCTGATCAACAAAACACAACACAGACATTGCAGTGACACACTCTGCATACTCACAACTGACAGCGACAACAAGTAGGTGTACCCCAGGATTGCAAGGTCACACCGACACACTGCACAGTGCTCAACCTACAACTCCTACATGTGCCCACAATCTGAAGCACATGTCTAATAATCTAAACAAACAGGCACTCATTACCTGGATCATACATGTGTGTAGGTGTCATGTGCAGGGGCACATACACCTCAACACTTCTGACAATGACAGGCCAATCACACTGTATGACTACTCAAGTGCACACATTCAAATGTACCCATGTGACTATGAAGAAAGGCCTACACAAGATGACTACACATCTACACTGCTGTTCACACATCAAGAAAGATCCCACAGATATGACGGACCCTGTCCACCCCGCAAGTTATCCTGTGGATAGAATTCACTTCTGTCGTGGTACTGCATCCGAATATGACATGTCTACAAAATTGGAGACCTGACAATAGAATGATTAGCATAAGAGTAGATCATCACAGACAACCATCATTGCACCCTCAAGCCTCAGAGTCAAGAAGCACAAAAGTGCCTGTAACCTCTGGCAACCTCTGAAAAAGTAAATCAAGTAATTGCCAATGTGAATGTGGCATACAGAGCATGTGTCACATGAACATATACACATACATTAAACTTTTTCATTAGCAAGGGCATCGACAAAGCACACAACATGAGTAACAGTCTTTATTACATAATCTCTGGATAGGCATAAAAAGTGCAAAACATCAAGGCCATTGGCCAGTCCAATTTTCTAGTCCGCACATGTGTGCATGAGAACTTGCACATCAAATGGGTAACACAGTCCACTGCCATGGGAATCACCAAACCTCAGGGGCTTCAAATGGGCAGTCCAGGCACCGCTATGGGAAAAATGGTTTGGGGAGGGGGACTTGGCTTCAACTTTGGCTTTAAGTTGAACTGGGAGGGGGCTGATTGTCGGGGCCAGTTGGAGGACTGGACCTGGGAGGGAGAGAACTGTCTGAGGTAGAGGGATCCGTGGCTGTGGGAGCCTGAGGGCTGCTTGGACTGGGTGGAGTGGTGGCACAGGGAGGTGGAGACATGCTGTGTGGGGGCACAGTGGCTGAGGGTGAATGTTGAGGGCTGGGTCTCAACTGTTTGGGGATCTGATAGCCCACAAGTGTCTTAGCCGGAGTGGGAAGTGAGATGGGTACAACAGCCTCACTCTTCCCCAAAGGTGTAGCAGGTGCAGGTGGCTCTCCCCCTGTGGATTTGCTGGACCTGGTGGTACGCTTGGGGTGTCCTTGCCTCTTCCCCTGCATCCCCTGTTGTCGAGGTAAACCACCCACTTTGCTTTCTTGTCCCTGCTTCACAGGGGTGTGGGTGGGAGTCGATGTTTTGGGTGAATCTGCCTTTGGAATGTGTTTGGGCTTAGTTGTGGCAGGCACCAGGTTCACAGCAGACAGGGCAAGTGTTTGTGGGTTTTTGGGATCAGGTGTGGGGATGGGAGTGCCCTTGGATGGTGATGATTTTGATGAATGTGATGTTGATGCCTGCTTTTTGGCCTGATGCCCCTGAGTGTCATGTGATGGACTTTTTGTTTTGCGCTCATGTGTGCACGTTTTCTGTTGTGGTGATGGTGTCTGTGGTCTGGCACGCTTTGAGTGCTGCTGTTGTGTGCTGCGTGTGGATGACTGGGTACCTGAGGGCTCTGGCGTGTGTGCACTCTCGCCAGGTGGTGCCACTGGCAGGGTGGTTGCTGAAGGGACAGGAGCTGGACTGGGAGCTTGGGACTGCTGAATGGCTGCTGTCACTGTGGAGGACAAAGACTGGGCAGTTTGGTGTAGGCCACCCACGTCAGAATGAATGCCCTCCATGAACGCAACAACCTGTGCCAACTTGTTGCCATGATCCTGGAGGGCATTCAGGAGAGCAGTCTGTCCCACACACAGCTGGCGCAAAATGTCTACCGCCTCCACACTGAGGGCAGCAGGGGAGACAGGGGCAGGGGCAGCGGTGCCTGGGGGGGAAGGAGACTCTACCCTTCCTAGGGCTGCGTGCACGGACAGTACTTGGGGGAGCATCCGGGAGGGTGGGCACTGGATGAGGTGTGCAGATCTTGAACTTCCTGTGCCCGCCAATACCGAGGAGTCACCGCTGGAGTTTGAAGATGTGGAGGTTGGTGTTTCCGGGTGGGAATCATCCAGGGCACTCCTGTCCCCCTCCGAGGCGCTGGTCCCCTCAGTGTCACTGAACTCCTGGGTAGCAGTCATGCCAGTAGCTTCCCCAACGGTGTCGGTCCCCCATCCTTCCCTGCCCTCAGTAGATGCTGCAAGAGACAGAGACATAGGTTCAGTATAGTGCCATACCCACAAACATCATATGCAAGCAAAGCACCAAACTTTAAAATGATACTCCCA
This sequence comes from Calotriton arnoldi, assembly GCA_963921515.1. Classification (NCBI taxonomy): domain Eukaryota; kingdom Metazoa; phylum Chordata; class Amphibia; order Caudata; family Salamandridae; genus Calotriton; species Calotriton arnoldi. The sequence continues at coordinate 164,833 of CAWUFW010002484.1, forward strand.
TGTTGAACTCCTCCATGTACTTCCAGCATATGCTACATTTATGCAATCATCAGATGATGCATGGAAACATGCATAGTTGATAGTAATGCTCCATGTGGCGTTGACACAGCCAAATAGCTGGGCCTCCCTGTAACCACACATATTATTGTCTGTATGCATACCTACATGCCTGTAGGCGAGATAGCTATACATCAAAAGATGTTGTCTCAGTCACATATGGAGTCTCTTTAAGGGAACACCACAGATACAAACTCCAATATGTCCTTTTGCAAGGGCTACCAGCTCCTGATATCCACCATGTTGGGCTTCGAAGCACAACTACAGTTGTCCATTGGTGTCAGCTGTGTAGATGTTACAATTTATCTGTTGTGCACAGAACACATCTAGGAATGCACACTAACATGATGCTCACTGCTGTTCACTGCCAGTTGATGTCTCTGACACTCACACTGCAGCATATGTCACAAGGCCACATCTTATCTGTCAATGAAGTACCAATGAGCACCATTGCACAATGTAGTCACAAACACAAAGCACCATAGCATGAGAATGGGAAGTTAATGCAAAGTCTTCATAGGTTGTGACATGTCACATACCAACATGTCCACAAGTCCCTGACAGTCCCTCATTGATCCAAGGCAGGACTGTGTCTGCTGTTGATGATGAAGTTGGTGGGCTCCATAAGGACAGCTAATGTGTGACAATACCTAGGGTCTGGCATATAACATCCATATGTTGTGCTGACTGATGACATTGAGGACACATCAATGTGCCAATAAGTCACACACTCGTTAAAAACATTAGCCACAACTTAACCATGCACTGATGCACAAGGACACCCTTCCACAATGCACACCAACTGAGGACTGACACTCCATAGTGCCTAAACAATTTCGCAATAGCCAGGTTATGCTACATTGCATTTGAAGCACAGAGTCTAACCATCCCAGTCATGTTGCCATGTGCACAAATGGCAAAGGGAAACTAGCCAATGCATCACTGCAATCATCACCATCTACCCTTTCAGCACCTGTGTGCACTTGCTGTCACTTTGGCAGATAATTCCATCATGTAATGCCATGCAGCTGATATTGGGCTAATACACTTTTAAATGGTGCTGTCCTCTCTATCATTGTGGAAAAAGGGACCCATGGGACAGGTGTGACCCTTACCAACTCACTGCTCCCTGAGTCCACATCTTTGCATGTCTGTAGCCACTAACACATCATCACATGAGCACACTATTGAGCTAGCCTCACAGCACACACAAGCATGACAATTGTCCTGGGCTACCCACTTCACACAATGAATTATCCTGTGTAGGGGGGTCTCAGTGCAGACAACAGTCATGCAATCTGAGTTTTAAAATTTCAAGATGATTAAATGTGACAAGGTTCATGGGTTGTTGACACATGAGAAACAAAATGTACAAATGCAGAACAGCTGCACTCAACACAGAGGCCACTTAGAAGCCATTGCATCACACTAGAGACATCACAGAGCTCCGCACAGGCTCAGGGCTGGGATTCATGCAGTCACTCATATGCCAAGTCACACTTTGCACAATACTCACCCCCAACTTCCTGCTGATGGGCCCTCAAGCGTCCATCCAGCTCTGGCTGTGTCACTGCCAAGATGCGGGCCATTAGTGGTGTCATGCTCCGGCGTGCTAACCTGCCACTTTGAGGGAGCACCCCCAGCGTCATCTCAGCGACGTTTTTGCTCAGGCGGCAGATGTCATCCCACTTCTTGTGGCAGTGCGGATGACGCCGGTTGGAGACACCCAGAGACTGTACCTTGCATGCAATGGCCCTCGATATGGCCTTACGCTGATGGACCTTAAGCTGCAGGCATGGGAGACAAGAAGAGGAGGTTTCTGTGAAACTGTGTTGTGTACCACTGTGTGACAGTACAGGAGCATGAAAATACATAGCACACTAACACATCAATGGGGAGCAGAGCCCATACAGCATGTCACATAGTACACTTGGAGCAAACCATATCATTGCAATGGTTACATATATGATGATGGACACACTACATGCCCATCCCATACACATGCAGAGTGCCAGCACAGAAATCAATGTAAAAATTGCCCTCAGCTGTGATGCACTATGTGAGTGAGCGTGACATACAATACACTGGAGATGATGTGTAGAGGTCAGACTCACTGTGTCCTACACTACACGCCCCTTAATGTCCCTGACCATTGCCTAGCTACATGTGTCATGGTGGTCACATTTAGGGCCCTGATCTTACAATCTCACACTCTTCTCACAAGGTGGAGTCCTGCCTTGTCCTGCCTTGTGCAATCCTCAGGCCTGTGATGGCTCTTTGAGAAATAGGGTTGTGGACAACACACTCACAGGCACATACTACTGTACAGTAACATCATGTGAGCATACTGAGCACTCTCAAAATTTTACTCAGACACTTACCAGTACATCTGGAGCACCATATAGCCTCCCATACTGTGCAAGGACCTCATCCACCAGGACCTCCAGCTACTCTGTGGTGAAGGGACGGGCCCTGATGTTCTCTGTTCGCGCCATCACTGGGACCAGAGTACAGGTACAACATCAGTTGTTGGTGATGACTAGCAGGCAGCAGTGTCTGAATGCAAGTGACATGTGTGGCTCTCTCACAGACATTTATAGGCCCCTAGGGTTGTTTCAGTAGTACTCTGCTGTTGCAATTGGTCTGCCTGGTTTGCATCTTTCAATTGTATCCAATGACCGGGCCCGCGGTGGCGGTGCACGCCTACCGCGAGTTTCAAAACTGAATTGCACTACTGCGATGGCGGTTCCCATTGGCTGCAATGGCATTGGCATATGCGGTGTCACACCGCGGGGGCCAGGTGGTCTCTACCGCAATTTGGCATCTTTCAATTGTGGCCAATGACCGTGACCGCGGTGGCGGAGCACGCCTACCGCGAGTTTCAAAACTGCATTGCACTACCGCGATGGCGGTTCCCATTGGCTGCAATGGCATTGGCATATGCGGTGTCACACTGCGGGGGCCAGGTGGTCTCTACCGCAATTTGGCATCTTTCAATTGTGGCCAATGACCGTGACTGCGGTGGCGCTGCACGCCTACCGCACCTATGGACACATTGTGCTATTGCATTGGCACTAGCCAATTTTCATCATTGAACACTATACCTTTACAATGTATACTAGCACCTGGTTGTAAAGTTAAATGCAAGTGTGACTTTTAACTCACTGATGCCCACACATGCCATGTCAGTGCACATGATTACAAGCATTGGCATGTACTTCCTCACATGTCACATATGATATTTGTGTGCATGTACACAGATTTGGTGTGTAATGGAGTCTCATATTTGTGAACATGTCAATGTGTAAGATGACTAATCAACCCACAGTAATGATGGACTGACCACATAATGTGCCTATTTCACTGTGTACATTGCTGTATTCATTTTGATAGTTGATCAGCTTACACACACTGTGCTCATTGTGTAAAAAAGATGTGCTCTGTGCGACTTAAGCAAGAAGGTGTGTCAGGTACAGCAGCTACGTAGCAGTCAGCAGAGTTGCTGTTGGCCACATGTGCTGTGTCACCTACACCCAGGGCTGGTGACACAAGATGTAGGAGTGTACCAATTACCATTCACATAGTCAGATTCTGATTTGGAAGTAGTCAGTATGTACATACTCCCCACATGTACGACTACATGAGATCAAGGTGTCTGTGCATGTGACTTGTGCATTAAGCTGTTGTTACCGTCCTGTCAATGTTGCCGCTGTGTTAGTCAATATGTAAGATGTTTGATACATCTCATTGGTGAATTAAATGTACACGTGTCCTCTTTCATTTTATGTAGGAGACGACCAAATGTGCATCGGCCTTTCCCAGTGCTGTCGAACATGGAGGATGAGGACATCATAAGAAAATTACGTCTGGATCGCCTTACCCTTCAAGACCTATGTGGTCAGTTGGAGCCCCATCTGAGGCCTCACAGAACCTATCCGATTGCTTTGACGCCAACAGTTAAGGTGATGGCGGCCCTGCATTTCTTTGCCACTGGTTCGTTTCAGTACACGGTGCCATCGCCGGTGGGATGTCTCAAGCTATGTTCAGCATGGTGCTACGTGATGTCCTGTCCGCAATGTTGACCTACAAGGACCGCTACATCCACTTTCCAAGGAGACATGAATTGGCAGATGTGGAGGGTGATTTTTATGATCTTGGACACATACCTAATGTGGTTGGAGCCATTGACTGCACACATGTTGGCCTAGTTCCACCACAGGCACGTGAGCACATCTACCGTAACAGGAAGCATTTCCATTCCATTAATGTGCAAGTGGTATTCCAAGCGGATATGATTATCTCCCATGTCTGTGCCAAATTTCCCGGTTCAGCACATGACTCCTACATACTGCGTAACAGCATCATCCCACAATTGATGGCAAATCTGCATTCGGAGCGTGTGTGGCTTGTTGGTGAGTACGCAGAGTCAAGTAGTGTGCTGTATGTGTGACATGCTGTTCTCAGCTACTGTTTATATTGCAAAATTGGTCTGTGTATCTCACACCTAGGTGACTCTGCGTATCCCAACCGTCCTTGGTTGCTGAGCACACTGAGGAATCCAAGCACCCCGGGTGAAGTCCGCTACAATGATGCACATGGGAGGACACGTCGTGTAGTGGAGCGTGCTTTTGGGCTTCTGAAGTCTAGATTCCGGTGTCTGGACAAGAATGGAGGTGCACTACTCTACTCTCCCCAGAAGGTGTCAGATCATAGTTGCATGCTGCATGCTCCACAACCTGGCCTTGCGCAAAGAGATCCCCTTGCTCCTGGACGATGATGAGCAGCAGATGCCCCCCGCTGCAAATCCACACATGCCCAGTGACGATGATAGTGGAGAAGAGGAAGGTGTTGACCTGCATCAACAGCTCATCGACAACTTCTTCCCTTGAGTGTAAGTGACATTGTACAGCAGTGACATTGTCTGTTGGCTTTGATGGTAGTGGCAAGGCATAGATGAGCGTTTTGACTGCTGGCTGTTGTTGGCTCAGTGCTAATGGCTGATGTGTGTGGCACAGGGTATTGTTTTACACGTACCTCATGTCTATGTTGCTGTTGTTGCTCATTGTTATGTGTGATGTTTTTTGTACGTTGTTGACTAGTGGTGTGTTTTAGCTGTAATGGCATCACCTGACAAGTAAATGTCATTCTCTTGTGTCTTTCTAGGTTCCTTCACCCTATCAATGCCTCGTCACAATCAGAGCATGTGGTACATTGGAATCTGAGTTGACATTGTACGTACTGTGATAAACATGGAACTGACACAAAGACATAGGTGTGTAAAGAGTGTTTATTTTCAAAAAGTTTTTGTGAAAGCGAAGTGATTGTTTTTAAAATTGTGCAAAGTGAATTTATGAGTTATCAGTGAAGGTAAATGAGACAAATAGAGTAGTCACCACATTGATGTAGTCACACAGTCCAACAAACTCATGCCATCAACATGGCAATGTGGGTTAGGATAGTTAACAAAGTCAATGTCAAGGGCAACACAGGTGCCATCATGGCTGGCTCAGCGACTTGCCTTTGGTTGGTGCTTTGCCACGTGATCCTCCCGTGGTGTTTCTCGGACGTCCCCTCTTGCATTTGGCAGGGGGGGCCTCTGCTGCAGGCTCAGCGGTGTCTGAGGAGTCATTGTCTTGCAGCTCACCCCTCTCTGTGGCTGCAGCTGAGGTGGTGGGAGTATCAGCAGGCTGTCCACTGGAGGGGGGTTGAGCCATCATTTGAGCATCATGTCTGTCCCTCAGAACACCCACAAGCTGGCCCATAAGGTCCACAAGTTGGCCCATACGTGTGTCCATGGACCTCAGCAGCAGGCGGAGCTCACACATTTCTTCCACAACCTGGTCCATCTGTCCCTGGTTCTGCTCATATGCACCAAGGACTCTTGCGATGGTGGCCAGAGCTTCTGTCTCAGTGTCCTCCTGTGATTGTCCCCCAGTTGCCCTCCCACCTGCCCTGCTGACACGGACCTGTGGCGTTGGGACTCGATGCACCCGCACACTCTCCCTGGCATCCTCGGATTGTGTGGTGGTGTTGGTAACCACTGAGGCAGGGAGAGTGTTGCAGGCAGCAGTGGTGATGGTGGAGGTGGCTGCCGCACAGGTCGTTGTAGCAGGGGTCAGCGCTGTTGTTGTTGCTGTGGTGGTGGTGGTGGTGGGGACAATGAGGCCCTGAGACGTAGTGCGCCCTGGCAGTCCTGAGGGGTCAGGTTGTTGCTCCTCATCTGAGAAACATAGGGAATCTGCATCAGAGAGTTCACGTTCCGGGGGGGGGAGAAACAGGCTCTGCAGGTTGGTGGTGTTTTCTGCTGCAGTTGCTTGTAGATCTCCTATTGAACAGAGGTAAAAATGTCAGTTAAGTGCTATCCACAAGCTTGGTGTTAGACTTTTGGATGTTACATTTGATACACCAAACACTTTACATTGTAATCACTTGGTATGGCTGAAAGATAATGAGCATCATGACATGATGTTGAGGTACATACACTACTTGTCCATAGTGTGACATGTAAATTGAAACCATGTGCCACGTACAGATTGTGTGATTACAAGGACATGTCATCATCTACCAACTTGCGGCACATCAACTTTTGATAATGCGTCTTTTTGTTTACTCTTCATGGAATCAGTTTCAGCTAAGAAAGAACTAGCCATTGGAATGTTATACATACCTTTTTCATATCATGTACTTTACTTTGTTTGTCAGATTGACCATGCATGTTTTGTGTTCATATGGGCCTTCATGCTCTGACACCATGGCACTTACACATTGCATTCTGTGCTGTGCATGATTGGGCCCTGAATTTCTTTCACATGTGACTTGGTGAGTCAAAGTTTAAATTCTGTGACAGTTACATGCACTTAGCTGTCTGCACACTGGATGTAAATTTGGGATCTATGCCAAGTTGGCTGACATGTGAGGGCTGGTGTGGTCATATGGCTCCATGCATTTTGAGAAGGATGGCAGGGTGCATGCACTGACTACCTACCTGTTAGGTGACACAGTGGAGGGAAATGGCTGCCACATGGTTCTGGGTGTGGGGAGTGTTTCATCCTGCTCAGCTGTGGAACAAGGGTACCTTGTGTGAGTAGTAGTGCTGGCTTTCTTACCCACAAACCCCCTCCCTGTTGAGATGGCTACCTACCTGAAAGTTTGAGGAGAGCAATGAAATGGCTGCCACATGGTTCTGGGTGTGGGGAGAGTTCCATCCTGCTCAGGGGTGAGACAAGAGAGCATGAGAAGGCTACCTACCTTAAAGTTTGAGGAGAGCAATGAAATGGCTGCCACATGGTTCTGGGTGTGGGGAGTGTTCCATCCTGCTCAGCTGTGTGACAAGGGTGCCTGGTGGGAGTTGTAGTGCTGGCTTCCTCCCCACAAACCCCCCTCCCTGTTAAGATGGCTACCTACCTGTAAGTTTGAGGAGAGCAATGAAATGGCTGCCACGTGGTTCTGGGTGTGGGGAGTGTTCCATCCTGCTCAGCTGTGGGACAAGGGTGCCTGGTGGGAGTTGTAGTGCTGGCTTCCTACCCACAAACCCCCCTCCCTGTTAAGATGGCTACCTACCTGTAAGTTTGCGGAGAGCAATGAAATGGCTGCCACGTGGTTCTGGGTGTGGGGAGTGTTCCATCCTGCTCAGCTGTGGGACAAGGGTACCTGGTGGGAGTTGTAGTGCTGGCTTCCTACCCACAAACCCCCCTCCCTGTTAAGATGGCTACCTACCTGTAAGTTTGTGGAGAGCAATGAAATGGCTGCCACGTGGTTCTGGGTGTGGGGAGTGTTCCATCCTGCTCAGCTGTGGGACAAGGGTGCCTGGTGGGAGTTGTAGTGCTGGCTTCCTACCCACAAACCCCCCTCCCTGTTAAGATGGCTACCTACCTGTAAGTTTGAGGAGAGCAATGAAATGGCTGCCACATGGTTCTGGGTGTCGGGAGTGTTCCATCCTGCTCAGCTGTGGGACAAGGGTGCCTGGTGGGAGTTGTAGTGCTGGCTTCCTACCCACAAACCCCCTCCCTGTTAAGATGCCTACCTACCTGTAAGTTTGAGGAGAGCAATGAAATGGCTGCCACCTGGTTCTGGGTTTGGGGAGTGTTCCATCCTGGTCAGCTGTGGGACAAGGGTGCCTGGTGGGAGTTGTAGTGCTGGCTGCCTGTACACATGCCCCCATGGAAATATTGCTAGCTACCTTTGAGGTGATTCAGAGGAAGGAAATGTTAGATATGTGAGACATGTGTTGGGAAGAGTGTGTTGTACAAAAGTGCATTTGTGTCTAGGAAGTGTAGCTTTCTAGTTGTGCAAGGCAGTACATAGCAGTGTAATGGGAGACATTTGTTGGTACTTACCAGCCTCCACTCACCCGGGTATTCCTATGAGACTCTCTGGATGCAGTATGGCAAGCACCTTCTCCTCCCATTCGGTGAATGTTAGTGGTGGAATGGGAGGGCCACTGCCAGTCCTCTGAGCCAGCTCATGGCTCTTGTTGGCACGCTCTTTCACCCTGCTCTTGAGGTCATGACCACCTCCTCTTGATGTCATGCAGGGTGCGCAGGGTGGTCCCTACTGCATTGACTTTGTTGACTATCCTTTCCCACATTTGAATTTTTTCTGGATACTGGTGTCTGTTGGACCATGCTTCCAAACAAATGTGGTTCTACTCTGATTATCTCATCTACCATGACTGACAACTCATTGTCAGTGAATTTTGGCATTTTTTTCTGTGCCATGGTGTGTGATGTGCAAATTGGATGAAAAGTGCAGGTGTGAAGGTGGTGGTGGAGATGTGTGGTGTGTGTTGTGTGGGTGGTTGTGATGGTGTGATGTGTGCTGATTTGCCTCTCCTTTGTGCTGTGGTGTTTGGCCCTTCAGTTCTGGAGTTGTGCAAAGGATGCTGGGCAGGGAAGGGGTTGGTTTTATACTCAGCTATGTGGGTGTGTCAAAATGGAGTATTCATGTCAGGTGTGTTATCTGGGTTGACCTGGCATTTGTATTTTTTCTTGCCATGGGGATGTGTCATTGGGGTCTGTCAGATGTTTTTGGAGGCTGCGCCAAAAAAACAGCCACACTTGGTAGCCTTGTTGTGTGGTTGCTTTCGACCGCCATTCCTCTTTCCGCGCGACCGCAGCGGTCTGAATGCAATGGTCCATCCGCCGGCTCTACCATTCATCATTTTGCGCGAACGCGGCGGTCGGGAACAACTGATTATTCCGCTGGCTCCGCCATCGTATTATAATTTCACTTGCGGTCATTCCGCTGGTCGATCGGCGTTTTTGGGGCTTTCCGCAGCATTTCCGTCCGCCGTGGACGGATTTTCAGCTTTTCCGGACGTTCCCGGCGTAGTTTTGTGGAAGCCGTCTGCCGCGGTCTGAATTTTCTAGCAGTGCATCCTAATCTGACTGCCGGTTTTGCCGCGGTACATGCAGACGGTTTTTTCCCGCAACCACGGCGGTCGGAGTGCTTTTCCGTCCACCATCGTAATCAGCCCCTAAGTAATGAATATGCAACAAATAGCTCCTTTGCATATCAAATTAAAAAACTTATAGCACTACCATACGTCCCAGTTACTGACGTAGCCGAACACTAGAATTTACTAATTGAAAGTGCATACTACCAACAAAATTAACAGAAACTAAGGGGCCCATTAGGATCACGGACGGATTGCCACCGCTGGCCCGGCAGTGGCGATCCGCCCGCCAAATGTCCCTGTGTCACCCCCCACCATATTAGTATGGCGAGGGGCACCGCGGTGGACGGAAAGACTGTCCGCCGCTTTTCCGCCGGTCGGATTGCCGGCCGGGCGGAAAAGGCACACAATATGGTGGCGGTGCCTTGCAGGCACCGCCATGCATATTACGATGCCTGCGGTGACATGCCTTTCCATGGCGGAGACTCCGCCATGGAAAGGCATGCAGTGAATGGCTTTGGGGGCCCGTTGTGGGCCCCCAGAGGGGTGGGGGGGTGGGTGGCTGCACCTATGGTACCCCCCTTCATTGCCACGCACAAGGTGGCAGGCACTGCACGGTGCCTGTCACGTTGTGCATGCCAATGCACTACATGCATATTCTACATTGTGGCGGGTGCTGCTCACAGCACCGCCTGCCGCAATGTAATAGATGCGGGATGCGACCGCCAGGGTGGCGCTCGCATCCTAATGGGCCTGGCGGGACCACCGCACCTCTGGCGGTCAGTCCCGTTTACCGTTACGGTGGCGGGCGGACAAAGTCCGCCCGCCATCGTAATAGGCCCCTATATGTATGTCCTATACTTGACTATTTTGAGGATACCTGGGTGGGAAGGCTACACAGATCTGCACACAGAAGGCAACCTAAATACCACATTCCATGGTGGAATGTATATAACAGTACCCTAAACAAAGAAGCTAAAACTAACAATGCTGTTGAAGGATGGCATAATGCCTTCCAAGCAACAACAGGGAGAACTCCACCAACTCTACATAAACTATTACTATCTATCCAAAAAGAACAGAGCTACCAACAACTAAGAATGGAGCAGTCTGTAACACAAATAGGTCCAAAACTTCCCAGACAAACTAGACAAATGTTTGAATACTTACAATACAAAGTAACACTATATCCAACAACTAAAGGCCTAGAATACCTAGAATTAATAGCCAAATCCTTACTTTAACTAAAAAATACATCTAAATACCCTAAAACTCATTACCAAAATCGAAATAAACAAATAAATATAATTTTTATATTTAAAAAAATTTAGGGGCCTATTATGATGGCGGGCGGATCACCACAGCCCGGCCGGTGGTGGCAATCCACCCGCCATCATACCACAATTCACCCCCCGCCATATTACTATGGCGGGGGGTACCGTGGCGGATGGAAAGACCGTCCGTCGCTTTTACGCCGGTCGGCAATCGTCACAATTGCCGGCCGGGCGGAAAAGGCCCACAATATGGTGGCGGTGCCTCGCAGGCACCGCCATCCATATTATGATGTGTGCGGTGGGTATGCCTTTCCATGTCGGAGACTCCGCCATGGAAAGGCATACGGTAAATCACATTGGGGGCCCGTTGCGGGCCCCGGGGGGATGGGGGGGTCGGTGGCTGCACTTGGGGGGTACCTATGGTACCCCCCTTCATTGCCACGTACAAGGTGGCAGGCACCACGCGGTACCTGTCACGTTGTGCATGGCAATACACAACATGCCACTCTAACATTGCGGCGGGTGCTGCTTACATCACCGCCCGCCGCAATGTTAGAGTCCAGAATGCGCCCGCCAGTGTGGCGGGCACATCCTAATTGGCCTCGCGGGACCGCCGCACCTCTGGCGGTCGGTCCCATTCCATCATAATAGGCCCCTTAATTATTTTGTCAAATATATTTATTAATATACAAAAAATATATTGACATAATAATTATATTTCATAAAATATAAATCACAATAACAATGTCTTTTTTAAAACATTTCCCACCCACAATAAATAATTTAAAATTACTTACTGTTTCCGTAGCTGAAGAAACGAAATCCCAACTGCCATAAATAAATCCATGTTTGTCATAATCCCAATAAGCATTAAAAATCCCCCCCAAAAATGGAAAAATCCAACTGTTTAAAAAGTAATCCACCGGAAATAAATCCACAGACGATAAACCATAAAAATCCCGAAAAACGTATTTAAAAAAAGAATCGCTCCATTAAAACTCGAAAAATTAAGGAAGTGTAAAATAATGATTAGTTTTCTAAAACTAATACACACTTCCTTAACTAAAAAAAACGCAATCTTCTCCCAACCGGAACTCCCAATCGACCAAAACCTGTAAAGAAACAAAACAATCCCACCTACACAAATATACACATAAATTATGACTAAATACTAATAAAGATATTACTAACACCATAGTTTAAACACAATTTCACATATCTATATAATTCTAACATCGACCGATTAACAAACTAATGACATATCACTAACACATAACTAAACCATACAACTCACCAAAACTTTAAAAATCTAACACTACACACACTCCCTAGTACTTAACTACCTTCAAATTAAAGTAAAATTAAACTTTAAATAAAGAAAATTAAACTTACTTGACCTGATGCGATGCAGCTTCCAACCGCGAAGTTTCTCCCCTCAGAAATGACCCACAACAAACTCGAGCGGTTACAAAATACAATTCAGAAACAAATATGGCTGCTTTAAACATTAAAGATTTATCTATTTCTTTAATAAAGTGATAGAACATTATAAATACATTGCTGTATATTTTTGTAAAAATACTACAAATTAATACTTATGTATTAAAAATATTTTCTTATTTTTTTTGTAATGTAAAATTATAATAAGCAATATTATTAAACATTTAATAATTATTATTATAATTCTATAAATATACATTTCCTATCCAATGTATATTAAAAATCTGTACTATTTGAAATGAATGTTAAAAAAATGTATTAGTGTAATAAAAAATGTTAGTATTAAAAATTACATAAAATAATTAATATTATTTATATTTCAAATATAAATAATATTACTTAAAATATAACAATATATGTTTAAAAATGTAAAACGTCAAAAGTGTTTGTAATAAAAACATGTAAAAACATACATATTAATAAAAAATTACGCTATATGTAAGAATGTAATAAATATTTACAATACATGTTAATAATGTATAACTGTTATTAAAAATGATTTTCTTTCTAAAAATGTTTATACAGCAATGTAAAACTACATCATTTTATGTTAAAAAATGTACATAACTGTAATAAAAAGTTTAATAATGTTTAAAACTATGTTTACAAAAATATTATATATGAAAGTATACATATGTACAAAATATATATCTGAAAAATAAAGATAGTATTTTTTCTCTCTGTGTGTAACAATATATAGTAATTATACTTTTAATAAAATAAAATGTTATTTATTTTCATGAATAAATGTTTGAAAATAAAGAAAGATACCAATTAAAGAATAACGTTTCATCATTTTTTTAACTTTGTATATGTAATAAAATATGGATATTACATCAATATACTTTATAAAATAATTTTTCTATAAATATTTATAATAATATTTTTTTTATTAATACAAGCTCTATTATTATTTTTAAACATTCCCACTGTAAACTACATCAATTCTCACAAATTACAAAACGGTAAACATTTAGGGGCCGATTCCGATTCGGGCCGGAAATCTCTCCGACCGAGCTGGACCTGGAGAGATTTCCGACCGCATCGGACCCGTGCAGCCCGACCGAACGAGTACGATGCGCACGTATGCCATCGGACTCGAGTCGGTTGGACTCCCATTGAAGTCAATGGGAGCCTGTCGTACAACGCGTACGCAGGCTCCCATTGACTCAATGGGTGCGAGGCGGACAAGGGCGCCCCTACATCGTGTACGCGGCGAAGCGACTCGCACCGTACACGCACAGGTAGGGGGGACCCATGGGTCCCCCTGTGTGCGACTCGCGTGGAGTACGCGTACAGGGGGGTCTGACACGGACCCCAAAGTACGGCTCCGACTGCTCTTTCGAGCCGGAGTGCGCGGCTCGGTCGGACTGCTCGCGGCGCGCATCGTACTTACCCGGCCGGGGAACGTCTCCAATGCGCGGTGCGAGTCGAGTCCGAGCGAGTCGGTCGGTGCGGTTAGACCCGGGAACGAGTCGGTCGGAGCGGTCGGGATGCCCGGACGAAGTCGGTCGGCGATTTCGCATCGTACTCGCTCGCCCGGACGCGCGTACGAATCGGTCGGGCAATAGGGCTCCGAATCGGATCCGGTTAAGCCGAATCCGATTCGGAGCCCTACCGGCCGAGATCGGAATCGGCCCCATATATTTTACTATTCCTAATCCAATTTATATTAAGTCAGGGAAGGTGCTGGACACTAAACAAATATAATTTACTGTTCCCACTCCAAACTATATTAACTCTGGGAAGGTGCTGGACACTAAAGATATATAATTTACTATTCCCACTCCAAACTATGAGGGTCATTATGATGGCGGATGGAAAAAATTCCTACCGCCATGGTAGCGGTTAATCAGCATCCGCGGGTACCGCGGAAACCCCGCCAACCCTATTAGGATCAACCGCCAAATTATTCCGTCCGCGGCGGTAGGAGGCATCGAAAAACCGCCCGTAGAGGGCAGAGAAAGTGAAAATGCAACCGCAGGTAACATAGCGGAAACACATCAACCCGCCGCCAGACACGCGGAGTGACCGCCAATGATATTATGAAATCCCCGATGTCACAGCGGTACGTTCCGCTGTCTCCGTCCGCCGCAGTCGCGAACAGTAATGAATGTGAGATACGGCGGAAGCCCTGCAGCACAGCCATCGCTGCGGATGCTCTGCTAAAAAAATGGCGGCCAATGAAAAAAAACAACTATAAGGCCAGCAAATGCACACAAGCAACTAGCCCTGCCCCCAATAACCTGAAACATCCCAATGACACACCCCCATGGCAAATTTAAATATACAAATCACAGGACAACCCACACAGCACACCTGACTGCATTACACCATCTTGACACAACCATATAGCTGAGCATAAAACCAGCCCCTGCCCTGACCACAATCCTTTGCACTACTCCAACCCTCAATGAACCCAACCCTGCAGCACATTGGATAGGCAAAACACCACACATCTCAACAGCACAACAACACACACACACACACCACCTACACCACCCTCACAACTGCACCCCAAAACATCAGCACAGCACACACCATGGCACATCACAAAATGCCAAAATTTACTGACACTGAGTTGACAGTAATGGTAGATGAGATAATCAGAGTAGAACCACAACTTTTCAGCAGCATGGTCCAACAGACACCATTATCCACAAGGACAACCATGTGGGCAAGGATAGTGGGCAAGGTCAATGCAGTAGGGAATGTGCCCGCAACAAGAATGAAATCATGAGGCGGTGGCATGACCTAAAGAGTGTTGTCAAGAAGAGGAGGGCCAAGAACCGTGAGCTGGCTGATGCGACTGGTGGAGGCCCTCCCATCCCACCAAAACCATTCACTGCGTGGGAGGAGAAGGTGCTTGCCATACTGCATCCAGAGAGTCTTGAAGGAATACCCGGGGGAGTGGAGGCTGCTAAGTACCAACTAATGTATACCATGAAACTGCCATGTACTGTCTTGCACAACTACAAACATACATCCCTGAGGCACAAGTACACACATCTGCACCCCAAAAACACACACAGGTCACACTGATTTTACATCCACACCACCTCAAACATCACAAAGGTAGACCACATCTACTGTGTTGCATGTGTCCAGGCAAATAGCACTACAACTCCCACCAGGCCCCGTAGTCCCACAGCTGAGCAGGATGGAGCACTCCCTCCCACTCACAACCATGTGGCAGTCACTGTGTGCTTCACCCTCACCTAACAGGTAGGTAGCCATCTTTCCAGGGAGGTGTCTTTGGAATAGGGAGGCCTGCACTACAACTCCCACCAGGCCCCCTTGTCCCACAGCTGAGCAGGATGGAGCACTCCCTCCCACCCAGAAGCATGCCTCAGCCATTGTGTGCTACACCCTCACCGAACAGGTAGGTAGCCATTTTCACAGGGAGGTGTCTTTGGAATAGGGAGGCCTGCACTACAACTCCCACCAGGCCCCCTTGTCCCACAGCTGAGCAGGATGGACTACTCCCCCCACCCACAACCATGTGGCAGTCACTGTGTGCTTCACCCTCACCTAACAGGTAGGTAGCCATCTTCCCAGGGAGGTGTCTTTGGAATAGGGAGGCCTGCACCACAACTCCCACCAGGCCCCCTTGTCCCACAGCTGAGCAGGATGGAGCACTCCCTCCCACCCAGAACCATGCCTCAGCCATTGTGTGCTACACCCTCACCTAACAGGTAGGTAGCCATCTTCACAGGGAGGAGTGTTTGGAATAGGGAGGCCAGCACTACAACTCCCACCAGGCCCCCTTGTCCCACAGCTGAGCAGGATGGACTACTCCCCCACCCACAACCATGTGGCAGTCACTGTGTGCTTCACCCTCACCTAACAGGCAGGTAGCCATCTTCCCAGGGAGGTGTCTTTGGAATAGGGAGGCCAGCACTACAACTCCCACCAGGCCCCCTTGTCCCACAGCTGAGCAGGATGGAGCACTCCCTCCCACCCAGAACCATGCCTCAGCCATTGTGTGCTACACCCTCACCTAACAGGTAGGTAGCCATCTTCACAGGGAGGAGTGTTTGGAATAGGGAGGCCAGCACTACAACTCCCACCAGGCCCCCTTGTCCCACAGCTGAGCAGGATGGACTACTCCCCCACCCACAACCATGTGGCAGTCACTGTGTGCTTCACCCTCACCTAACAGGCAGGCAGCCATCTTCCCAGGGAGGTGTCTTTGGAATAGGGAGGCCAGCACTACAACTCCCACCAGGCCCCCTTGTCCCACAGCTGAGCAGGATGGACTACTCCCCCCACCCACAACCATGTG
Organism: Calotriton arnoldi; assembly: GCA_963921515.1. Lineage (NCBI taxonomy): Eukaryota > Metazoa > Chordata > Amphibia > Caudata > Salamandridae > Calotriton > Calotriton arnoldi. The sequence goes on from CAWUFW010002484.1 coordinate 181,343, forward strand.
GCAGTCACTGTGTGATTCACCCTCACCTAACAGGTAGGTAGCCATCTTCCCAGGGAGGTGTCTTTGGAATAGGGAGGCCTGCACCACAACTCCCACCAGGTCCCCTTGTCCCACAGCTGAGCAGGATGGAGCACTCCCTCCCACCCAGAACCATGCCTCAGCCATTGTGTGCTACACCCTCACCTAACAGGTAGGTAGCCATCTTCACAGGGAGGAGTGTTTGGAATAGGGAGGCCAGCACTACAACTCCCACCAGGCCCCCTTGTCCCACAGCTGAGCATGATGGACTACTCCCCCACCCACAACCATGTGGCAGTCACTGTGTGCTTCACCCTCACCTAACAGGCAGGTAGCCATCTTCCCAGGGAGGTGTCTTTGGAATAGGGAGGCCAGCACCACAACTCCCACCAGGCCCCCTTGTCCCACAGCTGAGCAGGATGGACTACTCCCCCACCCACAACCATGTGGCAGTCACTGTGTGATTCACCCTCACCTAACAGGTAGGTAGCCATCTTCCCAGGGAGGTGTCTTTGGAATAGGGAGGCCTGCACCACAACTCCCACCAGGCCCCCTTGTCCCACAGCTGAGCAGGATGGAGCACTCCCTCCCACCCAGAAGCATGCCTCAGCCATTGTGTGCTACACCCTCACCTAACAGGTAGGTAGCCATCTTTCCAGGGAGGTGTCTTTGGAATAGCGAGGCCTGCACTACAACTCCCACCAGGCACACCCTGCCCCATCCCTCAGCATGAAGGAGCACTCCCTCCCACCCAGAACCATGTGGTAGACAGTCCACCCACAAGATGCAAACTGCACAGGTAATCAGCCAGTGCATGCACCCCACCATTCTTCAACAAAAGCAGAAACAGAACTGTGACTCAACTAAACCCATGTGTAAGCAAATCAGGGACCAAATATGCCCTGCACAGAATGACATGTGCAAATCCCATGGCTGCTGAGCATGAAGGACCCTAGTAACAATAAAAAGGCCTGGTCTGTCGAGCAAATAAATACAAGCACAGAACATTACAAAGGTATGCATGAGATAACAATGTGACAATGTCTAGTAAATGTGCATATGTAACATCTGTCCGGAAGAGTAATCATCCTCGATGCATCACATCAAGTTGCATGGCAGCCAGTTGTCAGATGACAACTCATCAGTCCCATACAAAGAGTGTCAAGTTGGCCATGGCATCCAATGACTTGTCATACCATGGAACAAGATGTATGTACCTCCACATCATGTCATGACGAACAACACTGTGCAGACATTCAACTCATGAAATACGTAACTGTGTGTTGCATAACATGTAAATAAGAGACATCAAACACAGCAAGCCGTATGGCTGTAAGTAAATGACCATGTACCCTCTGTTCCACAGGTGACCAACAACTGACTGCAGAGGACAACAACCTCAACCTGCAGAGCCAGTCTCCTCCCCCGGAACATGGACACACGGATGCGGAGTCCCTGGATTCTTTGGATGAGGAGCTCCAAGCCGGCCCATCTGGTGTGCCAGGGCGCAACCGGTCACATGACCCTACTGCCCCCCCACCATCAGCAACAACATCAACGCTGACCCTGCTGGAACGACTTGTGCCGCCACCACCACTACTACCTTTGCCTGCAACATTCGCCCAGCCACAGAGGATGCCCAGCCAACACCAACAACTGTGGAGGGCAGGCGTGTGGCTAGAGTGGTGAGGCAACAGGCCAGTGACAGCAGGGCAGGTGGGAGGACAAGTGGGACTCCACCAACACCGGACACTGTGACCGAAGCCCTGGCTAACATCACCAGAGTCGTGGGTGCCTATGAACGAACACAGGCACAAATGGGCCAGGCCCACGAAGATGCCCTGGAGCTCCAAAGTCTGCTGAGGTCCATGGACAACCGTATGGGACAAATTGTGGACCTCAGGGGCCAGTTAGTGGCGGTACAGAGGGATAGGCCAGTGCCACATCACACACCTCCACCTCCCCGTCGTCCTGCAGGATGACAGTTCATCATCCACCCCTGCGGGCACGGAGAGGGGTGACTCCTCAGACCCCAGTGGCCTAGCAGACAATGCCCCCTGCCAAAGAAGGAGGGGCCGTCCAAAGAAAACTTAGGACTCACCCGTGGCAAAGCACCTGCCAAACGCCAGTCAAGGAGCCAGCCATGATGGCAACACTCTTCACCCTGCCATTGACTTGGAACACTGTCCTTACCCACACTGCCATGGAAATGGCATCCGTCTGTTGGACTGTGTCACCACAGCAATGTGGTGCCTACTTGATTGTCTCATCTACCATCACTGCCAACTCATAGATTCACCATTCACACATATGTAAATATCCACTTCCCTCTCACAGATACCCATTGCAAATAAACTACAAAAACGCAAAAGGTGGTTGAGTCTGCTCCATGTTTATCACAGTATGTGCAATATTTACCATGGTTACAATGTCACAGGAGCATGGATCCTCTGTAGGCAAGGGGAGGCAGAAGGGACCTAGCAAAAGACAACAGAACAAAAGTCAATAGTCAGGTGGTGGCAACACAGCCATCACACAACACATGTCCTCACTGTACAACAATATGCACACATAACAATGTGCAACAGTACCAACATATACATCCTGTAGCAGTTCCTACATACCCTGTATCCAACACATAGGCAGCCAGCACTGAGTCAACAACAGGATGCACTCACAAAGATCACATAGACCTCCACCCAAACAACTACATCAACAGACAATGGACCAGTTGTACAACGTCACCCACCTTCAAGTGAAGTAGCGGTTGATGAGCTGCTGACGCTGGTCGACACCTTCCTCCTCACCACTATCCTCGTCACTGGACATTTGTGGTATCGCAGGGGGGGGGCCCTGGCTGGTCATCATCGTCCAGGATCATGGGTATCCCTTTCCGTAAGGCCAAGTTGTGCAGCATGCAGCATACTACCACTATCTGACACACCTTTTTCGGTGAGTACATGAGTGCCCCTCCGGTCCGGTCCAGGCAGCGAAATCTCGAATTTAGGAGACCAAAGGTTCGCTCCACCACCCAACGTGTTCTACCATGGGCATTGTTGTAGCGGACGTCAGACGGTTTCCTAGGATTGTGTAGTGGGCTCAGCAACCACGGTCTGTTGGGATATGCAGAGTCACCTAGGTGTGAAATAAACATCACGATTCAGTAATACAACTGGGGCAGAGGACAGCATGGCACACACAGCACACAACTTGACTCTGCCTACTCACCCACAATCCATGCCTGCTCTGGAAGTAGATTGGCCATCAGCTGGGGCACAATGCTGTTGTGCAGGATGTATGAATCATGTGCAGAGCCCGGAAACTTGGCACATACATGCGATATGATCATATCGGCCTGGCACACCACCTGCACATTGATGGAATGGGAATGTTTACGATTCCGATAGATGTGTTCCTGTGCCTGAGGTGGAACCAGGCCAACATGTGTGCAGTCAATAGCACCTACAACATTTGGGATGTGGCCAAGGGCATAAAAATCCGCCTTCACATCCGCCAAAGCCGCACGCCTTGGAAAACTGATGTATTGGTCCTTGTATCGCATCATGGCCAACAGGAAATCCCTTAGCACCATGCTGAAGGTGGGCTGAGACATCCCCCCTGCAATGCCCACTGTCTCCTGGAATGACCCACTAGCCAGGAAATGCAGTGCCGCCATCACCTTGGTTTCGGTTGTCAATGCTGTTGGGTATGTCCTGCCAGCCCGCAGGTGAGGATCCAATATGGCACACAGGTCTTGGATGTTTGTGCGGTCCAGACGGAATCTGCGTATCACGTCATCATCCTCAATGTTAGCCAGCAGGGTGACAGAACGATACACATTAGGTCGCCTCCTAGGTGAGATGAAAGGGGACACGTCATTGCAACAGACCATGAGTTGTGCACAACTCCGTAGCTTCTGATTCACACAGCGCTAACATTGACTTGCATCACAATGCAACATATAGTGCAAGTCAATAGTCGTGACACATACAGATCACATTGTACTACAGTTCTTCAGTATTACCACTGTGAGAACAACAAACATGGAAACTGTGTGTGTGAATGGTAATAGTCACATTCCAGAATCTGGTGCAAACAGCACGGGCAGTAAATGATACAGGACATGTGTGAAACAGAAACACTGCTGGCTTCGAAATGTCTGCTATACGTGCCACACATTCTTGTGCAAACATGACAGCGGACACATGAACTACACAATTTATCCAGTGCTGAAGGACTCAGCATGGAATGTGAGCCAATGCTAATCCACACAAGTATAGAGACACTCACAGACATATTCACAAGCCGGTGCCAATAAACACTGTCATCAGTATACATGCCATAGATGCTGTTACACACAATTCAAAGTCAGTCAATGACTAATAATGAACAGCATATGCAGTCTTGACGTGAATCAAGACACAACAACACAACTGCACAATATCATCAGCAGGCACACATATTGTCAATGTGGCACACAAAAAGTGCATAAGGTACGTGATCCAAAAGGACTGTAGACAAACGACAATCTGCACTAAAGTTGCACTATGACATGCAGTATGAAGCTAGCACTGCCCAGACACACAACTGAAGTACAACATTTGCCATGGAGCTAACACTCCAGCTGCATGGACACACAACAGTGACACAGAAACAACCGACACCACCACCCGGACAAAGCCACACCACTACACCTAAAAGTCAGCGCATGAACATACTGAGTAAATACCGAAGACACAACAGCCTCATGCACATAACAACAGGGGATGTCATCGCACGACACAGGTACCAAAGGACTACTATTAAAAACCTCCTGAGCCATATGCCACACAGCCTGTCAGGAACAACAAAGCGGACTCTCAACATTCCTCTGCAGACAAAGATGCTGGCTGTGCATCACTTGTTGGCCTCTGGTACCATTAGAACCACAAAAGTCTGAGTTAGATGGGTTCCACAGCCAGCCCCATCAAGGTATATCTCACCTGTCTTGGATGCCATCATTAGCTTGAGTCAACAGCACCATCAGTTCACCCACACAGCGCAGGAACAGCTTGTGCCCCGAAAGGCTACCACACCATAGCAGGCTTATCCACACGTGTCAGTTCAATATCACTGCACACGTGTCCTAATTGTGTGCACTGCCAAAACTGCAAACACTTACTGCACATGAAAGCACACGCAATGCTGAACTGTCCATGCCAAATGTGGGTCACCTTCCACTGGTCACAGATGCCATGTCAAACTTAACAGTCAGTGAGCACCAGACCCACATTTGGCTACAGTCCCTCACCAAGCGAACATTCTCCATGTGGACAAGGTCAATGCACCTGTCCTTGGTGGGTACCAACGTAACACACCACACACATCAAATCCACTATCAACATACTCACAACTGTGGAAATATACATGTAACAAAATCACATATGACAGGCCGAACAACATGAGCACATACCAGACACAATGTCACAAGTAATGGTGATGACATTTTGTTGTATTCCTCTTAGGATGTCCGTATATAGGTTTTCCTGTATCATGTCCTTATATAGGCACAATTCGCCCTGCCCTTATATAGGCATAAAATCCCAGTCCTTATTTAGGCACTAAACCGTGCACTCCAAATACAGGCATGGTCCCCGACATCTGTCTACCCTAACGTCACAACGAGTTCTTGAAGAACAGACCCTTAGGCTTCGGGAGTTTCCCTAGCACAGGACTATTGATTTCTTCAAGGACTCATCTATTATGCATGAACCGTTATACCTTAGGGATTCATTCATGACGTCTTCCGCTGTCCGACTCACGTCAATGCTAACATTGTGAGGTACCTCTCAGGTATAAATATACCTTCCCTAGCCCTTGTAAACTAGAGGAGACCTCTACTTCAGAGGAGCCCGTTTCCCGGCCTGACGCACTGAGAAGACGCTGTCATCCCTGCACGCAGAGAGTCCAGCTTCCAGTGATCTGACTTCCCTTGCGGGGTGTTGGAGTTCGAGTCTGGAAAGAGATTCCCACCTCTCTCATTCTTAAGGTATGGAGCTGACTAGAACCTAGAGGGACTCTTGGCATACTAGGCATACTAGACTTACCATACTCTTAGTATACCGTAGTAAGGAATACTTCACCTACTTCATACCTCTCCCTACACCTAGGTTAGGTTAGGTACATTGGGGTAGAACTAGCTTAGAAACGCATCGTATGAGTACTCGCATTTTTAGTCTATGTTATTTATGTAAATGAATATCTACTAAAGATCATGCTAGCGCAGTATTATTTATTTCTACTGCTTACACTGTACATTATTTATCTTGCATACTGTCTTGTGATCGTAACAGCACATTTTACTTATACAAGAAACAAGACTGTTCAATAAATCTTTTATTGAAAACGCCCGTCTATTCTTTCTGTGTAACTTTGAGGAAAATTAAGTATGCACGATTGAGCTGAGTGAAACGGTTATCTATTGTTTCCACGACTCTGGGACACGTTCTGATTCTAAAGGAAACAAAGTGGTCATGTTTTGCGGCTGCCAGAAACTACTCCCTTCTTGTTGTCAAGGAGTTTCTAGTGACCTCTGAGCTAGCTGGCACAAGTAATTAAGTTTAATATACTCGATAGGGACATACCGACCTCAGTCCTATGTCAAGCCTATAGGATATATTATTCCAATGCACAGAGCCTATTAGGGAAATAGGAGCTACACTACATGGCGCCCAACGTTTGGTAAGGCGGTAATTCAACGCTAGATACTGAGTAACTCAGCCGTGCTTTTTCTCTCAGACCCCTACCCATATACTCCAAAAGACGTCTGGAGTGGGCAGGGTTAGGTATCCACCACGGCTACATAGGGAAACACCCTATATATTAGCTGTTTGGTTTGCTCAACGTTGAAGGATACAGTGTTCCAAAATATTGTGCACCTTATCTTTGTTTCATTGAAACTTGTTCTACATTTTTTTCAAAATGCCTGGCTCCGACACTGAGACCGGAAACGGTGAAGTTACGGGTCAACCAGCTTTAAGAGCTTTAAACATTACCGGTTTAGATGGAACCGAGGAGGGTGTTATAGACATCCATCCAAACTTAAGAAGAGCCATCACTCTAAAACTCATAAAACACGGCCTACCACCAAGAGGCGGTAGAGCAGTTTTCGTGATAGAGGCACACGAATCCTTTCAGACAGAGGTATTCTATTCATGGGTAATATTTCCTGAATCCAATCCAGTTACACACATGTTTCACTTCTACAAAGAAGATGATCCACCAGAGGAATATATTCCTTTCGAGGATATTGAAATTCCACTAACATACCCGGAGCATCAGCTCTGGTTTAAAGGTGCCCTAAAACATCATAAAAACATTACCAGGCTCGGTCCACTAGGTAGACCAGGAGAAACATGGCCGATTCTAGCCGGCTACACACCTCATCCTGACATTGAAGAAATGTCAGATGAGGAATTACTTACTCAACTTACAGAGTTAATAAAAATCTACAGACAATTGGTTCAATATGTCATGCGGACTTTCACAGTCCAACCACCATTAACCATTCCAAATCAAACCCCTCACCAGGGGACTACACTAAAAATTACACCACAGACTCTATACGCAGTCATGGGTAAAATGCCCACAAAATGTGAGCAAATTCCATTCTGGATAGCTCAAAAAATTACTCAAATCAAAGCAGTATTTCCAAATACTAGCCCGTATGAGAAACACAGAATCCTAACAATCAGTTTACCGATGGGGATCACACCACAACTGGAAGACTGCACCACTTGGGGCTCAGTCTTTGCTGCCATCTATACTAAAACACATGGTATTCCATCAATTGCGGTAATACCAGATGTCCTGAAACAAATTCAAAATGAATACGGGGCAGAGCCTGCTCTAAATTTAGGTATGAAATTACTGAAAAATTTCGACCAGGTCTCAACAATAATATTGTCTAATATTAAAGGGGAGGCAGCAGCAGTGGCGATCCGCCAACGATTAACGGAATTCGATGTTACAGAACATCAAACTGAGCTTCCCAGAATAATAGAACAATCCTATGCAGAATTAGGCAGAGATAGTTTGGGTGGAAGACCAGTGAAACCAAAACTATCTGAAAGTCCTGAGAAGGACTCTATTAAACAAACTCCTACATCTTCTAAAAAGAAGTGGGAGTCTACTAAACAAAAATCAAACGAGAAACGTTCTCAATCCCGAGGTAGGTCTCCTCAAAAGGAGCCCTCTGAAAGGAGGTATAACCTCAGGAATAGGGATAATTTGAGAAAACCTGACAGGTATCAAGATACTGATACACGTTCCTCTCGTACCTTTCAGATCTCGTCACGGACTTCGGAAAGAAGAGGACGATCAGAAAATAGAGAAGAACGCGTGAAATTCAAAGAAGATAAACACGCTCCAAAAAATAAAACAAAACCTCAATTCTCCAAAAAGAAAGTAGCAGGTCTGAAGATCAGACATGCCGAGAATACTAAGAACACAACTCAAGAATGGAGAATGGGCCCAGACAATGCTGGACAGTGCAGCAGAAGTCACAATAGTTCGCCAGAACGTGAAGGAACTTCTGGAGATAGTGGACTTGAATGAGTACATTACAGTTGAGACTGTAGACACCAGGGTTTGTACTCCACAAAGGTTATATGAAATAACACTCCGAATGGAGGGAGACATACCTAGACAGGGGAAAGCACTCTTTTGGGAAAAACTTTCAAGGGGCTATGACATACTTCTAGCAGAAAAAGACTGGCCACCACAATTTGTCAGGGACTGTCCATATGGCGAGGACATTATTATGCCTGCCTTCTCTAACCATATTCCAATACATCTAAAATATACTTATGCCAGGAAATGGGCAGTAGCCCAGGCCCCAGCATTATATAAAAATCATGTAGGATGGGATGAGGACTCACCTCACCATAAAATACATCTGAAACATGAACCAACTGCACAAAGGCAGTATCCAATAAAGCAAGAAGCTAAAAAACAGGTCAGTGAGATCTTAGATCAACTTGAATACCAAGGGGTGATTGAAACATGCACGTCCTCAATGAACAATCCTTTGTTTCCTGTCTCCAAACCAGACAACACCTATCGTCTAGTTTTGGATTACAGACACTTAAACACTTGTTGTAAAACATTTGCAGTGCAAAATGCACATAGCACAGCATTAATGAATAACATTGTGCGTAAAAAATATAAAACCACATTAGACATCTCAAATGGTTTCTTTTGTCAAAATATAGCACCTAAAAGCAGGTACTTAACAGCATTCTCCATAATGGGGACCCAGCGTCAATTTTGTCGACTCCCACAAGGGTTCAAGAACAGCCCGGGGTTATTCTCCAGCGAGGGTAACGGAGTTACTACAAATTTATGACAATGAGGCATTGTCCTATGTCGATGACATCTATCTGACGGACGATGACCTGGACAAACACTTGAACAGGGTAAGCACCATTATACTGGGCTTCGCCTCTGAGGGCTACAAGTTCAACTTTAAAAAGTCCTGAATTGCCCATCTCAATGTCCTATTTCTAGGATATGAGCTTTCAAGTGAAGGCAAGAGCTTGGCAGCTAACTTTTTAGAAAAGTGTGCGCTGCTCCAACCTCCAAAAACGCTACAAAACTTACAATCCATCCTGGGTTTCCTAAATTTTGGAAGAACATACATTCTAAACTACGCAGAAAGGGTTAAACCTCTCTACGCATTAATCAAACCTGATTTTTCAATCAAAAATTGGACACAAGAACACACAGAAATCTTGCATTCACTACAGGCTAACATGTTAGCAACAAATCACTTACAAACACGCGTAAGTCAACGCAATTTGGTGATCCGAATAATTTCGGGTCAATGCGGATTCACCTACTTAACATTTAATGAGGGTGAAAAAATACCAATCGCATACAAATCTTATTTGTACACACAAGCGGAAATGCGCTTCACTTCAACAGAAAAAATTCTGACAGCAGTTCAAACCGCTGTAGCAAAAGAAAGAGCCCTAGCACAAGGGAAACGCATTATTGTCGTAACCCCAGTACCAGCTTTAGAAGCGGTCACAAAAGCAAGCATTCCAAATGCTAAAGCATTACATCCAAGATGGATACAGTGGGTTAATTCTCTTGCTGCAACAGATGTTGAATATGTTTTTGATCCAGATTTAAAAACACAAGCATTCCTGCAATATGAACAAGAATGTCCTCTGCCCACTGAAATTCTGCCTCTCGATCAGTACGAATTCATAATTTACACTGACGGATCCGCACAACCCGCAACAGGGGGTAAGCAAGCTTACAGTGCAGCGTGTGCAATCGTTAAAGGTCGCATGCGAGATGGCATCTTTAGACCTATGGTCACAAAAACTCAATCTCTAGGAGATTGTACAGCTCAACGAGCTGAACTACAAGCATTCAAACTGGCACTTGAAAGTACAGATCGAGAATTCCCCACACTAATAGTGTGCGATTCCTTTTACTGTGTTCAGTCGTATAATGAATATATACAAAACTGGCTTGAAAATGGATTCAAAGATGCGAAAGGTGGCACAATAAAGCATAAAACGCTTTGGGAACAAGTAGTTCAGTTGAAAAACGAACTACCAAAGGCTCACGTGATCCACACACTGAGTCATCAACGTGATGGCGTTCACGTTGCAGGAATTCATTGGCTGACGAAGCCGCAAAGGGGGCTGTTCAGACGGCTTCCGTAGCTGCGATCACTCGTTCAAAAACAAAAATAGACAGTGAGATAATGTTGGCTGTCAATGCTACAAGCAAAGGCAGTGGTGCAGCATTACCAAAAGTTTCCACTCAAGTACTCTTATGTAATTGATGCGAACAACGTTCCTTTTGCTCCAATCCCTGGAGTGGGGGATAGGGTAATTCCAAACATGGAACGTAGAGCAGCTTTGATTTATGAAGCACATTTGGGGGAGGGTCTGTCACATCAAGGGATCTCTAAAACTATCTTGACATTAAAAGAGATGTACTGGTGGCCTGGAATGAATACAGAAATCCACATCTTCATCAATAACTGCATAGACTGTAAGGTACAGCGTGATGCAGAACGCCACCAGACACCATGCTACGAATGTAGCTGCCCAGTACAGACACCACTGTTAGACAGATATACAAAGGAATTCCTCAGCACACGTCTGTTATGTCACAATATACATAAACATGCTTGATGTGAGCATAAGTAAAATACAAGTAGGTAAGTTCTTATTTCTTTTTTCCTTTTTATTTTCCGATGTTCAGACAGCCGACACGTGTTTCGTCGCTTACATGGGAATTAATCCCGCGACTTTATCAAGGCTGCATAAAAACAGAATGAATACTCAATGTATCACCTTCTTTAAATTGGGTGTACAGAACTAGTCAGAGATTACATTCAGCGGCCGGTGCCATGCTTCATCACAATATGTTATCTCATTGGTTGTGTGCCCACATGCACAAAATATAAAACACCAGACATTGAAAATTTTCTTCAAATGTGACCCAATAATCCGTAGATCAAAAGATCCAGAATCCCAAAAGAAAAAGATGGAGTAAGAAGAATTCCGTGGTATAGTCTCAGTAGTAAGTGCAATATAAACCATATATAGTGCCATTCGGTAGTGTCAAAATATAATTTACTCAGACCGTGTATGACGACTCCAAGAATGAACATTCCTGGGGTGAGATCGGAGTGGAGCCCAAAAGGTGAGGTAAAAGATTTTTGTTTTAACTTAATTTAACAAAAAACCAAATTATGTTGGGTAAATACCTATTGTCTTCCTGTGTATAACCCTGTAAAGAAACCAGAAAGCGCCCTGAGTATAAATAGGACCATCAGGCAAAAGTCACATACGGCTAAAGTTGCAAACTCAAAGTGACAATTGGCCCACCTACTTTATTAGTGGTGTTAATTCCAACCCACACTGGGATTCAATATCTCGCGACGTCTCACTTCTCAATGTTAAATCCAAGGGATCCCTGTATGTCCCAGAAGTCCAGAATCTACAAAGATATAGCCAGTCATGTTTCACTCCATAAGATTTATGGTTCAAAATGAATACCTCATCCAATCTCATTGTAGACTAACCATGTGATATTTACCTTCCCTGAGCAATGTCAAGCTCTATTTATTCAAACCCCAATAGTCAAAATCTAGGTGCAGAATGACCAATCTAACACTGCACCATTTGTCATAACACTGAATACAGCTTGACATCACAACAAAGCTATTCAGTTTATATCCGCTTTATCTATCTCCTCATATTGATGCTAGAGTACCATTTGATCCATCTAGTAAATCGTAAAGATAAGCTTCCTCCATTCCTGTGCTATATCTAGAGTGTCAACAAGCTAAAATGAATCCGTCATGCTAGTTGCTCCATTAGCACTATCATGCTAACGATGAATCTGACAACAAGAACTCACAATATTCTATTCTTCCTTAAAGTCAAAAGCCCCTGGTCAGTTGATCCCCTTACCTTATTTCTTAGTAGTTTGATCCCACACACGGACGTCGCTCCTCGTGTTGCCGAGTACGGTGCACGAATGAGGCTCCTGGTTCCCGCCATTATATACCGGCTTCACTCAAGTTCAATAGAAACCGAGGAAGGACAGCTATCCAGTTTCTCAGCAATCAGAGAAGAAGGACTCAAGTATAACCTAGTTGCATAACGGTGGCCATCTTGTAACGACACTGAATCCCTAACATCAGTATGTTCTTATTCATTAAGGTGCAAAGCGGTCTTCTGGCAGCAACAATACCTATTGCCTATAAAATAATCCGAAATAAGATTGCGGGGCTACCGTTATTGTGCGGGAAACGCGGTGATATAGTCCTATATGCAGACATTGCATCCTGCATTACAGACACAAGGGCTGATATTGTGTAGCGTAAGGGGTATAAAGATACGGTGTGTAGAGGCTGTATATTATGTCATTTTCATGTGAAAGGTGCCTCATGGTCTATGATACATGCATTTTCCATGCTTCATGAACATCTATATAGTGACATGTCTATATATAAAGGGCAGTGTGAAAGTGCCAAGCAGGTGTTCCATTCTAATCCTATTTTACTAGGTGCATATTCTTTATCTCCATCTCTTCAGGGTCCTGATTGCCATAACATGGTTAATGAAATTTAAAAAATTTGATTTCTCTCTACAAATGTTAAAACATCAGTGCTCATGGGGAAAATAACGTCATAAATGTAATTAGCATTGAGATATAAACCAAAACAAATAAACAATAAATAATAATGTAATTAGCATTGAGATATAAACCAAAACAAATAAACAATAAATAATAAGAGAAGAACATTACACACTCCGTATATTTGACTCACATACAGATGTATCTGTAATTAGCCATGTTGTAACAGTGAGTCATTGAGTCATTTATGTCTTGATGAGGAGACCTACGGAGAGTAATAGTGTGTGGGGAGCAGAACTAATACCTGTAGTGTGGCGACTCCATGTATTCATCTTCCCAAAAAGTAGTGTAATTCGGGGTCAATGTTAAGCCCTATCTCTGTACTTCGTAGTCTAAGGATCCAAAGTGCCTCTCGTCTACGCAAGGCCAATTCTCTGTTTCCCCCTCTTTGGTGTCGCTGAACCTGTTCTATACCATAGAATTCAAACTGCTTATGAGCTGTCTGAGCTTGACACTGTGTCACATGAGCGGCAATGGGATATCTCACATCTCCCTGCTTGACCACCCTTATGTGCTCGCTTATCCTCTCACGTAATGTCCTGATGGTACTGCCTACATACCTTTTCATGCATCTGCATTCAATAATATAGACAACAAATTTCGTCATACAGTTGATGTTAGTCACTATGTTGTAAACTCTGTCGCCCGGACCCTTAAACTCAGTTCTTCCGTTACAAGCCCATTTGCAAGAACTGCAGTGCCCACATCCATAGAAGCCTTTTGTCAGCGATGTCAGCCAGTTGTTTTTCTCTCACACCTGGGGTAGCTCGGGCTAAGTATGTTCCTAAGTGACAGGCCTCGTCGGTATGTAATGTTGGGTGTGTCAGTGATGAAATCACTAAGTGATTTGTCTGCCTTGAGTAAATGCCAGTGTCTGTTCAGACTACGACGTAAGACACCAGACATGTTATTGAACCCAGTCACCATACGTTCTTTATCTTCCTTACGTCGATGCTGTGAGCCTTCTCTAAGTGTGTCTTGTCTCTTTACCCTGAGTATCCTCTTCTCTGCATTCCGTAAAGTCGTTTCGTCATAGCCCCTATTTCTAAAGCGGGCTAACACTCCTTCTTACATTCTTCATACTCAGGTTCAAAGCTGCAGTTCCGTCTCACTCTGACGAGTTCCCCATAGGGGATTGATCTTATCTGATGTGAAGGGTGGGCACTGGATGCGTGAAGTAGTGCATTACAGGCTGTCTCTTTCCGAAAGAGTCTGCTGTGAATCTTATTTTCCCTTATGTACAGTTCTACATCTAAAAAGGAAATCATACTTTTGCTGTAATTGAAAGTAAATTTAATGTTAAAGTCATTTTCATTCAAGTACCTAAGGAAGTCAGTCAACTTGTGTTCCGTGTCGGTCCAGATCATAAGGCAGTCAGTCAATATACCTACCCCAGTAAAGAATGGAATCGTTCCATTCCATTCCTTGAGGGCCCCAGATCATCTTCTCCTCGAACCTGCCCATGAACAGATTCGCGTACGAAGGAGAAAATCTGGAGCCCATGGCCACCCCTGCTTCTGTCTGTACCATTGTTCTTTAAACAGAAAAACGTTATTGTCAAGGATCAGCTCGATCATTTCGATCAGCATTTCCGTGTGACTCCAAGCGCTGGCTGATCTGGTGTTCAGTATTCTCCTGATCGCACTTAAGCCGGTGTCTCTCCTGATGCTAGTGTATAGCGCCGTTACATCAAGAGTAACTAATGTCATATGGTGCGTCCCAATTCAAGTCGGCCAGGACTCCTAGTATATGTTTGGTATCGCGGATATGTGATGGTAAATTCTTCACCATTGGTTGTAGAAATGTATCTACATACTCTGAGATTCTCTCTGTCGGTCCATCAATACCAGAGATGATGGGTCTGCCTGGCGGAAAGGGCATATCTTTATGAACCTTAGGTAATGTATATGTTAGACAGCATTAGACTATCTACGCGCATGCGTCCTTCTGGACAAATGCAATCCCACAAATACTGAATCAAGGTTCCTATGGATATGGCCTCAGCGCTCGGCTGACGCTCGAACTGTTATAAAAGATTTGCGAGTCTTTATAGGCACATATGCAATAGGCACGCTACATTCTGACCAGGGCCCTGCGTTTAGCTCTCGGGCTTACAAAGAAGCCATGGCCAGTCTGGGCGTTGCATTGCGGTACTCCTCTCCATTCCATCCTGAGGGAAATTCGGTTGTGGAAAGGAAAAACCGGGACATAAAGCAGTCTATAACAGCTAGGGTATTAGGTTCGGGTGATGGGTGGGTCAAACATCTTTATGGGGTCCAACGCTCATTAAATAACTTGCCAAGAAGTTCTCTAGGGAGGGTCACTCCATATGAGGTCCTATTTGGGACAAGAATGTGGGTACCAGACCTCGATCACGTAGGCACAGTGGTGGAAAATAAACCGTTTGATATCAAAGATCGTTTGGCTGTTTTACAGGAACTCAATGAACTGAGATTGAAACAAAGCAACGTATTCCTGCAGCCAACCACCACTGGGGAAAAACCGGCGGTCCCAGCAAGGCCTGTCTGGATTCCAAAAGTTGGGGATCTAGTCAGAGAAAAGATTGCGGACAAGAAGGAATTTGGACCTTCTTACAGACAACCAGTACCTGTCCTAGCAGTTCAAGGAACAAGAACAGTACTTCTGCCGCCCCTTGCTGGAAGAAAGGAGAAAAGATTTGTGTCCATCGACCTCATCAAACCACAGTATGTGGCCAATACTAAATAGTAGGCCTCGTGGACTCCGACCTAGTAGCAGACGCACTCCTCTCGCTACTATCCAAGAGGTTCAGACTGAAAGACTGATAACCATCGAGAATTCAGCAGTAACAGATGAAGGACTGAGCAACAATGCAATGGAACTCATCCCTCTTGAAAATCAAGTAACAGTTCGTCCAAATACACCTGTCTACACCAATGTAGCAAGTGATCAACTGGTTCCAGCGATTTCTACAAATCCTGATGCAATTTCAACAATTGACAGAACTGCTTCTGGCTATTTCATTAACTTTGATACGTTCTCAGAAGATCCGAGTGAACCTGAAACGACGCCAGCATCATTAACATTCAAGCAGCAAGTACAAGACTTTCTTCACTTTCTGAAAACAACTTATCTGGTTTCACCATGGATTGAACTCTGGATTATTTCTGGAATATTTTTTTTCCTGCTTTGGCTAGCTTTGGTTATGACTATGAGCGTGCTTATAAATGGCAGATACATCCATGTGAACACTGAAAGAAAAGATGTGAACTTACTTTTGAAACCTCATAAATCTTCCCATCATGAAGCAAGAGACTTGTCAACAGTGAACATCACAGCCGTTCCTATACAGGATGGTATAGTGTGGGACAAAACAGAATTTGATATTTTTGGCCCGACGGAACAATTGAACATTCCACATTTGTTTAAAATTTCAGTAAGTGATCTAATTTCGTCCAGTACCTATTCTGATGATTGGGACTTTGAGATTGTAAACGACATAATGTTTGACCTAGAAAAATCTGCTGCATTTTCTAAAAATGAATATTTAGAGGGTTCATCAGACTATGAACAGCTGTATTGCTATAACCACTATGGTCATCATTATTTGCATAAATCTGCAACACCTAGAAATGTGTTTATGTTTAACCAATGGGAGCATTGTCCTACACCACCAAAAGGTAGTTCAAAAACATTTGTCAACAAGTTTCCATATTTTTCAGGTTATAATACATCTGATCCAGAAACGTTTTACTATAAAAATGTAAACAAAACAGGACTGAAAATTATGTTAACAAATACAAAACAGATTTACTCTGCAGCATTTATTGCCCAACTGTCTAGACAGGGTTTCGACTTATGGAAGGACACAATAGACACTAAAACTGTCTGGGGTACTAAAGATTGGCAAGTGCAGGGGATAGAAGCTTTATTTAGAGCCTGTATCATCCCTGGACAAATAATGTTTTTGAATGAAACTGTCCAACAAACATCTTGTCTTGGACTAGCCAAGATCAAAGAGATGAAAACACCCTCTGTACCAACACCTGCAAGTGATAACAATACACAGGCAGCGGTGACAGTTGACACAATACTACAACTCAACAGATCTAATCCTGATTGGAGAAAATGGTTGATCTGGCCCACAGACACAAACAACTGTCAGGAAAGATTCCTGAATAAAACTCAGGGCTTTACTATTCATAGGCCAGACCCAAGATACGTCCAAAGACAGCATCCGGGGGTAGTAACAACATATAGTGTAGGAAAATTATGCCTCGATTGGCTGCATAAATCTACACTACAGGATGTGAAACAACACTTATCCTTACTTAAAGAGGACGCAGACCTTAGGGAATTCTTGCTTGGACCAAGAAAACCGCGTCAAAAACGTTTCATATATGCCGGCATTTATGCTGCCTATAATGAAGCATGGAAAGTGTCACAGATAGAGGCTGCAGAACGAATACGTGAACTTGATCGTATTAATTTAGAAAAACCCTCTCTGTAGTCGACAATGGGTTAACAACTTTGTCCTCCAGAATATATTCACTGGACGGCATTGTATCCTCTGCTATCGACATACTAGAACAAGATTTGGCGATGTTACAACAAGGCCAGTCTCAATTACGTTCTATTGTGTTATTAAGCTGGACGCTGCAATCTTTGCGAGCGGGCTATGTGCCTTGGCGTTTTATCAACACAACAGCTCTGTTTGCAGAATACAATCTCACTGATAAACAGATCGAACTGGCACAAAGAGGAGCAAAGTATACAGTGCTGCGCATTGAAAAACTGGAAAAGTTACCATTCACAGTGGCAGAAAAACCAGCTACAGAATGGCTTATTCATGGCAAAATCACACTACCTGTGACTACTTTTCAGTTTCAGTATCGCCTCAAACAAATGCAAGCAGGCAAATATGAAAGGTTGGGTAAGGAATACATCAAGACATCTTCGAATTTACCATACACATATAGATGTTGGAGTGGGGATCGTGAAGTGTTTCTGAGCGGTACACACTGTAAAAATGCACTGAGCGGTTCACTAATATGTCAGGACATTTCTTTACACGGGGCTTGTAATTGTTCTGTGGCAAATTTGTCTTGCCACCAGCAGGGTACACCAGCTGCTGTGATTAATCCAACGTTTGGACAACTTTCTAATGGGAGTTACCTCATGTTGAATGATCAGAGTTGCTGTGGCATGTTGCCAGGCATCCCATATCTAGTAACGGTGAACTCCAGGGTCACTTGCTGTATGCAAGTATTGTTTGCCCCAATAGACACAGTCAGGGAGTCGCCTTTGAGGCCTTCGCTGAACGTCTCTTTTATAAGATTTGATACTTTAAGCAGAATGAAAGCCATGCTTTTACAACAAACAGTGCCTTTGTCCTCGGCCAAAGAAACCTATGATCTACAAGTAGCAAGGACTTCGGCTGAGATACAGTCTTTAATACGTACAAACTGCCCTATACATTTCGTAGAAATGATAGCACGTATCTTCAACATGTCTGATACAAGTGGAATTGTACATGTATTTAAGAGCATCTGTTCCGGCCTGTTAACACCTTTCCAGGCAATACTCGGAATCATCCCAAACTTTGCACATTCGGTGTTTGGTGGCATACCATTAATTCTAGCACTTGTTGCCGGAATTCTATTTCTCTTACTGCTATTACGCTATGGCCAGCCTATTCGCAGACATCACTCCGAGCGAAATGGAGAAAGCTCTCCTTAAACGAAAGTGCCGTGAGCGAATTGTACAGCTTTTGGGCATGAATCGTCTACGGGAACTTAATACCACGTGGTTCCTGTCGTTCAGACCAATCTGGCAAGATTGCATCTTACCTGTTCTACGATGCCTGCTATGTGGTGAAGAATGCGTGTTGGACACCTGTCTAACATTTCCATCAGCTACGCCAACGGATATCGATACTCTGCTGGACCCGATAACGGCCCATGCTCTGTGTTGTCCCCAGAGGCTACCAATTCTGATGATGGCATTCATTGAGATCTCACAGACGCTTCCGGCTGCTGCTGAGGTACGAGAAAGATCTACAGGCACACAGGTAACAACGGACGCGAACATTGCTGCGGCATCCTATGCTGAAAGCGATGCTTCACATCTCTGTGCAATTAATCTACTACACGAGGTGTTCCGAATGTCCCCAACTACGGTGGACGATATTTTGTCTACAGAAATAGATGATCTCATGTTTACACCAGACCCGTACACTGACTCTGATTCAGTCCACAGTGTTCCCGAGATGCAGTAAAAATTTGGCCTTCATATTTCAAAAACTTGGAACTTTTCCCAAATTGAACTTTTTCCCATTTTTTCAAATCAAATGGCACAACAATCTGCTTGAAGTAGAACTATTCTTATAGTACGGACTTCGCGGTACTTCCTCAGACACTTTATCATTGTGTTAGTCTAAAAAGTTCATTAATTTCCATGACATGAAATGACTTTGATTTTGTACAACTTATCGATCATTTTTTTGTCACATGTAAATATTACTGCTTATTTCATTCGAATTGCATTTTATTTTCAAATATATGCCTGAAATGAAAAGCGATGCTTAAAATGTACAGTACTTTTTGCATTCTAATAGGTTTCTTAAATGCTTTTAAGAAATATTTTAGCAATATGCGTTACTCCATTTTATGTTTAGCATTTTAAATGTTTAGCATTTATGTTATTATCGTACACACGAAAGTGGAGTGGGTGTTGTATTCCTCTTAGGATGTCCGTATATAGGTTTTCCTGTATCATGTCCTTATATAGGCACAATTCGCCCTGCCCTTATATAGGCATAAAATCCCAGTCCTTATTTAGGCACTAAACCGTGCACTCCAAATACAGGCATGGTCCCCGACATCCGTCCACCCTAACGTCACAACGAGTTCTTGAAGAACAGACCCTTAGGCTTCGGGAGTTTCCCTAGCACAGGACTATTGATTTTTTCAAGGACTCATCTATTATGCATGAACCGTTATACCTTAGGGGTTCATTCATGACGTCTTCCGCTGTCCGACTCACGTCAATGCTAACATTGTGAGGTACCTCTCAGGTATAAATATACCTTCCCTAGCCCTTGTAAACTAGAGAAGACCTCGACTTCAGAGGAGCCCGTTTCCCGGCCTGACGCACTGAGAAGACGCTGTCATCCCTGCACGCAGAGAGTCCAGCTTCCAGTAATCTGACTTCCCTTGCGGGGTGTTGGAGTTCGAGTCTGGAAAGAGATTCCCACCTCTCTCATTCTTAAGGTATGGAGCTGACTAGAACCTAGAGGGACTCTTGGCATACTAGACTTACCATACTCTTAGTATACCGTAGTAAGGAATACTTCACCTACTTCATACCTCTCCCTACACCTAGGTTAGGTACATTGGGGTAGAACTAGCTTAGAAACGCATCGTATGAGTACTCGCATTTTTAGTCTATGTTATTTATGTAAATGAATATCTACTAAAGATCATGCTAGCACAGTATTATTTATTTCTACTGCTTACACTGTACATTATTTATCTTGCATACTGTCTTGTGATCGTAACAGCACATTTTACTTATACAAGAAACAAGACGGTTCAATAAATCTTTTATTGAAACACCCGTCTATTCTTTCTGTGTAACTTTGAGGAAGACTAAGTATGCACGATTGAGCTGAGTGAAACGGTTATCTATTGTTTCCACGACTCTGGGACACGTTCTGATTCTAAAGGGAAACAAAGTGGTCATGTTTTGCGGCTGCCAGAAACTACTCCCTTCTTGTTGTCAAGGAGTTTCTAGTGGCCTCTAAGCTAGCTGGCACAAGTAATTAAGTTTAATATACTCGATAGGGACATACCGACCTCAGTCCTATGTCAAGCCTATAGGATATATTATTCCAATACGCAGAGCCTATTAGGGAAATAGGAGCTACACTACAATTTGGCAGATAAGGAGACAAAACATACCCATAGGCAGGGATACAAGTGAAAAGATGATAAGGATGTACAGAATGCCAAGTGTGCCGGTGATGTAATTAACATCCTTGAGTATGCAGAGCACACACATGTCCATGTGGACATATACTGTAGTATTTGCTACTGCGAACAATAACATTACATGAAGGCAGTACCAGGTGATACCAAACAGACAACAGTGTGACACATGTGGTGGATCATGATATTAATGCTGTAATGTTTGTACAATCATGTACTGTATAGTGACATATTGTGTGAGACATGGACATGTGTGTAAATATTGGGATCAGATATGAAATTGGGGCTAAATTAGGGGGTCAGATATGAAATTGGGGATAACTTTGGGGGTGAGATATGAAAATGTGTGTAAATGTGGGCTCACATATGAAATTGTGTAGGAGTAATGTGCCCCATTAGTACTTTCAGTGTGGCATTTGGTGTTAGATATGAAGTTTAGGCTGTCATTACTTACTATAGCCCATTTGAATTCCATCAAGTGCCATGATATTTTGTAAGTGACCTCTGTTCGGAGTACAGATATGACCCATTACATTGACACAGCACGATGTGTCCATTGGTGCCTTAAACATGCTCAAACAACACTGTCACGCCCATAGTCAACAATGTCATGCTGCACCCTCGCCGTAGCTACCGCCTGCCACCAGCGGTGTGTCACCGCCATGAACCATGACACCATGGCGGGATTGATAGGCATATGCACATGGCTAATGGCGGTTGGCATGCTCCGACACCCAGATCCCGGTCACTCATAGCAATGCATGTGCCCATAATCGCGGTAGCTACCGCCTGCCACCAGCGGTGTGTCACCGCCATGAACCATGACACCATGGCGGGATTGATAGGCATATGCACATGGCTAATGGCGGTTGGCATGCTCCGACACCCAGATCCCGGTCACTCATAGCAATGCATGTGCCCGGAATCGCGGTAGCTACCGCCTGCCACCAGCGGTGTGTCACCGCCATGAACCATGCTCTTCCAGCCAATGGGAAGCGCAATCGCGGTTGCCTGATGCAAGTTTGAAAATCGCGGTAGGCGTGCTCCGCCACCGCGGGGCTGGTCATTGGATGCACTTGAAAGATGCACCACCGCGGTACTGCACGCCTCTCCCCTGCGGTGTGTCACCGCCATGGACTATGCCCTGCCAGCCAATGGGGAGCGCAATCGCGGTTGCCTGATGCAACTTTGAATATCGCGGTAGGCGTGCTCCGCCACCGCGGGGCCGGTCATTGGATGCACTTGAAAGATGCACCACCGCGGTTCCGCGCGCCTGTCCCCTGCGGTGTGTCACCGCCATGGACCATGCCCTGCAAGCCAATGGGAAGCGCAATCGCGGTTGCCTGATGCAAGTTTGAAAATCGCGGTAGGCGTGCTCCGCCACCGCGGAGGCGGTCATTGGATGGATTTGAATGAGGCAGACCTGGAACACCAATTGCAGCAGCTTAGAACCACAGACACGAGCCCTGGGGGCTATATATGTGTGTGAGGGAGCCACACATTGCCACAGCTCACTGAGCCTGCTGCCTGGGAGCCCTCACCTGCTGCTGCCTCCAGGGACTGCTGCCTGAGACCCCTCACCTGCTGCTGCCTCCAGGGACTGCTGCCTGAGACCCCTCACCTGCTGCTGCCTCCAGGGACTGCTGCCTGAGACCCCTCACCACCAACTGCCGCTGCTGCTGTCTCATGCCCACAGTGATGGCGAGGACTGAGAAGATCCGTGCCACTCCATTCACCCCCGAGGAACTGGAGGTCCTGGTGGACGAGGTGCTCACCCAGTATCCAAGGCTATATGGTGCGCCAAATGTCGTGGTAAGTATCTCAGGGTGTGAGTGAGAGGGTAGGGGGGGCACACATGGAGTTGATCTGCTGCAGTATGTGCGTGAGAGTGTGGGGTTGGGACATGCACTGCCTAGCATGCTGTTTCCAGGGGAAGGTGTGTTTAGCCTATTCCACACGTTTGCCTGCATGCACATCCAGATGTGAGGGAAATGTGATGTCTTGTCAGACATACAGTGTGGCTGCACCTTTTCAATTCAGGAGTCAGGACAGTGATTTTCAGTCTGAATGTCTTTGTGTGTCCCTGATGTCCTTCACAGGCACATCTGTGGCCTTAGCTAGTGTCGTTGTCCAGAGGGTAGTTAGGGCATTGTTTCTGACTCAATATGTGCCTCATCTCTTTTTCTGCACTATGCACAGGACCTCAGTCCCCCAGGGTGACACTCTTGTTGCTCAATCACCTATGACACTGTACATTCCAACATTCTTGTGCCCAGACCCTTCCATCACCACCAGCATGTGCACATACTCGCATGTGTTGGCACTGTTTGTGTTTCCAAATAGTCCCTCCATGTAAAAGATGAGATGCCCCACGTTGGACCTCTGTGTGACCCCAAATGGCCTTCACATTGGCTGCCCAATCAGACAGTGACACAACACTGAATGTACAGAGTGTCAAATCTGTGCTTTTCCTCTTGACTCTCCGTCAATGAGCCATTGCAGAGGTGTAGATTGCAAACGACAGGCCTTGTGATGAGGGTTTGCGTTTGTGAGGTCATGTCCCTCAATCTGACCTCCATGACACAGTGTGGCAGTTTAAGGGCAAGTGCTTTGAGGGCTGAGCAGTTTTGGGCACAGTGACATATGTAGTAATGTCCTGCATGTCTTGGTATTCCCCGAAACTTGCAGTAGATGTGGTCAGCATACACATTTTGCTCTCTGCTGGAATCCTGCATGGCTTTGAGATAGGCATGTACTGCGTCCACCCTCATACCTGCATGCATTAATGTGTATTTCACACATGATGATGTTTGAATGTCGCAGATTTGTTGTCTCTGTTGAAGTTAGGGCTGAAGTTGGTATGAGTCTGTGTCATGCTCCTGCACTGTGAAATGGTGTTAGGTTACACTGATTATTGCACCCTCTTTTCTCCCATGTCCGCAGCTCAAAGTCAACCAGCGCAAGGCCATGTGGAGGGCCATTGCATGCAAGGTGCGTGCACTGGGTGTCTCAAACAGACGGCGCTCCCACTTTCACAAGAGGTGGGATGACATCTGCCGGCTGAGCAGGAACGTGGCCGAGATGACACTGGGGCTGATCCCTCGGTCCAGCAGGTTGGTGCGGTGCAGCATGACACCACTAATGGCACGCATTTTAGCTGTGACGCAGCCTGAACTGGATGCACGTCTGAAGGGGCATCGGCAGCAAGCTGGTGGTGAGTATTCTGTGAGTGTGACTTTGGGTGTTGTTTGGCTGCATGTGCTCCAAGCATGGGCCAGTGCAGGGCTGTGATGTTGCTAGTGTGATGCAATGGCGTGTAAGTGGCCGCGGTGTTGGGTGCAGTAGTCATGCATTCCCCCGACATGTACCTTCCCATGTCATTGGTGTAATGGCCCTTGAGTTCATATTTGTAGTTGTGGCCTTCTGGTATCATCTTCATTGGTGTCGTCACGGACATCCCATGTCAGGGTCAAGCAGAGTGCATGATCTGAGTGTGCCATCATCAATGTGTGCATTGCCTGACGTCAGATTGTTTGCTGGCTACACATCTAACAACAATGAGCAACTGTAGTTGTGCCCCAAGATACGACACGGTGGATGGCATGTGCTCATGGCCATTGTGTGCGGATATGTTTGAGTCTGTCTCTGTGTTGGACACTTCTGCTGGCTCAAGATGTGACATTGGCAACATGTTGTGATCAGAATCTTTTACCCCCTCAGGGCCCTAGGTGTGCACAGAGGGATATGTGTGTGTTGTTAGACGTAGCCCACAACAGGCTAAATGGCTGTGTGTCCATCACATGGGTGGATTCTGTACAATTTTTCATCATTCCACGGTAATTTATATGTTTGTATTGAGGTTGCACAATGTTACTGCCCATGGTGTTGTCCAACATGGATCATTGTCCATCATTAGTGATGTTTCACTTGCAGATATTTGTTGACTTGATGCAGATGTACTTATCCTCTCTCTCTCTCTCATGCAGCATCTCACATGGGAACAGAAGGACACGGGACGGACACCAGTGGTGAGGCATCAGGCACAGGTGATGCTCACCTGCATAGTGACACGGATGTCACCAGCGCATCAGAGGGGGACCGTAGTCATCTAGAGGAGTCCCTGCCAGAAACGCAGACCTCTACGTCATCTGACGACGGCGGTGATGCATCTATGGTTTTGTCCGAAGGAAACGGGGAGTCTGCCTCCTCGTCCACCACACAGCGTTCAGTGCCCACCCTCCCTGCTACTCCCACTTTTGCTGCCCGTGTTCGCACCACGAGGAAGGGAAGAGTGTCCTTCATCCCAGGCACCGCTGCCCCTGCCCCTGTCCCCCTGCTGCCATCAGTGCGGAGTCTGTGGACCTTTGCGCCAGCTGTGTGTGGGTCAGACAGCTCTCCTCAATGCCTTCCTGGACCATGACAAAAAATTGGCACAGGTGGTGGCTTTCATGGAGGGCGTGCATTCCGACGTGGGTGGGCTACACCGGACTGTACAGTCTCTGGCCTCTGCAGTGACAGCAGCCATTCAACTTGCCCAATCCCATAGTCCAGCTCCAGTCCCTAGGCCCACCACCCTGCCAGTGGCCGCATCTGATGATAGTGACCACACACCACAGACATCAAGGGACAGATACAGCACACGCAGCACACGGCAGCAGCAGCCCAAGCAGTCCAGGCCGCAGACACCATCCCCACAGAAAGGTAAACCCACACCAGAGCGCAGAGGCAAAAGCACTTCAGGCCACACCCAGGGCAAGGATGGCAAGGAGCAGGCCTCAGGCTCACATGCCTCAGAGGCATCCCCAGCCAAGGACTCACCTGTCCCAAAAGTGTCTCGCAGAGACAAGCACACAGTTTCCGTGCCCAGTGACAAACAGGTGCCTGCTAAGGGTACACGTAAGAAGAGCTCCAAGGCAAGTTCACCCACAACATCTACTCCCATCCAGAGCCCTGTGAAGCAGGGGAAGGAGGCCACTGTAGGGGGACACCGGGTAAACAGGTGATGCAGGGGCAGAGGCAATCCGGGGCCAAGCGTCCCAAAGAATCCAGCACGTCCCCAGAGGGGGGGACCAGCATCTGCACATGAGCCAGCTTTTGTGACGAATGTGCCTGTTGTATACACCCCACTTGGCATTAATCCCAGGACAGGGAAGCCATATCAAATCCCCAAGAAGCGGAAGGGAACCCCTCCAACTTCTCGCACACACACTGGGTCTCGTGCAAGCATGAGTCCACCTCCACGTGCCACCACCCCACCTGGTCCTAGCAGCCCTCCGGCTTCCCAAACCACTGCTGGCTCTACCACACCTGGACCTAGCAGCCCTCAGGCTTCCCAGAACACTGATGGCTCTACCCCAGATGGGCCTCTCTCTCCCGAGCCAGTACCCCAACTGGCCCCAACAGACAGCCACCTCCCAGTCATACTGCCAGCCAAGTCTGAGTGTTGGTCACCCTCACACACACATGTCTCTCCCACAGTGGTACCATGGACTGCACATTTTTGACGCCCTGAGTGTGTTGGTGACCATGGCAGGGTACTGTACCACACATTCCCAGTGCTGGATGTCATGTCCCTCACCTGCACTTTGGAGTGGCCACTGGCCTTGCTGTTCACTGCTGTTTGCCCCTTGCCTGTGCAGCTTCTCATGTCCCTCACCTGCACTTTGGACTGGCCACTGGCCTTGCTGTTCACTGCTGTTTGCCCCTTGCCTGTGCAGCTTCTCATGTGCCTCACCTGCACTTTGGACTGGCCACTGGCCTTGCTGTTCACTGCTGTTTGCCCCTTGCCTGTGCAGCTTCTCATGTACCTCACCTGCACTGTGTCCTGGCCACTGGCCTTGCTGTTCACTGCTGTTTGCCCCTTGCCTGTGCAGCTTCTCATGTCCCTCACCTGCACTTTGGACTGGCCACTGGCCTTGCTGTTCACTGCTGTTTGCCCCTTGCCTGTGCAGCTTCTCATGTGCCTCACCTGCACTTTGGACTGGCCACTGGCCTTGCTGTTCACTGCTGTTTGCCCCTTGCCTGTGCAGCTTCTCATGTACCTCACCTGCACTGTGTCCTGGCCACTGGACTTGCTGTTCACTGCTGTTTGCCCCTTGCCTGTGCAGCTTCTCATGTACCTCACCTGCACTTTGGACTGGCCACTGGCCTTGCTGTTCACTGCTGTTTGCCCCTTGCCTGTGCAGCTTCTCATGTGCCTCACCTGCACTTTGGACTGGCCACTGGCCTTGCTGTTCACTGCTGTTTGCCCCTTGCCTGTGCAGCTTCTCATGTACCTCACCTGCACTGTGTCCTGGCCACTGGCCTTGCTGTTCACTGCTATCTGCCCATTGCCTGTGCAGCTTCAAATGTACCTCACATGCACTGTGTCCTGGCCACTGGCCTTGCTGTTCACTGCTGTTTGCCCCTTGCCTGTGCAGCTTCTCATGTACCTCACCTGCACTGTGTCCTGGCCACTGGCCTTGCTGTTCACTGCTGTTTGCCCCTTGCATGTGCAGCTTCTCATGTACCTCACCTGCACTGTGTCCTGGCCACTGGCCTTGCTGTTCACTGCTGTCTGCCCCTTGCCTGTGCAGCTTCAAATGTACCTCACATGCACTGTGTCCTGGCCACTGGCCTTGCTGTTCACTGCTGTTTGCCCCTTGCCTGTGCAGCTTCTCATGTCCCTTACCTGCACTGTGTCCTGGCCACTGGCCTTGCTGTTCACTGCTGTCTGCCCCTTGCCTGTGCAGCTTCTCATGTACCTCACATACACTGTGTCCTGGCCACTGGCCTTGCTGTTCACTGCTGTTTGCCCCTTGCCTCTGCAGCTTCTCATGTCCCTCACCTGCACTTTGGAGTGGCCACTGGCCTTGCTGTTCACTGCTGTTTGCCCCTTGCCTGTGCAGCTTCTCATGTGCCTCACCTGCACTTTGGACTGGCCACTGGCCTTGCTGTTCACTGCTGTTTGCCCCTTGCCTGTGCAGCTTCTCATGTACGTCACCTGCACTGTGTCCTGGCCACTGGCCTTGCTGTTCACTGCTGTCTGCCCCTTGCCTGTGCAGCTTCAAATGTACCTCACATGCACTGTGTCCTGGCCACTGGCCTTGCTGTTCACTGCTGTTTGCCCCTTGCCTGTGCAGCTTCTCATGTACCTCACCTGCACTGTGTCCTGGCCACTGGCCTTGCTGTTCACTGCTGTTTGCCCCTTGCCTGTGTAGCTTCTCATGTCCCTCACCTGCACTTTGGACTGTCCACTGGCCTTGCTGTTCACTGCTGTTTGCCCCTTGTCTGTACAGCTTCTCATGTACCTCACCTGCACTTTGGACTGGCCACTGGCCTTGCTGTTCACTGCTGTTTGCCCCTTGCCTGTGCAGCTTCTAATGTGCCTCACCTGCACTTTGGACTGGCCACTGGCCTTGCTGTTCACTGCTGTTTGCCCCTTGCCTGTGTAGCTTCTCATGTGCCTCACCTGCACTTTGGACTGGCCACTGGCCTTGCTGTTCACTGCTGTTTGCCCCTTGCCTGTGCAGCTTCTCATGTACCTCACCTGCACTTTGGACTGGCCACTGGCCTTGCTGTTCACTGCTGTCTGCCCCTTGCCTGTGCAGCTTAAAATGTACCTCACATGCACTGTGTCCTGGCCACTGGCCTTGCTGTTCACTGCTGTTTGCCCCTTGCCTGTGCAGCTTCTCATGTACCTCACCTGCACTGTGTCCTGGCCACTGGCCTTGCTCTTGTCTGACTTTTGCTGCATGACTTTGTGAAATGTAAATAAAAAGAAGATATTTACTCCTGTTGTCTGCCTTGTCAGTGTCCTTGCTAAATAAAGGGTTACTGTGTGGGTATTGTTTACTGTGACACATGCTCTATTTTCCACTTCAACATTGCCAATGTCTTGTTTCCTCTGATCATGTTGTTTCAACTTTTGTGTTCCAGACTTCTGCATCTGTGTGTGTTGGCTTGGTAGTATGTGTGTTTGCTGTGGACTGATTGACTTCCTGGGTGTGTCGTTGTGTGTGTGATGTTTAGATTGTTGTTGTGTGTGTTCATGGTGTGTCACTCATCTCTGTTTGTAACTGGTATGTGTGTTGTGCACACACAGGCTTGGTGTGCATGCAGTGCTGTGAGTTGATGTTGCCTTGTCCTTGCCTGTTGTGCACCCCCTGATGTTTGGCTGTTGTAGCATGTTGATATCTTTGCCTGTGCATGTGTTGTGACTGATGTGGTTGTGTACTCCTGTTGTGTCTGTGCTCCCATTGGATTTGCACTGTTTAGCTGCACAGGTCTTGTCTGTTGTTGTAGTAGTTCTGTGTGTGTGTTTTGCTTGTGTTCAGTGTTTGACTGTTGTTTTTGTGCGTACTGTGGTACTGCCATACCTGTGTGTGTGTGTGATGTTTGTGGATACCACCCAGGGGGTGTGTTTGATTGTCAGTGTCTTGACTGGATATTATTGGCAAGCTTCTGTGTGTTTGTCACTGGTGTTGTGTGCTGCTGGTGTGATGGGTGTGGGGGTTGTGTGAAGGTTCATACTTGTGTTTGACTGTCATGGAGTGTTGCAATGGGCCCTGTGTGTTGTGCTGCTGACATACTCCTGTGATGTATTTGGATTCAGATGTGTGGCTGGTCAGGGTTGGACTTCATACCCTTCCTGTCATCCCGGTGCCTATTCATGGGTTGCCTTGCTGCCTCCCTGAGTTGTTGCAGTGAGGTGACTGTGGTTTGACTTCACTCACTGTGACTGGCATGTGTGAATTTTTGGGCGGGGTGGATGTCATGTGTTCCTTACCTTGCATGTGATGTACACATTTTTGGTGTTCAGCTCCTTGCCATTCCATTTGTGTGCACCTGACTTTGAGTTGCCTATTTGTTGTCCTACATTGCTGTTGGCATGTGGTCTGTGTTTGTTGCTGTGTGTCAGTGTGGAGTATGTCTGTGTGACTTGGCAGGCTGTGTGTCCATTGGTGTGTTTGTTCATTGTCTGTGTGTGTTTAATTTGTGCTTGTACTCAGTTTACTTGCCATGAGTGTGGTGTTGTTGTGGTGTGTGTGTTCCCCTGGCCCAGGGCTTGTACGCTGTGTGTTACTCTGCAGCCACACCTGATGTGGCTGTCTCACTAGTTGTTTGTTGTGTGGTGCAGTGTGTGTGTTCTCCTGTCTGCTTTTTGGGCATGTGGGGGCACAGGGAGCTCACGTGGCATGTCCCTTCATGGTGTGGGTGGGCCTAGTGTGTGGGGTGTGGAGGTGTTGCCCTGTGTACTTTGGGCACTGCCCCTGCCTAGCGCTGGCCCAGCCTACTACATTGTGTGCATTTGTTCTCGCGGATTCACCGCTGCGGTCACGTGGACTGGGCATTATTTCCGGGTCGCGGACATGGTGGCCTGGGTGTGGAGGGGTGGCCTTGTGGCAGGTGGGACATGTGTGGCTACACCTGTGGTTGTGTTCCTGTCCCCACGAGGGTGTCTGGTGGGGGCAGGCACCTTACATCGGACAAGTATTTGTGGGTTGTGTTTGTTTTCGGAGTTGTGTGATGGCGTACCTGCGTCGGCGTCCGCGACGGTCCATGGCTTGCTGTAGGTGTATCATGTACAGCGCCGGGTAGACGTGTAGTGCAGGGTCCATGGCGGTCGGCTCCGGGTATCGATTTGGCGCTCCGCTATGGTGCTTCCGTATGCTCAGAATGGCCGGTTTCTCCGCTGCGGTGGGCCTGGCTGTTCCGCGCATCCTAATTTGTACGGAGGGAGGGACGTCATCGCGCACGGCGGTGGCTCTCGATTGGTTGTCTCCGCCGCGGTGGCGGGCGCGTTTGGCTGGCGGTGCACGTAGGACCGCGGCGGATGGACAATGGGCTGGGTTTGGCCATTGAAATATGGCGGACGGGTGCACCGCTGCTCACGGGCGGAAAACAGCGTTTTCTCCCACCGCCAGCATCGCGGAGGTGCATCCGCCAGTCATCGTAATGGACCTCTATATTTGGGGGCCGATTCCGCTCCCGGTCGGAGGCGCACCTAATACCATTCGGCAGGGGAAAAAGCCAGGCGAATGCCTGTTTCCCGACCGATTCGCACATACGTCCGAACGAGCAAGTACGATGCGCACAACTGCCCAAATCCCGACCCAGTCGTACTCACCCAATACAGGTCCTGTTCTCCGACCGAGGCGGATCCGGAAACGCAGAATCGAGTCGCACGGAAGTAAAAATGCAGCCCCGTCCGGCCGGACAAGTACGATACGCCATCCGTACGCGCCGAACCCGTCGCTACGCACGGCACGTCAAAGCATCCGGGAGAGGTGCACATAAGCTCCGATTCGCGCCACAAGACGATCCACGGCTACGAGACGAACACGCCAGCGACGAGGACGAGGCGAAGCAAAGAGAAAGACGAACGAGACGAACCAACCATGAATCCCATCGTGCCGATCCTACCAATATTCTACATCTATTACCGGAACTGGCACGGACGCGTACGACGCAGAAGGTAAGTCAGACACCCACCACACAAACAAACCACACGTACCCAACAAATCACACACACACACATAGGGATGCAGAAATTACTTACACCAGCAACAGCAGCACCATAGGGGGGGGATGGCTATCACCAATGCCACATATACACATAGGGGCCTGGATGCCAACCACTAACACCACCCCTACCCAGGGGTGCTAGATGCCTGTCACTACTACCACCTCTACCCATGGGGGGCTGGATGCCTACCACCACTACCACCCCTACCCAGGGGGTGCCAGATGCCTACCACTACCACCACTCCTACCCAGGGGGTGCCAGATGCCTACCACTACCACCACCCCTACTCAGGGGTGCCAGATGCCTACCACTACCACCACCCCTACCCAGGGGTGCTAGATGCCTACCACTACTACCACCCCTACCCATGGGGGCAGGATGCCTGTCACTACTACCACCTCTACCCATGGGGGCTGGATGCCTACCACCACTACCACCCCTACCCAGGGGGTGCTAGATGCCTACCACTACCACCACCCCTACCCATGGGGTGCTAGATGCCTACCACTACTACCACCCCTACCCATGGGGGGCAGGATGCCTGTCACTACTACCACCTCTACCCATGGGGGCTGGATGCCTACCACCACTACCACCCCTACCCAGGGGTGCTAGATGCCTACCCCTACCACCACCCCTACCCAGGGGGTGCCAGATGCCTACCACCACTACCACCCCTACCCAGGGGTGCTAGATGCCTGTCACTACTACCACCCCTACCCATGGGGGGCAGGATGCCTGTCACTACTACCACCTCTACCCATGGGGGGCTGGATGCCTACCACCACTACCACCCCTACCTAGGGGGTGCCAGATGCCTACCACTACCACCACCCCTACCCAGGGGGTGCTAGATGCCTACCATCACCCCTACCCAGGGGGTGCTAGATGCCTGTCACTACTACCACCCCTACCCAGGGGGTGCTGGATGCCTGTCACTACTACCACCTCTACCCATGGGGGGCTGGATGCCTACCACCAACAACACCCCCACTCATAGGATGGGTAATGCATGACACAACAAGCACACACCAACATAAGGAATGCAACAAAAAGACATCCCCCCCAACACCATGACAAGCGTGTGTAGACTGTGTCAAATGCCTGCAACACTGAACATGACTTTGAACATACAATGTGACCCCCTATCACATGTGTCACACATAAATGTGTGTGGCCCCCACAATGCAAGCAGACCATGACCACTGTGGCAATGGGGTCCAACCCCCATCATCACAGTGACCAAAGGTAAGTGTGGGGTCCATAGCTGAAGCACATTTTGAACATTGTGGCAATGGGGTTTAAACCCCCATCATCACAGTGACCAAAAGGTAAGTGTGGGGTCCATAGCTGAAGCACATTTTGAACATTGTGGCAATGGGGTTTAAACCCCCATCATCACAGTGACCAAAAGGTAAGGGTGGGGTCCATAGCTGAAGCACATTTTGAACATTGTGGCAATGGGGTTTAAACCCCCATCATCACAGTGACCAAAATGTAAGTGGGGGCCCATAGCTGAAGCACATCTTGAACATTGTGGCAATGGGGTCTAAACCCCCATCATCACAGTGACCAAAAGGTAAGTGTGGGGTCCATAGCTGAAGCACATCTTGAACATTGTGGCAATGGGGTCTAAACCCCCATCATCACAGTGACCAAAAGGTAAGTGTGGGGTCCATAGCTGAAGCACATTTTGAACATTGTGGCAATGGGGTCTAAACCCCATCATCACAGTGACCAAAATGTAAGTGTTGACATTGAAAAAGCTGCAACTGCCAAACTGCATGGATGATTCCTGGTCACAGAACAACAAACACATCAGTGGCAAAGTAGTGCTTGTGTCCCATAGCAACATAGATTGGGGGAGGCAAACAGTGCAGTGCAAATAAGACATACCTTTGGCCATGTGCAGACAAACATCACCCATGGGGGCTGACACTGTCAACATCCATCAATGACACAGTGACAGAAGTGACCATCATACTGCAGACCCACATATTTGCACCAATGGCCACACAAATGGAGATACCCTGTGGAGACTGTAGATGTGAGGTGAACAAATAACATACATAACATGCTGCAATGGGACACACAAACAATGATCATTGTGCTGACTGATGACCTAGGAGTCCCAGGGACAGCAGGTGAAACCCACCAAACAACATACAGCCAATGGCACACTAAAGATATGCAAATGCAGTGGTGCATATGCACAAACACAAACAGGCAAACCCACACTGCACATCAAACACAACAGGTGAGGGGGGGTGCCAGTGTCCCCAGGCAACCACACAACACATGATGAGGCCTGAATACCAATTACACAGATGCACATACAGTGCCACACAAAAGTAACTCATGGATCCAAATCCCCTATGTGGGCAATCAGGCATTGTTAGATGAGAGGGAGCACAAATTACACATGTCACACAAGCTTGTAGGAACAGCAACTAACACAGCAAGAGACAGACCCACCACAGCACTACCCCCAGGGACCCCATATTGTGCTGACACTAGCCTGCATGATAATCCCACTGTGATGACAATGTCAGATGTCGTTCACACTGTGAACCCCAGCCATGTGTCCTGAGGAACTAACTACCATCACACCTACACAAGCTCCAATCAATCAGCACGGCTTGCCAGCCAAGGCCAATATGGAGGTAGGGGTCTGGCCGTGCAACAACTCACTTTTGCACACACTCAACACCACACACCCTGATCTCCACCAATGTGCAGCAGTGAAGCTCACATGGACTGGTGACATTGCACATGCACCCATGACAATACCAGGGGTGGTGGTGGGAACTAAGGTGCAGAAACCCATCACACATGGCCAGTCAACAAGACTCGTCAATGTCTGACACACAGCACAGTATGCCGTACATGGGCATGATGTGAAATCCATCAAGAAATGTAGACCCGCTGTTTGCAGGTCAACATAGGGTTGCACTGCCTGATACACTAGTGTTCAATTTTATGCACTTAAATCAAAAGTATTCAAAAGTTCCTCCTTTTTTAAACTCCAATTTTATTCACAGTTACTCAATCACGTCAAAGGCTCGAAATTCCAATAGCTTGTGCGTGTTACATGTTCCAAAATTGCCCATCCAGGCCTATTCCAAAACACTTGACAAAATTCCGAGTTCTCCCAAGTCCAATCACTACACCCAATGCATTTCGGTTCTTTAAACCTTCTTCAGGGGTATCTGTAGTATGTAAAAAATACAGCTATCAACCACAGGAATATAAATGTATTGAATCACCTGAAAAATCACTTAATACAAAACATGTTTTAAAAAACGAACCTAAAAACAATCGGGAATATCTGCCCCCATTACCATCTCATGTGACAACAGCAAAACATGAAATAAAATAAACTTTTTCCTCATATCATAATTAGTGTGCCCCACTCTAACGAACCAAAAATACCCATCTACAAACATCTCCCCATTCCAAATTATATTCTGAAAACTACTGAATTATGCACACATATGTTGTATGTAAACTCACCCCCACTCCCCAACCTAATGAATACTCCCGCATTCATTTACTATCACTCTTACATACCTGTTGTAATCTCTGCTTTAAAGCGTCTAGCTCTTCCCATACGCACTCGGACTAATTGCCCTTTTTCAAAACATATTCTAAGTTCTACTGGATTATACGCACATATGCAGTATATAAAGTCACCCCCTCACCCAAAACTCGTGAATGCTCCCGCATACATTTATCAGCATCTCGTTACGCCCCTCCATACCTTTTTTGTCACTGCTTTTCCAGCGCCTTGCTCTTCACATATGCGCTTAGATTAACTGAATCACCAAACTGTGCAAACTAACGAACTTCAAAAGTTACGTTCCCTTCCGCACCTGTAAACCTTTGGTAACAACGTATTCCGTTCTCGTGTGCCCGCCCCACCGAAACTATGCACATTTAAAGCA
Organism: Calotriton arnoldi; assembly: GCA_963921515.1. Lineage (NCBI taxonomy): Eukaryota > Metazoa > Chordata > Amphibia > Caudata > Salamandridae > Calotriton > Calotriton arnoldi. The sequence goes on from CAWUFW010002484.1 coordinate 216,991, forward strand.
GTACCACCCTTATATGAATGATGTAGCGAAAACCTTACACATAATACATAACCCTCATTTAACTAAATCATAACAAAATGGTGAGAGAAAAATAATACAGTGCTTAAGTCCACATAATATAACATGATAGCTTTTGTCCAGTGATCGTATCTGTATAATGACTCCTTCGTGTCGATGACTTAAATGAGCAGCCTTTGACGTGACACATCCTCCAATAATCTTTACTTGTTTTCCGTTGGGGTGCTAACCAGGGTCGGAACATTTTTAATATTCGTCTCTGAATCAGTGATCTGGAGCACACCCTTATCGTTTAAACTTCATCATGTTCAACAGCTTTCTCAAATTCGGCGTGCAGCACCCTAACAATGCTCCGTTCCGTTGAGCACTAGTTGTAAGTGTTTCATCAAGAAATGTAGACCCGCTGTTTGCAGGTCAACATAGGGTTGCACTGCCTGATACACTAGTGTTCAATTTTATGCACTTAAACCAAAAGTATTCAGAAGTTCCTCCTTTTTTAAACTCCAATTTTATTCACAGTTACTCAATCACGTCAAAGGCTCGAAATTCCAATAGCTTGTGCGTGTTACATGTTCCAAAATTGCCCATCCAGGCCTATTCCAAAACACTTGACAAAATTCCGAGTTCTCCCAAGTCCAATCACTACACCCAATGCATTTCGGTTCTTTAAACCTTCTTCAGGGGTATCTGTAGTATGTAAAAAATACAGCTATCAACCACAGGAATATAAATGTATTGAATCACCTGAAAAAATCACTTAATACAAAACATGTTTTAAAAACGAACCTAAAAACAATTGGGAATATCTGCCCCCATTACCATCTCATGTGACAACAGCAAAACATGAAATAAAATAAACTTTTTCCTTATATCATAATTAGTGTGCCCCACTCTAACGAACCAAAAATACCCATCTACAAACATCTCCCCATTCCAAATTATATTCTGAAAACTACTGAATTATGCACACATATGTTGTATGTAAACTCACCCCCACTCCCCAACCTAATGAATACTCCCGCATTCATTTACGATCACTCTTACATACCTGTTGTAATCTCTGCTTTAAAGCGTCTAGCTCTTCCCATACGCACTCGGACTAATTGCCCTTTTTCAAAACATATTCTAAGTTCTACTGGATTATACGCACATATGCAGTATATAAAGTCACCCCCTCACCCAAAACTCGTGAATGCTCCCGCATACATTTATCAGCATCTCGTTACGCCCCTCCATACCTTTTTTGTCACTGCTTTTCAGCGCCTTGCTCTTCACATATGCGCTTAGATTAACTGAATCACCAAACTGTGCAAACTAACGAACTTCAAAAGTTACGTTCCCTTCCGCACCTGTAAACCCTTGGTAACAACGTATTCCGTTCTCGTGTGCCCGCCCCACCGAAACTATGCACATTTAAAGCAGTACCACCCTTATATGAATGATGTAGCGAAAACCTTACACATAATACATAACCCTCATTTAACTAAATCATAACAAAATGGTGAGAGAAAAATAATACAGTGCTTAAGTCCACATAATATAACATGATAGCTTTTGTCCAGTGATCGTATCTGTATAATGACTCCTTCGTGTCGATGACTTAAATGAGCAGCCTTTGACGTGACACATCCTCCAATAATCTTTACTTGTTTTCAGTTGGGGTGCTAACCTGGGTCGGAACATTTTTAATATTCGTCTCTGAATCAGTGATCTGGAGCACACCCTTATCGTTTAAACTTCATCATGTTCAACAGCTTTCTCAAATTCGGCGTGCAGCACCCTAACAATGCTCCGTTCCGTTGAGCTCTAGTTATAAGTGTTTCATCAAGAAATGTAGACCCACTGTTTGCAGGTCAACATAGGGTTGCACTGCCTGATACACTAGTGTTCAATTTTATGCACTTAATCCAAAAGTATTCAAAAGTTCCTCCTTTTTAAACTCCAATTTTATTCACAGTTACTCAATCACGTCAAAGGCTCGAAATTCCAATAGCTTGTGCGTGTTACATGTTCCAAAATTGCCCATCCAGGCCTATTCCAAAACACTTGACAAAATTCCGAGTTCTCCCAAGTCCAATCACTACACCCAATGCATTTCGGTTCTTTAAACCTTCTTCAGGGGTATCTGTAGTATGTAAAAAATACAGCTATCAACCACAGGAATATAAATGTATTGAATCACCTGAAAAATCACTTAATACAAAACATGTTTTAAAAAACGAACCTAAAAACAGTCGGGAATATCTGCCCCCCATTACCATCTCATGTGACAACAGCAAAACATGAAATAAAATAAACTTTTTCCTTATATCATAATTAGTGTGCCCCACTCTAACGAACCAAAAATACCCATCTACAAACATCTCCCCATTCCAAATTATATTCTGAAAACTACTGAATTATGCACACATATGTTGTATGTAAACTCACCCCCACTCCCCAACCTAATGAATACTCCCGCATTCATTTACGATCACTCTTACATACCTGTTGTAATCTCTGCTTTAAAGCGTCTAGCTCTTCCCATACGCACTCGGACTAATTGCCCTTTTTCAAAACATATTCTAAGTTCTACTGGATTATACGCACATATGCAGTATATAAAGTCACCCCCTCACCCAAAACTCGTGAATGCTCCCGCATACATTTATCAGCATCTCGTTACGCCCCTCCATACCTTTTTTGTCACTGCTTTTCAGCGCCTTGCTCTTCACATATGCGCTTAGATTAACTGAATCACCAAACTGTGCAAACTAACGAACTTCAAAAGTTACGTTCCCTTCCGCACCTGTAAACCCTTGGTAACAACGTATTCCGTTCTCGTGTGCCCGCCCCACCGAAACTATGCACATTTAAAGCAGTACCACCCTTATATGAATGATGTAGCGAAAACCTTACACATAATACATAACCCTCATTTAACTAAATCATAACAAAATGGTGAGAGAAAAATAATACAGTGCTTAAGTCCACATAATATAACATGATAGCTTTTGTCCAGTGATCGTATCTGTATAATGACTCCTTCGTGTCGATGACTTAAATGAGCAGCCTTTGACGTGACACATCCTCCAATAATCTTTACTTGTTTTCCGTTGGGGTGCTAACCAGGGTCGGAACATTTTTAATATTCGTCTCTGAATCAGTGATCTGGAGCACACCCTTATCGTTTAAACTTCATCATGTTCAACAGCTTTCTCAAATTCGGCGTGCAGCACCCTAACAATGCTCCGTTCCGTTGAGCACTAGTTATAAGTGTTTCATCAAGAAATGTAGACCCGCTGTTTGCAGGTCAACATAGGGTTGCACTGCCTGATACACTAGTGTTCAATTTTATGCACTTAAACCAAAAGTATTCAGAAGTTCCTCCTTTTTTAAACTCCAATTTTATTCACAGTTACTCAATTACGTCAAAGGATCGAAATTCCAATAGCTTGTGCGTGTTACATGTTCCAAAATTGCCCATCCAGGCCTATTCCAAAACACTTGACAAAATTCCGAGTTCTCCCAAGTCCAATCACTACACCCAATGCATTTCGGTTCTTTAAACCTTCTTCAGGGGTATCTGTAGTATGTAAAAATACAGCTATCAACCACAGGAATATAAATGTATTGAATCACCTGAAAAATCACTTAATACAAAACATGTTTTAAAAAACGAACCTAAAAACAATCGGGAATATCTGCCCCCATTACCATCTCATGTGACAACAGCAAAACATGAAATAAAATAAACTTTTTCCTTATATCAGAATTAGTGTGCCCCACTCTAACGAACCAAAAATACCCATCTACAAACATCTCCCCATTCCAAATTATATTCTGAAAACTACTGAATTATGCACACATATGTTGTATGTAAACTCACCCCCACTCCCCAACCTAATGAATACTCCCGCATTCATTTACGATCACTCTTACATACCTGTTGTAATCTCTGCTTTAAAGCGTCTAGCTCTTCCCATACGCACTCGGACTAATTGCCCTTTTTCAAAACATATTCTAAGTTCTACTGGATTATACGCACATATGCAGTATATAAAGTCACCCCCTCACCCAAAACTCGTGAATGCTCCCGCATACATTTATCAGCATCTCGTTACGCCCCTCCATACCTTTTTTGTCACTGCTTTTCAGCGCCTTGCTCTTCACATATGCGCTTAGATTAACTGAATCACCAAACTGTGCAAACTAACGAACTTCAAAAGTTACGTTCCCTTCCGCACCTGTAAACCCTTGGTAACAACTGTTGGAAACGGGGTAGCGTGGTGCGGAGCGGGAAGGCTAAACCAGGAGCATTGTGTAAAGCATCCGCGCAGCACACACAGGCGACACACCAGGCACACTACAAAAAGGAGACCACACCAGTATGAGTAAGAAAAATAAAATTTGTATTATGCAACAGCATAGCAGGTGGTAACCACAGTAGTCAACACGGCGCCAACCGGCACCCGGTAGATATAAACAGTGGGGACTATTTACAGTGCAGCGCCAATCGGGCCGCTGCCAGAACCAACATAAGCACAGGAATAAATGAAAGTCCATAAGCAACAATATTAGGCGCACAATCCTCCTTAACATGAAGGCATAAACCTGGGGCATCTAAACAACGCTTTATGCATCACATCAGGCCCCCACTCAAGTTTAGCATCAGGCGTAACCTACGTCTAAAGGATCATTGGTGCATAACCATCAGCAATGTACACCCTAGGAAAAAGCATTGGGCACATCAGCACAAATCATGTGAGCATTAGACATACGAATAAAGCACCATTGCCGTAGCCTGCAAGCACGAGCCTGTACCACGTTGGCATGAAAGCATTAAACATGCACAATAGGCATAATCACATGCATTAGGCATCCTTGTGGGCATGAACATTAGGCGGAACGCCAACAGCATCGGGCATACACATGAAGCCTAGAATGAAAACATCCGGTAAGGCATATAAACACACTATGCGCATGACGGCATACATCAGCAGTGGGCATCACCCTCAGTGTAGGAGCATTAGGCGTTATCATTAGGCATCACTCCCATTAGCATAAACCCAGGGGGCATCTCAATAGCACCTTATGCATAACCATACTACCAGGGGGCATAAGCCACATTAGCCGCATGAGGTATGGCACATTAGGCCTTCCCATAACCTTAGCAGGGCGCCCCTTAGAACACAATAGGGCTAAAATCAGCACTGCAGACTTGAGGGAAAAGCATTAGGTATCATCCTAGGTACAAATGCATCGTACAATCCTATTCTGCAATAAATCACTTGGGGCAATGGGCCTCGCCAGCATAAACCCCAGTCGCCCCAATCGGGGGCACAACACTCTGAAACTGGGCCCAGGCCAACTGGCCTCTCTCAGGGGCTCAGAAGCCCTATGTCCCGCAAAGTCAGGGCAGCGAAAACAAAGGTGCGCAAAGCGCTAGGGCAGGAGGGTCTCTCACTCCTCTCTCTGTTCTCCTAGGTAATCCAATGCCCCCAAAAGAATACTGGCACCGGGGGCGGGCACCGGCAATGTGCCCCGACACACCCCCCAACCACGGGATGACTGAGCCCCACTCACCACCGCGGGGTAATTGAAATATAGCGCTTAGACAGCACAGCACAGCGCTGCAGGCGTCAGCACCTCTTCCCCGTGCACCTTGAATATAGCGCTTAGACAGCACAGCACAGAGCTGCAGGCGCCAGCTTCTCTTCCCCTGGCACCTTGAATATAGCGCTTAGACAGCACAGCGCTGCAGGCGTCAGCTCCTCACTCCTGGCATTTTAGATGTAGCGCTTTGGAATCACAGCGCTGCAGGCATCAGCTCCTCACTCCTGGCACTTTAGATGTAGCGCTTGCGATGGGTTCGGTCCCACCAGCTTCAGGGACAGCAGATAGCGCACCTCTTCTGGTAATCACGCAAATAGTCCCACTAGGCGCTAGAGTGCAGGCAGAGCAGCACAGGCACTTCAACTCTAGAAATATAGCGCTCTCGCAGCGCTGCAGGTGTCAGCTCCTTACCTCCTGGGCAGTAAGATATAGCGCTCACCAGGTGCTGGGCTTAGGACGGCAGGAGAGCAGGCAGGCAATACTGGGCAAGATCAGCAGGCAGTGGGTACTCATCAGAACAGGACAGCAGCTCCTAGAAGCAGTCATCTCCCATAAAGTGGCATTCCTCCTGACACAGCAGTCTTCACTCCAGTAAAGGGCTCTCACTGGCCCTGTGGACAGCGGAGGGGTGCAGATGGGCACAGGGGCCAGCACACAGGCCCAATGTGGCGGTACCTCCTGGCAGAGTGTCCCCTCTCCTTCAGGTCCACGCTCAGTCTGAGCACATGGAGGCACAGCCCCCCTCACCCCACCTACCAGAAAGGGCTGGAAGCTTCTGGAAGGTTCCCTGGGAAACCGGTCCCAACTGGTTTAGGGGGAGGTGTAGAGCACCCTGTCTGCCAGACTTCCCTCCAAAAGCTGGGGCTGGGTGACAGACAACTAGACCGGCAACCCACCTCAGGCAGGCGGCACAAGCAGACAGAAATGGCGTCCATTTTAAAAGTAACATTGCTTTACAACAGTACAAATAAATCTGCGCACGCCATTGTGCAGTAGGTATTATTTCACACATGGTAAAAAGGCTAGGGGGGAAAAGCGAAAGATTTTAGGACAATAAGGGCCAAGTCCAACACAACACCCTCCCAGCCAAAAGCCAGGGTAGACCGATCAATGCCTTGATGGGCTTCCCTGCTTAGAGCGAGAGAACTTGGACGCGGGCCCACAACTGCAGGAACACCCGCAGGTTCTTCTCCACTCTGGAACCCGATGGTTCCCTCTCTCAACTCCTCCTGACCCAACTAGGCCACCCCACTGGTGCTCCCTAGTTGGCTGCAGCCAGGACCGGGCCCTAGGCCATCCAGATGTCTCTGGCCCTGGCTGTCTCACAGAGTGGGGGGAAGTAGCCCCAGGCCCGTAGTACCCTTTGACCACTCTCCCTCTCCTCCGTGCAGTCCCAAACTGCCAATGGTCTTCCCACCTAGGGACCACACTCTCACACTGTCCACCAGGTAGGGGCGAGGCTCTCCTCCCCCTCCCTCTCCTTCTGGGGTTCCGCCCTCTCCTCCTCTGCGGGGCACCCTCAGAACACCACTCTCTCCCTCTTCCAGGGCCGTGACCCTGCATCCGATCCACCAACCCAGGGTCTAAACCCCTAGGTTGCCCCGGTGCCAGAGGCGAGTCCTCCCTCCCTCTGTACCCCCTCCCAGAGTTCCGCACCCTCCCACCTGGAGAAGCACCCCTGGGAGACAACTCCGGGGTGACACTGCTTGCAGACGTCCCTCCCGCCAGGTCAGGCAGTACCTGTCCCTGGCCTCCCAACCCAGGATCTAAGCCCTGTGGCTGAGTCGGTGCCAGAGGCGAGTCCTTCCTCCCCCTGCACCCCCTTCCAGAGTTCCACACCCTCCCACCTGGAGAAGTACCCCTGGAAGTCAATTCCGGAGGGACACTGGTTACAGACGTCCCTCCCGCCAGGTCAGGCAATACCTGAACCGGGCCTCCCAACCCAGGATCGAAGCCCTGTGGTTGAGCCGGTGCCAGAGGCGAGTCCTTCCTCCCTCGGCACCCCCTTCCAGAGTTCCGCACCCTCCCACCTGGAGAAGTACCCCTGGAAGTGAAACCGGTAGGGACCTTGATTACAAGTGCCCCTCCCTCCAGGTCAGGCAGCCCCTGAACCTGGCACCCCAGCCCAGGATCTAAACCCTGTGGCTGAGCAGACCCCAGAACCCCTGGAGCTCTGAATACTGACGCCCCGGGTTCTCCTGACACTGGGGGATCCCCTTCCATGGACGGCCCATCGGGACAGCCTAGGCTCCCAACCTGGGGTTCCCTTATGGAACTCTCCAGGCCCTGAGACTGCGGTTGGGGCACCTCGGGACACCTCCCCGTCTCACTCCTTCCTATAGATAGGATGTGAGGCCCTACAACCCTCTCACTATCCTGGGACCTAGCTGGGCTATTCTCCACCTCTCCCACCTCGCTGGGTTGGGAGATCCCTGCACCACTCCCTTCAGGATCACTCCCCAATGCCCTCTCAGACTCTCTGGCACTCACCCAAAGGTCTGCCTCCCATGCAAGCTCCCTGGGGTCGGAGAGCCCACACTGCAACAGGTGGTGGCGCAACCCGGGAAAACAACTCTTGAGCACATGCTCCCTGATAATCAGGCGGAACAGCTCTTCCCCATCTGTCACCGCGCCACCCACCATCCACTCCTCCAGTGCAGTCCAACACACGTCCACATACTCCCCCCAAGACTGCTGGGACAGTTTCTTGCCGCCCCTAAATTCCAACCTGCCCCCCTCCTCCTGGGGATCAGGCACCATCTTCCGGTCTCTGGGAGTGGGACTTCCCGCACTGGCTTCACTCTCGCTGCCACCACTGGATCCCACCCTCACTGGTGAGTCCAGACCACAGACACCACTCTCAGGGGACAACCTACCCCCCTGAGCTAGTCTCTCCCTGGCGAAGGCCCTTTCAGCCTCAGCCATTCTCTCCTGTGCTAGGACCCTCTCGGTCTCTAGCCTCTTCTCTTCCACTCTCAGCTGCGCTAGCTCCACTCTGAGCCTTTCCAGTGCCAACTGATACTCCCTTTCTTCCCTCCTATCTACCCCCTCTTCTGGGGACAGGGAAAGGGGTGGGGCAGTGCCCCTGGGGCTGGACCCAGCACGGGACTCCCTGTCTATGGTGTCCTCATTCGCTACCGGTGTCTCTGCCCTAACATCCTCTTCCTCCTCAAAGTCACCACCCTCCAGGGTTATGGACCGGGACCCCTCACTCTCAGAGTCCTCCTCACGGTCTCTACCAAATCCATCCCTTAAATATGCGGAGGGGTAATCGGAAAGGTCCCCGTGGGGCTCTAAGGGTTCCCCCCTTCTCAGGGCCTCATAGAGGAACAACTTCCTGAGGGTGTTGCCTACTGTGGGTATCCCTCTGTCTCGGCAGAGGTCTATCACCTCCTGCTCAGTGTACTCCCCCAGGCAATCCTCGTCGTAGGTTAACCCCATCCTGGTGAGATACCCTCGGGATACACCACCCACAGTGCAACAGGGAGACACAATCCCCAACACAACACTTCCAGGAGGAAATACAGTCAGCAAAACAGTCCCCAAATCTGTGGTTACTCTCAAGTGCACCCTTTGTAGTGCAACCAGTTGTCGCTGTGGTACTGCGCAAACACAAGTCCTATCCCACCGCTGAGCACCAATGTTGGAAACGGGGTAGCGTGGTGCGGAGCGGGAAGGCTAAACCAGGAGCATTGTGTAAAGCATCCGCGCAGCACACACAGGCGACACACCAGGCACACTACAAAAAGGAGACCACACCAGTATGAGTAAGAAAAATAAAATGTGTATTATGCAACAGCATAGCAGGTGGTAACCACAGTAGTCAACACGGCGCCAACCGGCACCCGGTAGATATAAACAGTGGGGACTATTTACAGTGCAGCGCCAATCGGGCCGCTGCCAGAACCAACATAAGCACAGGAATAAATGAAAGTCCATAAGCAACAATATTAGGCGCACAATCCTCCTTAACATGAAGGCATAAACCTGGGGCATCTAAACAACGCTTTATGCATCACATCAGGCCCCCACTCAAGTTTAGCATCAGGCGTAACCTACGCCTAAAGGATCATTGGTGCATAACCATCAGCAATGTACACCCTAGGAAAAAGCATTGGGCACATCAGCACAAATCATGTGAGCATTAGACATACGAATAAAGCACCATTGCCGTAGCCTGCAAGCACGAGCCTGCACCACGTTGGCATGAAAGCATTAAACATGCACAATAGGCATAATCACATGCATTAGGCATCCTTGTGGGCATGAACATTAGGCGGAACGCCAACAGCATCGGGCATACACATGAAGCCTAGAATGAAAACATCCGGTAAGGCATATAAACACACTATGCGCATGACGGCATACATCAGCAGTGGGCATCACCCTCAGTGTAGGAGCATTAGGCGTTATCATTAGGCATCACTCCCATTAGCATAAACCCAGGGGGCATCTCAATAGCACCTTATGCATAACCATACTACCAGGGGGCATAAGCCACATTAGCCGCATGAGGTATGGCACATTAGGCCTTCCCATAACCTTAGCAGGGCGCCCCCTTAGAACACAATAGGCCTAAAATCAGCACTGCAGACTTGAGGGAAAAGCATTAGGTATCATCCTAGGTACAAATGCATCGTACAATCCTATTCTGCAATAAATCACTTGGGGCAATGGGCCTCGCCAGCATAAACCCCAGTCGCCCCAATCGGGGGCACAACACTCTGAAACTGGGCCCAGGCCAACTGGCCTCTCTCAGGGGCTCAGAAGCCCTATGTCCCGCAAAGTCAGGGCAGCGAAAACAAAGGTGCGGAAGCGCTAGGGCAGGAGGGTCTCTCACTCCTCTCTCTGTTCTCCTAGGTAATCCAATGCCCCCAAAAGAATACTGGCACCGGGGGCGGGCACCGGCAATGTGCCCCGACACACCCCCCAACCACGGGATGACTGAGCCCCACTCACCACCGCGGGGTAATTGAAATATAGTGCTTAGACAGCACAGCGCTGCAGGCGCCAGCTCCTCTTCCCCTGGCACCTTGAATATAGCGCTTAGACAGCACAGCACAGAGCTGCAGGTGCCAGCTTCTCTTCCCCTGGCACCTTGAATATAGCGCTTAGACAGCACAGTGCTGCAGGCGTCAGCTCCTCACTCCTGGCACTTTAGATGTAGCGCTTTGGAATCACAGCGCTGCAGGCATCAGCTCCTCACTCCTGGCACTTTAGATGTAGCGCTTGCGATGGGTTCGGTCCCACCAGCTTCAGGGACAGCAGATAGCGCACCTCTTCTGGTAATCACGCAAATAGTCCCACTAGGTGCTAGAGTGCAGGCAGAGCAGCACAGGCACTTCAACTCTAGAAATATAGCGCTCTCGCAGCGCTGCAGGTGTCAGCTCCTTACCTCCTGGGCAGTAAGATATAGCGCTCACCAGGTGCTGGGCTTAGGACGGCAGGAGAGCAGGCAGGCAATACTGGGCAAGATCAGCAGGCAGTGGGTACTCATCAGAACAGGACAGCAGCTCCTAGAAGCAGTCATCTCCCATAAAGTGGCATTCCTCCTGACACAGCAGTCTTCACTCCAGTAAAGGGCTCTCACTGGCCCTGTGGACAGCGGAGGGGTGCAGATGGGCACAGGGGCCAGCACACAGGCCCAATGTGGCGGTACCTCCTGGCAGAGTGTCCCCTCTCCTTCAGGTCCACGCTCAGTCTGAGCACATGGAGGCACAGCCCCCTCACCCCACCTACCAGAAAGGGCTGGAAGCTTCTGGAAGGTTCCCTGGGAAACCGGTCCCAACTGGTTTAGGGGAGGTGTAGAGCACCCTGTCTGCCAGACTTCCGTCCAAAAGCTGGGGCTGGGTGACAGACAACTAGACCGGCAACCCACCTCAGGCAGGCGGCACAAGCAGACAGAAATGGCGTCCATTTTAAAAGTAACATTGCTTTACAACAGTACAAATAAATCTGCGCACGCCATTGTGCAGTAGGTATTATTTCACACATGGTAAAAAGGCTAGGGGGGAAAAGCGAAAGATTTTAGGACAATAAGGGCCAAGTCCAACAACAACGTATTCCGTTCTCGTGTGCCCGCCCCACCGAAACTATGCACATTTAAAGCAGTACCACCCTTATATGAATGATGTAGCGAAAACCTTACACATAATACATAACCCTCATTTAACTAAATCATAACAAAATGGTGAGAGAAAAATAATACAGTGCTTAAGTCCACATAATATAACATGATAGCTTTTGTCCAGTGATCGTATCTGTATAATGACTCCTTCGTGTCGATGACTTAAATGAGCAGCCTTTGACGTGACACATCCTCCAATAATCTTTACTTGTTTTCCGTTGGGGTGCTAACCAGGGTCGGAACATTTTTAATATTCGTCTCTGAATCAGTGATCTGGAGCACACCCTTATCGTTTAAACTTCATCATGTTCAACAGCTTTCTCAAATTCGGCGTGCAACACCCTAACAATGCTCTGTTCCGTTGAGCACTAGTTATAAGTGTTTCATCAAGAAATGTAGACTTGCTGTTTGCAGGTCAACATAGGGTTGCACTGCCTGATACACTAGTGTTCAATTTTATGCACTTAAACCAAAAGTATTCAAAAGTTCCTCCTTTTTTAAACTCCAATTTTATTCACAGTTACTCAATCACGTCAAAGGCTCGAAATTCCAATAGCTTGTGCGTGTTACATGTTCCAAAATTGCCCATCCAGGCCTATTCCAAAACACTTGACAAAATTCCGAGTTCTCCCAAGTCCAATCACTACACCCAATGCATTTCGGTTCTTTAAACCTTCTTCAGGGGTATCTGTAGTATGTAAAAAATACAGCTATCAACCACAGGAATATAAATGTATTGAATCACCTGAAAAATCACTTAATATAAAACATGTTTTAAAAAACGAACCTAAAAACAATCGGGAATATCTGCCCCCATTACCATCTCATGTGACAACAGCAAAACATGAAATAAAATAAACTTTTTCCTTATATCATAATTAGTGTGCCCCACTCTAACGAACCAAAAATACCCATCTACAAACATCTCCCCATTCCAAATTATATTCTGAAAACTACTGAATTATGCACACATATGTTGTATGTAAACTCACCCCCACTCCCCAACCTAATGAATACTCCCGCATTCATTTACGATCACTCTTACATACCTGTTGTAATCTCTGCTTTAAAGCGTCTAGCTCTTCCCATACGCACTCGGACTAATTGCCCTTTTTCAAAACATATTCTAAGTTCTACTGGATTATACGCACATATGCAGTATATAAAGTCACCCCCTCACCCAAAACTCGTGAATGCTCCCGCATACATTTATCAGCATCTCGTTACGCCCCTCCATACCTTTTTTGTCACTGCTTTTCAGCGCCTTGCTCTTCACATATGCGCTTAGATTAACTGAATCACCAAACTGTGCAAACTAACGAACTTCAAAAGTTACGTTCCCTTCCGCACCTGTAAACCCTTGGTAACAACGTATTCCGTTCTCGTGTGCCCGCCCCACCGAAACTATGCACATTTAAAGCAGTACCACCCTTATATGAATGATGTAGCGAAAACCTTACACATAATACATAACCCTCATTTAACTAAATCATAACAAAATGGTGAGAGAAAAATAATACAGTGCTTAAGTCCACATAATATAACATGATAGCTTTTGTCCAGTGATCGTATCTGTATAATGACTCCTTCGTGTCGATGACTTAAATGAGCAGCCTTTGACGTGACACATCCTCCAATAATCTTTACTTGTTTTCCGTTGGGGTGCTAACCAGGGTCGGAACATTTTTAATATTCGTCTCTGAATCAGTGATCTGGAGCACACCCTTATCGTTTAAACTTCATCATGTTCAACAGCTTTCTCAAATTCGGCGTGCAGCACCCTAACAATGCTCTGTTCCGTTGAGCACTAGTTATAAGTGTTTCATCAAGAAATGTAGACCCGCTGTTTGCAGGTCAACATAGGGTTGCACTGCCTGATACACTAGTGTTCAATTTTATGCACTTAAACCAAAAGTATTCAAAAGTTCCTCCTTTTTTAAACTCCAATTTTATTCACAGTTACTCAATCACGTCAAAGGCTCGAAATTCCAATAGCTTGTGCGTGTTACATGTTCCAAAATTGCCCATCCAGGCCTATTCCAAAACACTTGACAAAATTCCGAGTTCTCCCAAGTCCAATCACTACACCCAATGCATTTCGGTTCTTTAAACCTTCTTCAGGGGTATCTGTAGTATGTAAAAAATACAGCTATCAACCACAGGAATATAAATGTATTGAATCACCTGAAAAATCACTTAATACAAAACATGTTTTAAAAAACGAACCTAAAAACAATCGGGAATATCTGCCCCCATTACCATCTCATGTGACAACAGCAAAACATGAAATAAAATAAACTTTTTCCTTATATCATAATTAGTGTGCCCCACTCTAACGAACCAAAAATACCCATCTACAAACATCTCCCCATTCCAAATTATATTCTGAAAACTACTGAATTATGCACACATATGTTGTATGTAAACTCACCCCCACTCCCCAGCCTAATGAATACTCCCGCATTCATTTACGATCACTCTTACATACCTGTTGTAATCTCTGCTTTAAAGCGTCTAGCTCTTCCCATACGCACTCGGACTAATTGCCCTTTTTCAAAACATATTCTAAATTCTACTGGATTATACGCACATATGCAGTATATAAAGTCACCCCCTCACCCAAAACTCGTGAATGCTCCCGCATACATTTATCAGCATCTCGTTACGCCCCTCCATACCTTTTTTGTCACTGCTTTTCAGCGCCTTGCTCTTCACATATGCGCTTAGATTAACTGAATCACCAAACTGTGCAAACTAACGAACTTCAAAAGTTACGTTCCCTTCCGCACCTGTAAACCCTTGGTAACAACGTATTCCGTTCTCGTGTGCCCGCCCCACCGAAACTATGCACATTTAAAGCAGTACCACCCTTATATGAATGATGTAGCGAAAACCTTACACATAATACATAACCCTCATTTAACTAAATCATAACAAAATGGTGAGAGAAAAATAATACAGTGCTTAAGTCCACATAATATAACATGATAGCTTTTGTCCAGTGATCGTATCTGTATAATGACTCCTTCGTGTCGATGACTTAAATGAGCAGCCTTTGACGTGACACATCCTCCAATAATCTTTACTTGTTTTCCGTTGGGGTGCTAACCAGGGTCGGAACATTTTTAATATTCGTCTCTGAATCAGTGATCTGGAGCACACCCTTATCGTTTAAACTTCATCATGTTCAACAGCTTTCTCAAATTCGGCGTGCAGCACCCTAACAATGCTCCGTTCCGTTGAGCACTAGTTATAAGTGTTTCATCAAGAAATGTAGACCCGCTGTTTGCAGGTCAACATAGGGTTGCACTGCCTGATACACTAGTGTTCAATTTTATGCACTTAAACCAAAAGTATTCAAAAGTTCCTCCTTTTTTAAACTCCAATTTTATTCACAGTTACTCAATCACGTCAAAGGCTCGAAATTCCAATAGCTTGTGCGTGTTACATGTTCCAAAATTGCCCATCCAGGCCTATTCCAAAACACTTGACAAAATTCCGAGTTCTCCCAAGTCCAATCACTACACCCAATGCATTTCGGTTCTTTAAACCTTCTTCAGGGGTATCTGTAGTATGTAAAAAATACAGCTATCAACCACAGGAATATAAATGTATTGAATCACCTGAAAAATCACTTAATACAAAACATGTTTTAAAAAACGAACCTAAAAACAATCGGGAATATCTGCCCCCATTACCATCTCATGTGACAACAGCAAAACATGAAATAAAATAAACTTTTTCCTTATATCATAATTAGTGTGCCCCACTCTAACGAACCAAAAATACCCATCTACAAACATCTCCCCATTCCAAATTATATTCTGAAAACTACTGAATTATGCACACATATGTTGTATGTAAACTCACCCCCACTCCCCAACCTAATGAATACTCCCGCATTCATTTACGATCACTCTTACATACCTGTTGTAATCTCTGCTTTAAAGCGTCTAGCTCTTCCCATACGCACTCGGACTAATTGCCCTTTTTCAAAACATATTCTAAGTTCTACTGGATTATACGCACATATGCAGTATATAAAGTCACCCCCTCACCCAAAACTCGTGAATGCTCCCGCATACATTTGTCAGCATCTCGTTACGCCCCTCCATACCTTTTTTGTCACTGCTTTTCAGCGCCTTGCTCTTCACATATGCGCTTAGATTAACTGAATCACCAAACTGTGCAAACTAACGAACTTCAAAAGTTACGTTCCCTTCCGCACCTGTAAACCCTTGGTAACAACGTATTCCGTTCTCGTGTGCCCGCCCCACCGAAACTATGCACATTTAAAGCAGTACTAGTGCTCAACGGAACGGAGCATTGTTAGGGTGCTGCACGCCGAATTTGAGAAAGCTGTTGAACATGATGAAGTTTAAACGATAAGGGTGTGCTCCAGATCACTGATTCAGAGACGAATATTAAAAATGTTCCGACCCTGGTTAGCACCCCAACGGAAAACAAGTAAAGATTATTGGAGGATGTGTCACGTCAAAGGCTGCTCATTTAAGTCATCGACATGAAGGAGTCATTATACAGATACGATCACTGGACAAAAGCTATCATGTTATATTATGTGGACTTAAGCACTGTATTATTTTTCTCTCACCATTTTGTTATGATTTAGTTAAATGAGGGTTATGTATTATGTGTAAGGTTTTCGCTACATCATTCATATAAGGGTGGTACTGCTTTAAATGTGCATAGTTTCGGTGGGGCGGGCACACGAGAACGGAATACGTTGTTACCAAGGGTTTACAGGTGCGGAAGGGAACGTAACTTTGAAGTTCGTTAGTTTGCACAGTTTGGTGATTCAGTTAATCTAAGCGCATATGTGAAGAGCAAGGCGCTGAAAAGCAGTGACAAAAAAGGTATGGAGGGGCGTAACGAGATGCTGATAAATGTATGCGGGAGCATTCACGAGTTTTGGGTGAGGGGGTGACTTTATATACTGCATATGTGCGTATAATCCAGTAGAACTTAGAATATGTTTTGAAAAAGGGCAATTAGTCCGAGTGCGTATGGGAAGAGCTAGACGCTTTAAAGCAGAGATTACAACAGGTATGTAAGAGTGATCGTAAATGAATGTGGGAGTATTCATTAGGTTGGGGAGTGGGGGTGAGTTTACATACAACATATGTGTGCATAATTCAGTAGTTTTCAGAATATAATTTGGAATGGGGAGATGTTTGTAGATGGGTATTTTTGGTTCGTTAGAGTGGGGCACACTAATTATGATATAAGGAAAAAGTTTATTTTATTTCATGTTTTGCTGTTGTCACATGAGATGGTAATGGGGGGCAGATATTCCCGATTGTTTTTAGGTTCGTTTTTTAAAACATGTTTTGTATTAAGTGATTTTTCAGGTGATTCAATACATTTATATTCCTGTGGTTGATAGCTGTATTTTTTACATACTACAGATACCCCTGAAGAAGGTTTAAAGAACCGAAATGCATTGGGTGTAGTGATTGGACTTGGGAGAACTCGGAATTTTGTCAAGTGTTTTGGAATAGGCCTGGATGGGCAATTTTGGAACATGTAACACGCACAAGCTATTGGAATTTCGAGCCTTTGACGTGATTGAGTAACTGTGAATAAAATTGGAGTTTAAAAAGGAGGAACTTTTGAATACTTTTGGTTTAAGTGCATAAAATTGAACACTAGTGTATCAGGCAGTGCAACCCTATGTTGAGCTGCAAACAGCGGGTCTACATTTCTTGATGAAACACTTATAACTAGTGCTCAACGGAACGGAGCATTGTTAGGGTGCTGCACGCCGAATTTGAGAAAGCTGTTGAACATGATGAAGTTTAAACGATAAGGGTGTGCTCCAGATCACTGATTCAGATGATGTGAAATCCACCACAATCAATGGGATCCTGGCCATAGTTACACACCAATGAAGAAGCCAAGGTGACACACGAAGAACACACGTACACAACTACCAACATTGCAGCTCTGACCCTGAGCAGTGGCAGCAGTCACACACACAACGTGTCACAATCACTGAAAGCTTACACAAACTGTAAATCACATGACTCGTGTAAACAACAAGTGCCAAGGGAATCCTGAATGTGTCCCATCTGCGTTTGCCCACATCCCCAGCACTGACAACAAAGACAACCTGGGATGACAACCTCATGAACATTAGTTTGCCATGCACCCACATCACAGAGAAACCAGGTCCAAGATGCTGGATGAACACAGAACAACTCAGCAAGCATCACAAACAGGAACATCCCTAGGGACACAGCCTGTGTAGGAAAAGGGAAGGGAACACGCACAGACATGCTTACACAACACAGGCCCACGCAATGTCAACAGATTACACACTGCCATGAGGGCACTCCACTCCTGTGGAAGGTCCGCTGTGCCAAACCTTGTCTGTGCACGACCCAAACATGTCAGCAGAACACTCCGTCAGTGAGTCAACAACCACAACACACAGAAGGCTCTGCTCACATCAGCCTGGGTAGGGGAGTGTCACGTCAGTCATCTGCACACACACCAAACACGTGTCAAGCAAGTTGCACTGTATACACAGATGAGTCCTTCGACATTGTTGTGCAAAACTGCATGTCCAGTGGAGCTGGGCACACAGTCAGGGAAATCGGAACATTGAACAGTGGTAAGCCCACCAGATGTGCATCAGTGTAAGACAAAGATGTTCATTTACAAATGCAAAAAGGACATCCCTGTGTCAAATGCTGAACATTACACCCTCAGACTGTAGCAAAGGATGCCATAGATCCAGACTACAACAAGACACATATCCCATGGACCACATGGAGTCCATCACTGCAACACTTCTTCGTCCTGATGTGAACACTATTACAACTGCAAATGCAGGATGCTACTCATCCACATCATGTACATCAAAAGAAAACCCAAAAGTAAACAAAAAGGGGCTTTATTCAGCAAATGTCAGGGTAAACACGGAAGTCCAAAAGAAACTAAGGCCAATGGCCAGTCCAAAATCACAGTACCAACGGGGTGAGAAGTGACAACTGGTCACACATTGCTTGCCTGCACTGGTACGGTTGGGGGACATCCTCCTTGGAGGGGCATACAAGGGGCAGGCCAGGCACCGCAGGGACAGGATCAGGGGATGGCAGAGTGAGGCAGTGAAGGGGTGGTGGGTGCAGGAGTGTCACCGGCAACTGCAGTGGAGGTGTCTGACTCAGGGGGGGCCGGCACCACTGTGGTACACAAGTCAGTTGGTGTGGGTGCTGCAACCACTGCAGTGGGCTGGACTGATGTAGTGGACTGGGTACCCACTGCGGTGCCCGAGTCAGACATGGTGGTTGTGGACTCCACTGCAGTGCATGACTCCAAGGGAGTGGAAGGGTGGGCAGATGAGGTGGGCAGGACAGAGGGGGACCCGGTCCCCACAACAGTGCCACTAACAGGCAGAGCGTCTGGGTTGGGGGTGGAAGAGCAAGTGGCAGGGGGAGGGCCTAAGCAGTCTGGGGATGCGGTATCGGTGTGTGGGGGAACCTGGGGCAGGGTGTGGCGGGGGAACCTGTGCAGTGGTGGCCTGGGGGATGGAGGAGAGAGACTGGGCGCTGGAGCTGCGTGGTGGTGATGGTGGGGTCTTGCTCTTCCTGCTCCGGGGGGACTTCCTAATGGGCTCCTGTGTCTGCCTGCGCCTGGGAGAGGGTGTCCGTGGGCGAGGGGCACTCCTCTCTGTGTGGGTGGACTTCCTCTTCCCCTGGTATGCTGGATCAGCAGGAATGGAGGAGAAGAGGCCGAGGTCACACAGGAAGATCTGCTGTGTAGGTGGGGTAGCAGGCGAGGCAAGGGAAGGGGTCTTGGAGGGAGAGGATTTGGAGGACTGCGGAGTGAATGTGGATGCCTGTGTGTGTGTGTGTTCCCCATCCCCTGTGTCTGTGGTATCAGTCCCCTGAGGATGCTTGTGTGCACGTCTTGCCTTACTCTTGGGTGTGTCTGTGCTGCTTGTGTCTGTGTGTTTGGTTGACTGTGCAGGTGTGCATGTGCTTTGGACAGGTAGGGGGGCAGGAAGTGTGGATGGGGCAGAGGTGGGAGGGGTGAGGGACTGTTGGAGGAGGGACACTGCTGCCGTCAGGGAGGAGTCCATGGACCTATTGCTCCTCTGTAGGGCAGACATACCCATCGAGATGCCCTCCATGAACGACACCAGCTGTGTCAACAGAGTGGTGTGTGCATGGAGGACACTCAGCATTGCTGTCTGCCCTACATGGAGCTGCCGAAGGAGGTACACAGACTCCTCACTCAGGGCAGCAGGGGACACAGGGGCAGGGGCTGCGGTGCCTGGCACGAAGGAGACACGCTCCCGAGCACGGGAGCCTCCACGGACCTCAGGAATGGGAGCCAATGGGAGGGCGGTGGTGGTGGTGGTGGTGGTGGTGGTGGTGGCGGGGCCAGACAGACTAGCTGGCCTTTGGTGGCTGCTGAGACCCGCCTCCACAAGGGAGTCATCCTCCGAGCTGCTGTGGTCCCCAGCTGAGGTGGATGGTGCTGAGGACTCCTCGGTGTGGCTCCCCTCGCCCTCCGTGCCACTGGGTCCCTCTGACCACTCGTCCGATGCTGACCCAGTCTGGCTCCGCTGCTCCTCCTGGTCCATGGAGCTGTCCCCTCCTGTGGCCGTGGATGTATCTGCAAACAATTAGGGAAACAGACAAACATCAGTCACCTGCACTGACCGCACACACCACAGTAAGTTCAGCACATTACAGAGCAAGCCCTGGCATCCTTAGTTGAACATTGCCTAAAGTCCTCACACAGATTCGGGGAAGCCAATTGTCAGTCTGATGGTCAACCATGGGACTCACACCCCTCCTGCCCTTGCACCCATCTGTCTGGTGCCTGTCTGATAGTAAGACCCCAGTGTGGACACATGCACCACTTAAACACAGTTGTTGGACATTGCAGGGAACACAGTGAAGTATGTGAACATGCACACATCACATCTCTTGCCACTGAGTCAGTGCAGGTGTCCGGATAAAGGGATGGTCAGAGTCTAATTAGAAATGCATGTGATGCATACCAGCACCAGACACCATGATGCACCCATGTCCGGATAGTCAATGCCACAATGGGGTGCATGTTGCACATGTCACTCCCCTGCAGGATCAGTCCCAGGAAGTTTAATGCCATGACACAGGAATGCGTGCAAAGTCATACATTACTGTCTCAAGTCACATGGCCATGGCAGCCAGCCAACAATAGTCTGCACTGTGTCACAATCCGAGGGCATGGGGAATACAAGTTATGTGACTGACAAGTGCACATGTCCATCCCCCAAAAACCACATCATCTGTACTACTATTTGTCCACGTCATACCAACTGGACATATGGGGGACATGAAACACAACTCACTGAACATGAGCACCTCACAGTGGGCTGTGAATGAAAATACAGCTGCCTGAAAGTCACAGTCGCAAACACCTGTGTGCACAGTCAAGTGATCAGACACCTATAAGTCACAGAAGTATCGTCTATCATGGTCACATCTCAGATGGCATGCTGAGCCCTAACCGATAAACATACCAGTAGTCCTGACAACGAAGACACAGCACAATGAGACAGAGGCAGACACCTGAGGGTACATTTCACTGATCACAACATGCCAGATGATACACGGGAGTGGGAGTACAGAGTGTATTGTATGCCCTGGAGTAGGCATGACTGTCCAGCTCCACCTGTAAGAGGGATGAGTCCTGGACAGTAGGCAGGTGGCTAAGCATGTGTGACACACTGGATACACATACTCCTGAGGCCCAAACATTGTTCCCACCAGCAGCATGGGTGTGTGCCAAATTCCCCAGGGACATGTGGTGAGTCAGAGCAGCAAGCGGACCACATATCAAAGTTACACCCAGATCACATGTCAGAACTTAGGCATTGTGTAAGCAATTGACCCACCCATGAATTGCACAACATAGTCACGGGAACAAATGCTGTCCCCCACCTTGAGCAAAGCAAAATGCAATGACACAGTCCCCAAATGACACAATTTCCTGACTATAAGGGCCACACATATGCGTATCAGAGGAGAAGTGGGCATGTCACAAATGAGGGACATGGGTCCTGGACCACATGACTGATGTACTGTGGAAGTTTAACCAGGCCAGAGGAGGGCACATAGCATGTCAGACAAAGTGCACAGTGCAGTCATGGACTCACCCCCTCCTTGCTGCTGTCTGTCCTTCAGCTGCCCATCCAGGTCAGGGAAGACCACCGCCAGGATCCGGAGCATGTGGGGGGTCAGGGACGGTGTCCGCCCCTCCTGCGAGGAGGCGACAGCTTCAGCTGGACCCTTGCGATCCTCCGGGTCCAGCCACGAAGGTCCTGCCACCTTTTTTGGCAGTTGCGGATCCTGCGCCTGTAGACCCCCACAGATCTTACTTTCCGGGCGATGGTCAGCCAGATGTCCTGCTTCTGGTGGGCATCAACCTGTGAGGATGACAAAGTGAAAAGGCCATTACTACACATGCAACATATACGTGCATCACACAGTTGGATATACATGTCTCAATCACAGGGGCATATGATGTACACAGGCAGTGCAACAATGGCTATGAACAGTTTGCCAGCAGTCACTACATGGTATCATTGCATGGGAAGTAAACCTAGTTGGAATGCACTGTTAAGGCACTGTACCAGTTCACTGCATGTAACTACACACTTTGGGGTGTGACAACTACTCAGTGGGCATGCTAGCCTAGCCAGTGGTGTGCACACTGAAAGTCCTGCTAGTCAGACAACATACACAATTAGTGATGCAGTGGACAGCACACTCACCTGCTCCCCTGGTTTCCCATACAGCTTGCTGTACTATGGAAGGAGGCTGTCCAGCAGGGCCTGGTTCTCCTCAAGGCTGAAGGCTGGGGCTCTCTCCACAGTACGTGCCATTGCAGGAGCCAGAGGATGCATAAACAGCAGCAGTGTTTGTGGCAGATGTCGTCCTGGAGCATGTAGTGCAGGCAAGTGAGCTCTCAGGGGAACAGCCAGCATTATATGTGTGCTGCAGAGGCAGATACTGTCCCATGTGTCCAAAGTGATAGGTCCAAGTCGTTTGCATCTTCTGAATCTGACCAATCCATGGAATAGCAGCACTAATACACGCCCACAGCATCCTTCAAATCTTCAACTTCATGACACCCATGATTTTGCAACATTGTTGTGGCTGGCCAACTGAATTCACTGCATCAGACTCGTTGGAGCTTCGAAAACGCGTCCGTTGCCATGCCAGGCCCCAGCCAATGTGTGCGCACCGTTCGGTCCATTGCTGTACAACGCGTACCCGGGATACAACGCGTACCCGCTCACATTGAATGCAATGGGCCGGCCGGGAACACCGATCGGTCCATTGCTGTTCAACGCATACCCAGTCACATTGAATGCAATGGGCCGGCCGGGCACACCGATCGGTCCATTGCTGTTCAACGCGTACCCGCTCACATTGAATGCAATGGGCCGGCCGGGCACACCGATCGGTCCATTGCTGTTCAACGCGTACCCGCTCACATTGAATGCAATGGGCCGGCCGGGAACACCGATCGGTCCATTGCTGTTCAACGCGTACCCGCTCACATTGAATGCAATTGGCCGGCCGGGCACACCGATCGGTCCATTGCTGTTCAACGCGTACCCGCTCACATTGAATGCAATGGGCCGGCCGGGAACACCGATCGGTCCATTGCTGTACAACGCGTACCCGGGATACAACGCGTAACCCGCTCACATTGAATGCAATGGGCCGGCCGGGCACACCGATCGGTCCATTGCTGTTCAACGCGTACCCGCTCACATTGAATGCAATGGGCCGACCGGGCACACCGATCGGTCCATTGCTGTTCAACGCGTACCCGGGATACAACGTGTACCCGCTCACATTGAATGCAATGGGCCGGCCGGGCACACCGATCGGTCCATTGCTGTACAACGCGTCCCTGTACAAGTCACTGGCATATGTCACCATGCCTGTCACAGGTGAACATATGCCAGCCACATATACTTCCCAGGGAGTGAGGGGCACACCTACAACACCACAGCCTGTCCACACTCTATCCTAAGGCATGTAAGGCTGCATTACCTGTTCCGTGTATGCCGGTCAACATGTTGTTTTTTGGGTGGCACTTGGGGGCAGCCACTCCCAGGCTGTGCACGTGTTCATGGGGACAGAATCCTTGGTGTGTTGTGCACATGAACACTGTGGTGTGCAACTGTTCATTTCAGGGCATGTGGCATGGTCACATTTCACGGTTGTGTATGTGTATGTCATGTCACATACCCCCTGAGTCCCATGTGGGACGGTATGTACATCCCAGGTTGACCCATTGCCACAATTGTGATGGCCCTCCACAGTCTGTGTGCATGTTGTGTTTACAATGTCTCTGATTCCATGTGCACAATGGGAGACAGTCTCCACATCCACGTTGTTTGTGCATGGACTTTGATGTTGTGCGTGTGTGTGTCACAGACGTCCATGTCTGTCCTGCAGAGGCAACAGGGACCACTACCTGTGGGGGTCATGGTTGTTTAGCTGTGGTGTATTCATGATGCACCATGTCATGCCAGTGTCCATGTGGCAATACAGGGTCCCTGGGAATCTACCTGTCGATGAGCTGTGATGCCTGGGGCACATCTGTCCTCACATGTCACTGTGGTGTGTGTTTGGAATGTGACAGCAGTACATGGGTACTGTGACTCAGCCTAATGATATCCCATAGCACAACCTGGGACTTGTTGAGGGAACATGTTGAACTGTGATGTTAGATGTTAGCCATGTAGGTGCCATACATGTCCTTGCGGAACGACACACGCATCATGTACTTGTGTCTCGTAATGATGTATCATGTGATATTGAGTCTGGTCTATGCCACATATGTGGGGTGACTGACAAACTTTCTTTCTTCACCTATGCACTGCAGGGCACCGGCTGTCCATCGGCCATTCCCTGACCTTGCAACAGTGGTTGTACGGGACTGCATCCGACGGTACCGCTTCACCAGGCCACTGATTGAGGAATTGACGGTGCGGTTGGCCCCACATTTGCAACCTGGCCGGACATACCCTACAGCGCTGACCCCCAAGGTGAAGGTGATGGCAGCCCTACACTTCTTTGCCACCGGTATCTTTCAACACACTGTGGCGTCTGCTGGTGGGATGTCACAGACCATGTTCAGCCGTGAGCTCCGCGATGTTTTGGAGGCTATGTTGAGATACCTGAACCAGTACATCTATTTCCCTAGACTTCAACAACTCACTGACGTGAAGAGTGGCTTCTATGCCCTGGGGAGGATGCCGCATGTCATTGGCTCCATTGATGGGACACATGTGGCTTTGGTACCACCACAGGCCCAAGAGCAGGCATACAGGAACCGCAAACACTACCATTCGGTCAATGCACTGGTGGTATGTCTTGCAGATATGAACATCTCACACGTGTGTGCCCGTTTCCCCGGTTCTGCACACGATGCCTACGTGATGAGGAGTAGTCGCATCCCGAGGATGATGTCACAGATGCGGAACCAGCGTGCCTGGCTTGTTGGTGTGTACTGACTTTGTACCATTGTGTGTGTTCTACAATGTAGTGTTCCACCCTCTTTTCCAACTCAGCTAATGTGCAATTGTCTGTATGTAGGTGACTCCAGATACCCCAACATGCCGTGGTTGCTGACGCCCCTCAGGAACCCTGTGACACCAGCCCAGATGCGCTACAATGAGGCACATGGTCGGACCAGGAGAGTGATTGAGCGGACATTTGGTCTCCTGAAGAGCCGCTTCCGCTGCCTAGATAAGACAGGAGGGACCCTCCCATATGCCCCAGCAAAGGTGTACAAGATTGTCATCGTCTGCTGCATGCTACACAACCTGGCAGTGCGGAAGGAGTTGCCTCTCATCCTGGATGACGATGACCAACATCCGCCACCTGTGGAGGATCCTGGGCTGGACCACGATGCCAGTGATGATGATGATGATGAGGGTGATGTCCGCACACAACTCATCACCAACTTCTTCAGCTGAATGTGAGTATCCAGGGATGTTATGTCAATGATGTGAGTTTGCATGATATGTGTTGGTGGTGTTCTGGTGCTGTTTGAGTGTGTCCATGTGCTACTTGACTGGATGCGTGCAGCGATGTGTCCTTACAGGTAGTCTGTACTCCCCAACAGTGTTGGCATGCTAACTTGGTTCTGGGTGGGTTTCTTGTGACATGTTGGGTCTGTGCATTGCACCGTATTTCCTGGCAACATCAGTGTAGGCGATGAGTCAGATGGCCCTGGTGTGTATGTGTTGTGTAGCCCTGGTGGTGTGTCTCCCTCATATGTGTCACCTTGCCATGACTCACATGCCGGTGTTGTACTTGCTGTAGCAGTTAGCATGCACAGTGTCATTTCACAGATCATCATCTCCACTTCAGAAACAACGTTGGAGTCACAACAGAGGCAAGTATGGTGTATTAGTGAGTTTATTGACATACATGTGTGAGTATAGTGCACAGGATGGTGGGTGCTGTACATTGTGATTGTAATCCAAAGTTCCAAGATGATTTGGAAGTCCTGGTAGCAGAAATGTCCAGAGTAAAGTCCACAGTCATCTGATACATTGGTCCAACTTGAGCTCCCCATGTCATGTGGGAGAGTTGTGTTGCATTCGACAGGGTGAAGAGTTTGGGCACAAAGGTGATTTTCCAGAACAGGTGTTGGCTTCCTGGGGGTTGTGCATGGCCATCTGCCTCTCAGTTGTCCTTCCTCGGACGACCCCTCTTCTTTGGGGGACCCTCAAGTGCAGGCTGCTGCGGTGCAGGGGACTCTCCGCCAGAGTCATCCTCCCTCCCTGTGGCAGTTGCAGTTGTTGCAGCACCAGATGTTGTGGGCACACAGGGAGGTGTTGACATGTTGGTGCAAATCTGGCGGAGGCATTGCAATATGTCCCTATGCACCGCCGTCTGTTCTTGCACTGTGTCCCACTTGGACTCCATGCGGGACATGTGTAAGTCCAAGCGGGCATGATGGGCAGCCTGCTGCTGTTGAATGTCCCTGAGGATCCTCACTACCTGGCTGAACTCGCCGGTGCTAGTCTGGTACGCATCTGCTATGCGTACCAGTTGTGGGTCATCATGCAGTCCAGACCCCTCTGCAAGTAGCGACCTATGTCTACCACCCCTCCCACCACCCCTGGTGACACGTGAAGGACCTGCGGTGGCACGCACAGGTGACCCTGGGCCCCCTTGGGGGTTGTTGCTGGTGTTGTTGTCCGTGGCTCCACGTTGGGCCGGGGTCCGTGTGCTGTTGGTGGTGGTGGTCCTTGGTCTGTCCGTGTCGGCAGGGGTGGTCTGTGTGTTGGCAGTTGTTGGAGGGGTGGGTGCAGGGGGTGCAGCTGGTGGTCCTGCTGGTGCTGCATGATGACTCACTGCGGAGGTGCCAGGTAGGTCTTCGTCATCCGAGGTGGGCAGAGGCTGTTCCACACCAGTGAGCTCAGTGTCCCCCAGAGCCTGGGACAGGGATTCCTCAGCGTCTGCTGCTGTGTCCCCATCATCACCTGTATTTGGAAGAGACACACAATGTATGTAATGTTTCTACAGGCATCAATGGTTCAAACACCTGACAGTTGTGACTGTACCTCTGGATACGGGCCTGTACATTGCATTGTCCTAAGTTGTCACAGTCAGCTGTTGATATTGGTGTAGCGCATAGTCCTGACAACATGAAGCATTTCAATGTGAATGTTGAGGTGTGTGCATGTCCAGCATTGGTGGTATTTGGTTGACATCCGGACATCCTTCTCCCTCCAGCCCAGTTATCCCACCATGAAGCATGCCACCCTTGCAGTGGGTGCAGGTTGACTCTCAGGATGTCAGTCAGTGGTGTCCTGCTGTTTGTTGGTGCCCAGTTCCCAGCAGGGCCTTGTGCTCCCCACAGCAGTACCCAGTGTCAGCCATCTTGTCAGTTGTTTTCCACTCCCTGTGATGTGAGCATGGTTCAGATTGGTGTTGATGGGCCAATTGTGAGGGTGAGCAATATCTGTGACTACCACTCCCATCATGCTATTGCCTCCACCCCCCTTCCCAGGATGCCCATACTTCCTTCCTTTTGAGTGTACTTCACTATGTGTGGGTGTGACAGCAATGGCAAGATGGCTGACAGTGGTGTCCTGCTGTTGGTTGGTGGCCAGTTCCCAGCATGGCCTTGTGCTCTCCACAACTGAGCACCGGTGTCAGACATCTTTGATGGGGCTTTCCACTCTCTGTGAGGTGTGCATGCTTCAGTGTGAGCTTGCTGGGCCATGTGGTTTGGGGATATTGAGCTGTGACTACCACTCCCATCATGCTATTGCCTCCACCCCCCCTTCCCAGCATGCCCATACTTCCTTCCTTTTGAGTGTACTTCACTGTGTGTGGGTGTGACAGCAATGGCAAGATGGCTGACAGTGGTGTCCTGCTGTTGGTTGGTGGCCAGTTCCCAGCATGGCCTTGTGCTCCCCACAACTGAGCACCGGTGTCAGACATCTTTGATGGGGCTTTCCACTCTCTGTGAGGTGTGCATGCTTCAGTGTGAGCTTGCTGGGCCATGTGGTTTGGGGATGTTGAGCTGTGACTACCACTCCCATCATGCTATTGCCTCCACCCCCTTCCCAGCATGCCCATACTTCCTTCCTTTTGAGTGTACTTCACTGTGTGTGGGTGTGACAGCAATGGCAAGATGGCTGACAGTGGTGTCCTGCTGTTGGTTGGTGGCCAGTTCCCAGCAGGGCCTTGTGCTCCCCACAACTGAGCACCGGTGTCAGACATATTTGATGCGGCTTTCCACTCTTTGTGAGGTGTGCATGCTTCAGTGTGAGCTTGCTGGGCCATGTGGTTTGGGGATGTTGAGCTGTGACTACCACTCCCATCATGCTATTGCCTCCACCCCCTTCCCAGCATGCCCATACTTCCTTCCTTTTGAGTGTACTTCACTGTGTGTGGGTGTGACAGCAATGGCAAGATGGCTGACAGTGGTGTCCTGCTGTTGGTTGGTGGCCAGTTCCCAGCAGGGCCTTGTGCTCCCCACAACAGAGCACCGGTGTCAGACATATTTGATGGGGCTTTCCACTCTTTGTGAGGTGTGCATGCTTCAGTGTGAGCTTGCTGGGCCATGTGGTTTGGGGATGTTGAGCTGTGACTCCCACTCCCATCATGCTTTTGCCTCCACCCCCCTTCCCAGCATGCCCATACTTCCTTCCTTTTGAGTGTACTTCACTGTGTGTGGGTGTGACAGCAATGGCAAGGTGGCTGACAGTGGTGTCCTGCTGTTTGTTGCTGCCCAGTTCCCAGCAGGGGCTTGTTCTCCCCACAGCAGTATCCAGTGTCAGCCATCTTGTCAGTTGTTTTCCACTGTCTGTGATGTGAGCATGGTTCAGAGTGGTGTTGATGGGCCAATTGTGAGGGTGAGCAATATCTGTGACTACCACTCCCATCATGCTATTGCCTCCACCCCCCTTCCCAGCTTGCCCGTACTTCCTTCCTTCTGACTCTGCTTCCCTGTGGGGTAGTGTGCCTGTGCTGAATGGATGGCTGACAGTGTTGTCCTGGTGTTTGTTTGGCTACAAGTCCCATGTGTGTCACTGTGCTTCCCACAGCATGACCCAGGGTGGTGGTTCTTTGTGGGATAATTAATTTTAGTGTGAGGCAATGCATTTTCCCAGGTGTGTTGTGTGTAGTTTGTGTTAGGGGTGTGTGTGGGGAGAGCTGCTGGTAACTATGGTCATAGCTGTCAGTCCTCCTTCCCACCCAGCCAGATATCCCACCATGGAACGTGCTTCCATTGCAGGGAGTGCAAGTTGTCTTTCAGGAAATCAGTCAGTGGTGTCCTGCTGTTGGTTGGTACCCAGTTCCCAGCAGGGCCTTGTGCTCCCCACAGCAGTAGCCAGTGTCAGCCATCTTGTCAGTTGTTTTCCACTCCCTGTGATGTGAGCATGGTTCAGAGTGGTGTTGATGGGCGTATTGTGAGGGTGGGCAATATCTGTGACTACAACTCCCATGATTCTATTTGCTACACTGACTTGACCAGCATACACAGAATTCCTTCCTTTCTGTGGGATTCCCTGTGTGGTGGTTTTGTAGTGGTGGCTACATATCTGACAGTGTTTGTTGGTTATATTTGTGCCACTGCCTAGCTTTATTTGTTGTAGGGTTTGTACATGTCATGACACAGTTACATATCACTATGAGATGGCATGTGTTGTGTTTATCTGACAGACATACACATACTTTGGGATGATTCAGTTTTTGTAACTGTGTATTTGCTAAGGGTGCATGGTTTGACTATCCCCTTGACACTGATGTGTGTGTATTGTCACACAATATTGGGTATATTGGTTGTGTACTCACCAGGCTCTGGGATGTTTTCTAGTCCATATACGCTCACTGGTGGTAGGATGGCCCGCACCTTCTCCTCCCAGGGCCTGAGGTATAGTGGTTTGGCAGGAGGGACACTGCCGGTGTGTTGGCTCAAGATGTAATCCTTCTTCAGTAGGTCCCTGACCCTCCTGCGCACATCATACCACCTGTTCTGGATGTCTTCCTTTGTGCGCAAACATGGTGCTTGTGCGTTCACCCTGTCGACGATCCTCGCCCACATCTTGGTTTTCTGCGACATGGGGGTCTGTTGGACCAGTGTACCAAACAGCTGTGGCTCTACCCTGAGGATCTCATCTACCAGGACTTCCAATTCACTATCTAGGAACTTTGGATTCTTCTTGGGGGGCATGGTGATGGGTGGTGGTGGTGAGTGATGTGTGTTGGTGTGCAAGTGAGGGTGTGTTTTGCTGGGTGTATGTGAGGGTGCTATTTGTTGAGGTGCTGATGGTGTGTGGCTTGTGTGATGGATGAGCTGTGAGTGTGTGTGTGGTTGCTGTCTGTTGGTGTTGTGTGCTGGCAGGTAATTTGAATTTGCAAAGGATCATGGTAGAGATTTGTGTCCTTTATATGGGTGGAGTTGTGGGTGTGTCTTTGTTCCCTGTTTCCCCCCAGTATTTATTGGCTTTGTAATTGCTTGTTTGGCCTTTTTTTTTGTGTTTTTCCCTTTGTACTTTTTGTGCATGTAGGAGACGTTCTTCTGAACGAGTCGGACCCTGCAGTTGTCTCGTGCGAGCTTCTCCGAGTCGTTCACGCTGTGTTTGTGCTGTTTTATGTGCTGCGTACGCGTCGGTCGCGGTGTATTGGGTTGCTCCGGCTCGCTGTTTTGTATTCGTGACGGTCGTACGGCTTGTGCTCCGTGCGACTCGGTCGTGTTTTCCACGCGTTGCATCGTACTTGGCGGGTCGGAGTTCGCGGGTATGTTTCGTTCGGGATTCTTCCTGGTGCGTGTCGGTCGGTTCGATTCGCGTGCTTTTCCGGCCGGATAGCTGTTTTCCGCGCGGTTCGGTTGTTCGTATTGTGTTCCGTACGAATCGGTCGGATTTTGCACGCTTTTCATCGTACTTTGCGGGTTGGGCTGCACCGGTACGTGTCGGTCGGAATAAATTCCGGCTCCGAGTCGGTCGGTACGTTTTCCGGCCCGGATCGGAATCGGCCCCTAAGTCTGGGAAGGTGCTGGACACTAAACATATATAATTTACTATTCACACTCCAAACTACATTAACTCTGGGAAGGTGCTGGACAGTAAACTCATATAATTTACTATTCCCACTCCAAACTACATAAACTCTGGGAAGGTGCTGGACACTAAACATATATAATTTACTATTCCACTCCATTTAATATTAACTCTGGGAAGGTGCTGGACCCTAAATATATATAATTTACTATTCCCACTCCAAACTATATTTACTCTGGGAAAGTGCTGGACACTAAACATATATAATTTACTATTCCCACTCCAATTAATATAAAATCAGGGAAGGTGCTGGACACTAAACATATATAATTTACTATTCCCACTCCAAACTATATTAAGTCTGGGAAGGTGCTGGACACTAAACATATATAATTTACTATTCCCACTCCATTTAATATTAACTCTGGGAAGGTGCTGGACACTAAACATATATAATTTACTATTCCCACTTCAAACTATATTAACTCTGGGAAGGTGCTGGACACTAAACATATATAATTTACTATTCCCACGCCAAACTATATTAACTCTGGGAAGGTGTTGACACTAAACATATATAATTTACTATTCCCACTCCAATTATTATTAAATCAAGGAAAGTGCTGGACACTAAACATGTATATTTTTCTATTCCCACTCAAATTTATATAACATCATAAAATATTGTGGTCACTAAACATATATAATTTAATATTCATAAATCCGAAATCTAAAATTCTTAAATGTTATTACTCAGTATCAAATTTATAAATCATATTCGTAAATTAAAAGAAATCATATATTTTAAATTTAAAATACTAAACAAAAACTT
The DNA here is from genome assembly GCA_963921515.1 of Calotriton arnoldi. Taxonomy (NCBI): domain Eukaryota; kingdom Metazoa; phylum Chordata; class Amphibia; order Caudata; family Salamandridae; genus Calotriton; species Calotriton arnoldi. The sequence goes on from CAWUFW010002484.1 coordinate 249,136, forward strand.
TGGAGCATATTTCCATATATACAATCTATTTATTAATTGTAAATTATAAAACATATTTTTATCAATATATCATTATTATAACAAAATATATATATTTTTTAAATTTATAAAATATATATATATTTTAATATTATTAACAAATTTTGATACATTCATTAAATTCAATTAATATCTCTAATTTTTTATAAAATTCAACTTTAAAAAAAATATGTAATTTTTTTTAAACACATTTTTCCCCTATTAACACATTACATAAATAAATTTTAAAAAAATTAAAAAAATTAATAAAAATATATTTTTTTAATTTTTAAAACATTTTTATATAACAATTAATTTCCCACCCTTACTCCCTATAAACTCAACATCCAGCTTCTAAAAAACAATTTTAATTTAATTTTTCAAAATATTATTTTTTTCTATATTTTGTATCAAATTATTTAAAACACTCCCCACCCTTATTCCCAATAAACCCAACATCCCATTCCTAAGAAACAATTTTAAATTAATTTTAAAAAATTTAAAATGTTTTTATGTTTTTAATCAAATTTTTAAAAACACTCCCCACCCTTATCCCCTATAAACCCAACATCCCACTCCTAAAAAAAATGTTTTAAATAATTTTACAATTTTTATTTTTTTTAAACATTTTTTATCAAATTTTTTTAAAACACTCCTCACCCTTATCCCCTATAAACCCAACATCCCGCTCCTAAAAATGATATTACTATTCAAAAATTCTATAACATTAATTAACTATTATTATAACATTAACAAACATATAACAATGAAAAATATTACTATAACGATATTTTTGCATAACGATATTTTAACAAGCGACATTTATTACAACGATATTTTTTACAACACACTAAATCGATATTTTATACTTTGATATATTTAACATCGATATTTAATACTTTCGATATTATCAACTCGATATTATAACACATCGATATTAAAATTTCGATATTATATCCACTTACCCTTTCATGTGATGGAAGTCAAGTTTTTCGATGTGATCTTAACTCCAAAAGGCTTTAGTATGGCAGAAAGAAAAATTCAGGAAGTGACTTAGGGCCTGATCACAAGTTTGGCGGTGCAGCGTCGGGTCCGTCCCGCCGCCGCACCCCCAAACCTGTGGTGAGGCCGCCCGTCAGATTAATAGTTTCCTCCTGTCTGGCGGGCTTTTTTTTTGCCGTTCCCATGGCGGTGCCTCTAAAAACAGGCACCGCAATGGGAACGCCAAAAACAGTTCCTGCATGGCATGGACTTTAGAAAGTCAATGCCGTGCAGCTACTGGTGTGCATGCACATGCCCTCCTGTGTGCATTCACAGGGAATATAGCGCTTTAGTACGCAATGCATTACATTGCGTGCTATTACAACGACCGCGTTGTTAGTACGCGATGCATTTACATCCCAAGTCTTTACAACGACTTCCACTAGGGGGTGCGCTGGACTTAGGAATAGTACTATTTACTATTCCTACTCCAGTTTGCGCAACAGTAGGGAAGGTGTTGGAATTCATTTCCAATACCTCAGCGCCCCCTAGTGGAAGTCGTTGTAAAGACTTGCGATGTAAATGCATTGCGTACTAACAACGTGGTTGTTGTAACAACCGCGTTGTAAAGGTATCGCGGTGTAATGACCGCGTTGTAAAGGTTGTTTCCCATCCACAGGGCGCAGAGGCACAGGAAGCCCTGTAGGGCCCACTATATTTCCCCCCCCCCCCAAGGTTTTCATGGATGAGGAACCGCCATAAAAACCTGGCGGAGGGAAAACTCCTAATATGCTTGGCGGGATCGCGTTGGTTCCGCCAAGCATATTGATGCCTTAAACCACCGCAATACCACCAGGGAACGGCGTTTGCCTGGCGGCCACGGTGGGGCTGTGACGGTCCCACTGCCCAACTCATAATAGGGCACTGGGCAGACCCCCACGAGTCTGGCGGTCCTTGGTCTGCCATATTCGTGATCAGCCCCTAAGTGGCCAACACTTAAGACAGTGCAAGATGAGCAATGTTTTTTTGGATTTGCCAATTTTTATCCAAGATTCATTGAATGGTTCTCTTATGTCATTGCTCCAGTTGCAAATCTGCTTTGGAAGAAACCCTCCCTGTTTGTTTCAGAGAAGCCAATGTGGCATTTGAACATCTCAAATAAGCTTTTACCACAGCTCCTGTTTTGGCGGTTCAGTGACAAAGGATCAAAACCATAAATATCGTGCTACCAAAATATTATGTCAAAAATATTGATCACAAAAATATTGTTTTCTATGCATATAATGGTAAGTACAAAAATATCAAACAAAACTATCGCTATACACTAATATCGAACAAAATATATATAAAAATATTGTTTTATATATTTATTTAGTTAAAATTAGTAAATATGAAGAATTTTAACTTGTCAAAGCAAAGAATTGTCCTTTGGAGACTACTTCACCACCAGACTTTCCACTCAATCACTCCAAGTTACATACATTCAATCTTGAGGGTTACTGTTCTGACCAAAAAACAGTGTGCTTACACATAAGCACACTGTTGTTTGGTCAGAACAGTAACCCTCAAGATTGAATGTATGTAACTTGGAGTGATTGAGTGGAAAGTCTGGTGGTGAAGTAGTCTCCAAAGGACAATTCTTTGCTTTGTTCCGATTGAACCCTAGTCCTTTGGATGTTAAAGGGTCCCTCTAACTTTTTGTAAGAATTTTAACTTGTAACATTATTATAATGTTAATTAAACATGTTTAAATAATATTTAAGGATATATATATATAAACATATACTTATTATAAACACACACATATATATTTACATGTGTTTGTTGATGTACACATATATCAATTAAAACTAAAAATACAAATTATCATTAGAATTTATATTATAACTTTTTTAAGTTTACTAATATAACTACGTATAAATATATACATATATATAAACATACAAATACAAAAAATAAAAGCTATAACAAATAAAGTAGAAAACACTTTAAGAACATTACAATTTAATCATGCATAAAAAGTAAACAATAAGAAAAATATATTTTACTGAAAATATCTTAAAAACAACAAACATTTCTTGATGTAAAAAATATAAAATTATATACACAAACAAATAATAATACATAATTAAACAATGCTAACAAATTTCAGAAATAATAAATATACTTATCCCACTCCAGTCGACGCAACAGTAGGGAAAGCATTGGACACAGAAGAGCTAAAAATTACTATTCCCACTCCAGCCTGTGCAAAAGTAGGGAAAGTGTTGGGCTGTGGAGGGGTAAAATTTACTATTCCCACTTCAGTTGGTGCCACAGTAAGGAAAGCGTTAGACTCAGGTGGGGTTAAATTCACTATTCCCACTCCAGTCAGTGCAACAGCAGGGAAAGCGTTAGACTCAAGAGGGGTAAAATTTACTAGTCCCACGCCAGTAGGTGCAACAGTAGGGAAAGCATAGGACTCGGGAGGGGTAACATTTACTATTCTCACTCCAGTCGGTGCAACAGTAGGGAAAGCGTTGGACTCAGGAGGGGTAACATTTACTATTCTCACTCCAGTCGGTGCAACAGTAGGGAAAGCGTTGGACTCAGGAGGGGTAACATTTACTATTCTCACTCCAGTCAGTGCAACAGTAGGGAAAGCGTTGGACTCAGGAGGAGTAAAATGTACTATTCCCACTCCAGTCGGTGCAACAGTAGGGAAATCATTGGACTCAGGAGGGCTAAAATGTACTATTCCCGCTTCAGTCGTTGCAACAGTCGGGAAAGCATTGGACTCAGGAGGGGTAAAATTACTATTTCCACTCATGTCAGTGCAACAGTAGGGAAAGTGTTGGACTGCAGAGGGGGTAAAAGTTACTATTCCCACTCCAGTCTGTGCAGCAGTAGGGAAAGTACTTCACTCCAAACACATACCATATTTTAAAAGATTGTATTAATTATTATATATATATATATATATATATACGTTTTAAAAACAATTAAACAATGTGCATAGTTATAATTTATTAAAATAATTATTATCAAATAAAAAATGCCATTAATTGATTATTTAATTACATTCCCACACTATACTCCCACATACTAAGCAGCCCAAATGTTAAAGATAATGAAAATACAAAATTATAACACAATTAACATATTAAGTAATACATGAAATAATTAATAATAAATTAACAATTAATTGTTAATTAATTATTACATCAATATCTTCCCACTCTGTCCCCCTAAGAACACAACACACACCTAATATATAACATAATAAATATATTTATTAAATAATTTACATATTTATAAATAAATTACACATTTTAATTCAAATTATTCATTAATTAAAATGTAATATTTACTTAATTAGCTTCCCACCCTATACCCCTACAAACCCAACAACCCACACATAAAATATAGCTTAAAAAATATAATAATTGTACAGTTTACATAATTATTATTAATTAAATACTAATGAATTATTAATTAATACAATATTACTTTATTAACTTCCCACCTATACCCCTAAAACACAACCCGCACCTAAAACATAACTTAATAAAAATATTTACACAATTTATTGAATTAATGATCAATTAAATAATTAATAATTAATCAATTATTACTTAATTAATTAGCCACCCTATACCCCTACAAACCCAACAACCTGCACCTAAAACATAACTTAAAATATTAATAATTGCACAATTTACATAATTAATTATCAATTAAATAATTAATAATTTATCAATTATTACTCAATAAACTACCCACCCTATACCCCTACAAACCCAACAACCCGCACGTAAAACATAACTTAACAAAATAATAATTTCACAATTTACATAATTAATAGTCAATTAAATAATAATTATTTTTTTAAATAAATATTTAATTAATTATACTTAGTTTACTTCCCACCCTGTACTCCTATAACCCTCACAACCTGCTACGACACTATAAATTACTATAAACAAATTAAATTAAAATTAATAATAACTTAAAATTCTAACTATATTAAAAACATTAACAGCAATTATACAAACAATATATAACATACAATTACAATATTATTTAAAAAACATAAAGATAATTAGAAACAATATTTTTTACAACGATATGATTGCAACCGATATTAACAACAACGATATTCTTGAAAAGATATTACTTACCTAAAACATCGATATTTTTGCCAATGATATTCCTGCATCACAATATTTCCATGACATGATAATGAAAACTCGATATTAGTGTCACTCGATATTTAGGACTCGATATTTTGTTCCAAGAGAGTTTTGGTACATCCTATTCCTGAACTACCCTTTATCATGAAGACAGATGCATCTAATGTAGCAGTTAGTGCAATTTTATCTCAGCAAGTTGAGAAACCGATCAAATGCACTCTCTTGCTTATGTCTCACAAATTAAATGATGCTCAGTTAAATTATACTATTGTGGAACAAGAATTACTTGCAATTGGAAATTCCTTCAGGGAATGGAAACATTACTTGTTAGGTTCCAAACACTCTGGGGCCGATTCCGATCTCGGTCGGAGGCGTACCCAACACCATTCGGTCGGGAAAAAAGCAATGCGAAAGCCTGTTTCCCGACCGATCCGTACAGCACACCGAACGAGTAAGTACAATGCGCACAACAGCAAAGAATCCGGCCGAGCCGTACTCACCCAAACCAGGTCCTGTTCCCCGACCGAGGCGAAGCCGGAAACGCTGAATCGAGTCGCACAGAAGCCAAAATGCAGCCCCGTCCGGCCGAACGAGTACGATGCGCTTTCCGTACGCGCCGAACCCGTCGCTACGCACGGCACGTCAAAGCATCCGGGAGAGGCGCACATAAGCTCCGATTCGCGCCACAACATGATCCACGGCTCCGAGACGAACACAGCAGCGACGAGGACGACGCGAAGCGACGAGGACGAGGCGGGCGACGAGGACGAGGCGGAAGCGACGAGGACGACGCGAAGCAACGAGAAGGACGAACGACACGAACCAACCATGAATCCCTTTCTCCCGATCATACCAATATTCTACATTTACTACCGGAACAGGCACGGACGCGTACGGCGCAGAAGGTAAGCCAGACACCAACCACAAAACACATACAACACGTACACGACACATCACACACACACAGAGGGATGCAGAATATACTTACACCAGCAACAGCAGCACCATAGGGGCGGGATGCCCATCACCAATGCCACATATGCACACAGGGGCCTGAATGCGCACCACCACCCCTACCCAGGGGGCTGGATGCCTACCACTACTACCACCCTCACCCAGGGGGGCTGGATGCCTACCACTACTACCACCCTTACCCAGGGGGGCAGGATGCCTACCACTACTACCACCCTCACCCAGGGGGACAGGATGCCTACCACTACTACCACCCTCACCCAGGGGGGCAGGATGCCTACCACTACTACCACCCTTACCCAGGGGGGCAGGATGTCTACCACTACTACCACCCTCACCCAGGGGGGCAGGATGCCTACCACTACTACCACCCTCACCCAGGGGGGCTGGATGCCTACCACTACTACCACCCTCACCCAGGGGGGCAGGATGCCTACCACTACTACCACCCTCACCCAGGGGGGATGGATGCCTACTACTACTACCACCCTCACCCAGGGGGGATGGATGCCTACCACTACTACCACCCTCACCCAGGGGGGTAGGATGCCTACCACTACTACCACCCTCAGCCAGGGGGGCAGGATGCCTACCACTACTACCACCCTCACCCAGGGGGGCTGGATGCCTACCACTACTACCACCCTCACCCAGGGGGCAGGATGCCTACCACTACTACCACCCTCACCCAGGGGGCTGGATGCCTACCACCACCCTTAGCCAGGGGGGCAGGATGCCTACCACCACTACCACCCTCACCCAGGGGGGCTGGATGCCTACCACTACTACCACCCTCAGCCAGGGGGGCTGGATGCCTACCACTACTACCACCCTCACCCAGGGGGGCAGGATGCCTACCACTACTACCACCCTTAGCCAGGGGGCAGGATGCCTACCACTACTACCACCCTCACCCAGGGGGGCAGGATGCCTACCACCACCCTTAGCCAGGGGGGCAGGATGCCTACCACTACTACCACCCTCACCCAGGGGGCTGGATGCCTACCACTACTACCACCCTCACCCAGGGGGCTGGATGCCTACCACCACCCTTAGCCAGGGGGCAGGATGCCTACCACCACTACCACCCTCACCCAGGGGGGCTGGATGCCTACCACTACTACCACCCTCAGCCAGGGGGCTGGATGCCTACCACTACTACCACCCTCAGCCAGGGGGGCTGGATGCCTACCACTACTACCACCCTTACCCAGGGGGGCAGGATGCCTACCACTACTACCACCCTCACCCAGGGGAGGCAGGATGCCTACCACTACTACCACCCTCACCCAGGGGGGGCAGGATGCCTACCACTACTACCACCCTTACCCAGGAAGGGCAGGATGCCTACCACTACTACCACCCTCACCCAGGGGGGGCAGGATGCCTACCACTACTACCACCCTCACCCAGGGGGGGCTGGATGCCTACCACTGCTACCACCCTCACCCAGGGGGGCAGGATGCCTACCACTACTACCACCCTTAGCCAGGGGGGCAGGATGCCTACCACTACTACCACCCTCACCCAGGGGGGCAGGATGCCTACCACCACCCTTAGCCAGGGGGTAGGATGCCTACCACTACTACCACCCTCACCCAGGGGGGCTGGATGCCTACCACTACTACCACCCTCACCCAGGGGGGCTGGATGCCTACCACTACTACCACCCTTACCCAGGGGGGCAGGATGCCTACCACTACTACCACCCTCACCCAGGGGGGCTGGATGCCTACCACTACTACCACCCCCACTCATAGGATGGACAATGCATGACACAACCAGCACACCACAACCTAGGGAATGCAAGAAGAAGACATCCCCCAACACCATGACAAGCGTGTGTAGACTGTGTCAAATGCCTACAACACCGAACATGACTTTGAACATACAATGTGACCCTCTAGCACATGTGCCACACATATATGTGTGTGGCACCCACAATGCAAGCAGGCCATGACCATTGTGGCAATGGGGTCCAAACCCCCATCATCACAGTGACCAAAAGGTAAGTGTGGGGTCCATAGCTGAAGCACATTTTGAACATTGTGGCAATGGGGTCCAAACCCCCATCATCACAGTGACCAAAAGGTAAGCGTGGGGTCCATAGCTGAAGCACATTTTGAACATTGTGGCAATGGGGTCCAAACCCCCATCATCACAGTGACCAAAAGGTAAGTGTGGGGTCCATAGCTGAAGCACATTTTGAACATTGTGGCAATGGGGTCCAAACCCCCATCATCACAGTGACCAAAAGGTAAGTGTGGGGTCAATAGCTGAAGCACATTTCGAACATTGTGGCAATGGGGTCCAAACCCCCATCATCACAGTGACCAAAAGGTAAGTGTTGACAAAGAAAGAGGTGCAACTGCCAAACTGCATGGATGATTCCTGGTCACAGAACAACAAACACATCAGTGGCAAAGTAGTGTATGTGTCCCATTGCAACATAAATTGGGGGAGCCAAATCCTGCAGTGCAAATAAGACATAACTTTGGCCATGTGCAGACAAACAACACCCATGGGGGCTGACACCGTCAACAATCATCAATGACACAATGACAGAAGTGACCATCAGAATGCAGACCCACATATTTGCACCAATGGGCACACACATGCAGATACCCTGTGGAGACTGCAGATGTGAGGTGAACAGATACCATATCATGGCAGCAATGGGACACACAAACCATGATCATTGTGCTGACCGATGACCTAGGAGTCCCAGGGACAGCAGGGGAAACCCACCAAACTACATACAGCCAATGGCACACCCAAGATATGCCAATGCAGTGGTGCAGATGCACAAACACAAACAGGCAGACCCACACTGCACATCATACACAACAGGTGAGGGGGGTGCCAGTGTCCCCAGGCAACCACACAACACATGAGGAGACCTGAATACCAATCATACAGATGTGCATACAGTGCCACACAAAGGTAACTCATGGATCCAAATCCCCTATGTGGGCAAGCAGGCATTGTCAGATGAGAGGGAGCACAAATCACACATGTCACACAGGCACGTAGGGACAGCAACTGACACAGCAAGACACAGACACACCACAGCACCACCCCCAGGGCCCCCACAATGTGGTGACCCTGGGCTGCATTACAATCCCACTGTGATGACAAAGCTAAATGTGGTTCACACTGTGAACCACAGTCATGTGTACTGAGCAACTAACTACCATCACACCTACACAAGCACAAATCAAACAGCATGGCCAGTAAGCCAAGGCCAACATGGAGGCAGGGGCCTAGCCGGGCAACAACTCTCATCTGCACACACTCAACACCACACCCTCGACCTCCAACAATGTGCAGCAGTGAAGCACACATGCACTGGTGACATTGCACATGCACCCATGACTATTCCAGGGTGGTGGGTGGGAACCAAGGTGCAGAAACACATCACACATGGACACTCAACAAGACTCCTGAATGTCTGACACACTGCACACTACGCCGTACATGGACATGACGGCAATACCACACCAACCAATGGGATCACAGCCACAGTCACACACCAATGAAGAAGCCAAGGTCACCCACAAAGAACACACATAGACAACAACCAACATTGCAGCCCGGACCCTGAGGAGTGCCAGCAGTCACACACACAACGTGTCACAATCACTGAAAGATAACACAAACTGAAAATCACATGACAGGGGCAAACAACAAGTGCCAAGGGGAAACCTGACTGTGACCCATCTGCGTCTGCACACAAACTCAGCCCTGACAGCAAGCACACCTATGGGTGACACCCTGATGACCAGTAATGTGCCATGCACCCACATCACAGAGAACCCAGGGAGAAGACTTTGGGGGAACATAGCTCAACTCAGCTAGCATCACAAACAGGTACAACACTAGGGATCACAGCATGCACAGCTAAACGGAAGTGAACACACAGACATGCACATACAACACACACCTTGGGCGCAGGCAATGTCACAGGAGTACACACTGCCATGAGGGGACTCCACTCCTGTGTGAGGAAAGCTGTGCCATATGTTGCCTCAGTAGGGCCCCACCATGTCAGCTGAGCACTTGGTCACACAATCAACAATTAGCACCAAATGAGGGCTCCCGTCACATCAGCCTGGTCATGGAAGTGCCAACGGAATCATCAGCACAGATCCAACACACTTGTATAGCAATGTTGCACTGACAACACAGATGAGTCCTTCCCCATTGATGCCCAAACCTGCATGTCCAGTGGAGATGGCCACACGGTCAGGGAAGTAGACGAATTGAACAATGGCAGGCACAACAGATGTGCAGGGGTGGAAGCCACAGATGTGAAATAGCCAATCTAAGTAGGAAATCCCATTGCCAAATACTGAACACATGACACCCTCAGATGCTGCTATGGATGACATGGATACACCACAGGATAGGACACATTCCCCCTGGACCACATGGGTTCCTGCACAGTAACACTTCATTATCATGAGACCAAATATCACCATCACTGCAGCAAGGGCATGGTTAGCATCATCAACATCATGTACATCAGAAGCAAAAGCACTAGAGAACAGAAAGTTGCTTTATTCAGCATATGTGGCATTAAAAGTAGAAGTCCGGTAGAACATAAACAAAGGCCAATGGCCAGTCCATCAACAAAGTCACAAGTGGGTGACAGTGGCAGATGCCACCCTACACATGCCTGCACAAAACCAGGGACAATCCACTAGGAGGGGCAACCGGGGGCAGGCCAGGCACCGCAGGGACAGGATCAGGGCTCACCAGGAGGAAGCAGGGAAGGGGTGGTGGGTGCTGGAGAGCCACTGACAACTGCAGTGGAGGTGTCTGACATGGTGTGTGCCGGCACAACTGGGGGCATGGCTCAGATGTTGTGGGTGCCGGCACGACTGCAGTGGACCCTGCAGATGGAGTGGACAGGTCCGCCACTGCAGTGCCCAAGTCAGACAGGGTGGTAGTGGACTCCACTGCAGTGCCTACCACCAGGGGAGGAGAATGGGGAACAGGCAAGGTGGGCTGGACAGAGGGGGAGGACACCCTCACCACATCAGTGGCACAGACAAGCGCAGCGGGGGTGTGGTGCCGGGAGAGCAAGTGGCAGGGGAGAAGGCCGGAGCCTCTTGGGGATGGTATATCTGTGGGTGGGGGAACCTGGGGCAGGGTGTGGTGGGGGCACCTGTGGAGTGGGGGCCTGAGGGATGGAGGAAGGAGACCTGGTGCTTGAGCTGCAGGGCGGCGGCGGGGTCTTGCTCTTAGCACTCCGGGGGACTTGCAGGTGGGGGCCTCAGTCTGTCTGCGCCTGGGGGAGGGTGTCCGGGGGCAAGGGGCACTCTGCTCCGTGTGGGGGGCTTCCTCTTCCCCCTGGATGCTGGGGCAGCTGGATCGGAGGGGAAGAGGCCGAGGTCACTGAGGAAGAGGCGCTGGGTCTTTGGGGTTGCAGGTGAGGCAAGGGAGGGTGCTTTGGAGGGAGAGGCAACTGAGGACTGCGCAGTGCCCGTGGATGCGTGTGTGTGTACCAGGGCCCCATCCCCTGTGAGTCTGGTTTCAGTTCCCTGACTGTGCGTGCATGTGCGTTTAGTTTGTGGCGTGTGCGTCTGTGTGCTGGACGTGTGTGTGCTGGTGTGTGCCTGTGCCGGTGTGTGTGAGCTTGGGACGGGTAAGGTGCTGGGGAGTGTGGATGGAGCAGAGGCAAGAGGGGTGAGGGACTGTCTGAGGAGGGACACTGCTGCCGTCAGGGAGGAGTCCATGGACCTGTTGCCCCTCTGTAGGTCAGGCATGCCCGATGAGATGCCCTCCATGAACGACACCAGCTGAGTCAACAGTGCGGTGTGCGCATGGAGGACACTCAGCATGGCTGTCTGCCCTACATGGAGCTGGCGAAGGAGGTACACAGACTCCTCACTCAGGGCAGCAGGGGACACAGGGGCAGGGGGTGCGGTGCCTGGGCCAAAGGAGACACGCTCCCGAACATGGGAGCCTCCACGGACCTGGGGAATGGGAGCCGATGGGAGGGCGGTGGTGGTGCTGGTGGTGGCGGGGACAGCAACACTAGCTGGGGTGTGGTGGCTGCTGACACCCGCCTCCACAAGGGAGTCATCCTCCGAGTTGCTCTGGTCCTCAGCTGAGGTGGATGGTGCTGAGGACTCCTCGGTGTGGCTCCCTCGCCCTCCGTGCCACTGGGTCCCTCCGACCACTCCTCGGCTGCTGACCCAGTCTGGCTCTCTGGCTCCTCCTGGTCCGTGGAGCTGTCCCCTTCCGTGGCCGTGGATGTATCTGCAAACAATGGGGAAACAGACAGACATCAGTCACCTGCACCAAACGCACACACCACTGTGAGCACAGCACATTACAGAGCAAGCCCTGGCATCATTAGTTGTACATTGCTAAAAGTGCCCTAACTGAACAGGAGAAGCCAATTGTCAGTCTGATGCCAAGCATGGCACTCACATCCCACATGGCCTTGCACCCATCTGTCTGGTGTCTGTTGGATTGCAACACCCCAGTGTGGACACATGCACCAAGTACACAGTAGTTGGACAGTGCAGAGGACACGGTGTGGCATGTGGACATGCACACATCACAGCTCTTGCCACTGAGTCAGTACAGGTTTCCGGATGAAAGGGATGCCCAGAGTCAAATAGGAAATGCATGTGATGCATACCAGCGACAGACACCATGATGCACCCATGTCCTGATAGCCATCGCCACAATGGTGTGCATGTAGCACATGTCACTCCCCTGCAGGACCACCAATAAGTTGACACATGCCATGGCAGAGGCATGACTGCTAAGTCATACATCACTGTCTCAGTGATGTATGACTTGGCAGCCAGACAACAACACTATGCACTGTGTCACAATAGTAGGTCATGGGGAATGCAAGTCCTGGAGCTGCACAAGTGCACATGTACATCCCCCACACAACACATCATCTTAACCCTCATCTGTCCAGGTCATACCTATTGGACATATGGGAGACCTGTGACACTACCCTCTGAACCTGAGCCCCTCACAATCTGCTGTGAATGGGGAACAGCTGCCTGAACTTCACATTCGCATACCCCAGTCTGCACGCGCAGCTGATCAAACACCTATGTGACACACAAGTATCGTCTCCTATGGTCACATCTCCAGGGGCATGCTGAGCCCCTACCAAGAAACACCCCAGCAGTCCTGGCAACTAATCCACAGCACACTGACACAGAGGCAGACACCTGAGGGGTCAAATCACTGTGCACAATGTGTCAGCTGATACACGGGAGTGGGAGTACAGAGTGCATTGCATGGCCTGGAGTAGGCATGACTGTCCTGCTCCACATGAATGAGGGATGTGCCCTGGACAGTGGATAGCTGGCTATGTATGTGTGACACACGTAATCTGCACACTCCTGGGGCCCAAACATTGTTCCCACCCGCTGCATGGGCGTGTGCCACATACCCCAGGCACATGTGGTGGCTCAGCTCAGCAAGTGGACCGCATATCAAAGCAACACGCAGATCACATGTCCAAACACAGGCGTTGTGTGAACAATGGACCCACCCATGATGCCCACAACAGAGTTAGGGAAACAGATGCTGTCCCCCACCTTTAGTGAAGCAAACTGCAAGGACACAGTCCCAAGTGACACAATTCCCTGAATGTAAGGGCCACACCTGGGTATCAGATGAGCAGTGGGCAGTGCACAATAGAGGGACATGGCTCCTGGACAACATGACTGCTGCACTGTGGCAGCTGAACCAGGCCAGAGGAGGGCACAAAGCATGTAATACAGAGTTCACAGTGCAGTCTTTGACTCACCCCTCCTTGCTGCTGTCTGGCCTTCAGCTGCCCATCCAGGTCTGGAAACACCACCGCCAGGATCTGGAGCATGTGGGGGTCAGGGTCCGTGTTCCGCCCCTCCTGCGAGGAGGCGACAGCTTCAGCTGGACCCGTGCAATCCTCCGGGTCCAGCCCCGAAGGTCCTGCCACCTCTTCTGGCAGTTGCGGATCCGGCGCTTGTAGACCCCCACGGACCGGACGGCCCGGACGATGTCCTTCCAGATCTCCTGCTTCCGATGGGCATTAACCTGTCAGGATGACAAAGTGAAAAGGCCATTACCACACATGCAACATATCCGTGCATGACACAGTTGTATATACATGTCTCAATCACAGGGGCACATGATGTACACAGGCAGTGCAAAGCTGCCCATGGACAGTTTGCCAGACGTCACTACATGGTATCATTGCATGGGAAGTAAAACCATGTTCAAATGCACTGTCACTGCACCATACCTGTCCAGTGCAAGTCACTACACACTATGGGGGTGACAACTACTCAGTGAGCCTGCTAGCCAGTGGCGTGCAGACTTCCAGCCTTGCTAGTCAGACAAAATGCACATTCAGAAAGGCAGTGCACAGAACACTCACCTGCTCCCCTGGTGTCCCATACAGCTTGCTGTACTGTGGAAGTAGGCTGTCCAGCAGGGCCTGGTTCTCTTCAAGGCTGAAGGCTGGGGCTCTCTCCACAGTACGTGCCATTGCAGGGTCCAGAGGGGCAGAGACAGCAGCAGTGCAGTGGCAGATGTCGTCCTGGAGCATGTAGTGCAGGCAAGTGAGCTCTCAGGGGAACAGCCAGCAATATATATGTGCTGGAGAGGCAGATACTGTCCCTTGTGTCCAAAGTGATAGGTCCAAGTCGTTTGCATCTTCTGAATCTGGCCAATCCATGGAATAGCAGCACCAAAACACGCCCACAGCATCCTTCAAATCTTCAACTTCATGACATACATGATTTTGCAACATTGTTGTGGGTGACCAACTGATTTTCCAGCAACCGACTCGTTCGAAATTCGAAACGCGTCCGTTGCCAGGCAAGCCCATTGTCAATGGGTGCGCACCGATCGGTCCATTGCGGTACAACGCGTACAGGGGTACAACGCGTACCCGCACACATTGAATGCAATGGGCCGGCCGGAGGCACCGATCGGTCCATTGCAGTACAACGCGCACAGGGGTACAACGCGTACCCGCACACATGGAATGCAATGGGCCGGCCGGAGGCACCGATCGGTCCATTGCAGTACAACGCGCACAGGGGTACAACGCGTACTCGCGCACATTGAATGCAATGGGCCGGCCGGAGGCACCGATCGGTCCATTGCAGTTCAACGCGCACAGGGGTACAACGCGTACCCGCACACATTGAATGCAATGGGCCGGCCGGAGGCACCGATCGGTCCATTGCAGTACAACGCGCACAGGGGTACAACGCGTACCCGCACACATTGAATGCAATGGGCCGGCCGGAGGCACCGATCGGTCCATTGCAGTACAACGCGCACAGGGGTACAACGCGTACCCGCACACATTGAATGCAATGGGCCGGCCGGAGGCACCGATCGGTCCATTGCAGTTCAACGCGCACAGGGTACAACGCGTACCGCACACATTGAATGCAATGGGCCGGCCGGAGGCACCGATCGGTCCATTGCAGTACAACGCGCACAGGGGTACAACGCGTACCCGCACACATTGAATGCAATGGGCCGGCCGGAGGCACCGATCGGTCCATTGCAGTACAACGCGCACAGGGGTACAACGCGTACCCGCACACATTGAATGCAATGGGCCGGCCGGAGGCACCGATCGGTCCATTGCAGTACAACGCATCACTGTACATGTGACTGGCATATGTCAGCATGCCTGTCTCAGATGGACATATGCCAGCCACAGATGGCTCCCAGGGAGTGAGGGGCACACCTACATCACGACAGCCTGTCCAAACTTTATCATAAGGCATGTAAGGCTGCATTTCCTATTGTGTGTATGTTGGTGTACATGTTGTCCTGTGGGTGTCACCTGTGGGCAGCCACCCCAGGCTGTGCACGTGTTCATGGGGACAGGATCCTGGGTGTTACGTGTACATGACCACTGTGATGTGCAACTGTTCATATCTGTGCATGTGCCATGGTCACATTTCACGGTGGTGTATGTGTATGTCATGTCACATACCCCGTGAGTCCCATGTGGGACGGTATGTTTGAGCCAGGGTGTCCCAGTGGCACAATAGTGATGGTCCTCCACAGTCTTTGTGCATGTAGTGTTTACAATGTCTCTGATTACATGTGCACAATGGGAGACAGTCTCCACATCCACGTTGTGTGTGCATGGACTTTGATGTTGTGTGTGTGTGTGTCACAGACGTCCATGTCTGTCCTGCCGTGGCAAGTGGGGCCACTACCTGTGGGGGTCATGGTTGTTTTGCTGTGGTGTATACATGATACTCCATGTAATGCCAGTGTCCATGTGGCAATACAGGGTCCCTGGGAATGTACCTGTCGTTGAGCTGTGGTGCCTGGGGCACATCTGTCCTCACATGTCACTGTGGGGGTTATTGTGACACGGCAGCAGGAGATGGGAACTGTGACACGGCCTCATGATATCCAATGGGCCAACCTGGGACTAATTGATGCCACCTGTTGGACCGTGTTGACAGATGTTGGCCATGTATGTACCATACATGTCCTTCCGGAACTGCACACTTCATGTAGTTGTGCCTCATAATGATGTATGTTGGGATCTTGAGTGTTCTCAATGCCGCATATGTGGGGTGACTGACAATCTTGCTTACTTCTCCTCTGCACTGCAGGGCTCCTGCTGTCCATCGACCATTCCCAGACCTGGCAACGATGGTGGAACGGGACAGCATCCGACGGTACCGCTTCACCAGGCAGCTGATTGAGGATTTGGCAGTGCAGTTGTCCCCACATTTGCAGCCTGGCCGGCCGTATCCTACAGCGCTGACCCCCAAGGTGAAGGTGATGGCAGCCCTACACTTCTTTGCCACCGGTACCTTCCAACATACTGTGGCGACTGCTGGTGGGATGTCACAGACCATGTTGAGCCGTGTGCTCCGCGATGTTTTGGCGGCAATGTTGCTCTTCCTGAACCGGTACATCTATTTCCCTAGACTGCGACGACTCACTGACGTGAAGAGTGACTTTTATGCCCTGGGGAGGATGCCGCATGTCATTGGCTCCATTGATGGGACACATGTGGCTTTGGTACCACCACAGGCCCAGGAGCAGGCCTACAGGAACCGCAAGCACTACCACTCGGTCAATGCACTGGTGGTGTGTCTTGCAGACATGACCATCACACACGTGTGTGCCCGTTTCCCTGGTTCAGCACACGATGCCTTTGTGATGAGGAGTAGTCGCATCCCCAGGATGATGGCACAGATGCAGAACCAGCGTGCCTGGCTTGTCGGTGTGTACTGACTTTGTGCCATTGTGTGTGATCTGATCTGTAGTATTCCGCCCACTTTTCCAAGTCAGCTAATGTGCACTTGTCTGTCCGTAGGTGACTCGGGATACCCCAACATGCCGTGGTTGCTGACACCCCTCAGGAACCCTGTGACACCAGCCCAGATGCGCTACAATGAGGCACATGGTCGGACCAGGAGAGTGATTGAGCGGACCTTTGGTCTCCTGAAGAGCCGCTTCCGCTGCCTGGACAAGACCGGAGGGTCCCTCCCATATGCCCCTGCGAAAGTGTGCAAGATTATCATCGTCTGCTGCATGCTCCACAACCTGGCAGTGCGGAAGGAGTTGCCTCTCATCCAGGATGACAATGACCAACATCCGCCACCTGTGGAGGATCCTGGCCTGGACCACGATGCCAGTGACGATGATGATGATGATGATGATGGTGATGTCCGCACACAGCTCATCACCAACTTCTTTAGCTGAATGTGAGTATCCTGAGGTGTCATGTCAATGATGTGAGTTGGCATGATGTGTGGGTGGTGCTCTGGTGCTGTTGGAGTGTGTCCATGGGCTACTTGACTGGATGTGTGTTGCGATGTGTGCTAACAGGTGGGCTGTACTCCCCAACAGTGTTGACATGCTAACTTGGTTCTGGGTGGGTATCTTGTAACATGTATTGTGCATGAGTTTTGCTGTTATGTCCTGTACTCCATTGCTTTTGACTGTGTGTCATTTCTGTCCTTCACAGGGTACTTTCAGATTCGTTTGGTCAACTGTGTCCACCGACGACGTGATTGCACATCCAGGCTGGTAGCTGTTGTGTCCCTACAGGTGATGTGCGCCACACCCATGGACTTCCTTCCGTCTACAGTTGTTGACTGTGTGCCCGCTGCCAGGTGGGATTACCTTGCATCTGTAGTGGTTACGACATGTTGCAACTGTGTAATAAACCTGTGCTTCACTTTGTGATGTGCGTTGTCTGTGGTCACACATTTGACTGCCATTTGCTTACTGCACCTGTGGGCTACTTGACTACAACTGGGAATGGGTGTGGTGTCTGTGCATTGCACCGTCTTCCCTGGCAACATCAGTGTAGGCAATGAGTCAGATGGCCTAGGTGTGTATGTGTTGTGTAGCCCTGGTGGTGTGTCTCCCTCATGTGTGTCACGTTGCCTGTACTCACATGCCTGTGTTGTCCTTGCTGTTGCAGTTCGCATACACAGTGTAATTTTGCAGTTCATCATCCCCATAACAGCACCCACGTTGGAATCACGACAGAGGCAAGTATGGTGTATTAGTGTGTTTATTGTGATACATTTGTGTTAATAGTGCATAGGATGGGTAGTGCTGTACATAAATCTTGCAATCCGAAGTTCCTAGGTGAATTGAAAGTCCTGGTAGACAGGATCCCCAGTATCGGGGCCACAGTTGTCTGACACATTGGTCCAACTTGTACTCCCCATGCAATGTGTGGGAGTAGTGTTGCCGTCAACAGGGTGAACAGTCTGTGCACAAAGGCGAACATCCAGAACAGGTTCAGGCTTCCTGGGAGTTGCGCTTGGCCATCGGCCTCTCACTTTTCCCTCCTCGGACGACCCCTCTTCTTGGGGAGGGGCCCTCAAGTACAGGCTGCTGCGGTGCAGGGGACTCTCCGCCAGAGTCCTCCTCCCTCCCTGTGGCAGTTGCAGTTTGTTCGGCACCAGATGTTGTTGGCACACAGGGAGGTGTGGACTGGTTGCTGTTCATCTGGCGGAGGCATTGTAAAATGTCCCTGTGCACCGCCGTCATCTCATGCAGTGCATCCCACTTGGACTCCACGCGGGACATGTGTGAGTCCACGCGGGACATGTGTGACTCCACGTGGGACATGTGGGAGTCCAAGCGGGCATGATGGGCAGCCTGCTGCTGTTTCATGTCTCTGAGGAGCCCCACTACCTGGCTGAGCTCTCCGGTGCTGGACTGGTACGCATCAGCTATGCGTACCAGTTGTGGGTCATCATGCACACCAGCAACGTCTGCAAGCAGCGACCTCTGTCTCCCACCCCTCCCACCACCCCTGCTGACATGTGCAGTGTGTGCAGTGGCACGCACAGATAACCCTGGTCCACCTTGGGGTTGGTGGTGGTGGTGGTGTCCATGGCCCCAGGTTGGTCCAGGGTCCCTGTGCTGGTGTTGCTCCTTGTTCTGTCCATGTCGGCAGGGATGGTATTCGTGGTGACAGTCGTTGGAGGGGTGGGTGCAGGGGGTGCAGCTGGTGGTCCTGCTGGTGCTGCAGCTGGTGGTCCTGCTGGTGCTGCATGTTGACTTGCACCGGATGTGCCAGGTTGGTCTTCATCGTCCGAGGAGGACAGAGGCTGTACGACGCCAGTGAGCTCGGCATCCTCTTGAGCCTGGGACTGGGACTCCTCAGCGTCTGCTGCTGTGTCCCCATCATCACCTGTTTTTGGGAGACACAAACAATGTATGTTATGTTTCTGCAGGCATCAATGGTTGACACACATGACAGTTGTGACTGTGCCTCTGGGTGCGGGCCTGTACATTGCATTGTCCTAAGTCGTCACAGTCAGGGGTTGATATTGGTGTGGCACATTGTCCTGCATTATTTGGGCATTTCTATGTATTTTCTGGGGTGTGAACATGGTCTGCATTGGTTGTGTTTGGTTGACAGCCGGCCCTCCTTCCCACCCACCCAGCCAGTCAGTTATCCCACCATGGAACGTGCTTGCGTTGCAGGGAGTGTAAGTTGTCTCTCAGGATGTCACTCAGTGGTGTCCTGCTGTTTGTTGGTGCACATTTGCCAGCAGGGCCTTGTGCTCCCCACAGCAGTAGCCAGTGTCAGACATCTTGTGAGTCCTTCTCCACTCCCTGTGATGTGAGCATGGTTCAGGGTGGTGTTGATGGGACAGTTGTGGGGGTGAGCTATGTCTGTGACTACGACTCCCATCATGCTATTGCCTCCTCCCCCTTCCCAGCATGCCCATGCTTCCTTCCTTTTGACTCTGCTTCCCTGTGGGGTGGGCTGGCTGTGCTGACAGGATGGCTGGGAGTGTTGTCCTGGCAGTTGTTTGGCTAGAAGTCCCAAGAGTGTCCCTGTGCTTCACACAACATAACCCAGGGTGGTGGTTCTTTGTGGGATCTTGTGTTAGGATGGGGGCATTGCATTCTACCAGGTGGGTTCTGTGGAGTTTGTGTTGGGGTGTGTGTGAGGGGAGGTGCTTGTGACTATGGTCAGTGCTGCAAGTCCTCCTTCCCACCCAGCTAGCCAGATATCCCACCATGGAACGTGCTTGCATTGCAGGGAGTGTAAGTTGTCTCTCAGGATGTCAGTCAGTGGTGTCCTGCTGTTTGTTGGTGCACAGTTGCCAGCAGGGCCTTGTGCTCCCCACAGCAGTAGCCAGTGTCAGCCATCTTGTGAGTCCTTCTCCACTTCCTGTGATGTGAGCATGGTTCAGGGTGGTGTTGATGGGACAGTTGTGGGGGTGAGCTATGTCTGTGACTACGACTCCCATCATGCTATTGCCTCCACCCCACTTCCCAGCATTCCCATACTTACTTGCTTTTGTGGGGAGTTCAGTGTGTGTGGGTGTGAGAGCAATGGCAAGATGGCTGACAGTGGTGTCCTGCTGTTGGTTGGTGTGCAGTACCCAGCATGCCCTTGTGCTCCCCACGACACAGCAACAGTGTCAGACATCTTTGATGGGCCTTTCCACTCTCTGTGGGATGTGCATGCGTGAGTGTGAGCTTGCTGGGCCATGTGGTGGGGGATGTAGAGCTGTGACTACGACTCCCATCATGCTATTGCCTCCTCCCCCTTCCCAGCATGCCCATGCTTCCTTCCTTTGACTCTGCTTCCCTGTGGGGTGGGCTGGCTGTGCTGACAGGATGGCTGGGAGTGTTGTCCTGGCAGTTGTTTGGCTAGAGGTCCCAAGAGTGGCCCTGTGCTTCACACAACATAACCCAGGGTGGTGGTTCTTTGTGGGATCTTGTGTTAGGATGGGGGCATTGCATTCTACCAGGTGGGTTCTGTGGAGTTTGTGTTGGGGTGTGTGTGAGGGGAGGTGCTTGTGACTATGGTCAGTGCTGCAAGTCCTCCTTCCCACCCAGCTAGCCAGATATCCCACCATGGAACGTGCTTGCATTGCAGGGAGTGTAAGTTGTTTCTCAGGATGTCAGTCAGTGGTGTCCTGCTGTTTGTTGGTGCACAGTTGCCAGCAGGGCCTTGTGCTCCCCACAGCAGTAGCCAGTGTCAGCCATCTTGTGAGTCCTTCTCCACTTCCTGTGATGTGAGCATGGTTCAGGGTGGTGTTGATGGGACAGTTGTGGGGGTGAGCTATGTCTGTGACTACGACTCCCATCATGCTATTGCCTCCACCCCACTTCCCAGCATTCCCATACTTACTTGCTTTTGTGGGGAGTTCAGTGTGTGTGGGTGTGAGAGCAATGGCAAGATGGCTGACAGTGGTGTCCTGCTGTTGGTTGGTGTGCAGTACCCAGCATGCCCTTGTGCTCCCACGACACAGCAACAGTGTCAGACATCTTTGATGGGCCTTTCCACTCTCTGTGGGATGTGCATGCGTGAGTGTGAGCTTGCTGGGCCATGTGGTGGGGGATGTAGAGCTGTGACTACGACTCCCATCATGCTATTGCCTCCTCCCCCTTCCCAGCATGCCCATGCTTCCTTCCTTTTGACTCTGCTTCCCTGTGGGGTGGGCTGGCTGTGCTGACAGGATGGCTGGGAGTGTTGTCCTGGCAGTTGTTTGGCTAGAGGTCCCAAGAGTGGCCCTGTGCTTCACACAACATAACCCAGGGTGGTGGTTCTTTGTGGGATCTTGTGTTAGGATGGGGGCATTGCATTCTACCAGGTGGGTTCTGTGGAGTTTGTGTTGGGGTGTGTGTGAGGGGAGGTGCTTGTGACTATGGTCAGTGCTGCAAGTCCTCCTTCCCACCCAGCTAGCCAGATATCCCACCATGGAACGTGCTTGCATTGCAGGGAGTGTAAGTTGTTTCTCAGGATGTCAGTCAGTGGTGTCCTGCTGTTTGTTGGTGCACAGTTGCCAGCAGGGCCTTGTGCTCCCCACAGGAGTAGCCAGTGTCAGCCATCTTGTGAGTCCTTCTCCACTTCCTGTGATGTGAGCATGGTTCAGGGTGGTGTTGATGGGACAGTTGTGGGGGTGAGCTATGTCTGTGACTACGACTCCCATCATGCTATTGCCTCCACCCCACTTCCCAGCATTCCCATACTTACTTGCTTTTGTGGGGAGTTCAGTGTGTGTGGGTGTGAGAGCAATGGCAAGATGGCTGACAGTGGTGTCCTGCTGTTGGTTGGTGTGCAGTACCCAGCATGCCCTTGTGCTCCCCACGACACAGCAACAGTGTCAGACATCTTTGATGGGCCTTTCCACTCTCTGTGGGATGTGCATGCGTGAGTGTGAGCTTGCTGGGCCATGTGGTGGGGGATGTAGAGCTGTGACTACGACTCCCATCATGCTATTGCCTCCTCCCCCTTCCCAGCATGCCCATGCTTCCTTCCTTTTGACTCTGCTTCCCTGTGGGGTGGGCTGGCTGTGCTGACAGGATGGCTGGGAGTGTTGTCCTGGCAGTTGTTTGGCTAGAGGTCCCAAGAGTGGCCCTGTGCTTCACACAACATAACCCAGGGTGGTGGTTCTTTGTGGGATCTTGTGTTAGGATGGGGGCATTGCATTCTACCAGGTGGGTTCTGTGGAGTTTGTGTTGGGGTGTGTGTGAGGGGAGGTGCTTGTGACTATGGTCAGTGCTGCAAGTCCTCCTTCCCACCCAGCTAGCCAGATATCCCACCATGGAACGTGCTTGCATTGCAGGGAGTGTAAGTTGTTTCTCAGGATGTCAGTCAGTGGTGTCCTGCTGTTTGTTGGTGCACAGTTGCCAGCAGGGCCTTGTGCTCCCCACAGCAGTAGCCAGTGTCAGCCATCTTGTGAGTCCTTCTCCACTTCCTGTGATGTGAGCATGGTTCAGGGTGGTGTTGATGGGACAGTTGTGGGGGTGAGCTAATGTCTGTGACTACGACTCCCATCATGCTATTGCCTCCACCCCACTTCCCAGCATTCCCATACTTACTTGCTTTTGTGGGGAGTTCAGTGTGTGTGGGTGTGAGAGCAATGGCAAGATGGCTGACAGTGGTGTCCTGCTGTTGGTTGGTGTGCAGTACCCAGCATGCCCTTGTGCTCCCCACGACACAGCAACAGTGTCAGACATCTTTGATGGGCCTTTCCACTCTCTGTGGGATGTGCATGCGTGAGTGTGAGCTTGCTGGGCCATGTGGTGGGGGATGTAGAGCTGTGACTACGACTCCCATCATGCTATTGCCTCCTCCCCCTTCCCAGCATGCCCATGCTTCCTTCCTTTTGACTCTGCTTCCCTGTGGGGTGGGCTGGCTGTGCTGACAGGATGGCTGGGAGTGTTGTCCTGGCAGTTGTTTGGCTAGAGGTCCCAAGAGTGGCCCTGTGCTTCACACAACATAACCCAGGGTGGTGGTTCTTTGTGGGATCTTGTGTTAGGATGGGGGCATTGCATTCTACCAGGTGAGTTCTGTGGAGTTTGTGTTGGGGTGTGTGTGAGGGGAGGTGCTTGTGACTATGGTCAGTGCTGCAAGTCCTCCTTCCCACCCAGCTAGCCAGATATCCCACCATGGAACGTGCTTGCATTGCAGGGAGTGTAAGTTGTTTCTCAGGATGTCAGTCAGTGGTGTCCTGCTGTTTGTTGGTGCACAGTTGCCAGCAGGGCCTTGTGCTCCCCACAGCAGTAGCCAGTGTCAGCCATCTTGTGAGTCCTTCTCCACTCCCTGTGATGTGAGCATGGTTCAGGGTGGTGTTGATGGGACAGTTGTGGGGGGCAATATGTGTGACTGCGACTCCCATGATGCTATTGGCTACACTGACTTGGCCAGCATACACAGAATTCCTTCCTTTGAGTGGTCTTCACTGTGTGTTGGTGTTGTTGTGGTGGCTACATGTGTGGATGTGTTTGTTAGTTCTATTTGTGCCACTGCCTAGCTGTAGTTGTAGTTGTGTTTGTACATGTGTTGGCACAGTTGGATGTGACTTTTTTGATGGCATGTGTTGTGTTTATCTGACTGACATACACATTTTGGGATGATTCTGTTCTGGTTGCTGTGTAATTGCTATGAGTGCATGGTTTGACTCTCCCCTTGACAGTGATGTGTGTGTTTTGTGGCAGTATATTGTGTACATTTGTTGTGTACTCACCGGGCTCTGGGATGTCCTCTAGTCCATATACGCTCACTGGCGGAAGGATGGCCCGCACCTTCTCCTCCCAGGGCCTGAGGTATATTGGCTTGGCAGGAGGGCCACTGCCGGTGTATTGGCTGTTGATGTAGTCTTTCTTCAGCAGGTCCCGTACCCTCCTGCGCACGTCATACCACCTGTTCTGGATGTCGCTCTTTGTGCACCGACATGGTGATTGTGCATTCACCCTGTTGATGATCCTCTCCCACATCTTGGTTTTCTGGGAGATGGGGGTCTGTTGGACCAGTGTGCCAAACAGCTGTGGCTCTACCCTGAGGATCTCGTCTACCATGACTTCCAATTCACTATCTAGGAACTTGGGATTCTTCTTGGGGGGCATGGTGATGGGTGGTGATGGTGAGTGATGTGTGTGTTGGTGTGCAGGTGAGGGTGTGTGAGTGTGTGTTTTGCTGGGTGTATGTGAGGTAGGTATTTGTTGGTGTGCTGATGGTGTGTGGCTTGTGTGAGGGATGAGCTGTGGGTGTGTGGTTGCTTTCTCTTGGGTGCTGGCAGTGGAATGGCATTTGCAAAGGCTCATGGTTGTGATTTGTGTCCTTTATATAGGTGGAGTTGTGGGTGTGTCTTTGTTCTCTGTCCCCACCCCCAGTATTTATTGGCTTGGTAATTGCTTGTTTGGCCTTTTTTTGGGTGATTTTTCCTTTGTGCTGTTTGTGTATGTTGGAAACGTTCTTGTGACCGAGTCGGACCCTGCATTTGTCTCGTACGGTGTTCTCCGTTTCGTTCGCGCTGTGTTTGTGCAGTTTTCTATGCTGCGTACGCGTCGGTCGCGGTGTTTTGTGTTGCTTCGGCTCGGTTTTGTATGCGTGTCGGTCGTACGGCTTGGCCTCCGTCCGACTCGCTCGTGGTTTTCGCGCCTTGCATCGTACTTTGCGGTTTGGAGTTCGCGTGTACGTTTCGGTCGGATTTGTTCCGGGTGCGTGTCGGTCGGTTGGATTCGCGTGTTTTTCCGGCCGGATTGCTGTTTTCCGTGCTGCTCGGTCGGTCGACTTGGTTTCGGTACGTGTCGGTCGGATTTTTCACGCCTTGCATCGTACTTGGCGTGTCGGGCGCCACGGGTACGTGTCGGTCGGTATTATTTCCGGATCCGAGTCGGTCGGTGCTTTTTCCGGCCCGAATCGGAATCGACCCCACAGTGACTGTATTTTTATCATCGCACCCTATAATTAATTAATTCAGCTCCCAGTTTACACCCAAACCTTTAAGATGGACACTGTTTTTTGACAGAATTAGATTTTGTTATTACTTTTCGCCCTTGTAAAGACAATTATGAGGCTCTATCTGTATAAGAGGATCCAGAACACAAGAAAGAAAATGTTCTACAATCAATCATAGATCCTTCATGTGTGATCTATGCAGTTGACTCTAAGGAGACTGCTTGCACTTCCCATCTCTGCTGCCAATTACATCAATCATAAAGAACTGGGGCTGCGATACCTGGAAGATTTGATCCGCGTCCGGCCAGCCTGCTATGGTTACCAATATGGAAAAACCCTGAGTCTGTTCTAACAAGAGACATAATATTGGATTGCCTTTCCCTGAACAAAGGTTTGCAAATCCCCTCAGGGTGGCTTTACATGGCCCTGTGCGATACCGGAACATCACAAAAAGCACACAGGCCTTGTAAATATGCCCCTCAGTTCCAAAATATCACTTGGCTGGCAGAGTACTGTAGATATCCGCTTAGATAATGCCCAGAGAAGTTGTGGTTTCCCAATACTCAATGTATGAGTGTCCTATAAGGCAGTGGATCTGCTCCCCAATGCAAGTTTCAGTGTACCATTTGTTTGGAATGATGTAATTGTTGGAGTATACTATGTCCTGGATGTTGTATTGCAATGAAATCGGGCATATGCTCCACATAGCACGGAAAAATAGACAACATTCAAATTTTTTTGTAGCTGGCAGAGAAACCACTTAGCACATTAACATAACATGCATGATGGCAATTCACACCCTCTTTACACGTTTCTCATATCACCGATTTTACCCATTTAGGGCCCTTTTCCGATTCGGGTTGTAAAACGTACCGACCGACACGGACCGGGACTGGAGTCCAACTGACACGTACGTATGACCGTACGAGTACGATGCTATGCGTGTGATTTCCAAACGAGTCTCACGGAGCGCAATCCGCACGATCGAGCTGCACGGTAAACAGTGACTCGCCCGTAGAAGGAGCGCGAAACGTATCGCCCGACAGGGACCCGGACCCGGACTGGACCCGAACGACACGTACACGCTCCGTACGACCGTACGAGTACGATGCAATGCGTGCAAAAGGAAAATGACTCGCACGGAGCACAATCCAGAAAAACGAGACGTACGGGAAACAGTGACTACCATTGAAAACAGCCCGTCGCGACCGACGCGTACGCAAACGCTGCAACAGAGCACATTGTGAGTGAGACAGACTCGGAGTACCTCTCAATTGCCCCTGTCAGCGTCCTTCCCAGTCAACTGAACGTCTCCATCATGCACAACAAAACCTACGTCTAAATCCAGAGACAAAAAAACAAACAAGCAATGTCCAAATCAATAAAGAAATAAGAAAAAAAAATTCATGAACAAAGACACACCCACAACTCCACCTACATAAAGGCCCAAATCCACTACCATGATCCTTTGCTATTTTCAAACACATGACAGCAGAGAAGACAACTACATTGCACTCTGAGCCACACCCACAACTCACTCACCACACAACATCCACACCATTATCACCTCCTAAACACACTCACAACAAGCAAGTGAAACTGACACCCACTCACCCTCACTTACACCCTCACACACACATCAATCTCCACAACCACCCAGCACCATGCCCCCAAAGAAGAATCCAAAGTTCACAGATAGTGAGTTGGTAGTCTTGGTTGATGAAATACTCCGAGTAGAGCCACAGAAAACAAAGATGTGAGAGGATCGTCGACAAGGTGAACGCACAAGCACCTTGCCTGCGCACAAAGGATGACATCCAGAACAGGTACTACGATGTGCGAAGGAGGGTCAAGAAGCTCATAGCCAGAGAGCATGCCTTGAGCCAGCGTACTGGCGGTGGCCTTCCTGCAAAACCTACATACTTCACGTCCTGGGAGGAGAAAGTGCGGGCCATACTCCCACCGGAGGGCATCCATGGATTGACAGGAATACCAGAGCCTGGTGAGTACACAACCAATCTAGTCAATATTGTGTGGCAATACACACACATCACTGCCAAGGGGACATTGAAAACAAGTAGCGTTAGCAAAGCCAAATTAAGCCCGAAAAAAGTAATTCTGTGATGTGTATGCCAGTTACACAAACCCAATAGCTGCTATCTCAGAGTAATATAGAACTAGGTCATAACATGTAAAAACCTAACAACAAATACAGCAAGGCATTGGTACTAAACACCACCAAACACTGTCAGCCATCTTGCCAAACCTGTCACACTACCTCACAGGGAAGCTGATTCACAGGAAGGAAGGTCGGGTATGCTGGGAGGGTGGGTGTAGCCAAAAGCTGGATGGGAGTTGTAGTCACCCCCTCCCACATGGTCCATCAAGCCCACCCTGAACCACGTTCACCTCACAGGGAGTGGAAAAGTACTGACAATATGGCTGACACTGGGCCCTGCTATGGGGAGCACAAGGGCCTGGTGGGGGTTGTGCTCCAACAAACACCAGGACACCACTGTCAGCCATCTTGACAGCACTGCTACACCACCTCACAGGGAAGCTGAGTCACAGGAAGGAAGGTTGGGTATGCTGGGAAGGTGCCTGTAGCTGAAAACATTATGGGAGTTGTAGTAACAGTCAAAAGTCCTCATCCCACATGGTCCATCAAACCCACCCTGAACCATGCTCACCTCACAGGAAGTGATACCAAAGGGGATGATGGACGGAGCGTTAGAGCAAATCAAACACTCACCCCCAGTCAACTGATCTGGGTTTAATCCATCATCATTCTTTAGCTCACTCCACCACCCCAGTTCAGACATGGCCATATGCAAATCAGTCTGACCCTGTGCCTCATGGGAACAGTCCAGCCCGAACTGCCAAGCCATGTCTTCCCTGGACCGGAAACAAGCATCCTGGGACCGGTTTCGGGTTCAAAACCCTCATCAGCCAGGCTATCTTGAATCCAGTGGCAAAGTGAGCAAGGGACCCACGTCTGGGCATACCCTGCCAACTTAGGGCAAACAAAGCGATACACAAAGGGGATGATGGACGGAGCGTTAGAGCAAATCAAACACTCACCCCCAGTCAACTGATCTGGGTTTAATCCATCATCATTCTTTAGCTCACTCCACCACCCCAGTTCAGACATGGCCATATGCAAATCAGTCTGACCCTGTGCCTCATTAAACCCAGATCAGTTGACTGGGGGTGAGTGTTTGATTTGTATCCTCTCACTGTCTGGGCCTGCAGTGTGGCAGGGGTGCCCCCTGGCCTGGCTGTGAAGGTGTGTGCCCTCTATGACAATTGGGGAGGTGCAGACATAGCACATACCAAAACACACACCCCAAACCACATATACACCATTCACAGGTGACACATGACAGTGAATGGAATGGCCACAGCAACATAGCTGACACCGTAGCATGGTGTCATTTACACAAGGCACTGCGGTGATCTGCATTCCACTCCTACATCGTGCAGCGGTGATTGCATCCCTCACACAACTCTCCCCTCACTGTCATTGACACTTGCAACACAAGGAGTAACCTGGCCTGGGTAGGAGTAGGCATACAACTCACAGCAGCATAAGTCAAACACACAAACCTCTGGCCCTCTCTCTCATGAGCATGGGAAAGTCTGCGATCTGCCGTGGTCAATACCCCTTAACATGGAGGACATTGACCACATAAATGACATCATCACACACAGAACTTTGCCCCAACATCATTAGCTATGGATAACACCATCACATGTGTGAAATGATATGTGAACTAGGGACACACGCAACAAAATAGTATCACCACAGTGAATGCAGCCACACCGTACTGTGACCATGTTGTTCAGACACAACAATGTTACTCACAAATACAAGCACAAATGCCAGCACACATCGTCCAAACGTGCTACACATTGCAAGTGGAAGTGCATGTATGTCATTGTTAAAGTACAAATGTTGAGAGGAGGGACACACCTGTGTCAGGCACATGAGGGCACTTGAGTAGCAATGCCCATGTACAATCAAACAATCATGAAATGAGATGTTCATGCACACAGCTCTACGTGCCCATCAAAATGCACAAGCATCAAATGACATTGTGCTAAACCAAAATAGACACCTGTCTCTGACAATGTAGGATAATGCAATGTACATACACTCATCATGATGTGCAGTGGCAACTGTAATGTGTGTGAACCGTTGATGTGTGCAGAAACATTACATACATTGTGTGTCTCTTCCACCCACAGGGGATGCTGGGGACACAGCAAGAACAGAAGAGGAATCCCAGTCCCAGACTCTGGATGACCCTGAGCTCCCCGGTGTGGATGCCTCTATGTCCTCTTCGGACGAGGATGAACAACCTGGCACCTCGGTGTGGCTCCACTTCCAGCCCCAGCAGCTGCAACATCAGCACACCCTGCCACCACTCCTGGACCATCTGCAAACACTTCAATCACCACTGCCAACACAGACAGACCAAGGCAACAGGACAACGACGGCACAGGTACACAGGGCACCCAGGAGCTGATGGACAACAACACCAGTTACAACAACACAGACAGGGGCCCAGTGTCGCCTGTGCCTGCCAGGGCAGGTCCTGCCCGTGTGGGTAGGGGTGGTGTGAGGGTGGTCAGGGTGAGGCCACTGCCTGCAGATGGGGCTGGACTACAGGAAGATCCGCAGTTGGGACGCATCATAGATGCGTACCAGGAAAGCACCGGAAGATTTGGCCAGGTTGTGGGGATCCTCAGGGACATGCAACAACAGCAGGCTGCACATCATGCCAGAATGGACTCCCACATATCCCGGGTGGAACAACACATGATCCGGATGGAGTCCAAAATGGACAAAATAGATGACCTTACAGCGGTGCATAGGGACATACTGACATGCCTACGCCAGATAGCCAACAACATGACCACACCTCCCTGTGTGCCCACTACATCAGTTGCCACTACATCAGCAACTGCCACAGGGAGGGAGGTGGACTCTGGCGGAGAGTCCTCTGCACCGCAGCCGCCTGCACATGAGGGTCCCCCTGAGAAGAAGAAGAGGGGTCGTCCGAAGAAGGACAAGTAAGAGGCAGATGGCCATGCATACCCACCAGGACGTGACTACCTGTTCTAGACATCATCCAATGTGTGCAAAGCCTTCACCTTGTTGACTGTTGCTAAACTCCCACACATGTGATGGAGGGTCTAAGTTGGACCAATGTTTCCAAAGGACTGTGGACTTTACTCTAGAAATGTCATCAATCAACACTACCAACTGCACTGTGAGCTTTGGATTCCTATTGCACTGTACAGCACTTTCACTTACGTATAACTTTCAAACACATGCATGTAAATAAATTCACTATAACACAATACATGCCTCTGTTGTGACTGAAACTTGGTTTATGTCATTGAGAGGATGACCTGTGAAAAGATGTCTGTACATGGAAACTACTACAGGTATGTAAACACAGTCATGTGAGTCATGGTGATGTGACACATATGAGGTAGACACCCCACTACGTCAACACAACACATACTTACCATGCCCATCTAACTCATCGTCCTAACTTATGTGAACAGAGAATGCAGTGGGATGCATATACACAACACCCATCCTGAGTCTGTGGCAATCTGCCCACAGGTACAGCATGCAAATGAATGTTGGATGTGTGGACACAGACAAAGCACATTCCAAAGTGATGCACAGGTTTATTACACCAGCAAAAGTCATAAGTCCTCAACAGATGGGAGGTAACCTCACGTGACAGTGAGCACAAAGTCAGCTACTGGTAAACCACATAAGTCCAGGAGTGTGTGGCACATCATGATTAGGACAACGGCAGCCTGCAGTCTGCAACATGAATCTGTGATTTTGGGGGTCACACGTGACCAAACAACAGCCAAAGGACACTGTGGAGCACAGACATACAACACCATTAGAATCACTGAATGACAGCATACATCTCCAATACACATGCCAGACACTACGCTCAAGATACCTGGACACAACGCAGTTACAATCCCAACATTGTTTGGTAGTACATACTCAATAGAAGGACACATCACTGCAAGCAGCCTGTCAATGAGCACACAGACACACTTAAGCAGCAACATTGCAACACCTACACATATCAGCCAATTACAAAACATAGACAACATATCACTGTATACTCACTATCATGTGAAGAAGTTGTTGATGAGCTGTGTTCGTACATCCCCCTCACCCTCATAATCACTGGCAACATGTCCCAGAGCAGGATCCTCCACGGCAGGCGGCTGTTGGTCATCATCATCCAGGATGAGAGGCAACTCCTTCCTCACTGCCAGGTTGTGTAGCATGCAGCACACAATAACGATTTTGCACACCATGTCAGGGCCATATTGGAGGGCACCTCCTGTCTTGTCCAGGCAGCGGAATCTGGTTTTCAGTAGGCCAAATGTCCGCTCTATCACTCTCCTGGTCCGCCCATGTGCCTCATTATAATGGATCTCCGCAGGTGTAACAGGGTTCCTGAGGGGGGTCAGCAACCACGGCATGTTTGGGTATCCAGAGTCACCTACATACAAACAAACAAACATTCAATGGAGAAGTGGGTGAATCTCAAAAGTTGCCAAAACACACAAGGGAAACAGATATTACACACCAACAAGCCAGGCACGCTGGTTCTGCAGCTGTGACATCATGTTTGGTATCCGACTCATCCGCATGATGTAAGCGTCGTGTGCAGAACCAGGGAAACGTGCACACACATGTGAGATGGTCATGTCCGGCAGACATACCACCAGGGCATTAATAGAGTGAAAATGTTTTCTGTTCCGGTATGTCTGCTCATGTGCCTGTGGTGGTACCAAAGCAACATGTGTGCCATATATGGAGCCTATGACATGTGGCATTCTTCCCAAGGCATAAAAGTCAATTGTCCTGGGGTTGGGAATTGGATGTACCGGTTCAGGAATAACAACATTGCCTCCAATACATCGCGAAGCACACGACTGAACATGGTCTGTGACATCCCACCAGCACTAGCCACAGTGTACTGGAAGGTACCGGTGGCAAAGAAGTGTAGGGCTGCCATCACTTTCACCTTGGGGGTCAGCGCTGATGGATATGTCCGGCCAGGTTGCAAATGGGGTGCCAACTGCTCTGCCAAATCCTCAATTAGTGGCCTGGTGAGGCGGTACCGCCGGATGCAGTCACGTTCAGACATGGTTGCAAGGTCTGGGAACGGTCTATGGACAGCTGGTCTCCTGCAGTACATAGGTGAGCAAAGAAAGTTTGTCAGTGACCCTACATATGTGGCAATGACCATGCACAATATCACATGCAACTTCAGAACAAGACACAATAACGTGTTGTGTGTGCTGTTGGGCATGGACAACAATGTCAGCTATGTGCCCCTCACATAACATCTCAGCTCTACATGTTTACACAACAAGTGCTAAGCTGTGCTGTGAACAATCAATGTGGTCTCTCCCAAGACATCATCACACATGTCACGTACCCAAAACACACCTCAGTGACTAGAAAGGACAGATGTGTTCCCCACATGACAGGTGTTTGTCTGTCACACACACAACTATCTTGTATTGGCACAAGGGCACTGACATTATGTATCATCTGATGTACATGTAACAACACACCCACAAAACACACATGATGTGCTACCAGATTGTTGCACAGGCAAAAAATGGATGCCTGTGACAAACAGACACAACAGCGACTCACATGTCAAAATCACATGGATGGTGATGACGATTGCCAACTACCACAAATAATCAGAGACATGTGTGTAGCACAATACGCACATACTCTGCATCAACACCACAATGTTAGCTGTGGGACACCCACTGACACACAGTCCTTTTCACCTATGAGTCAGGGTGTATGTAACATGTCAGCATACAATGGGCAACTAGAACTGTGTACATGCCTCTGGGTCTGACCTGCGCAGTTGTAAATGACAGTGGTGATGTGCATTACACACAATGGTGTCTGTCCCCATCACACCTTGCAAAGCCTGGGAGTGTGTGCCACTAAGTGCAACATACAATATCCTATGTGGACCCACATACTCACACAGGTAATACATCCTGAGATGTCACATCATACACTGTGTGACAGGCTGTTTATATGTTGTAGAGCAACTGAGTCAATGGTAAGGTATTGTGTGTGTAGCTTCACTGAGCAATTGCCTGCAATGGTGACCGATGCGTGTGAGTTTTCTAAAGACGCGTCGTCCACCTAGGGACCGATCCGTGCGCACGCCTATGGTATTGACTGCAATGGTGTCCAATGCGTGTGTGTGTTCTAAAGACGCGTCGTCCACCTAGGGACCGATCCATGTGCACGCTTTGGAGATTTACTGCAATGGTGACCGATGCGTGTGAGTTTTCAAAAGACGCGTCGTACACTGTCTGACCGAGACGTGCGCACGCATAGGCTATTGACTATCATGGAGACAGACGCGGGTGAAATTTTAAAAGACGCGTCGTACACTTACGGACCGAGCCGTGCGCATGCATTGGCTATTGGATGTAATGGAGACGGACGCGGATTTGATCGTTGTACGAATCGTGTTCAAATAAAATTCAGATGGCTACCTACAACAATGTATCTACAGCAATGGGGTGATGTAGTTGAATTTTTGAACGATGCAGGAGGCGTGTACGAAGCGTACAATGCAATTGATTGGCCATTTTCATAACATGCAAACGTGTCGGACCTATCACTTAGGTCGCCTGGGACAGATTCAGCTCTGCAGCACAGATATATGACTGTCTGTTCCCCAGAGACTTCACTTGCCTGCACCAACTGCTACAGCATTACATCTCCGCTACCACTGCTGCTGTCTCTGCATCCTCTGGCTTCAAGAATGGCACGTACTGTGGAGAGAGCCCCAGCCTTCACCGAGGAGGAGAACCAGGCCCTGCTGGACAGCCTCCTTCCACAGTACAGCAAGCTGTATGGGAAACCAGGGGAGCAGGTGAGTGCGCAGTCCACTGTCTTCCTAATTGTGCATGGAATCTGACTAGCACTACTAGCATTGTGTCCAGCAATGCCAAGCATGCTCACTGAGTATTTGTAACTCTCAAACTTTGTGGATACAATTACTGTACAGGTGCAGTGATGTCAATGTGTACATTTTATTTCTTGTCTGACTGTTCACGCTCAGTTTTCAGTTTGTTGATGCAGGCTTGCACACAGGACAAATGCCCATGACCATAGTTGCTCTACCTGTATACATCATATTCCCTTGTGATAACAACATGTGTGATGTACAAACATGTTGCATGTGTAGTAATGGTGTCTTACTTTGTCTCCCTTACTGGTTGATGCCCATCACAAACAGGTAATCTGGAAGACCATGGTACGGGCAGTTCGATCGGTGGGGGTCTACAAGCGCCGCATCCGCAACTATCAGAAGAGGTGGCAGGACCTTCGTGGCTGGACCAGGAGGATCGCGAGGGTCCAGCTGAAGCTGTCGCCTCCACGCCGACGGGGCGGAGGATGGACACTGACCCCCCACATGCTGAGGATTTTGACGGTGGTCTTCCCTGACCTGGATGGGCAGTTGAAGGCCAGACAGCAGCAAGGAGGTGGTAAGTTCATCCCTCTTTGGTGAACTATGGCTAACATGCTATTTGCACTCCCTCAGCCTCCTAACACTCCCACAGTTCATGTGTCTACTGAGACAACACTAATGTGGACACATTTGGTGAATCCCCATTCTCATCTGCTGACCAGGTGTGGGCCTTTTGGTCTCTGAGTAGTGTCACTAGTGCTGTGTGTCCTTGCTGTTGTCCAAGGATAATGTTGGGGCCGGCATCTGCTACAGGTGCCTCATTCTGTGCTTCATGAGTGTGGCAATTGCTTGACATGTGTCTGCACATAGACAGATGTCTGACATGTACTCTGTGTGTGCAATACAAAGGTGTTGTAATTGCTGATTTGGGGCACCATAAGTGTCGGAGGTATTTAGCAGACACACATGCATCATGTGATACAAATGTTGGTGCCTCTGGAGAATGAATGTCACGGTTGTGACACATGCATAGCCACCTGCCTACTGTTTCTGGTCATCACCTGTTGCACATGGACCAGGACAGGTATGCCAACTCCGCACAGATGAGACACTCGGACCTCCCAATCCTGGCTGTCAGCCAACAATGTGAGCATTCTGACATGTGCAATGGGATGTCTGC
The DNA here is from genome assembly GCA_963921515.1 of Calotriton arnoldi. Classification (NCBI taxonomy): domain Eukaryota; kingdom Metazoa; phylum Chordata; class Amphibia; order Caudata; family Salamandridae; genus Calotriton; species Calotriton arnoldi. The sequence continues at coordinate 285,178 of CAWUFW010002484.1, forward strand.
CTCTGTGTCATTGTGGACTGGCATAGCTTCTTTGACTTCAAGAGTGTTACAATGTTCGTAATGGCTTGCTTTATGATATGTGGCTGTTGTATCAGCGCATGGGGCAAAACATAGGTGTGTAATTACTTGAGTGTGCCTAATGGTGGATTCAAAATTAAAGTGCAAGTTGCTTCACTTTGTTCCCGACAGGCTGTGATGTGTCCATGTTTACTGATTTGTGTTAGCACAAACTCAAATGTCTAATTTGGATACCGTGTGATCATCTGATTCTTGGTGATGTGGGTAGCAGGGGCTGTACATGTGTACTTGAGAGCTACAGAGTTTGCATTGCCCGCTAATACATTGGTGTGACACACTGCACACTGTTGGTTTCTGTATGCACTGCCCCGGTGACAGGAGACATACAGACTCATTGGCCAGACAGGCCTGTGGCATGGTGTGCCACATGCAAATCAGGATACTGCAGTATTGTCAGTTGTCCTGCATGCACTCCGTTGTAGCATTGACTATCATGACATGAGGCCATCATGGTGTCTGGGAATGGAATCATATCCATCATGTTAACAGTGACTTTGGCCATCCCATTTCTGGACACATGTACAGAGTCACTGGAGGGAGATGTGATATGTGTGTAGTGACACATTACACTCACAATCCTTGCAGATCTGACACCTGGCCCTTTGTGGGGCATGTTTGCACATATACTTAGTGACATCATACATGCACCAGACGGATGTGTCCATCCCCAGGATGTGTACTTGGGGCATGGTTGACTGGCAGGATGACAAGTGGCTGGTTCACATATGAAATTAAATGAAATGAAATTAAATGAAATGAAAAAAACATTTGTATAGCGCATGGCTACCCGGGAGCATCCCAGCGCTGGGATGTGTCAGTCATTTTTGCTATGCTTATCAGATGATGCCAGGACCTGCTCTGTGATGTGCTGCAATTACAGTCATGTGTCAGCTCAATACAGGTGACAAATGTGAATCTGTTTTTCTTCATTGTTTGCAGCAGCATCGACGACTACAGGAGGAGACAGCTCCATGGACCAAGAGGAGCGGCAGAGCCAGACTGGGTCTTCCGCGGAGGAGCTGGAGGGACCCAGTGGCACGGAGGGTGAGGGGAGCCACACTGAGGAACACTCAGCTACAGCCACCTCAGCTGAGGAAGCATCCAGTTCCAGTGATGACTCCCTTGTGGAGGCTGGTGTCAGCAGACCCAAGACAACAGCTAGCACGTCTGTCCCCACCACCACCACCACCATCTCCACCCTCCCAGCTGCTCCCATCCCTGATGTCCGTGGAGGCTCCTGTGTTAGGGAGCATGTCTCCTTCAGTCCAGGCACCGCACCCCCTGCCTCCGTCTCCCCTGCTGCCCTGAGTGTGGAGTCTGTGGACCTGCTTAAGCAGATCCATGTAGGGAAGACATCGATGCTGAGTGTCCTCCATGCTCACACCGGTCTGTTGACACAATTGGTGTCCTTCATGGAGGGCATCTCAGCAAACATGTCATCCCGACAGCGGACCAATCAGTCCATGGCCTCCTCGCTGACGGCAGCAGTGTCCCTCCTCCAACAGTCCCTCACCCCTCCTACCTCTGCCCCATCCACAATCCCCACTACCCTACCTACCCAACGCACACTCACACAGGCACGCACATCATCAGACCCAAGCAGCACACAGCAACGCAAGACAAAGTCTAGACGCGCAAGCACGCACACTCCGGGGACTGACAGCACACACACAGGGGATAGGGCACAGACACACAGACAGGCATCCACATCCACTCCGCAGTCCTCAGATACCTCTCCCTCCAAAACCCTTTCCCTTGCCTCACCTGCAACACCCACTTCCCAGCAACTCTTCCTCTGTGACCTTGGCCTCTTCCCCAGCGCTCCATCTGATCCCACTCACAAGGGGAAGAGCCGGTCACCACGCACAGAGGGGAGTTCCCCTGCCACGCGGACACCCTCCCCCAGGCGCAGGGACACTGAGGCCCCCATCCGCAAATCCCCCAGGAACAGGAGGAGCAAGACCCCTCCCCATTCACGCACCACCACCACACAGTCTCCGTCCTCCAGCCCCAAGCCCACCACTCCTACGGTTCCCCCGCCACACCCTGCCCCTGGTTCCCACACATACAGATACACCATCCCCAAAATGATTAGGCCCTCCCCCCTATCACATGCACTTCACCCCCCACTTCACACCCTCAGCCTGTTACTGCGACTGCTGTGGAGTCCATGTCCCCCCCATCTGTCCTGCCCACTTCACCTTTGCCCCAAGACACTCCCTTTGACATTGGCACTGCAGTGGAGACCCCCTCCACCCCGTCTGACTTGGGCACTGCTGTGGTAACAGTGCCCACTGTGTCAGACACCTCCACTGCAGTTGCCACTGACACTCCTGCATCCACCACCCCTCACCTGCCCCATACTGCTATCCCCTGATCCTGTCCCTGCGGTGCCTGGCCTGACCCTATGTATGCCCCTCCAAGGGGAGATGTCCCCTGGCTGTAGCAGTGCAGGCAAGCAATGTGGGGCAGTCATTTCTGTTGCACACCTAATGGACAAAATTAATGGACTGGCCAATGGCCTTTATGTTCTCCTTGGTTTCACCACATCACTAATTTAAAGCTGAATAAAGCAAAAAAAATTGAAATGTGGTTTTGCATATGATGTACATGATGTTGTTAAAGTGTATCCTGAGTTGCAGTTGTAATACTTGTAATGTAGCTATTGATTGTTTTTCGAATGTGATGGACTCCATGTGGTTCCTGGTATCTGAGTCCTATTACAGTATGTATCCATGTCATCCTTTGCTGCAATTAGAGTGTGTCATGATCCATAAAATTGGGCACAGGGAGCCTCACAATTCCTTTGCTGTGTCACATCTGTGGCTTGCACTGTTGCACTTATGTTGTGCTTACACTTGTGCACAAAGTCATTTCTTAGAACATTGGGCACTTCTACACTGGACATGCAGGTTTTATCAAAAATGGTGACCAAGTCATCTGTGGCGTCAGTGCAACTTGCCATGCATGTTAATTGAGTATGTGCAGATGACTTAAATACCCTCCTGTACACAGTCTGATGTGACCAGAGCTTTCAGTGTGCTGTATTTGTTGGCTCACTAACCACAATTTATGCAGACATGACAGGGCCCTGCACAGACTACTTTTTGCACACCTGACCTTCCACAGGAGTGGAGTCACCTCATGGCAGTGTGTCATTCCGTGAAATTGCCTGAACCCATGGGGTATGTTCTGTAAGCATCTCTCTGTGTGTTCCCTTCCATTTTTCTACACAGCCTGTATTCCCTACAGATGTCCCTGTCTGTGATGCTTGATGAGTTGTCCTCTGTTCATCCAAGATTTTTGCCCTGTGTTTTCTGGGATGTAGGTGCATGGGAAACTACTGCCCATTAGCGTGTCATCCCGCAGTGTGTTTGTTGTTAGGGCCTGGGAGGTGGCCAAACGCAAGTGTGATATATTTAGGATTTGCCAAGGCAGTTTAGTGTTTCCAGCATCAAGTTGATTTACCTATGTGGTATCTTTCTGTGACTGGGTCACTTGTATGTGTGTGTGACTGCTCCCACTGCTCAGATTCAAAGCTGCACGGTTTGAAGGTTTCAACATTTGTTCTTTGTGGGTCTCCTTGTGTTCCTCATTGTTCTGGGACTGTGGCAGGGATCCCAATTATTCAGATACATTTCACGTCAGGCACATGTACCGCATACTGTGCAGTGTGGCAGACATTCACAAGGGTTTTTAACTGGCCATGTGTGACGAGTTTGTGCACCTTGGATCCCCCCTACGACCCCTGGTATTGTCATGGTGCATTTGCAATGTCCCCAGTCCATGTGGAATTTGCAGATGCACATTGGTGCAGTTCACGGTGTGTGGTGTTGGGAGTGTCCTTATGTGAGTTGTGGCATGGCTATGCCCCTACCTACATTTTGCCCTTGGATTACAGGTCATGGCCAGTGATTTGTGTTTGTGTAAGTGTGAATGTAGTTGGTGTGTCAAGACACATGACCCAGTGTGCACAGGTGACTGGGGTCCACAGTAGGGGCAACATCCCAATTTGTCTTCACAGAGGGGTTATCATGCAGGCTACTGTCACCTCAATGTAGGGTCCTTGAGGGTACAGATGGAGTGGGTCTGTCTCTTGCTGTGTTGGTTGCTGTTCCACCCAGCATGTGTCACCTGAGTCTGTTGGGATCCCACTCATCTAACGATGCCTTCTTGCCCACAGAGGGGTAGCCAATTCATGATTTACTTTTGTATGGCACTGTGTACACATATGTGTAATTTGAGTGCAGCACACCATCATGTGTTGCATACCAGCCTGGGTACACTGACACACACACATACATGTTGAGTTTGAGATGCAGTGTGAGTCAGCCTGTTTGTGTTTGTGCATCTGCACCAATGCATTTGTATGGCTTTTGTGTGCCATTGGCTGGATCTTGTTTTGAGGTTCTCCACTGCTATCCCTGTGTCTCCTTCATCATCAGTCAGCACATTCATCATGGTTGGTATGTCCCATTGGTGCCATGATATGTGACTGTGTCTCCTCACATCTACAGTCTCCACAGGATACCTTAGTTTGTGTGTCTGTCCCTGCAGATATATGTGTATGCATTCTGATGCTCACTTCTTACATAGTCTGATTGCCCACAGGAGCATTGTCAGCCCCCATGGGTTGTCTGCACATGGCTGAGTGTATATTTGTAAGACACAACAATCTTTCCGTCAACATATCTATGTGTGTTTGGCACACAACCACTACTTTCACACTACATTGATTGTTGTGTACGGGCCAGGTATGATACCTGGTGTATTGAAGTGGCAGCAAAATTTATGACCACACTCACCTTTTGGACACTGTAGTGATGGTGTGTTTAGACCCCATTACCATAATGTTCCTGATGTGCTTGATTATTGAACACCATAATCACTTTTTGGTCACTGTAGTGAGGGGGTGGTTAGGACCCCATTGCCACAATGTTCCTGATATGCAGGAGTTTTTAACACCATACTCACCTTTTGGTCACTGTAGTGAGGGGGTGTTTAGACCCCATTACCACAATGTTCCTGATATGCTGGAATTTTGAACACCATACTCACCTTGTGTGCACTGTGGTGAGTGGGGGTTTAGCCCCCATTACCGATATGTTCTTGATATGCTTGATTTTTGAGCCCCAAATTCACAATTTGGTCACTGTAGTGAGGGGGGGTTAGACCCCATTAGCACCTTTTTCATTTAAAGCTTGCGTTTTTAACCCCTTAATCACCTATTGGTCACTGTGGTGAGTGGGGTTTAGACCCCATTACCAATATGTTCCTGACATGCTTGATTTTTGAGCCTCAAATTCACAATTTGGTCACTGTAGTGAGGGGGAGGGGGTTAGACCCCATTAGCACCCTTTTCATTTCAAGCTTGCATGTTTAACCCCTTAATCACCTATTGGTCACTGTGGTGAGTGGGGGTTTAGACCCCATTGCCAATATGTTCCTGATAAGCTTGATTTTTGAGCCCCAAATTCACAATTTGGTCACTGTAGTGAGGGGGGGGGTTAGACCCCCATTAGCACCATTTTCATTTGAAGCTTGCGTTTTTAACCCCTTAATCACCTTTGGTTCACTGTGGTGAGTGGGGGGTTAGACCCCATTGACACAAGGTTCATGATATGCTTGATTACTGATCCTAACACTCACATTTTGTTCACTGTAGTGAGGGGGGGTTTAGACCCCATTACAACACTGTTACGGTGACAACTGTGTGTTTTACCCTCACATTCACCTTTTGGTCACAATGGTGATGGGAGGACATTATGTGTTCCCTTTCAGTGTCACAGTTGCAGGCAGTTAACACACAATATACAATCTTGACATGATGGTAGGGGTGGTGTGTTTGTCCTGCAACACCTATGAGTGAGGAGTACTGGTAGTGATGGGCATCCCCCCCTTATGAGTAGGGAGTACTGGTAGTGATGGGCATCCCCTCTATGAGTAGGGACTGTTGGTAGTGGTAGGTATCCACCACCTATGAGTAGGGACTGCTGGTAGTGGTAGGTATCCACCCCCTATGAGTAGGGAGTACTGGTAGTGATGGGCATCCCTCCTATGAGTAGGGACTGCTGGTAGTGATGGGCATCCCCCCCTATGAGTAGGGAGTACTGGTAGTGACAGGCATCCCCCCTATGAGTAGGGACTGCTGGTAGTGGTAGGTATCCACCCTCTATGAGTAGGGAGTACTGGTTGTGATGGGCATCCCCCCCTATGAGTAGGGACTGCTGGTAGTGGTAGGTATCCACCCCCTATGAGTAGGGTCTGCTGGTAGTGGTAGGTATCCACCCCCTATGAGTAGGGACTGCTGGTAGTGGTAGATATCCACCCCCTATGAGTAGGGACTGCTGGTAGTGGTAGGTATCCATCCCCTATGAGTAGGGAGTACTGGTAGTGATGGGCATCCCCCCTATGAGTATGGACTGCTGGTAGTGGTAGGTATCCACCCCCTATGAGTAGGGAGTACTGATAGTGATGGGCATCCCCCTATGAGTAGGGACTGCTGGTAGTGGTAGGTATCCACCCCCTATGAGTAGGGACTGCTGGTAGTGGTAGGTTTCCACCCCTATGAGTAGGGACTGCTGGTAGTGGTAGGTATCCACCCCCTATGAGTAGGGACTGCTGGTAGTGGTGGGTATCCACCCCCTATCAGTAGGGAGTACTGATAGTTGTAGGTATCCACCCCCTATGAGTAGGGACTGCTGGTAGTGGTAGGTATCCACCCCTATGAGTAGGGAGTACTGGTAGTGATGGGCATCCCCCCCCCTATGAGTAGGGAGTACTGGTAGTGGTAGGTATCCACCCCCTATGAGTAGGGACTGCTGGTAGTGGTAGGTATCCACCCCCTATGAGTAGGAACTGCTGGTAGTGGTAGGTATCCACCTCCTATGAGTAGGGACTGCTGGTAGTGGTAGCCATCCACCCCCTATGGGTGGGGACTACTGGTTGTGATAGCCATCCCCCACCCTATGAGTGGGGACTACTGGTAGTGATAGCCATCAACCCCCCTATGGGCTGGACAATGCTGGCTAGTGGTAGCCATCCAACCCCTATGGGTTGGGCAATGCTGGTGGAGAGGGATATCCACCCCTATGTGTGTGTTGCATTTCGCTGGTTCGTGACGTTTGTTTGTGTGGTGGGTGTCTGACTTACCGTCTGCGACGTACGCGTCGGTTCCTGTTGTTGATCCGGTCATAGTTGTACAGTACAGGGATGACCTGCGCGATCGGATTCATGGTTGGTTCGTCTCGTAGGCGTGGATCGTTGGTTCGTCTCATCGGCGTTGTGAGTTGGTCCATCTCGTAGCCGTGGATCGTGTTGTGGCACGAATCGGACCTGAAATACTGTTCTTCCGGATGCCGAGAAGTGCTGTAGGTGGCGACGCTTTCGGCGCATAGGAAGTACGCATCGTACTTGCCCTCCCGGAAACTACTGTTGTTTTGCCTCCATGCGACTTGTTTCAGCGTTTACAGATCCGGCTCGTACGGGAACTGTAGCTGGATACGGAGCGTACTGCTCGTTCGGGTTTTGTAAGGTAAGCCTACGAGCGGCTCTTTGAGGGCATACCGAGCGAGATCGGAATCGACCCCTTAGTGTTTCAGTTCCACTTCGATAAAGTCAGGTATATTGGGAACATTTTGGCAAAAGAACTGTGTTCTGTTCTACATTAGGGGCTTATGCTGCCAATAATGGAATTTAGACTACCAGTTTTTGTTGGTGTTTTCATTAGCTGCCTATACTGTCACTAAACTATTACAAAGGTTGGGCACATTGACTGTAAAGAGAGTAAACAAATCAAATCAAGAAATGACATCATCTATAGCTAGAGGATGGCGAGTCACTGAAAGCTCGAGACTGGCACGAATCAGATGCCTGGCTCTGGATCAGGTTGAGGTCCTCTTCACGGCTTGAGCCCAAAATGAGCCATGCTTTCCTGTGGCTGTTGCCTGCACTCAGGCATCTTTATGCAACAGGGCAACTCAATCTTCCCCCAAGGAACTGGATAATACAATGAACAAATAAAGTGTTCCCTGAGGAATTATTTACACTCAAATCAACAATATGTTGGTCAATGCAATGATCCAGCTGTGAACCATCAATAGAACACTCACATATTCCATAAATGGCATACTGTTATTTAACACAAATTTTTTATATGAGATTAATCAAATTCCAAAACATAAATTAAAAAAAATGCAGTACAAGATAGGCAAGTGCAAAGAACAATACAGCGACACTGGCGCTTTCCACATGAGCCTTACAGCCTTCAAAGTATACATCCATTCTTAAGATCTGAGGAAGCGCAAAATCCTCTTAACTATGTAGGTTTATCAATCCACAGTTCCATGTAGTTGATACTTTCATTTCAAGTATTAAGATGACTGATGCACCATATGGTGTAGTGAATGATGTTAAAGATGACAAACCGTCGACGTTTCGGTCTCAAGTGGCCTGATAGGTTCAAGAGACCATCATCAGGACTCAGTGTTGAAAAGGAACAAAGCCCAGAAATACTTGCAAATAGATCAGATTACCTTGTAAATGTCCCAAACAATTGCCCAATACACGAATAAATCCTGAACGTAGTGAACGCAAGCAGGTTATTGTACCACAGTCTGAACGCCCTTGAAGCCTCTGTCAGTGCACTCAGGCTGTCACCTCATGTGCCAAGAATTAAGGCCAAAGCTTTGATGACAAACCTTTGATGTAAAATGGACACGATAGAAACAGATAGTCATCTGGTGGCAGAATTGCACTGCGTAAAACAAGAAATCCCGAATTCCCATTTTGACAAAATTGCGTGATCCTAGGCAAATATTTTATTTCACCAAGAGTCCTTTTTACTATTACATTTGAGAACCTTTCAAATATGTGAGTTCAGGATGTGCACTATACAAAAACCTCTTGTTTTTTGTTTAATAGACTGTAATGTTGCTCTGTCTACAATAAAAATCTACACCACATATCTAAGGTATACATGACATCTGACTTGCTTCTAGTATAGCATTAGTATGGCATTGTCAGGAGGATTAGGGGCAGGATTGCTTTTAAAGATAATGTTTAAAAACTACCACTTTTAATAAACATTTTGCAATGCAGTGAAATAATCTGATGTACTGTAACTCATCTGCATGTTGAACACTACCTTTTTTTTAAATTTTGAAGAGGCTTCATCATTTTTTAACAAGATATTTGTTGCTCCTCAACTTTTGCCCTTCAAACTGACTAACAACACCATCTCTCTTTTCACCTCCCCTTACAAGGAAACATGTCTGTTTTGCGTGTTTGTAAATAACGGTATCCTGAGAGATGTTTATTTTACCAAAATCATCCCAAGTTTACCTGCCTCCAGATCTATCATAGCTGGGTAACCTGGGCAATTTCTCTGAAGAATGGGTAGGGTGAAAAATGATTATTTGTGTAAAGAAATTGAGCTGCAGTAATCTTAATTGGGGTACTTTAACACAATCATCACCACTTCCAGTGCTTAGAGTCTAAATCTATAGGTATTTGAGAACGTTCAGGATGTCTGTTTACAAAGCCAAACCATTTAGCATTATCAATGTCTGGTTTTAATTTGTTGCATCCTGCTCTCTTACAGGCACATCGCTCAACCTCTCTCACATGAGATGGATCTTTTTACCTCTGGTGTACTAGGAATAGAGCAAAAACCAAGAGAAAGAGCGCACGAGAAGAGGAGCAAAGAACGTGAGAGGGTACAGAGCTTTGAAGCTAACAACTGAGATACACTGGACAAGTGGTGGAAAGTGTTAACAGATAAAGCCAACCGGATGACGGACCCAAAGCAGTCGCACCTCACTAGTGACTGTGCCCTTCTTTTGTGGTTTTTAGTCGTGCACACTTCGACACTCGTCACCCTTCAGTGTCACTGTTTCACAGATTAACGCATAATACATTCATTTGAAGGTGCACCGCAAAAATAAGTAGCACAATCTGGTGTTGGTTTGTTCTTCAACTTTTTATTCTTTATTTCATTGTTCTTTTACGACAGACAGCCAACGCGTTTCGTTCCCACTTTACAGTGTGTGGAACTTCGTCAGGGCTGTAACATATAACATAAATATATACACTTTAAGACATAGACAAAAATTAATAACAAAAATTATTATATATCGCAAAAAATATGTAAAATTGGACACAACTCCTAAAATAAAACAGCACAAACATACAGACATATAAAGTTATTCTCAAAACCATTGTTCTTGGTTTCCTTTAGTCAAAAAGATATACAACGAAATAATCAAAAGAAATAGAGAAGACAGCAAATAATTTGTAACAAAAATTAAATACAAATAATTTCGATTAAGTGACCTTCATGAAATAACCATGCATTAGCCAAATTCAATCAAATTAAATGCTATTCAAAATCAAAACGAGCAAACAAAATTTATTTAACATATTACTAGGTATCTAAGAGGATGATCTGATAATGTGAGGGAGAAATATTTAAGAAAAAGTGCTAAAAGATAAAGGATTTAGATTGAAGAAAAACGGAAGAAGAATAAATGAGCAGGGAGGCTCTTTGATTGTACGCCTCACCTTGAATAAAATACATTCGGAAACGTAGTTTGACGGATGACCATAGGGAATCCCGGGATTAATGGGTTTACCCAAAGTAAGACCTGCCACCTGAAATGACAGTTTTGTATTTAAAAAAAAAAAAATTAAAAACGATCTCATTTATACGTCAACTTTCCTAAGAAGGTGACTTTATTACGTTTTCACCATGCATGTACAGCCTAAATACTTTAGGGAGGAAAGAAACCAGCTGTGCCAGAAAGGATGAAGCCTACTTAGTCCAATAGTTGGCGAACGCTTATAGACATTCAGTAAAGTGTAACGGCATTCTCTTCTATAGTAACTTAGAAGCTTAAATCCTTGTGTGCGATAACCATGTAAATTAAACTTCCTATTCAATCTCACCTAGCCCCCCAAAAAACCTCTCAAGAATCAAATTGAAAATCACAAATCCAAAAACAAATTGTAGGCCTATGTTGGAGATCGTAAGAACTGGTCTCAGCCTTATGATGTTTTATGCGCAAACAACTCATTTGAGGCATAGAACCAAATACGATAAATAATTCACTTGAAAATCCTAACTGACAACCATATATAGTAGATGTCACAAATCAGCAATAAACTGAGCACACATGCTAAAGATCATGACTCCTATATTCAGCCTTGTTGTAAAATGATGCCTAAACTTCAGGTGTGTGTTACCGAAAAAGAAAATCCCTTCATTATGGGCATTTGCATTATATTGCAGATAAAGTCAGTATTACAATATGTTACGCGCAAAGTAACTTGCTCAATTCAAACTGTCTGAAAGTTTGTTAACAAAAGGAAATAACTTCATTTAATTCTGGGCATTTACATTTTTTTGCAAAAAAGGTCGTATTACAATATGTTAAGCCCAAAACAAACTGACTTAATATATACTGTCTGAAAGATTAATACACTTTAGAGTTCCAACTGCAGTACCAACCCGTGCTTGACTCCAAAGTAACACTTGCAATCTTAGTCTTAACAGTGCCCCTTAACTATCTACCCACATACCTCGATAAGCGGACCGATCGTCAGTTCCTTGGATTCTTGTGTGTAACAAAATTTACCCGCCCAAAATTCTATTTATAGGGTACTGATTGGACGTCGAATGAACACACCTGGTTGAAAAAAGCGCTGAAATGCTAAACTAATTATTTTTACGGGGGGATTATGTAGTGGCCATTTTGGGAGTATGAAAAGTACTGAGTTAAGATCAAATTTTGTTACACACAAGAATCCAAGGAACTGACGATCGGTCCGCTTATCGAGGTAAAGTGTATTAATCTTTCAGACAGTATATATTAAGTCAGTTTGTTTTGGGCTTAACATATTGTAATACGACCTTTTTGCAAAAAATGTAAATGCCCAGAATTAAATGAAGTTATTTCCTTTTGTTAACAAACTTTCAGACAGTTTGAATTGAGCAAGTTACTTTGCGCGTAACATATTGTAATACGACTTTATCTGCAATATAATGCAAATGCCCATAATGAAGGGATTTTCTTTTTCGGTAACACACACCTGAAGTTTAGGCATCATTTTACAACAAGGCTGAATATAGGAGTCATGATCTTTAGCATGTGTGCTCAGTTTATTGCTGATTTGTGACATCTACTATATATGGTTGTCAGTTAGGATTTTCAAGTGAATTATTTATCGTATTAGGTTCTATGCCTCAAATGAGTTGTTTGCGCATAAAACATAATAAGGCTGAGACCAGTTCTTACGATCTCCAACATAGGCATCCAATTTGTTTTTGGATTTGTGATTTTCAATTTGATTCTTGAGAGGTTTTTTGGGGGCTAGGTGAGATTGAATAGGAAGTTTAATTTACATGGTTATCGCACACAAGGATTTAAGCTTCTAAGTTACTATAGAAGAGAATGCCGTTACACTTTACTGAATGTCTATAAGCTGTTCGCCAACTATTGGACTAAGTAGGCTTCATCCTTTCTGGCACAGCTGGTTTCTTTCCTCCCTAAAGTATTTAGGCTGTACATGCATGGTGAAAACGTAATAAAGTCACCTTCTTAGGAAAGTTGACGTATAAATGAGATCGTTTTAAAAATAAAAATAAAAAAAAATACAAAACTGTCATTTCAGGTGGCAGGTCTTACTTTGGGTAAACCCATTATTCCTGGATTCCCTATGGTCATCCGTCAAACTACGTTTCCGAATGTATTTTATTCAAGGTGAGGCGTACAATCAAAGAGCCTCCCTGCTCATTTATTCTTCTTCCGTTTTTCTTCAATCTAAATCCTTTATCTTTTAGCACTTTTTCTTAAATATTTATCCCTCACATTATCAGATCATCCTCTTAGATACCTAGTAATATGTTAAATAAATTTTGTTTGCTCGTTTTGATTTTGAATAGCATCTAATTTGATTGAATTTGGCTAATGCATGGTTATTTCATGAAGGTCACTTAATCGAAATTATTTGTATTTAATTTTTGTTACAAATTATTTGCTGTCTTCTCATTTCTTTTGATTATTTCGTTGTATATCTTTTTGACTAAAGGAAACCAAGAACAATGGTTTTGAGAATAACTTTATATGTCTGTATGTTTGTGCTGTTTTATTTTAGGAGTTGTGTCCAATTTTATATATTTTTTGCGTTATATAATAATTTTTGTTATTAATTTTTGTCTATGTCTTAAAGTGTATATATTTATGTTATATGTTACAGCCCTGACGAAGTTCCACACACTGTAAAGTGGGAACGAAACGCGTTGGCTGTCTGTCGTAAAAGAACTATGAAATAAAGAATAAAAAGTTGAAGAACAAACCAACACCATATTGTGCTACTTATTTTGCGGTGCACCTTCAAATGAATGTATTAAGTGGTGGAAAGTGCCCTGTGCACCATTCAAAGTGTCTCGAACAAGATCTGTTTATTCACTGTAACCTGTGAAGAAAGCCCAACTAGGATTTAACCGAAGTGCACTGAGGTAAAGTGAGCAACAGACATGGCAGATGCGCTTTGAACAATGAGAAGGTAACAGCAAAGATATTTAGGTAGATCATGCAAGCCTGCATTCCTGTAATCCACACATGATGATCTATGTGCCTGGATCCCAAACCTTCTCCCTTTAGCTCAAAGCCAAGCAAGAATTTTCTGCAGGCTTCTCAAATGGGAATAATATTTACCGGCAATCTTGTTAACAAGCAGCAGACAGAAGATGAGATCAGTATTGATAGTGGCACCAACATTTTTTTATCATAGTATCAGTGGCTATCGTGGGCCAAGAAAGAGCCAGTGGCAACCAAATCAAGGTTGAGGCCTAAAGATTATTCCCTAGCACCAACACCTCTGTTTTATCAGCATTCAAATACAAAAAGGTTAGTAGTCATCAAACATTTGACTGAAGCAAAACATTCCCAAAGGTCATGGGGAATGTCAAAGTTACCACTGCTTCTTGTATCAAGAATTAAATAGCAGCAATGTAGTAAACAAAGTAAACCCCAAGAACAAATTAATGCAACTGAAAGGGTTAAATTAAAGTTACACAATTTCACAAAGTGCACGATAATTCTTAATCTATCCCGTGCTTCACTTTTAAAAAGAAACAGTACACAACTAAACAATAAATATGAAATTATTAAATTAGAATTGTACACAATGGAATTGAGATCTCTCTTGCACCACTTGAACTAGAGATCAGTGTCAGAAGGTCTCTTTACTTTAAACAATGTATAAACCCCATGATGGTTGTCAAGGGAGGTCCTTCCTCTTGCAGTTGTCACAGAGTTTGCAATGCAAAAAGCATTTCCACTTCCCTTTCTCATCGAGTTCACAATGTAAAACCCCTTCCTAGCATATTTGCCAAAGAGTTCATACAGTTAAACATGACTCTCAGAGCACTGAGGCGTAGTGGTCCAAGGCTGACTCAGGGAGATGTTATGGGCTAGAAATTCAAAGTTGAGCAACACACAAAAATAACACAAAATAAATTAATGTCCAACTAATGTTTCTTCTTTAAAAAGGAAAGTACTTTTTTGGGGTAGGAATGTACCTTGTATGGTGAACAGGCATGCACCCCTGCCTGAGTGCCTGACTGTTGTGAGGTTAGTAGGCTCTGCGCACAAACACTTCCATTTTACATGTTCACGTTTTAAAGTAGACATCTTTTTAAATGATGACTGTTAGCACACATTTGCTTGCACACCTGTATGAGATTGTGTACTCAGAAAAGGTTTGCTTACAATTACATTACCTCATAGGCACTTTATCATACCTTAAAACATTCTGTTCAAGGACCCGGTACACTGCGCACAATGTCCTTGTTTGTTGTCTGTTCGACTACAGCTTTGGGGGGGCAGAATCAACATGATAACCAAATCAGAACTCAGGCACAGTACGAATGGGGTTGGTTTTATTATATAAAGTGAACCAAGCCTTTGTTTAGGCAGAGGAGCATTTCGACAGATTGTCGTGGTCGCCGCCTGCCTGAATTCTAGCCCAGCTGAATTCCATCATTGTCCCGAGAGGGACGGCGGCCTGCTCTACGCCAAGACTGGCTACCAGATGACCCACACACGCAGGTAAATTCGGAGTTAGACCACTCTAAGGTATCTGTCAGAATAGCATCCTCCCTATGCTCTCTAGGCTGGGCTGTGCTAGGTAGGAGTACAAGTATATCTATTCATATAATCAATGTAAATGCTTAATGGTTGAAATGTTTATCTTTTTCACCATTCTCGTAATGCTGGTTACTGTGCTCTGCTTTATTCTACTCATAATTCCAGCACACGTATCTTACACAAGATTCCAATTGCTTCAAAAATTTTGAAATGCCAATTTGTGAATTCCTTGTGTTTCCCTTTGGGCATGCCTGAGTTAACAACAAAAGGTTAGATCTGTTTCCACGATTTCCTTGGGGGAATCTGGGTCATCATGTTCTGAGGTTGCAGACACAGTACCTTGTAAGGTTTAGAGGTCCAGATGGCACACTGTGAGCTAGCCAGGAACTAGGTCAA
Organism: Calotriton arnoldi; assembly: GCA_963921515.1. NCBI lineage: Eukaryota > Metazoa > Chordata > Amphibia > Caudata > Salamandridae > Calotriton > Calotriton arnoldi. Next base: position 300,801 of record CAWUFW010002484.1, read on the forward strand.
AATATTCTGATGGTATGAGTGGAGTCAGTCCCCATAATTTTGACGCTTATGTTGTCCAAATGCACAGTCTTACTGAATTAGTAGGAACCGTATGACATGGCGCTACCAATTTTCTGGGTCAGGCACTTATTTAATGGGTTCCCTGAGAAGTTTATTTACGTGTGCCCGAAGCCCCTAGTCACCATTCTAACAGAGACTTCTGCGGTGTTAGAGAAAACTCCTCCTCAGCAAAATAGGGAACCCCTATTTCTGGCTTTAGGTTATTCAAGCTTGAACCTTTAAAAAGATCACCCAACTATAGTTTACCTTCTCTGAACTCCATTCATTAAAATGGCTAATTCATTAACAGTGGTTATACCACTAAATTGCAGACAAGCCCTAACACAAATGTTGCAACAACAAGGGATTTCTCTTACTGGAGGAGATGTTACATCGTGTTAGAGGCCCACAAAGCATATAAAATAGATGCATTTTATTCATGTGAATCTGCAATCCTGACTTTTACTTTGGGCCCTATTATCAACCTAATTAAGCATGTGCACAGAGGCCACAGCATGTCTCTGGTAGTGTGAGGTCCAAAAGCTGTTCTTTTACTTGGAGGGGTGCACCAAGAGTGGCCTCTTAGTGGAAACTGGACTATTGCCCATGCTGTGGGCAGTTGACAATGTTCTTTGAATCTAGAGTATGACCAGACCTTTTTCTCCATGTTAAAGGGAGGCAAGCCTACTGGCTCCTTCCATGTAAAGAGACTGTCCAGAAGGAGACACCCAATGTGTTCCTTGTGTGAGGAGCACCTAAAGAAAGCTGACTTGCCTCAGAACAAAGCCAGTCCCCCTGGTCTGTTTGAGCGGCATAAAACTGTACCAGAACAAGTATCCCTTGTCACCTGGCAGTTTACTGCAGCCTTAAGTCCTGTTGCGGCCTGCACTGTGAGTTAAAGCCATGTTTCTGCCAATATGGGAAGCCCTGATCAACCCAGCGGCTGCAGCTACCAGAAAGACACCATCACAAGGTATTTGGCCTGGAGGATGCAACTGCCACCCCAGATCACCTGTCTGCTGCTGTTATGAAGGGAAACTGCAGCTGAAGACAATTTGTGCTCCACAGATTGACTTCACTGAGCAAGGTCCTAAGCAAGGTTACCTGTGCAGCACCTGTAGAAGACGAGCCGCTGCAGAGAGGGATAGTGTCTGACAGCATCTGCTGCACAGCTTGAACTGCTACAATAGCCAACAGGTTAAATGCATGGCTTAGCCTGCACCGGGACAAGTAACGAAACATGTACAGACGAGTCTGCCACTAAGCACTTAGCGCCACATGTATCAACATTTGTAATAGCGATTACCTAATTGTGATTTTCAGTGAATCGCAATTAGGTAATTGCTATTACAAATGTATAAAACTCCAAGTGATTCATATAGCGATTCGTAGGAGGTCACAAAATCATGGTGGATGGTGGCCTGCTGGGGTCAGCAGACCACCATGTCCGTGATTGATTTAAAATAAAGCAATCTTTTTTTTTTTAAATGCAGCCAGTTTTCCTTAAAGGAAAACGGGATGCGTTTAGAAAAAAAATGGATAGTTAACTTTTCATTTTTTAAGAGCAGGCAGTGGTCTTACGGACCACTGCCTGCTCTTAAAAACGTTTTTGCATACATTCACAAAGGGGAAGGGGTCCTTGGGGACCCCTTCCTCTTTGCAAATGGGTTACCACCAACTTGAATTTGGCGGTAAGTGCGAATGTTTTGTTGCCACATTCACGGTCACAAAACATTCATGCATACCACAGCGATTCGGTATTTGGAAGGGGTGCTCTAAACACGCCCCTTCCAAATACTGAATCGCAAACCCATTTTGCGATTCGGTAACAGATTACAGAATCGCAAAATAGGGTTTGATACATGTGAAAAGCATTTTTTGCGTTCGCAAACAGGCCGATTCTGAGAACTGGTCCATTTGCAAACGCAAAAATGCTGAATACATGTGGCTCCAAGACATTTTGCAAGGGGAGTAAATAGAAATTTAACTAAGTTGTACATTTGACCTGAGAGAGTATTTGAGTCATCTAGACCTGCGTCTAATCCTGCCTAACACCATGGTGGATCGGGGGCTGTAGATATGTGTAGCACCTCATTGTTTAATGTAACATAGTTTGCAATGACATATGCCATTTCCTTTGAATTGTCCAGTATTTTGTTCCATTGTGTGATTAAAGTACTTTCTTTTTACATAAATGATATGCACCAGGGTGGATACAATGTTATTGTGTATGTTGGTTGACTGTTGTGTTCTGAGCTCTTGCCCCTGGCACACTATCTCCCTTAGAAGACAGCTCACCCTAACTACCTGAGACTCAAGTATAGAAAGGGTTGTACTTTGCCCAGTTTGCAGAGCCATAGTAAGGATGGGCCCAAGGACACTAGTGGCAAACAACCTCAACCACCACAACTGGGACCAAGTAGCCCCACCTACCATGTGACCCCAAATAGGATTTGACATACTTTGCGCACACAACTAAATGTGTTCAAAACAACAAATATTTATATGATTTCATGTGGCATTACAAACTGGAACCTGTCCTTTTGGGGCCTCCCAGAAATATCCCAGAGGGCAACTAACCCACTAAATTTAGACTGGCTCCTGTTACCTTGAGGTAACATGCAGCAACTTGTGCATCAGCAGGCTTAGATTCTAAAAACCTGCAATTCTCCTGAGTGGGCCTGATTGAAAACATGAGGCTTTTCACAATGAAAAAGGTTAAGCCTACAAACAGTGTCAAATTTTTCAAAATGTAAACTGAAATGGCTACTGCCTTTGTTGCCACATTTAATAATCAATAAAGCAATTCTGTTGGTTTGAACGTGAAAAACATGAACTGGACTTTCGGGATGTGGCTGTCCCATGCTTGGTGAACAGAAGAGTTCAACTGATGGGAATGCCCAACTGCAAGTTTGACTTTTGGCCCTAGCCTCACACTAATTTAGTGTGAGTGAAGAAGCATAGGCCTGTCCTTTGACATGAGAAAGGTCCTGGACCTGTCCTGTAACCTGGAAGGTTGCATCAAGCATTACCTCATTTACTGACCGTTGATTACTTTCCCTCTTGTGGATTTATCTTGAGGAGCAGTGATGACGTTTCATGAATCTACAGTTGTGACCAGACATCTTTACCTGTTTCATTGGAGGGGAGGTCTACTGGCCCACTTTTGTAAAGTTCTGCTTCTATGCGCTAACCCTCATTTTAGCACTAACATCCCAAAAGTATGTTATGCTTGTATATGGCCTTTGTGGTACATGCATTGTGTGTATGACTGAGCCAGAGTAATAGAGGCTTGTGAGCTCCATTTTGGAAGCCCCTGGCCTATTTGTGCAGACAAGAAGGAGATGAAGTTGTTTTCCCAGACAAAGGAAGTGTATTGCTGACATTTCTGAACCTGGAGGGAGGAGACCTAGACACCGACATAGGGACAGAGGAGGCAAGGATCCTCTAGAACATCAATTAGGCCTTTTGCTAAGGTGACCTGCTGATCAATCTTCCTGTAGCACCGCCATTTGATAGTTTGTGGGTTTGAAGGGTGGGACTGTTATCTCTGTTGTTAAGGTGAAAGAGGCTCCTTTAAGTGAGGTCAACCTTTTCACTCTTCCTTGATCACTACTCACTGTGGTTGCAGATAGCCAGCTGCAGAAAGTTCATTACTCTTTGTGCCTCTGTTTTGGGTGCTCAAGGCCGGAGACGACCCTGCTGTGAGAAGCATCACAACACAAAATCTTGGTCTGGAAGCAGCCTGGAAAGGACAGTTGAAAAAACCCCCAACTGAAACGGTTCTGAAAGTGTAGACAGAAAATCCATATCTCCTATCTGCTTTGACTGTATAAAGGTGGGAGTCACTAACCCACTTGTACCAGTTCCAAGCTCACTTTGACCAAGGAAAGGAGTGCTCCACAGAGTACTCAGAAGACTGCTGTGCAACCTTAGTTGCTCTCTGCCTGAAAAATGAAAAAGTGAGGGAACCTGAATTCTTGCATGCAAGGAAGAAGCTGTTCCTCTGACTTAAAAGTGCCAAGAAGCCAGTCTGCTTGTTCAGGAAAGTAACAAAGGGGCCCTCATTCAGCCCCAGTACTATTAATATCTGTGACACATGGGAGTGTCAGGATCTCCTCAACAGAATCTGCAAGGGGGCCCATCATTTTATGTTAAGCCACTATGCCTGCTAAGAGAGGGAAGAAGGTGCAAAAGGGGTGTGGCTTTCTAGGAAGAGCCAAAAGCAGTTTGATCTCTGGTCATGTGTGGGTACGCCAGAACAGTAAGACTGGAGAGAGCCATCTACGTACCCTGAGGAGGGTATGTGCAGTCTGTCTGTACAAATTACCACAGGTATGAACTACAACAAGAACCTGTGCCCGTGAGGAGTGGTGGTTTTATACAGGCATCTTAATTGTCACTCCTTGTATTCACACTTGGGGAATTCCCTAGTTCATCTCGCTTCTCTCTGAAACTGGGATAGGAGTGGGAGCGTCTCCCAGTAGTCACACAGTCATCAAGGGACAGATCCCACTTCAAATCACCACTCGCTGCCCAAGTAAGATCACAGTGTTAAACTCTACCACCACTCACATAGGGGCCGATTCCGATCTCGGTCGGAGGCGCACCCAATACCATTCGGTCGGGAAAAAAGCCATGCGAAAGCCTGTTTCCCGACCGATCCGTACAGCACACCGAACGAGTAAGTACGATGCGCACAACAGCACAGAATCCGGCCGAGCCGTACTCACCCAAACCAGGTCCTGTTCCCCGACCGAGGCGAATCCGGAAATGCCGAATCGAGTCGCACGGAAGGAAAAATGCAGCTCCGTCCGGCCGAACGAGTACGATGCGCTTTCCGTACGCGCCGAACCCGTCGCTACGCACAGCACGTCAAAGCATCCGGGAGAGGCGCACATAAGCTCCGATTCGCGCCACAACACGATCCACGGCTACGAGACGAACACGCCAGCGACGAGGACGAGGCGAAGCGACGAGGACGACGCGAAGCGACGAGGACGACGCGAGGCAACGAGAAGGACGAACGACACGAACCAACCATGAATCCCTTCGTCCCGATCATACCAATATTCTACATTTACTACCGGAACAGGCACGGACGCGTACGGCGCAGAAGGTAAGTCAGACACCAACCACAAAACACATACAACACGTACACAACACATCACACACACACAGAGGGATGCAGAATATACTTACACCAGCAACAGCAGCACCATAGGGGCGGGATGCCCATCACCAATGCCACATATGCACACAGGGGCCTGAATGCGCACCACCACCCCTACCCAGGGGGGCAGGATGCCTACCACCACCCTGAGCCAGGGGGGCTGGATGCCCACCACTACTACCACCCTCACCCAGGGGGGCTGGATGCCTACCACTACTACCACCCTCACCCAGGGGGCTGGATGCCTACCACCACTACCACCCTCACCCAGGGGGCTGGATGCTTACCACCACCCTTAGCCAGGGGGCTGGATGCCTACCACTACTACCACCCTCACCCAGGGGGCTGGATGCCTACCACTACTACCACCCTCAGCCAAGGGGGCTGGATGCCTACCACCACCCTTAGCCAGGGGGGCTGGATGCCTACCACTACTACCACCCTCACCCAGGGGGAGCTGGATGCCTACCACTACTACCACCCTCAGCCAGGGGGCTGGATGCCTACCACCACCCTTAGCCAGGGGGCTGGATGCCTACCACTACTACCACCCTCACCCAGGGGGTGCTGGATGCCTACCACTACTACCACCCTCACCCAGGGGGGCTGGATGCCTACCACTACAACCACCCTCACCCAGGGGGGCTGGATGCCTACCACCACTACCACCCTCACCCAGGGGGGCTGGATGCCTACCACCACCCTTAGCCAGGGGGCTGGATGCCTACCACTACTACCACCCTCAGCCAGGGGGCTGGATGCTCACCACCACCCTTAGCCAGGGGGCTGGATGCCTACCACTACTACCACTCTCACCCAGGGGTGGCTGGATGCCTACCACTACTACCACCCTCACCCAGGGGGGCTGGATGCCTACCACTACTACCACCCTCACCCAGGGGGCTGGATGCCTACCATCACCCTTAGCCAGGGGGCTGGATGCCTACCACTACTACCACCCTCACCCAGGGGGCTGGATGCCTACCACTACTACCACCCTCACCCAGGGGGGCTGGATGCCTACCACCACCCTTAGCCAGGGGGGCTGGATGCCTACCACTACTACCACCCTCACCCAGGGGGTGCTGGATGCCTACCACTACTACCACCCTCACCCAGGGGGCTGGATGCCTACCACTACTACCACCCTCAGCCAGGGGGCTGGATGCCTACCACCACTACCACCCTCACCCAGGGGGCTGGATGCCTACCACCACCCTTAGCCAGGGGGCTGGATGCCTACCACTACTACCACCCTCACCCAGGGGGGCTGGATGCCTACCACCACTACCACCCTCAGCCAGGGGGCTGGATGCCTACCACTACTACCACCCTCAGCCAGGGGGGCTGGATGCCTACCACTACTACCACCCTCAGCCAGGGGGGCTGGATGCCTACCACTACTACCACCCTCAGCCAGGGGGGCTGGATGCCTACCACCACCCTTAGCCAGGGGGGCTGGATGCCTACCACTACTACCACCCTCACCCAGGGGGGCTGGATGCCTACCACCACCCTTAGCCAGGGAGGGCTGGATGCCTACCACTACTACCATCCTCACCCAGGGGGGCTGGATGCCTCCACCACCACCCTCAGCCAGGGCGGGCTGGATGCCTACCACTACTACCACCCTCAGCCAGGGGGGCTGGATGCCTACCACTCACCACCCTTAGCCAGGGGGGCTGGATGCCTACCACTACTACCACCCTCAGCCAGAGGGGGCTGGATGCCTACCACCACCCTTAGCCAGGGGGGCTGGATGCCTACCACTACTACCACCCTCACCCAGGGGGCTGGATGCCTACCACCACTACCACCTTAGCCAGGGGGGCTGGATGCCTACCACCACTACCACCCTTAGCCAGGGGGCTGGATGCCTACCACTACTACCACCCTCAGCCAGGGGGGCTGGATGCCTACCACTACTACCACCCTCAGCCAGGGGGCTGGATGCCTACCACCACCCTTAGCCAGGGGGGCTGGATGCCTACCACTACAACCACCCTCACCCAGGGGGGCTGGATGCCTACCACCACCCTTAGCCAGGGGGCTGGATGCCTACCACTACTACCACCCTCAGCCAGGGGGGCTGGATGCCTACCACCACCCTTAGCCAAGGGGGCTGGATGCCTACCACTACTACCACCCTCAGCCAGGGGGGCTGGATGCCTACCACCACCCTTAGCCAGGGGGGCTGGATGCCTACCACTACTACCACCCTCACCCAGGGGGGCTGGATGCCTACCACCACCCTTAGCCAGGGGGGCTGGATGCCTACCACTACTACCACCCTCACCCAGGGGGCTGGATGCCTACCACTACTACCACCCTCAGCCAGGGGGGCTGGATGCCTACCACTACTACCACCCTCAGCCAGGGGGCCTGGATGCCTACCACTACTACCACCCTCAGCCATGGGGGCTGGATGCCTCACCACCACCCTCAGCCAGGGGGGCTGGATGCCTACCACCACTACCACCCTCACCCAGGGGGCTGGATGCCTACCACCACCCTTAGCCAGGGGGCTGGATGCCTACCACCACTACCACCCTCACCCAGGGGGCTGGATGCCTACCACCACCCTTAGCCAGGGGGCTGGATGCCTACCACTACTACCACCCTCAGCCAGGGGGGCTGGATGCCTACCACTACTACCACCCACACCCAGGGGGGCTGGATGCCTACCACTACTACCACCCTCAGCCAGGGGGCTGGATGCCAACCACTACTACCACCCCACTCATAGGATGGACAATGCATGACACAATCAGCACACCACAACCTAGGGAATGCAAGAAGAAGACATCCCCCAACACCATGACAAGCGTGTGTAGACTGTGTCAAATGCCTACAACACCGAACATGACTTTGAACATACAATGTGACCCCCTAGCACATGTGCCACACATATATGTGTGTGGCACCCACAATGCAAGCAGGCCATGACCATTGTGGCAATGGGGTCCAAACCCCCATCATCACAGTGACCAAAATGTAAGTGTGGGGTCCATAGCTGAAGCACATTTTGAACATTGTGGCAATGGGGTCTAAACCCCCATCACCACAGTGACCAAAAGGTAAGTGTGGGGTCCATAGCTGAAGCACATTTTGAACATTGTGGCAATGGGGTCCAAACCCCCATCATCACAGTGACCAAAATGTAAGTGTGGGTTCCATAGCTGAAGCACATTTTGAACATTGTGGCAATGGGGTCCAAACCCCCATCATCACAGTGACCAAAATGTAAGTGTGGGGTCCATAGCTGAAGCACATTTTGAACATTGTGGCAATGGGGTCTAAACCCCCATCACCACAGTGACCAAAAGGTAAGTGTTGACAAAGAAAGAGGTGCAACTGCCAAACTGCATGGATGATTCCTGGTCACAGAACAAAAACACATCAGTGGCAAAGTAGTGTATGTGTCCCATTGCAACATAAATTGGGGGAGCCAAATACTGCAGTGCAAATAAGACATACCTTTGGCCATGTGCAGACAAACAACACCCATGGGGGCTGACACCGTCAACAATCATCAATGACACAATGACAGAAGTGACCATCAGAATGCAGACCCACATATTTGCACCAATGGGCACACAAATGCAGATACCCTGTGGAGACTGCAGATGTGAGGTGAACAGATACCATACCATGGCAGCAATGGGACACACAAACCATGATCATTGTGCTGACCGATGACCTATGAGTCCCAGGGACAGCAGGGGAAACCCACAAAACTACATACAGCCAATGGCACACCCAAGATATGCCAATGCAGTGGTGCAGATGCACAAACACAAACAGGCAGACCCACACTGCACATCATACACAACAGGTGAGGGGGGTGCCAGTGTCCCCAGGCAACCACACAACACATGAGGAGACCTGAATACCAATCATACAGATGTGCATACAGTGCCACACAAAGGTAACTCATGGATCCAAATCCCCTATGTGGGCAAGCAGGCATTGTCAGATGAGAGGGAGCACAAATCACACATGTCACACAGGCACGTAGGGACAGCAACTGACACACCAAGACACAGACACACCACAGCACCACCCCCAGGGCCCCCACAATGTGGTGACCCTGGGCTGCATTACAATCACACTGTGATGACAAAGCTAAATGTGGTTCACACTGTGAACCACAGTCATGTGTCCTGAGCAACTAACTACCATCACACCTACACAAGCACAAATCAATCAGCATGGCCAGTAAGCCAAGGCCAACATGGAGGCAGGGGCCTAGCCGGGCAACAACTCACATCTGCACACACTCAACACCACACCCCTCGACCTCCAACAATGTGCAGCAGTGAAGTACACATGCACTGGTGACATTGCACATGCACCCATGACTATTCCAGGGTGGTCGGTGGGAACCAAGGTGCAGAAACACATCACACATGGCCACTCAACAAGACTCCTGAATGTCTGACACACTGCACACTACGCTGTACATGGACATAACGGCAATACCACACCAACCAATGGGATCCCATCCACAGTCACACACCAATGAAGAAGCCAAGGTCACCCACAAAGAACACACATAGACAACAACCAACATTGCAGCCCGGACCCTGAGGAGTGCCAGCAGTCACACACACAACGTGTCACAATCACTGAAAGATAACACAAACTGGAAATCACATGACAGGGGCAAACAACAAGTGCCAAGGGGAAACCTGACTGTGACCCATCTGCGTCTGCACACAAACTCAGCCCTGAGAGCAAACACACCTATGGGTGACACCCTGATGACCACGTAATGTGCCATGCACCCACATCACAGAGAACCCAGGGAGAAGACTTTGGGGGAACATAGGTCAACTCAGCTAGCATCACAAACAGGTACAACACTAGGGATCACAGCATGCACAGCTAAACGGAAGTGAACACACAGACATGCACATACAACACACACCTTGGGCGCAGGCAATGTCACAGGAGTACACACTGCCATGAGGGGACTCCACTCCTGTGTGAGGAAAGCTGTGCCATATGTTGCCTCAGTAGGGCCCCATCATGTCAGCTGAGCACTTGGTCACACAATCAACAATTAGCACCAAATGAGGGCTCCCGTAACATCAGCCTGGTCATGGAAGTGCCAACGGAATCATCAGCACAGATCCAACACACTTGTATAGCAATGTTGCACTGACAACACAGATGAGTCCTTCCCCATTGATGCCCAAACCTGCATGTCCACTGGAGATGGCCACACGGTCAGGGAAGTAGACGAATTGAACAATGGCAGGCACAACAGATGTGCAGGGGTGGAAGCCACAGATGTGAAATAGCCAATCTAAGTAGGAAATCCCATTGCCAAATACTGAACACATGACACCCTCAGATGCTGCTATGGATGACATGGCTACACCACAGGATAGGACACATTCCCCCTGGACCACATGGGTTCCTGCACAGTAACACTTCATTATCATGAGACCAAATATCACCATCACTGCAGCAAGGGCATGGTTAGCATCATCAACAACATGTACATCAGAAGCATAAGCACTAGAGAACAGAAAGTTGCTTTATTCAGCATATGTGTGGAATGAAAAGCAGAAGTCCAGAGAAAACACAAAGGCCAATGGCCAGTCCATTGTACAAAGTCCAAACAGGGTGACAGTGGCAGATGTCACCCTACGCATGCCTGCACAAAACCAGGGACAATCCACTAGGAGGGGCAACCGGGGGGTAGGCCAGGCACCGCAGGGACAGGATCAGGGCTCACCAGGAGGAAGCAGGGAAGGGGTGGTGGGTGCTGGAGAGCCACTGACAACTGCAGTGGAGGTGTCTGACATGGTGTGTGCCGGCACAACTGGGGGGCATGACTCAGATGTTGTGGGTGCCGGCACGACTGCAGTGGACCCTGCAGATGGAGTGGACAGGTCCGCCACTGCAGTGCCCAAGTCAGACAGGGTGGTAGTGGACTCCACTGCAGTGCCTACCACCAGGGGAGGAGAATGGGGAACAGGCAAGGTGGGCTGGACAGAGGGGAGGACACCCTCACCACATCAGTGGCACAGACAAGCGCAGCGGGGGTGTGGTGCCGGGAGAGCAAGTGGCAGGGGGAGAAGGCCAGATCCTCTTGGGGATGGTATATCTGTGGGTGGGGGAACCTGGGGCAGGGTGTGGTGGGGGCACCTGTGGAGTGGGGGCCTGAGGGATGGAGGAAGGAGACCTGGTGCTTGAGCTGCAGGGCGGTGGTGGGGTCTTGCTCTTACCACTCCGGGGGACTTGCGGGTGGGGGCCTCAGTCTGTCTGCGCCTGGGGGAGGGTGTCCGGGGGCGAGGGGCACTCTGCTCCGTGTGGGGGCTTCCTCTTCCCCCTGGATGCTGGAGCAGCTGGATCGGAGGGGAAGAGGCCGAGGTCACTGAGGAAGAGCCGCTGGGTCTTTGGGGTTGCAGGTGAGGCAAGGGAGGGTGTTTTGGAGGGAGAGGCAACTGAGGACTGCGCAGTGCCCGTGGATGCGTGTGTGTGTACCAGGGCCCCATCCCCTGTGAGTCTGGTTTCAGTCCCCTGACTGTGCGTGCGTGTGCGTTTTGTTTGTGGCGTGTGTGTCTGTGTGCTGGACGTGTGTGTGCTGGTGTGTGCCTGTGCCGGTGTGTGTGTGCTTGGGACGGGTAAGGTGCTGGGGAGTGTGGATGGAGCAGAGGCAGGAGGGGTGAGGGACTGTCTGAGGAGGGACACTGCTGCCGTCAGGGAGGAGTCCATGGACCTATTGCCCCTCTGTAGGTCAGACATGCCCGATGAGATGCCCTCCATGAATGACACCAGCTGAGTCAACAGAGCGGTGTGCGCATGGAGGACACTCAGCATGGCTGTCTGCCCTACATGGAGCTGGCGAAGGAGGTACACAGACTCCTCACTCAGGGCAGCAGGGGACACAGGGGCAGGGGGTGCGGTGCCTGGCCCAAAGGAGACACGCTCCCGAACATGGGAGCCTCCACGGACCTGGGGAATGGGAGCCGATGGGAGGGCGGTGGTGGTGCTGGTGGTGGCGGGGACAGCAACACTAGCTGGGGTGTGGTGGCTGCTGACACCCGCCTCCATAAGGGAGTCATCCTCCGAGTTGCTCTGGTCCTCAGCTGAGGTGGATGGTGCTGAGGACTCCTCGTGTGGCTCCCCTCGCCCTCCGTGCCACTGGGTCCCTCCGACCACTCCTCGGCTGCTGACCCAGTCTGGCTCTCTGGCTCCTCCTGGTCCATGGCGCTGTCCCCTTCCGTGGCCGTGGATATATCTGCAAACAATGGGGAAACAGACAGACATCAGTCACCTGCACCAAACGCACACACCACTGTGAGCACAGCACATTACAGAGCAAGCCCTGGCATCATTAGTTGTACATTGCTAAAAGTGCCCTAACTGAACAGGAGAAGCCAATTGTCAGTCTGATGCCAAGCATGGCACTCACATCCCACATGGCCTTGCACCCATCTGTCTGGTGTCTGTTGGATTGCAACACCCCAGTGTGGACACATGCACCAAGTACACAGTAGTTGGACAGTGCAGAGGACACGGTGTGGCATGTGGACATGCACACATCACAGCTCTTGCCACTGAGTCAGTACAGGTTTCCGGATGAAAGGGATGCCCAGAGTCAAATAGGAAATGCATGTGATGCATACCAGCGACAGACACCATGATGCACCCATGTCCTGATAGCCATCGCCACAATGGTGTGCATGTAGCACATGTCACTCCCCTGCAGGATCACCAATAAGTAGACACATGCCATGGCAGAGGCATGACTGCTAAGTCATACATCACTGTCTCAGTGATGTATGACTTGGCAGCCAGACAACAACACTATGCACTGTGTCACAATAGTAGGTCATGGGGAATGCAAGTCCTGGAGCTGCACAAGTGCACATGTACATCCCCCACACAACACATCATCTTAACCCTCATCTGTCCAGGTCATACCTATTGGACATATGGGAGACCTGTGACACTACCCTCTGAACCTGAGCCCCTCACAATCTGCTGTGAATGGGGAACAGCTGCCTGAACTTCACATTCGCATACCCCAGTCTGCACGGGCAGCTGATCAAACACCTATGTGACACACAAGTATCGTCTCCTATGGTCACATCTCCAGGGGCATGCTGAGCCCCTACCAAGAAACACCCCAGCAGTCCTGGCAACTAATCCACAGCACACTGACACAGAGGCAGACACCTGAGGGGTCAAATCACTGCGCACAATGTGTCAGCTGATACACGGGAGTGGGAGTACAGAGTGCATTGCATGGCCTGGAGTAGGCATGACTGTCCTGCTCCACATGAATGAGGGATGAGCCCTGGACAGTGGATAGCTGGCTATGTATGTGTGACACACGTAATCTGCACACTCCTGGGGCCCAAACATTGTTCCCACCCGCTGCATGGGCGTGTGCCACATACCCCAGGCACATGTGGTGGCTCAGCACAGCAAGTGGACCGCATATCAAAGCAACACGCAGATTACATGTCCGAACACAGGCGTAGTGTGAACAATGGACCCACCCATGATGCCCACAACAGAGTTAGGGAAACAGATGCTGTCCCCCACCTTTAGTGAAGCAAACTGCAAGGACACAGTCCCAAGTGACACAATTCCCTGAATGTAAGGGCCACACCTGGGTATCAGATGAGCAGTGGGCAGTGCACAATAGAGGGACATGGCTCCTGGACAACATGACTGCTGCACTGTGGCAGTTGAACCAGGCTAGAGGAGGGCACACAGCATGTAATACAGAGTTCACAGTGCAGTCTTTGACTCACCCCTCCTTGCTGCTGTCTGGCCTTCAGCTGCCCATCCAGGTCTGGAAACACCACCGCCAGGATCTGGAGCATGTGGGGGTCAGGGTCCGTGTTCCTCCCCTCCTGCGAGGAGGCGACAGCTTCAGCTGGACCCGTGCAATCCTCCGGGTCCAGCCCCGAAGGTCCTGCCACCTCTTCTGGCAGTTGCGGATCCGGCGCTTGTAGACCCCCACGGACCGGACAGCCCGGACGATGTCCTTCCAGATCTCCTGCTTCCGATGGGCATTAACCTGTCAGGATGACAAAGTGAAAAGGCCATTACTACACATGCAACATATCCGTGCATGACACAGTTGTATATACATGTCTCAATCACAGGGGCACATGATGTACACAGGCAGTGCAAAGCTGCCCATGGACAGTTTGCCAGACGTCACTACATGGTATCATTGCATGGGAAGTAAAACCTTGTTCAAATGCACTGTCACTGCACCATACCTGTCCAGTGCATGTCACTACACACTATGGGGGTGACAACTACTCAGTGAGCCTGCTAGCCAGTGGCGTGCAGACATTCAGCCTTGCTAGTCAGACAATATGCACATTCAGAAAGGCAGTGCACAGAACACTCACCTGCTCCCCTGGTGTCCCATACAGCTTGCTGTACTGTGGAAGTAGGCTGTCCAGCAGGGCCTGGTTCTCCTCAAGGCTGAAGGCTGGGGCTCTCTCCACAGTACGTGCCATTGCAGGGTCCAGAGGGGCAGAGACAGCAGCAGTGCAGTGGCAGATGTCGTCCTGGAGCATGTAGTGCAGGCAAGTGAGCTCTCAGGGGAACAGCCAGCAATATATATGTGCTGGAGAGGCAGATACTGTCCCTTGTGTCCAAAGTGATAGGTCCAAGTCGTTTGCATCTTCTGAATCTGGCCAATCCATGGAATAGCAGCACCGAAACACGCCCACAGCATCCTTCAAATCTTCAACTTCATGACATACATGATTTTGCAACATTGTTGTGGCTGACCAACTGATTTTCCAGCAACCGACTCGTTCGAAATTCGAAACGCGTCCGTTGCCAGGCAAGCCCATTGTCAATGGGTGCGCACCGATCGGTCCATTGCGGTACAACGCGTACAGGGGTACAACGCGTACCCGCACACATTGCATGCAATGGGCCGGCCGGGGGCACCGATCGGTCCATTGCGGTACAACGCGTACAGGGGTACAACGCGTACCCGCACACATTGCATGCAATGGGCCGGCCGGGGGCACCGATCGGTCCATTGCGGTACAACGCGTACAGGGGTACAACGCGTACCCGCACACATTGAATGCAATGGGCCGGCCGGGGGCACCGATCGGTCCATTGCAGTACAACGCGTACAGGGGTACAACGCGTACAGGGGTACAACGCGTACCCGCACACATTGAATGCAATGGGCCGGCCGGGGGCACCGATCGGTCCATTGCAGTACAACGCATACAGGGGTACAACGCGTACAGGGGTACAACGCGTACCCGCACACATTGAATGCAATGGGCCGGCCGGGGGCACCGATCGGTCCATTGCGGTACAACGCGTACAGGGGTACAACGCTTACCCGCACACATTGCATGCAATGGGCCGGCCGGGGGCACCGATCGGTCCATTGCAGTTCAACGCATCACTGTACATGTGACTGGCATATGTCAGCATGCCTGTCTCAGATGGACATATGCCAGCCACAGATAGCTCCCAGGGAGTGAGGGGCACACCTACATCACGACAGCCTGTCCAAACTTTATCATAAGGCATGTAAGGCTGCATTTCCTATTGTGTGTATGTTGGTGTACATGTTGTCCTGTGGGTGTCACCTGTGGGCAGCCACCCCCAGGCTGTGCACGTGTTCATGGGGACAGGATCCTGGGTGTTACGTGTACATGACCACTGTGATGTGCAACTGTTCATATCTGTGCATGTGCCATGGTCACATTTCATGGTGGTGTATGTGTATGTCATGTCACATACCCCGTGAGTCCCATGTGGGACGGTATGTTTGAGCCAGGGTGTCCCAGTGGCACAATTGTGATGGTCCTCCACAGTCTTTGTGCATGTAGTGTTTACAATGTCTCTGATTTCATGTGCACAATGGGAGACAGTCTCCACATCCACGTTGTGTGTGCATGGACTTTGATGTTGTGCGTGTGTGTGTCACAGACGTCCATGTCTGTCCTGCCGTGGCAAGTGGGACCACTACCTGTGGGGGTCATGGTTGTTTTGCTGTGGTGTATACATGATACTCCATGTAATGCCAGTGTCCATGTGGCAATACAGGGTCCCTGGGAATGTACCTGTCGTTGAGCTGTGGTGCCTGAGGCACATCTGTCCTCACATGTCACTGTGGGGGTGATTGTGACACGGCAGCAGGAGATGGGAACTGTGACACGGCCTCATGATATCCAATGGGCCAACCTGGGACGAATTGATGCCACCTGTTGGACCGTGTTGACAGATGTTGGCCATGTATGTACCATACATGTCCTTACGGAACTGCACACTTCATGTAGTTGTGCCTCATAATGATGTATGTTGGGATATTGAGTGTGTTCAATGCCGCATATGTGGGGTGACTGACAATCTTGCTTACTTCTCCTCTGCACTGCAGGGCTCCTGCTGTCCATCGACCATTCCCAGACCTGGCAACGATGGTGGAACGGGACAGCATCCGACGGTACCGCTTCACCAGGCAGCTGATTGAGGATTTGGCAGTGCAGTTGTCCCCACATTTGCAGCCTGGCCGGCCGTATCCTACAGCGCTGACCCCCAAGGTGAAGGTGATGGCAGCCCTACACTTCTTTGCCACTGGTACCTTCCAACATACTGTGGCGACTGCTGGTGGGATGTCACAGACCATGTTGAGCCGTGTGCTCCGCGATGTTTTGGCGGCAATGTTGCTATTCCTGAACCGGTACATCTATTTCCCTAGACTGCGACGACTCACTGACGTGAAGAGTGACTTTTATGCCCTGGGGAGGATGCCGCATGTCATTGGCTCCATTGATGGGACACATGTGGCTTTGGTACCACCACAGGCCCAGGAGCAGGCCTACAGGAACCGCAAGCACTACCACTCAGTCAATGCACTGGTGGTGTGTCTTGCAGACATGACCATCACACACGTGTGTGCCCGTTTCCCTGGTTCAGCACACGATGCCTTTGTGATGAGGAGTAGTCGCATCCCCAGGATGATGGCACAGATGCAGAACCAGCGTGCCTGGCTTGTCGGTGTGTACTGACTTTGTGCCATTGTGTGTGATCTGATCTGTAGTATTCCGCCCACTTTTCCAAGTCAGCTAATGTGCACTTGTCTGTCCGTAGGTGACTCGGGATACCCCAACATGCCGTGGTTGCTGACACCCCTCAGGAACCCTGTGACACCAGCCCAGATGCGCTACAATGAGGCACATGGTCGGACCAGGAGAGTGATTGAGCGGACATTTGGTCTCCTGAAGAGCCGCTTCCGCTGCCTGGACAAGACCGGAGGGTCCCTCCCATATGCCCCTGCGAAAGTGTGCAAGATTATCATCGTCTGCTGCATGCTCCACAACCTGGCAGTGCGGAAGGAGTTGCCTCTCATCCAGGATGACAATGACCAACATCCGCCACCTGTGGATGATCCTGGCCTGGACCACGATGCCAGTGACGATGATGATGATGAGGGTGATGTCCGCACACAGTTCATCACCAACTTCTTTAGCTGAATGTGAGTATCCTAAGGTGTCATGTCAATGATGTGAGTTGGCATGATATGTGTAGGTGGTGCTCTGGTGCTGTTGGAGTGTGTCCATGGGCTACTTGACTGGATGTGTGTTGCGATGTGTGCTTACAGGTGGGCTGTACTCCCCAACAGTGTTGACATGCTAACTTGGTTCTGGGTGGGTATCATGTAACATGTATTGTGCATGAGTTTTGCTGTTCTGTCCTGTACTCCATTGCTTTTGACTGTGTGTCATTTCTGTCCTTCACAGGGTACTTCCAGATTCGTTTGGTCAACTGTGTCCACCGACGACATGATTGCACTTCCAGGCTGGTAGCTGTTGTGTCCCTACAGGTGATGTGCGCCACACCCATGGTCTTCCTTCTGTCTACAGTTGTTGACTGTGTGCCCGCTGCCAGGTGGGATTACCTTGCATCTGTAGTGGTTACGACATGTTGCAACTGTGTAATAAACCTGTGCTTCACTTTGTGATGTGCGTTGTCTGAGGTCACACATTTGACTGCCATTTGCTTACTGCACCTGTGGGCTACTTGACTACAACTGGGAATGGGTGTGGTGTCTGTGCATTGCACCGTCTTCCCTGGCAACATCAGTGTAGGCAATGAGTCAGATGGCCTAGGTGTGTATGTGTTGTGTAGCCCTGGTGGTGTGTCTCCCTCATATGTGTCACGTTGCCTTTACTCACATGCCTGTGTTGTACTTTCTGTTGCAGTTCGCATACACAGTGTAATTTTACAGTTCATCATCCCCATAACAGCACCCACGTTGGAATCACAACAGAGGCAAGTATGGTGTATTAGTGTGTTTATTGTGATACATTTGTGTGAATAGTGCATAGGATGGGTAGTGCTGTACATAAATCTTGCAATCAGAAGTTCCTAGGTGAATTGAAAGTCCTGGTAGACAGAATCCCCAGTATCGGGGCCACAGTTGTCTGACACATTGGTCCAACTTGTACTCCCCATGCAATGTGTGGGAGTAGTGTTGCTGTCAACAGGGTGAACAGTCTGTGCACAAAGGTGAACATCCAGAACAGGTTCAGGCTTCCTGGGGTTGCACTTGGCCATCGGCCTCTCACTTGCCCCTCCTCGGACGACCCCTCTTCTTTGGGGGCCCCTCAAGTACAGGCTGCTGCGGTGCAGGGGACTCTCAGCCAGAGTCATCCTCCCTCCCTGTGACAGTTGCAGTTTGTTCAGCACCAGATGTTGTTGGCACACAGGGAGGTGTGGACTCGTTGCTGTTCATCTGGCGGAGGCATTGTAAAATGTCCCTGTGCACCGCCGTCATCTCATGCAGTGCATCCCACTTGGACTCCACGCGGGACATGTGTGAGTCCACGCGGGACATGTGTGACTCCACGTGGGACATGTGAGAGTCCAAGCGGGCATGATGGGCAGCCTGCTGCTGTTTCATGTCTCTGAGGAGCCCCACTACCTGGCTGAGGTCTCCGGTGCTGGACTGGTACGCATCAGCTATGCGTACCAGTTGTGGGTCATCATGCACACCAGCAACCTCTGCAAGCAGCAACCTCTGTCTCCCACCCCTCCCACCACCCCTGCTGACATGTGCAGTGCATGCAGTGGCACGCACAGATGACCCTGGTCCACCTTGGGGGTTGGTGGTGGTGGTGGTGTCCATGGCCCCAGGTTGGTCCAGGGTCCCTGTGCTGGTGTTGCTCCTTGTTCTGTCCATGTCGGCAGGGATGGTATTTGTGTTGACAGTCGTTGTAGGGGTGGGTGCAGGGGTGCAGCTGGTGGTCCTGCTGGTGCTGCAGCTGGTGGTCCTGCTGGTGCTGCATGTAGACTTGCACCGGATGTGCCAGGTTGGTCTCCTTCATCCGAGGAGGGCAGAGGCTGTACAACACCAGTGAGCTCCGCATCCTCTTGAGCCTGGGACTGGGACTCCTCAGCGTCTGCTGCTGTGTCCCCATCATCACCTGTTTTTGGGAGACACACACAATGTATGTTATGTTTCTGCAGGCATCAATCGTTGACACACATGACAGTTGTGACTATGCCTCTGGGTGCGGGCCTGTACATTGCATTGTCCTAAGTCGTCACAGTCAGGGGTTGATGTTGGTGTGGCACATTGTCCTGCATTATTTGGGCATTTCTATGTATTTGTTGGGGTGTGAACATGGTCTGCATTGGTTGTATTTGGTTGACAGCCGGCCCTCCTTCCCACCCAGCCAGTCAGTTATCCCACCATGGACTGTGCTTGCATTGCAGGGAGTGGAAGTTGTCTCTCAGGATGTCAGTCAGTGGTGTCCTGCTGTTTGTTGGTGCACAGTTGCCAGCAGGGCCTTGTGCTCCCCACAGCAGTAGCCAGTGTCAGCCATCTTGTGAGTCCTTCTCCACTTCCTGTGATGTGAGCATGGTTCAGGGTGGTGTTGATGGGACAGTTGTGGGGGTGACCAATATCAGTGACTACGACTCCCATCATGCTATTGCCTCCACCCCCTTCCCAGCATGCCCATGCTTCCTTCCTTTTGACTCTGCTTCCCTGTGGGGTGGGCTGGCTGTGCTGACAGGATGGCTGGGAGTGTTGTCCTGGCAGTTGTTTGGCTAAAAGTCCCAAGAGTGTCCCTGTGCTTCACACAACATAACCCAGGGTGGTGGTTCTTTGTGGGATCTTGTGTTAGGATGGGGGCATTGCATTCTACCAGGTGGGTTCTGTGGAGCTTGTGTTGGGGGGGTGTGAGGGGAGGTGCTTGTGACTATGGTCAGTGCTGCAAGTCCTCCTTCCCACCCAGCCAGCCAGATATCCCACCATGGAACGTGCTTGCATTGCAGGGAGTGGAAGTTGTCTCTCAGGATGTCAGTCAGTGGTGTCCTGCTGTTTGTTGGTGCACAGTTGCCAGCAGGGCCTTGTGCTCCCCACAGCAGTAGCCAGTGTCAGCCATCTTGTGAGTCCTTCTCCACTCCCTGTGATGTGCGCATGGTTCATGGTTTTGTTGATGGGACAGTTGTGGGGGGGGGCAATATGTGTGACTGCGACTCCCATGATGCTATTGGTACACTGACTTTGCCAGCATTCACAGAATTCCTTCCTTTGAGTGGTCTTCACTGTGTGTTGGTGTTGTTGTGGTGGCTACATGTCTGGATGTGTTTGTTAGTTCTATTTGTGCCACTGCCTAGCTGTAGTTGTAGTTGTGTTTGTACATGTGATGGCACAGTTGGATGTGACTTTTTGATGGCATGTGTTGTGTTTATCTGACTGACATACTCATTTTGGGATGATTCTGTTCTGGTTGCTGTGTAATTGCTATGAGTGCATGGTTTGACTCTCCCCTTGACAGTGATGTGTGTGTGTTTTGTGGCAGTATATTGTGTACATTTGTTGTGTACTCACCAGGCTCTGGGATGTCCTCTAGTCCATATACGCTCACTGGCGGAAGGATGGCCCGCACCTTCTCCTCCCAGGACCTGAGGTATATTGGCTTGGCAGGAGGGCCACTGCCGGTGTATTGGCTGTTGATGTAGTCTTTCTTGAGCAGGTCCCGTACCCTCCTGCGCACGTCATACCACCTGTTCTGGATGTCGCTCTTTGTGCGCTGACATGGTGATTGTGCGTTCACCCTGTTGATGATCCTCTCCCACATCTTGGTTTTCTGGGAGATGGGGGTCTGTTGGACCAGTGTGCCAAACAGCTGTGGCTCTACCCTGAGGATCTCGTCTACCATGAATTCCAATTCACAATCTAGGAACTTGTGATTCTTCTTGGGGGGCATGGTGATGGGTGGTGATGGTGAGTGATGTGTGTGTTGGTGTGCAGGTGAGGGTGTGTGAGTGTGTGTTTTGCTGGGTGTATGTGAGGTAGGTATTTGTTGGTGTGCTGATGGTGTGTGGCTTGTGTGAGGGATGAGCTGTGGGTGTGTGGTTGCTTTCTCTTGGGTGCTGGCAGTGGAATGGCATTTGCAAAGGATCATGGTTGTGATTTGTGTCCTTTATATGGGTGAAGTTGTGGGTGTGTCTTTGTTCTCTGTCCCCACCCCCCAGTATTTATTGGCTTAGTAATTGCTTGTTTGGCCTTTTTTTGTGTGATTTTTCCTTTGTACTGTCTGTGCATGTTGGAAACGTTCTTGTGACCGAGTCGGACCCTGCATTTGTCTCGTACGGTATTCTCCGTTTCGTTCACGCTGTGTTTGTGCTGTTTTCTATGCTGCGTACGCGTCGGTCACGGTGTTTTGTGTTACTCGGCTCGGTTTTGTATGCGTGTCGGTCGTACGGCTTGTCCTCCGTCCGACTCGCTCGTGGTTTTCGCGCCTTGCATCGTACTTTGCGGTTTGGAGTTCGCGTGTACGTTTTGGTCGGATTTGTTCCGGGTGCGTGTCGGTCGGTTGGATTCGCGTGTTTTTCTGACCGGATTGCTGTTTTCCGTGCGGCTCGGTCGTTCGACTTGGGTTCGGTACGTGTCGGTCGGATTTTGCACGCATTGCATCGTACTTGGCGTGTCGGGCGCCACAGGTACGTGTCGGTCGGTATAATTTCCGGATCCGAGTCGGTCGGTGCTTTTTCCGGCCTGCTAGGGCCTTTTACCAATACGGTTGATCGTATTACTTAATTAACTTTTTAATTATTTATTTGTTAAAATTAAAACAGTTTGGGGAATTATTTTAAAATTCCAAATTCCAAATGTTTTGCAACTTACATTTCCAATGCAATTTTTTTAATAGTTATTTGTATGGCCCTTACCGAAATAATATACAGCGCCCATTTACAGGTACAACCAGATTTTGCTCGAATGGGAATTTACCTTGAAAAAACAAAGACAATAGGCATGTGGCAAAACAGGAACAGTTGGTTTAATTAAACACTTTGAATGGAAGCACAGTTACAGAATCGGGTCTGAGGACTGTCTCAAAGTACAATCAATTTGAGTGCCATTAAACACATTTCTTGGAGCATCATAAAACAATTCATAGATCCTTTTTAGGAAGAGGAATGTGGGCCTAGTCATGAAGTCATAAATTACTCTCACCTGATAACAAATGCAGGTGGGCCTCGACTTTGCGTGGACGCAATTAGGTCCAGTGGGTAACGTGTCCAGATTACCGGCATGGGGAGTGCATGAACACTGCATATGCTTGTATGCTGTGTCCTGATTGGCTGAGTGTTCCTAACTTTATGTGGCATCTAACTTTATGGTGTTTTGGGAATGTGCGCCCCTCTGGCCATGTGCACATCATTGGGGCCAATCTCCCCAGACCATTATGGGATTAATGTAGATTTTTCTTGTTTGCGCATTTGTTCTGCTGGTTACGTGCCACCCCACTTGTGATCTGCCAATCAGTTACCTCAGCTAATTTAAACAAAAGAACAGTAATTGATATTTTGCACACTTCCCACACTGTTCTTCTTCAAACTCAACAACCTGCTACTAAATTACAAACCACCAATTAACTAAAGAAACATAAATTACACATTAAAAATCAAACTACACCTAAATATTCATAATAACAATTAATCAATTAAATGAGTGACAATCAAATATCAATTGAATATTTGATTAACATAAAATTTAATTTTAAATGAAAAAAACAATAATTTATCATTGAAATAACTTTCGACCCTATCCCCCTCCAAACCCAATAAACCCACACCAAATTATAAATTACCCAATAAATCTGTAAATATGTTAATTTCACATTAAAACTTACAAGTCATGCAAAACATTTTATAATAATACAAATTCCCAAAAATTATATAACTAATATATATTAAATTAATTAAAATTATATTTAGTGTAACTATATTAATGTAAACAATATTCTATACGATATTTAAAAAATGGCATTATACATATAAAAAGATATTCTTGCCTTTTATATTCTGTCCGTCAATATTTTTGAGTGGATGATATTTTTACACAATATTATAGCATGCTAATTTTTAAATTCTATTTTTGTCCTTCACATGAACTAGATCATCATTACATTTCCAATGCAACTTTTTTTAAAGTTATTTGTATGCCCCTTACCGAAATAATTTACAGCGCCCTTTATAGGTACAGCCAATTGTTGCTCAAATGTGAATTTACCTTGAAAAAACAAAGACAATAGGCATTTGGCAAAACAGGAACAGTTGGTTTAATTAAACACTTTGAACGGAAGCACAGTTACAGAAGCGGGTCTGAGGACTGTCTCAAAGTACAATCGAATTGAGTGCCATTATATACATTTTTTGGAGCATCATAAAACAATTAATAGATCCTTTTTAGGAAGAGGAATGTGGGCCTAGTCATGAAGTCATTAATTACTCCCACCTGTTAACAAACGCAGGTGGGTCTCGACCTTGGGTGGACGCAATTAGGGCCAGTGGGTAACGTGTCCAGATTACCGGCATAGGCATCTAACTATATGGTGTTTTGGGAACACGCGCCCCTCTGGCCATGTGCACATCATTGGGGCCAATCTCCCCGGACCATTGTGGTGTTGCTGCCTATCTGTGGGATTAATGTATATTTTTCCTGTTTGTGCATTTGTTCTGCTAGTTATGTGCCACCCCACTTGTGATCTACCAATCAGCTGCCTCAGGCCTAGGTCACAGGGCCAGCCTGACCACACATTTCTGACTCGGGGTTGGTGGAGAGGTCATATCAGGTGATTTTGACAACAGTGATTCGATTTCATTTTTATGCGTACATCGACACCAATATTAACATTCTCCTCTCTAGTTGAATTTTCAACTACATCATTTACCCCATACTTTATAACAGTCACATTATTAGGGGCTTGTCGTACTTCAGATTTAACTATTACTACTTCTCTAGTTACTTGCATTCTACACAATTTGAGGACTGCGTTCTTACAGCAGGAAACCACACAAAAACAATATGAAGATGAGAATGAGTAGCAATGACGTACATAAGCCAGTCAACAACCTGGAGAGCCAGAAAAACCAATTGTTCTACCATTCCTGCTCAGGGGCACCTCCCTCTCTTGTCTCTTTGTGAACGGTGCAGTGCTTGGATGGCAAGAGTCAAAGTCCCATTGTCCATGTAATTGCCTGGGATAAACGTGCAACAGGACACATCAATCTTGGCACACAACCCTCCCTCCATTGTGGTCATCAAGTCCAACAGGTATTGATGTTGCATTACTATCCGGGCATGGCTTTTAGTACTTCCTTGATTGCATTATGGCAGAGCTCAGTACTGTTCATCATTTTGAACATTTTCCATCTGGTTATATGCAACCAGTGGGCGTTTGCTTTCGTCTGCATGGTGAAGAAGGGTATGGAACCTCCCGCATTTACTTGCATGTCAGAAAACAGTCTGAATTCTTCTGGAATGTCCTCGAACTGAGCCCAGCCAAAATACTCAGCAGCTCTTTTCTCTCTAGCCTGATGCAACAGAGTTTACTTCTGTAGCAGGTGTTGGTACAACTCTGACAGATCTTCCCAAGGAATGACCAGGGTCGGGATGTTTATGGTGATGAGGGAGCATAGACCCTGCCACCCGGGGACAAGCTGGATGTAGGCACATTCACTGCTCTGCCAGTAGGTATCCATCAGCGTGAAGGTGCCCCATTGCATATCTGGTATGTGTAGTATTGCGCCACAGTTCTCATTTGTGCTGAGTGGAATCGTTTCCTTTACCTCTGAAATACAAAGAATACAGTGTAAGTTTCCGTGCTATTAGGGGTTGCCCCTTCCCTTACAAACATGTGTACCTATCTATCTAAGTATCCTATATTTCCTGACATGGACTATCTATGCTGGTGTTTAATCCTCCCCTATGAGACTCATTTCCCTTCGTATCATCAAGGTGGATGGCCCAACACTGGAACTCCATATCTTGCATCTATCTTTTATTAAAGAATACTGCCCCAGACAGACTAAGGACTACCAGGGGACCACAGACGGAAGCGGGAGCAGATGTGTTTGTGCACTGGTGCAATAGCTTTGCTACCTCCAAGACTCTCTTTTCCCAGACAGGCTAAGGGCCACCCGGGGACCACAGATGAAAGCGGGAGCAGATGTGTTTGTGCACCGGTGTGGTGGCTTTGCTACCTCCAAGACTCTCTTTTCTGGAAAGTCTCCGAGCCAAACAGTATCCTCTCCTATGATGCCCCTCCTACGCACCCTATCTAGCTCTGTTTGAATATCACTGGGCTCAGTGAAAAGGTACAGAGCTGTGGGATAGACCTCGCAATGGGTCAGATTTACCACTACTCTATGGGGTTCTACTCTGTTGGGCTGTATCGGTACAGGTGGAGAAGGCATTTCGCTTTTTTGGGAGCTATCACTTGGGACAAGTAAAGCAAGTCTGTGCCTACAGCATGCGGTATAAGTGAACACAGGTAACATGACCTGGCTGATGTCTATATTGGTTCTGTCAGGAAAAGAAATTACTTTAATCTATCATAAACATTTATGCATGAAGAAAGAAGAACACACCTGGTTTGAATTAATAAAAAGGAAATGTATTAACAACTTAATAATTTTTTTCTTTTTACAATTGTATCTGGTTGTAACATAGTCACAGTTGAAAGTGAACAGCAAAGTGGCTGTTCCGGCCGGTCAGAGCGTTTTGACTTCTGCTACAACTGATGTGATTTGTGAACATCACTGCTTTAAGAATCCAACCTTTGGTGGATTATACACTGATGTAATTTATTATCATCACTGACAAGAATCCAACCCCTGGTGGATCACACATTGAAGTACTCTACTGGATTTTGGTTACCAGCCCCACTGGCTGTCCCCCTGTGTCCTGAAGAAGACCCGCCGTGACTCCTCCTTGAATCACGCACTTCTCTGGGTCGAAACGTTGACATACCTGTACAATCTATTCCCTACCCTTTCCACTCCACGTGAAAAGCGGAGCGATCAATATATAGACTGGAGATTCATGTGTATAGGGACGAATGTCCTTTGAATTGAACATTTTAGATACCTCTTGTACAGCACTGTATATAGTTTATTCACTTAAAGCACTTTGCCACCTCTAGATCACCTTATCACCGATTAGTTTGCCTTGCGTCATTTTTCAATAATTGTTTGCTTTCTGTGACAGCCTGACTATGTTACAACCAGATAAAATTGTAAAAAGAAAAAATTGATTAAGTTGTTAATACATTTCCTTTTGATTAATTCAAACTAGGTGTGTTATTTTTTCTTCATGCATAAATGTTTATGATAGATTAAAGTAATTTCTTTACCCGACAGAACCAACATTAGCATATACTCTAGACACCCAGGTTCTGAGGGTCACTGGGTCACCCCATTATACTTGATGGATGCTGACTGATGTCTAGGCACCCACGGCAGTCATGTGTAGATACCATGTGTTGTGTAAGAGTATGCTGTGTAGGGCATGTGGGATGCTAGTGTTGGATTCAGTGTAATTATAAGTGACATGGGAGGTCCCTATGCAAGTGATGTGCACATGTCGGGGTGGACTCCATTTGACTAGGCAGATCTTTGGCAAAGTAAATAGAGGGTATACAATTTTACAACAATACATAACTTATTGAACATTGCAGGTCTTGTAGCAGGATCCAGGGATGATGTCTGTGGTCCTCTGGTGATCTGGGTTTTGGAAGAGTTCAAAAAGTTTATGGAAAATGTTTGTGGAAAGAGTTCATAATCTTTGACTTGCACACTTGGGTCTTTTTAGGATTACGGAAGTGGGCGCCGAAGAGATGGGGGGCCTCTGTAAGGGTGGTGCAATTTGGTGGCTCGACTGCAGGTTTGATTGCAGACTCGTTGGATAAGAGCTGTTTTTCGTTAATTAAGATCAGAAAACATTTGCATCCTTTTGTATATCATCATCAATCATTCTTGGGGATTCTTGTGTTTTTCTTTTTACCATCGTGCTTTTATATTCATACATGCTATTTTAGTGGGGCTCCGCAAGGTGGCCCCAATCAGAGTGTCTACTTTTTCTACTATTTTAAAACACTGGGGGCCAGATGTACGACCCTTTTTTGCGGCTGCAAACGGGAGAACCTCCCGTTTGCGGCCGCAAAAAAGGCTAATAGCATGTACAAATGCTATTTTGCGAGTCCCTGACTCGCAAAATAGCATTTGCGACTCTCGCTATTAGGAAGGGGCGTCCCTTCCTAATAGCGAGTCAACATGCTATGTACTAGTGTTTTGCGACCGCATTTGCGCCCGCAAAACACTCGCAGTTTACCACCTACTTCAAGTAGGTGGTAAGCCACTCGTAAAGGGGAAGGGGTCCCCAGGGGACACCTTCCCCTTTGTGAGGATGTTGGAAAATATTTTTTAAGAGCAGGCAGTGGTCCCAGAGACCACTGCCTGCCTGTAAAAAAATGAAACTGAGAAGTTTCATTTTTCTTTTTAAAATGCATCCCGTTTTTCTTTAAGGATTGACCCCAAGGTCACTACCTTGGGGTCAATTTCTCTATCCTGCGCGTTTGGGGGTAGTAGCGGACGTCTTTGTCACTGCTCTCCTTGTGAGCATGCAAGGGTGCCATGTTGCTTTTCCTGCGTCTTAATTGAGTCTGTACCAGGTTACCTTGATCCCTTATCACCTGGTCGGCCCCTCGCCTACACTGACAATCTGTTGAGGCTCGAGCCCCAGACAGAAGCCTCCCCTCTAGTTCTGCCTCGGACTCTTCTCTGAGCAGTGCTCTATACCTATCCCCACTCTCCTCAGGTGGAGGGCATGCTGCTCTGTTCTCTCATTGTGTTCCCAGGGTGAGAGCTCTCTCTTTCTCTATCCTTAATTCATGCTTCTCCTCTAAATCTCACCCGGTTTGCCTCCTTCATTCTGAGCTAGGCACTGTTCTTCTGAGTAGGAATTTGCCCTCAAACTCACTTTCTGTTGTCCCTTCAGTTGCCTGAGCATACCCTGCGGCTCCCCCTCGTCATTGGAACCCGGAGGACTGGGACTCCTTTCCTCACCCCCACCAATTGTGTCACTGTCTAGGACTGCTATGAATCTCACGGTCACCGTGCCGCTGGTGTTCAGTGGGTTGAACGAGACGGACGGGGGGGGTCAAGTTTCGGGGAGCTCTAGCACTAGACTCAGGTGACGCTGGGATTGCCTGGGTCTACTGGCCTGTTGGGGTCCCCTATTTAGAACTAGTAATTTGTTGCTCAGTAGGAGGCCCTCCGGCTCCTTGACTGGTGGATTGGTATAACCTAGTGCAAGGATGGCAGGCATTAGAGAGAGCAACTCCCTTCCTACATATGGTGGGGGAGATGCGTATGCTGTACTTGCTGGTTCTGGGATAGGATTGCTGGTCTGGACCTCCTCGGAGATGGCCCATAGTTCTGACAGTGCCTCTCTTCTGGCCTTCATTTGCCCAACGTATTTGGTCCGAATGTCTGTTTTTGTGTGTTCAATTATGTTAGTGTCAAAGGTTTTCCCCTCTGGTCATGGGGAACGTGTGTGTCTTAGTGTGTGCATGCCATTCGTGGCAATACTTGCTAGTTTTTTTAACCTGTGTGGGGATTCTAGTTTGCATGTGCTTTAGCGACGACTCCATGTTAAGCTGGGACCTTTTTTAGGGGACTGATACACTCCAGCTTCTCAGAATGAAGCAATTTTAAGTTCTACTCAGATCGTGGGGAAATAAATACACTGGATTACTGGTTACAACTACTTCAATTAGCACAATGCTTCATACAGATGCATCAGAATAGACATTTCCCAAACACTAACAAAAAATGCATATGATGGGTCACGACCTGAAAGAAAGTGCAATTTTTAGTTCAAAACATGTGAATTCAGCAGACAAAAT
This sequence comes from Calotriton arnoldi, assembly GCA_963921515.1. Taxonomy (NCBI): domain Eukaryota; kingdom Metazoa; phylum Chordata; class Amphibia; order Caudata; family Salamandridae; genus Calotriton; species Calotriton arnoldi. Next base: position 330,243 of record CAWUFW010002484.1, read on the forward strand.
AGCAGACTCCTATTTAGATATGGAATAACGATTGTAAGAATTGGCCATGCCTTCATAAGCAAATTTAGTCATTAAAAAACATGACACTCAAGACAAAAGTGCAGTTGCAACAATTTACCAGTGCCACAACCTCAAAATGAATCAATTAATAATAACCACAATGAAGAAAAACAGAGAAAAAACTTGACAGAGAAATAAATGATGACTTTGTCCAAAAAACCTTAGCCCTCTCCTTAGCACATGCAACCCGATGACAAGAGGAGGCTCTGCGCGGTCTACGAGATTAAATGAGCCCAATAGTCTGTCAATATCAGCTCCAGGACAAAGATAACGACAATTTACGTGGAAACGGGGAATAACTTGACAACCACAGGCCATTCATAGCCAAGCATAAGCTACACCTAATCTCCAAGGTCCAAATTTTCTCTAATGTCTGAATTACACCCTGTATCACACCCAGGGGTCATGCGTACCATCTGTATCACGTCCAGTGATCCAAGCGAACAACACCTCTCACTTCTTTCAGATACCAACAGTGTTAAGAAACTGGTAGCACGGAGAAAACCCTTTTAGACTAAAAAAAAAGATCACAATGCAGGGCTCATATCACACCCAGGGCCTATGTGTACCATCTGTATCACCCCAGTGGTCCAAGCAGTGAGGCTTCGCCCAGGGGACAAGCGTACCATCTCTGTCACGCCCAGCAATCTAAGCTATTAACAACCTTCACTTTTCCTAGTGTGCTGACTATCGAAGAAAGACGACCTCTGCGAGATCTGAGGCCGCCTTGTGACTACTCAGTTCAAACACATAAAATTGGCAATATGTCAGATTTAAGTCAGTGGCAGGGCACTCAGGTTAAATTTTTGCTCTTCTTCCTTGTTTTCCATACGACAAATGCTGGGACTAAGGATCAGATGTAGTCTCTTACCCACTTGTTGGCAGCTTCAGGACGGACCTCTACTCACGGATTCAGAAGAACTTTCAGTCAATTGTGGCATCTGCTCACCTTACTTGCTGCGCAGATGTGAATCCGTCGGGGCGGGGTCCTTTCCTTCAGCTGCAGTCGGGTTCAAAGCACCAATCTCTCCTATCTGGCTCGCAAAAATTTTGCTTGAATGTGAATTTACCTTGAAAAAACAAAGACCAGAGGATTTTGGCAAAGCAGGAACAGTTGGTTTAATTAAATACTTCTGCCAGGAGCACAGTTACAGAAGCGGGTCTGAGTACCGTCTCAAAGTACAATCGACTTGCGCACCATTATATACATTCCTTGGAGCATGTGAGAAAGTCATCCTTTTGGGCCCTGTTCTCCCCCATTTTTTGACTGATACCGGTGGTTTATGACTCTGACTGTGCCCTGGGCTCTGCTAACCAGGCCCAGGGCCAGTGCTCTGATGAAAAAGGTATATGGTATTTAGGTATATTTACAATTGGTAATGACAGACCCTGTAAGTCCCTAGTATATATTAGGGCAGGGGGATTCAAACTATCTATAAGTCCCTAGTATATAATAGGGCAAGGGGGTTTAGAGGCCCAGTAGATTTCCTGCACTGGTGTATGCACTACTGTGTTGCCTGCTGTCATTTTTAAAGGCAGCCTTGCTTTGCAGACTGTCTTTAAAAGTAAATTATATGCAAATTCGGCTTTGGAATTAAAGGTACTTCCAAAGTTGTAATCTATCTTATTTTTACATACATACCGCCAACCCTCAAAGACCAGAGGCCACAAAGACAACTTGGATTACAAGCAAAATTGCAGAGTCAATCCTAGCAAAACTGGATATATTTCACAAATGGGGCATTGACATCACCCCTTACCAAAAACCAGCCTATCCATTTCCACTATTAAACAACGCAAGCCCTGGACCGATAACACACCACGTACACTCAAACTGTGTACTCAGAGGTGCTCGGGGCAGATCCCGGCAATTGAGTGTTAGCAGTCAGAGGGATCAACAAGAAACACCACGGAGGGTACCCGCCTTCACAAGCCAAGGTTTTAACAGGGGAACAATATCCCACACTATAATCATACGCACAGAGGACGACTGACGCTACTTACAGGATGAAGCCCACAGCAGTGCAAAGGGGATCCCTCTTAGACTATGCTCTTGGAATATCAATGGCTTAGCAACAAAAATAGAAGACCCAGATTTCCTGAGCTATGTTAGATCTTTTGACATAATCTTGCTTCAAGAAACTTGGCTCACGGATACTCAGCACATTCAGGGCTACATGTGCTTTACTACACCAGCAACAAGGACCGGCAGGTTTGGTCATCCCTCAGGGGGGCTGGCCACTTACGTTTCTACGACGAGTATACCTTCAGCAACCCCCATGGGCTCGATGTCAACTGCAACAATAGCAGTCACAATCACTATCTCCCTCCAGGGCGAAGAAATGGAGGTGTGCCTAATCAACTCGTACGTTCGTCCCAAACGCAAAGCAAAAGACTAAAAAAAAATCACTGATCAAGTGGCTATGTATGCCACAGAGATGGAAAAACCGATGTTTATCCTGGCTGGGGGACCTAAACCAATATCTTATTGGATCAGCTGAAGGTGAGGAGGCATCTATTCATAACGGCATCTACAATATTCCCACACAATGTGCTCCACTGCATGGAAGAAAAAAATGCTGCAAAAGCGGCCTTCTCGACGACCTAGAGCACCTAAACCTCCGAGCAGTAAATGGAAGATTCCCGGACGACTCACCCCCAGTCGATTCATTTTATTCTGCAACAACAAGTTCCATACTGGACTACACCTTTGTAAGCCTCTCTCTGTTCCCACACATCCTTGGGTTCAGAATGGGGGACAAGGGCAACAGCGACCATCGCCCTCAGGAACTTCAGCTAACAGCCACCGCACCTAGATCCATTAGGCCAGACTCAACCTTGGGGCCTATTTTCACCTACAACCTAAAAAGGATCAAATGTACAATAAACAACATAAATTTTCAGGCGGAAGCTGCAATTCAACTTTATAGAACTCAAGTTATCAGTCAAGAAGATCAAATTGCCAATTGGGGACAGTTCACTGCTACACTATTAGAACAACACGCAGTTAAATTCCCCACAACAGAAAACTTCCAGAAACAATATCAAAAAAATAGAAATCCGAAAGATCAAAGAACACAGCTTAAGTCCCTCAAAAACTCAATAAATACAACTCTACGTATGCTGAGAAGACTCCCAGGAAATGACAGCACACGATTTCTCTTGAAGGACCAAAGGGCATCACTGAAAAAACTGAAATGGAACATTAGCAGAGACCAAGAGAACGCAACCTGGGCAAAACTCCTACATGATACAAATTGCAAGGACAGCGCCCGCTTCTGGAAAACCGTGAACGGGATAATCAACCCTCAACATGAGGGCATCGCGTCAAACATCAGTGAAGCAAATTGGGTAAAATTCCTCTCTACTCACTTTAATAATCAAACGGGAAGCGCCAGATCACAAACTCCTAACAGCTGGATACAAGAAGAACAAGCTGGAGCATGCACTACTGAGACGAAAGAGCAGAAGCTACCAGCTACAGGAAATATATCATCAAGCGCAGCTAGCAGCCCCCTGCCACTCCTAATTAAAAAGCAGATTGCTAAAGGGAGGAAAGAAGGGGCTCCGGGACCAAATGGCATTCCATCTGCAATGTTCAAAGCAAAGTCGGAGGATTGGGCTGACATTCTACAACCTCTCTTTTTGGAAGTCAGGCTGCTAAACAGAATACCGGAATCTTGGAAGGGCTCGACAATTGTGCCAATCCACAAAAAAGGAGACAAGGCCGAGCCTAACAACTACCGCCTAGTAGCTCTGATAGATAATGAAGCACAATACTTTGCAGGCATCATACTAGAGGAGCTCCCATCCTGGGCTGAGGCGAATCATATAATACCGTTGAACCAAACTGGTTTTCGCAAAATGGCCAGCACAACAACAAACATCCTCACAATCTCTCTACTGATCGACGCAGCAAAAATCTCTAAATTGCCTTTACACCTATGTTACATTGACTTTAGCGCTGCATTAGACAACGTAGAGAGGGGCAGACTGTGGGGGAAACTGGCGAAATGGGGCATACCAGAGCCCATTCTAAACATTCTGTCGCTTCTACACACAGATACCTGGGTGCAGGTGAAATTAGGTGGTGGCACCCACCTCTCCTCGAAAGTTCCCACAACAAAAGGACTGAAACAGGGCTGTGTGCTCGCACCAACCCTGTTCAATCTATTCATGGCCGACCTCCCGAAGGCACTCGATGCCAGTAACTCCCATTCACCCAAAATAAGAGGGAAACATTAACCAATCTCATGTATGCAGATGACGTAGTTCTGCTCAGTCACACTTATGTTGGTCTCCAACATTTGCTGACGGAAATGCAGAACTATGCTATAGAAAACAACTTAAAAATAAATCTGAGTAAGACTCGGACGATGTCAATAAATAACAAACAAAAAAAACCTGTAGAGACACTGGTTCCTGGGTGGCACTAAACTTGACCCAGCTCAAGAGTACAAGTATCTAGGAGTCACAATCGACAAGGAAGGGTCGTTCAAGCGCCAGAAAGAGGAAATAAGAAGGAAAGGCCTGCTGATAGCCCTATCGATGAAAAACCTTGCAAATAAATTGATGGGGCCGACTCTGACCCCGCTGCTGAAGGTAGTCCAGGCCAAACTTCTCCCCTCGATCGCCTATGGCAGCGAGGCAATGAGGGGAAGAGACGCTAAGGATCTGGACAACACACAGGTCAAAGCTTACAGAACAATGTTCAGCCTACCGCCTTATACATCACCTGCTCAAATAAGGTTAAAGTTCGGTCTACTACAACAAGTCTTAGCCAGGTACGGCTCTTACATCATCTGCTGGCATAAGATAAGAAGCGCCACTACAAACACGCTAAATCATCTGCTGTGGCATGACATGCAGCATAGGGAGCACTCCCAAGCTAGGAATTACCTTCAGCTGGCCCTGGAAACTACCCAACTTATGGGACTCTGGGACACGCAACTCGGTAATTTAACCTTCAAAAAACTAGTCTGGAAGTCCATAAAACAAAGGGGCATATTATCAAGAACGGCGTTAAAATTATCGCCGCTTTAGCGGCAGAAAACTGCTGCTAAAGCGGCGATAATGGGCTTGATAATATGCCCTTGAGAATTCCAATAGAAGCCCATGTTGACACCAGAACATGGGCTTCTATTGGAATTCTCAAGGACATATTATCAAGCCCATTATCGCCGCTTTAGCGGCAGTTTTCTGCCGCTAAAGCGGCGATAATTTTAACGCCGTTTCTTGATAATATGCCCCAAATTTCCTTGGTGGAGGACAAGGCTAGCTTTTCAAAGAGATCTCATGCCTGGATGACTTTGAACTCCTACAAATCACTCACCGCACAAACATTCTTCAACCAGGGATATCCTAAAGCCATAAAAATGAACTTTCTAAGGCACAGATTGGGGATTTTTCTGTGTGCTCAGCATCTTCCACCATGGTTGAGGACAACAGTACAAGATACGTGTAGGCTGTGTAACACCAAGCAAGGAGATATCTTACATCTAATCTGTTCATGCAAGGAACTGCATCAAGAACGGCGACAGCTCCTAAAAGCACCACTCAAGCAGAAAGGCACCCGCACCAGGAGACAAGCAGTGCTAGCCTGCTTAAACCCAGAAAACACACAATTGAATTGCAGATTTGTAAAATTCCTTACACTGGCAGAAAAAAAAATGCCCAAAATAACGTAAGCTTGAAATATCAATCGTAATGCTTTGAAGCCACAGGCCGACCTTAAGAGAACACGATATTGGTCAATGGACAAGCACGGCGGAAGAATAAAATCTGTGACTGTTGCACTCAGCGAACTAAGGTCATTTACTAATATCATTATCATTAATTCAGATTTTAGATGGAAAGGTATCTTTCCTACTTCTGGGAGAACCCATCGAATTAAGGACATTTATTAATACCACCATTATCAATTTTGATTTTAGACTGTAAGGAACTTTCCCTAACTCTGGGTTTTAACTGGTTTTACTAGAAGATTGTCGTTTTATAATTCCAGTGCCTAAATAGGCAGTAATGGTGGATGAAATCACACTGAATGTTTGGTTAAACTTTTTTTATTCTTTTAAGTGTTAATATTGCAATGGTTTTAGTTAACTATGCAAAAATAAAGAAACTTGAAACTTATTTTTACATATGTCACCCCTAAGGTCTCCCCTATGTGCCCCATGGATGGGGTGGCATGTAACTCTAAGCAGGGACATTATAAAATATGTTTTATAAGCTCTGATGAGGGAAAAACTGGCAATTTTGTTTAGCTCCATAGGCTAACATTGTAATATGTTATTTAAGAATAACTATTGCTACGAAGGGACTATAAATATCATTCAAAAACTTAAAAGATGGGCAATGATAAATCCAACAACTTGCCACTGTTGAATTTATCATACCTAGTACAGAAAATAAATTATAGCACTTTATTTTCTGTGAGCCAAAATCCAGCCTTCTAGGAACCTTCCTGATTGATCAGCCTTAACAGGCTTAGCCAGGCTGCTTTGATGAGGTGATAAGTGGCCGCATAAAGCAGAGAAAATCTGACGATGAGAGCTCTGCAGCTGCAAAGAACAGGCCAGGTTGGGGCCGGGTAAATCAAACTGGGCTTCAAAAAGAGCAGGAGAGTAAGGAATGCCAGCCAGCCTACCTCCTCTTCCTGTAACCCATGCCAGATGGCAGGTCCGGGAATGGAATTTGCAGGAGCCGGAGGGGGAGCGTTAATGGAAATGAGCCACACTAGTAGGATGGTTTAGCCAACTCTTACTCCATAGGAGAGAACATCTCCATCTTGAATTTTAAAGTGCAGTGTTTTGTGGGACAAGAATGTGCCACACTTTGGAGGAAGCTGTCATGCTTTTGGGTAGCACCTGGCACCTCATGTATGTGAGAGCTGCATAGCAACTAGAATTGCTGCCTGAAACTACAAGAAGAAGGATTTCCCTCCTGGAACCCAAGTCGGCACCACACAGGACTGCTCCCTGAAGGACTACTCCTGTTGCACACTTGGAACTACAGCCCTGAGAACTTTGCCTTGCTTAAAAAAGGATTAAGGAGTAGACTTCCTGAAGCAACAGGTTAACAGAGCTTCCCTGCATTATCTCCCTCAAGAAGTCCCCAGCCTAGAGTGTGTCCGGTGGACTTTTAAGGATCTGGGCAGGTGCATTGTGGGAACTGTAGTCCAAACTTCCAAGGACCATCTCACAGCTTCTAGACCCTTGGATTTGTGTTTTGGACACTTTTGACCCTCAAGAGGAACTGCAGGAAGGAGTTCCAGAAGTTTGGAGAAACGTTTGGAAAAGCTCCATAAGTGGACCGGCCCGACGTCGAGAGTCAAGTCGACTACCTTCAACCGCGACCCGGCCTGGATTTCAGGTTCATCCTGCTGAAAGCTCCAGAACTCCAGACTTCCAGGATTTGATCGGGGCCTCATGGAAAAGCAATCCAATGATGGTGCATCAAAATCAACCTGCTGGAGGGGACAGCACGACGTCGAGTGAAAATCCTCCAGAAAAGTTTCAAAGTCTGATGGTAAAATGTTCGCACTTAATGTATCCAACCAGGGCTCTATCGCGGTCAGCCACAAACATTGACTTTGTCCCAGTCAAGCTTTGTCCCAGTCCCAAGTTGGTGCTATATGTTTTTAAGCACTATAAAGTGGTTAATCTTTAAAAATTCATATCTCCAGTTCCCTAAATTGGATTTTTGTCATTTTGGTGTCATTTTAAAGATACAAGTCTTTCCTATTTTCATTAAATGATGTTTGATTTTTATTGTTTGTTGTGTCTTCATTATTTAGTGTATTGGTGTTTTTTAAATTCTTTACATACCTGTCTCCTGAGTCAAGCTTGCCTGCTCACAGCCAGTTGCCAAGGGTTGAGCCAGTGGCTAATGTATTGAGAACTTGTCTGGACCTTATATTGCGTGGGTGGCCTTATTGCAAGCGGTAGGTGTATACTTATCCTTGCCAATAACCGATCCTCCAACAGAGCATCATAAAACAATTCATAGATACTTTTTAGGAAGAGGAATGTGGGCCTAGTTATGGAGTCATAAATTATTCCCAGCTTATAACAAATGCAGGTGGATCTTGCCCTTACATGGGCACAATAAGGGTCAGTCGGTAACGTGTCTAGATGGGGGAGCACGTGATCCCTGCATGTGCTGTGTCCTGATTGGCTGAGTGTTCCTAACTTTATGTGGCATCCAACCTTATGGTGTTTTGGGAATGCGCGCCCCTCCAGCCATGTGCGCTTTATTGGGGCCAATCTCCCCGGATCATGGTGGTGTCGCTGCCTATCTGTGGGATTAATCTGGGGTTTTCCTGTTTTCACGTTTCTTCTGCTGGTTACATGCCACCCCACCTGTGATGTCTCTATCAGTTGCCTCAAGCCTAGGTCACGGGGCCTGCCTGACCACATATTTCCGACTCGGGTTGATAGAGAGGTCTTATCAAGTGATTTTGACAATAGTGACTCAATTTAGTTTTTAAGCACACGTGTCATTGCGTACATCGACAACAAAATTAACACAATAATTCTGTGATTTATCGGCTCAGATTTCAAAGTTGCTCCTCCTCCTTATATCCTACTTCTAATCTTGGAATCTTTGCTACTCCTCCACCTGTCTCTTGCATTGTTTTTGGGGCTGTATCATAAAGGTGTGCTCTCCTGCAGGGCACAGCTGTGTACCTGTTTCTATGTTGTTGCACTATCAAAGGTGTTCACTTTTAACTCAGAATTTCTCTGGGTTAGTGCATGAACTTCAGACCGCTTCTCCGGCAACAGATAGAGGCAACCACTGCCCACTGTTTCTAAACTATGATATGTGCAGCTAATAGAATAACTCAGAGAAATTCTGAGATAAATGTATGCACTTTAGACAGTGCGTTCACATAAAAACAGGTGCACAGCTGTGCCCCGCACAAATGCACATGTTCATGATATTTCTCCTGCTTTTGAACAACCCGTGCTGTACCAAAGCCAAAATAATTGTTGTTCTCTGTGAATTGTATCGTCGCAAGGTCTGGTTGATTGACAGATGGCAACGCAGCTGGAAGCTTGCCTCTAGGCCCCAGGGGGCTTATCAAGGCGCTCCTCAACGATACTACACAACATGCATATCAACTAAACATACAATCAGTTGTCTCAGAGCCAAACTGGTCATTCTGTAGAACCGGTTAATACTGGGTCTCTCATACATGGATAATGGTAGACACTTTTGAGGAAGCTTATCTAGTCAATCGACTTGAATTGCATTGGAATTACTATCTACTTCTTGCGCTGATAGCAAGCCTCGAATACTGACCTTTTGAAATACAGTTTTACGGTGTGGAACAGTGGGGCACTTTTGAGGATCTATGATGACATTTCCATTCTAGGCTCTGACTTTCAAGAATATCTTCTTTACCCAGGCCTGTTGACCCATGGGATCATGACAACAGTATTATTCCATTTAGCCTTGAAGAAGTCACTTATGTGACAAAACACGTGTCGGCTGTATTTTGAATTGCAATACAAGCTTCTACAAAAAATCTCTGACTCCTGTTCTCTGATTATGTGGTTTGGACAGTACTGTATATGGTGACAACACCATTAATTTATTATATGTTGAGTACTCTGGTACATCGGTTTCTCATGTTAACGGACGTGTTTCACCAATGTATATGAGGCATACTGGGTAGTTTGATGCATCTGTACCTCTTAGCACAACAATAAGATTACTCTTTGTGTAAATTCTCGGACAAATACACTGGCACATGCCAATAGTGGTGCGATTGAAAAAACCCATCACTACCCAGTCTCAGTTTTGCACTATCAAAGGTGTTCACTTTTAACTCAGAATTTCTCTGAGTTAGTGCATGAACTTCAGACCGCTTCTCCGGCAACAGATAGAGGCAACCAATGCCTGCTGTTTCTAAGCTATGATATGTGCAGCTAATAGAATAACTCAGAGAAATTCTGAGATAAATGTATGCGCTTTAGACAGTGTAATCACATAAAAACAGGTGCACAGCTGAGCCCCGCACAAATGCACATGTTCATGATATTTCTCCTGCTTTTGAACGGTAAACAGACAAAATATCGAGGTTTAAATTATCGACCTACCAGAATATCGATGTTGATATATCGTCATGCCAGAATATCGACAGTCAGAATATCGTTGACAAGAATATCGAGTTGAAGGTAAGAAATATAGTTTCTTAAAATATCGATGTTAAAAATATCATTTTTTTTGTGTTATGTATGTTAGTATTTAGTTTAAATGTATGTGTTCTATATTTTTGTATAAGTATTGCTTTTGTATTTTAATATATGTGTTAAATTTTTATAAGTAATGAATTTTTTTTTAACTAAATTTTGCGTTTTATTTCCGTGGCGGGTTGTGGGTTTATAGGGGAATAGGGTGGGAAGTAATTTAATTATAATAAATGTATTAATAATTTTTAGAAGTTATTAATTATTTTTAATTAAATTTTGCGTTTTATTTCTGTAGCGGGTTGTGGGTTTATAGGGGAATAGGGTGGGAAGTAATTTAATTATTATTAATTCATTAATAATTTTTATTAATTAATATTTATGTATTTAATAATTTATATTGTTAATTGTGGCAATTAATTTAATATTAATGATTTATTAATTGGTTATTAATAATTATTAATTAATTGTTAAATGTGTTAATTGTCTCATTTTTAGGAGTGGGTTGTGGGTTTATAGGGAGTGGGAAGTAATTTAATTATAATGAATGAATGTATGTTTTTTATTAATGTTTATCTTTTTAATATTTTATATTGTTAAATGTGGTTATTAATTTATTATTAATTATTTATTATTTGGATATTAATAATTATTAATTAATTAATAATTATGTTAATTGTGTCTTTTTAAGAGTTTGTTGTGCGTTAATAGGGAGTAGGGTGGGAAGTCATTTAATTTTAATACATTTTTATTATTTTTATTTATAATATTAATTTAAAGTTATTTTATAGTGTTAATTGTGTGAACTAATTTATTAGTTATTGTTTATAATTTGCTTGTTAATTGTTATTAGTTAATTAATTAATTGTCAATCAATTATGTTAATTTTGTCATGTTTTACAATATTGGTGGTGTTGTTTATAGGGGAATATGGTGGGAGGTAAATTATTTTTGAATAATTAATTATTTGTTAATGAATGTTAATTATTTTGCTGGAGTGGGAATACTAAATTATTCCCCTCCGCTATCCAACACTTTTCCTACTGTTGCATTTGCTGGAGTGGGAATAGTAAATTATTCCCCTCCGCTATCCAACACTTTCCCTACTGTTACACTCGTTGGAGTGGGAATATTTATTTTTACTTCTCCGCTATCCAACACTTTCCCTACTGTTGCACTCATTGGAGTGGGAATAGTGATTTTTACCCACCCGCTATCCAACACTTTCCCTACTGTTGCACTCTCTGGAGTGGGAATAGTAATTTTTATCCACCCGCTATCCAACACTTTCCCTACTGTTGCACTCGCTGGAGTGGGAATAGTAATTTTTACCCCTCCGCTATCCAACACTTTCCCTACTTTTGTACTAAATTATTATTTAAAATGTAATTAATATTTTATATATTAAAATTATAATATAATTTTTATTATTTATAATATTTGTTACAGGTGTTTGTGAATATATATTTAATTGTATTTTTTGATATATTTCTAATATGTTATAATTAAATAAAAATATTATTTATTAATTATTTTAAAGTACATATATATATTAAATTGTAGATATGTTTGTTTATTTTTTTAATTAAATTTGATATTTATAAATTTTTACATTTACAAATAAATTAAAATAATTTATTTTTAAGTTAATAGTATTTTTTTCCTTATTTTACAATACTTTTTAACATGAAAAAAACCCGATATATTTAACTTCGGTATTTTAAACAACAATATTTTTTTTTCGATATTTTTGTACTTACCATGTTGTAGATAGGATGATGATATTCTGGACATCGATATTCTTGACACGATATTCTGGTAGGTTGATATTGTTGTCGTCGATATTATGTCAGTGATCCCTTTTGAACACCCCGTGCTATACCAAAGCCAAAATAATTGTTGTTCTCTGTCTTTATTTACCCTGTGTTGTGCGGTGCCTTATACTTACAGAGGGTCTTCCCTCTCTCCAACCTGCGTTTAGTGTAATTTATCTTTGCATATGCCATGTTGAGCCCCTGGTGCATGCAGTACAAACTTTGCATCTGTGGAGAGGGCTGCGGAATTTAAAAGGCCCAGCTTAACCATTAAATAGAACATTTGCGCAGGACAAATAGCTCGATGCACAGTTACTATGTGTACTAATGCATAGTTGCTAACGGACCCGTTTTTGCAGGGACAGTCCCAGCAAGTTGGAGACTGTCCCGGGTAATATTGTTGCAGAAACTGTTCCTCTTTATTACACACATGGATGCAAACAAGAACTTTCTATCTGCAGCAGCCCTGTGCTGCAAAGTGTCCCGAGAATTGATTTTCAAATGTTGGCAACTATGCTAATGATAAGAGGAAATTAACTGTTTTTATATTCCTTCTCCTTTGAGATACTCACCTAGTGCTTCCTAAGACCCATTCTTCTCTCTTTTCTTCTCTTCGGCTACAATTTATTTACCAATACGTTCATTATTTTTTTCATCCATGTACTCACTTAACTATTCATCCATCCATGCATTCATTCACCATTCCAACTGTGTCCATGTACTTACTCAATGATTTATTACTCCTACATCAAAGCAGTCACTTACTCATCATTCATCCATTCAGGCACTCACTCATCATTCATTCATCCATCTATCCATACATCCGTTGTCCAGTAGCGGTCGGTGGTGGGAGTGCCGCCGGGCGCTGACGTGGGGCGGGGGAGGGGCAGGGTGGGGGGTAGTAAACTAAGGATTACGGCCGATTACAGGTAAATACACATATAAATAAATAAAACGAATTTCGTTGCGCGCACTGCATCGCATTTGGCGATGCAGCGCGAGAAACGAAATTCGATTTATGTATTCATATGTGTATTTACCTGTAATCGGCCGTAATCCGTAGTTTACTACCCCCCACCCTGCCCCTCCCCCGCCCCACGTCAGCGCCCGGTGGCACTCCCACCACCGACCGCTACTGCCGTTGTCTCATTCTAACAGTCATTCACTCACCTATGCACACCACCACACTCTAAACGGCACCAATTAATGAAGGAAAACTTTCAAATAAGAAAAACACATGTATTTAATTTGTCAATGTTCATTTTGCAATAGCATCAGAGATAAATCAAACTGCTTGGTGCACAGAGCCTATTTCTAACATGGCCTTTCCTTGCTGAATGGTGTATTTTAATCGCAGGTTATTTTACAGTTCAGATTGTGAAACTCAGAATCATTCGGTGAAATAATGTGACAGTGTGGTAGCACAATGAGGAGTTTAAAGTCAGCATAAGAGTTGCGTGGGAATAGAAAACGGTCCGATATCTGGAATGAATGCTACATTTTCAGAAGGGTCCACTGAGGGCGTTAATTCCGGCAGTGAAGCCCTCACTGAATTTAGCGCTTTCTCTAGAATTCGGTGAATTCGGTGGATAATCCCTTGCTACTTGTAGGCTTGCCTGTGACGAGGGTATAGGAAAGATGTTCTGCCCAACTGCATTCTTTGGTGTTGCACCAGGCAGGAGCCCATGTAAAAAGCCAGAATATATGCTTTCATAGCAGTGACAATTCTACTGTATTGTAAGAATCCACACACGAACTCAACATTTGGTTGACATCCTGGAGCTTCGTACATGTTCCATTAGATCATTATTATGACCTTTATATAGCGCTTCGCACTTTTTCGTCATATTTTAAGGCAGAGAAAAAAAGTACAGCTAAAATGGTGTTGGGAGAGAACAGGTAATCAAAGTGCAAACCACACAAGAGTGCATTTTGCTAATTTTGAGACTGCTTGCAAAAAAAGCAAAATGTAATTCGAATTATTATAATTGTAAGCACATTTTGATCAGTATTCTAGTTCTAAAATAAAATTGAAAGAGCTTTTGAAAACCGAAAGCCCTAAAACGCCTGACATGATGTCACTTGAGGCAAGAAGAAGACGGTTATCGATACACATGGGTATTTTATGATCGAGTGTAAAGACTCTTACATCTGGGCAAAAGTTTCTGAACCTTAAACCTCCTAGCAAATTATGATAAAAGAGCTTAAATCTGGGCAAACGATTCTCTGAACTTTAAACCTCCTAGCAAATTTTGATAAAAGGGGTTCTATTGTCAGGTTAATGCGGCCCAAAAGTCCAAGGGGCACAGATCTTTGTAGCTTATTTTGAACCGACCAAAATTACGTGCTAAGAACTCTGTCCAAAGCCCCTTTAGGCACACAGATCTCTTTTTCGTCTGACATACGCTGCCGAAAGGGGCAAAGGAAAGATGGAAATGCTTTATGTACACACAAAAATGAACATGCAAAGAACAGACGTGTGCCCTCCTTGGTGTCCCATGTTATGTGATCCAAGTTCCAACTCGAAAGAGCTGCAATTCGTACGTAGCCTCCTTCGCTAATCACCGTGTAACCCTCTCTCACATCGAGAGCAAAAACGGAGCCGGCAACAACTACGTTTGAGTTGCAGGAACGCAAATCGCCACTTTTTGTGCAAGGTATACTCTGGGGCAGATTTACAAGCCCCTTGCGCCACTTTTGCGTCACTTTTCCCATGTTAAAAGTGACGCAAAAATGGCGCAAGGGGCTTGTAAATCTGCCCCTCTGTTTCTAGGGGCCATGGTTTAAAAAATGAATTAAAATGGGTTCTTATGGAGGAGACGGTGTTATTTACCCATAGTAACACAGTTTTGAAAAGTGAAGGTTTCATGAATAGTACTCAGGATTCCTTGTCCCATATGCAAAAGAAAGCACATTTTCCTTGCTGTAAGCATAATTTATACCTGGCAGTGAAATGACACTGTATACAGTTCCTTAATATACGGCTTTCCCCTTAGCGATGATGATTTAAGATGTACATTAATATATCACTCAATGCATAAAATGGCTTCTGTGTTAAACTAAACCATCTGCTATTTTGATCAATAATTCTGTTGCATAAATGCAAAAATATGTTAACTTTCTTTGCGGTGTTAGAACCATTCACGGAAAATAGTGATGGAGGAGACATTTCATCTCACCTTCTCTTCCCGCACTGAAAAAAAATGAGTGTTTTCATCGCTGCAATTTTCACCTCTTGTGATGTGCAAAAGACAGAATCCTGACACATTTGGGTCGCTTTCCAAACTGAAGCAAAATCATTTTCGAGGAAAATGCGACTCATGTTTTCACCATGCTCTTTCTTCGGTTCGGGAAGTATGGTTTGTTTGTGTGTTGGGATTATCGTTTACCTGCTTACACTAAACATGCATTGGCAAAGCCGATTGGTCTTGCCTCCCAAATGATGTGCAGCTGCCCCTGTTTGCTTTGCCAGTGCTCGATGCTTTTAAGTTATGTCAGCAGTGACAAAGCAACTAGCACAGGCAGGCCATCCTAAAACTATGGAAAATATTGGGGCATATTCACAAGGAGCTATCGCCGAATTAACGGCACTTTATCGAGGCCAAAGTCGTGATAAATGTACCCCCCCATTCACAAGCTGGTGTTAACAGCCCACAGCACCAGTTTACCCGCAATAGCAGCCGCAAAAAACTTCGCCACAGAGGACCCTCGCAAATATCGCTAATGAGATGCAGAGTAGGCGTTCCCGTGACAAAAGCAGAGACAACAGCACACCTCAACATTCACAACGACCAGCCACATCCGCGATAAAAACCCAACAGGCGATAAGGCGCGTTAGCACCAGGAAATCTACACCTGCTCTGACCTGGTGTAAAGTCGGACGGCAGCCAGCACCACAAAAGGGAGCACAGCCCAGGGCCACATCCGAAGGGCAACAGATGCCATGGAGCCACCCATCATGCGGCCCGGACACCCAAGAGGGCCACAACACCCACCCCCACCACCCCAGGACCCCATCCCACACCCGGAACACCCCCGGACCAACACAGACGCAGCGCAGACAAAGACAGCGAACCCCAGGAAATGTACCAGCCGCACAGACCCAACATCTGACAATGTCACCTTCCACTACAGGCTGAAAGGGACAACCAACCTACGCATCCTGACCATCATCGCCTAACAGGCCTACGGCAACAACACAGCGGACAACCAACATCCCACCCCACACAAAGCTGATGGCGTGGCTGCACCTGTTGACCCCTGAGACCCCCCCATCCAACACCCGCCAGAGTCGGAGGAGTCCCACAGCCAGCCACATCCAAGTCCCCCACACCTGTCCTGGACATCACCATCA
Source organism: Calotriton arnoldi (assembly GCA_963921515.1). Classification (NCBI taxonomy): domain Eukaryota; kingdom Metazoa; phylum Chordata; class Amphibia; order Caudata; family Salamandridae; genus Calotriton; species Calotriton arnoldi. The sequence continues at coordinate 346,664 of CAWUFW010002484.1, forward strand.
CCCTGGTACCCCAGTCCCCATACGTACAACACAATGCGCAGGATCCGCTGGAGACCAAGAAAGGACCATACGCCATAGCAGGATGCACGCACGTGTTGGGGGCAACACACAGCACACATGTACTACCTGTGCCCCCTGGTGACACAGCACACAATCACCGCAACAGGAAGCACACGTCTCACACCAATGTGCAGGCAACAACAGAACACCGTGGAACACCCAACAATGTCGCCTTCAAATACACAGCCAGTGTGCATGATACCTCCGTCCTCCGACAGTCCATCATCAACCAGCGTTCCCAGGATGGCAACAAGGGAAATGTACAGACCCTTGGCAATATACAAATGAACACCCCACACACCTCAACACCACAACCATGCAACTCCCAACTCTGGCAATGCACACGTCACAAAATCACATACAACAGGCACAACAATATGCCCACCCACCAGACACGACAGAACAACTTACAATGTCCACATGGGCAAGCCCTGAAAATGAGCCAGCAACGGCATGGCACCTCAGCCACATTCTAGCCGAATGTGGGGAGAGGTGGCAACCAGGCATGTGTGGAGGATGCAGTAGAACCATGATTGGGAAAGTACACAATGCCAAGAGTGCCGGAGATGTGCTGGACACCTCGCAGTATGCAGAACACACCCATATCCATGGCGACATACACCGCTTGCGTATGGAGTGTAGTGGACAGTGGACGCCACCATGTCACCACAGCCAGTGGGGGACCTCGCGGAAATGTTGCCTGTTACGCCCCCCCCCCTAAGCGTCAGCGGAGTGGGATGGCCCGGCGTACGCAACGCCAGCGTAGGGGTGTGAATAAAAACCAAGTAGGCCTGGTCGTGGTCCACTTCCGGAAAGACCCACGTCTCTGCCAGGGCGGCGCCTCCCACCTCGCCACGAGGCCGACGCCATCCTCGTGAGCGGAGTTGCCTGAGATGCCGTGCGCCTGCCGGACCCCGGCACGCTGGTCTACGAACCCGTCAGGCCAGCCCCTGCGCAGCAAGGCCACACTGATCACCTTCCGACACCGGCGTGTGTCAAGGAGGGCCCACCACGTGCCGGCGCAAGCCACAATCCCGAGGCCCGAGACCTTGGCAGCCACCTCAGACCATCCCGGCTGCCACGACACCGGCCCGCTTTATTCCTTTTTCGTTGACGTACTCCACTGCCGCCCCTGGCCTACTCTTCGGACCAGTAGGTCCCACATGTGGAACTGTGTCTTGAGTCATGAATGGTAGTGAGTCCATATCCCGGCCAGCGGCCACAGCACCAGACCCCCCCAGTTCAGTGAGGCATAGTTCCATATGGGCATCTTGTGACACATGGTGCCACTAACCCTGTTCAACTCCAGCCTGCTACACGTGGTGCCACTAACCCTGTTCAACGCCAGCCTGCTACACGTGGTGCCACTAACCCTGTTCAATGCCAGGCTGCTACACGTGGTGCCACTAACCCTGTTCAACGCCAGGCTGCTACACGTGGTGCCACTGAACCTGAACTACGCAGGCCGGTGGGGCCATCCAACCTATGCCGGCGACACTCAGTGAATGGGCCGTGCTGACCGCTGCCTCAGGCCTACACCACGGTCAGGTAGGTCACACATTTGGAACTGAGTCTTGATTACACTATGGCAGTGAACATCATTTAAGGCAGAGAACAATACACTATACACCCTCCGATGTGGTGGCAAAAAGTCTGTGCATGGCATCACAACCACACGTGTCTGTGGGCTTACGCGGACCACTGCCCTCGGCCTACGCTGCGCATGAGTGGAATCACTGATTTGTAACTGAACATCGGTAATTCAGAAGGCAGAATACATTTCCTCGCACGCACGGAGGGGCGTAAGAGGATGACACGTTGCAGTCCGGAGGGAACAGGATCAGCGTCACGGAGGTGATTGAACACTACCGACAACTGCCACTGTGTCACCAACTCTGTGCCTCGCGAGCCAACGACCCGTGGCTGTGGGCCACTGCTGACCGCTGCCTCCAGCCTACACTGCGGTCCAGTAGGTCACAGCGCCTTGATTTGGCATTCTTGGAGTTCACATCTGTGTACAGGCATCATCGCAGACTGCATCCCCTCCCAGCACCTGTGCCACTAAGTTTGTTCCCCGACATTCATGGACACTCACTGGTCGGACTTTGGTGGCGTTTGAGTCCATGGACTAGGGGCTAGTTTTCATCCTCATGTAGCTGATCCCGAATTGTTGGTGAGGACGAGGGCTGCGCTTTCCACTCCTCCATTTGCTGCTTCCAGATAACATCAGACCTTCCGCATCATGCCCTGGAGGACACCTTCCACTGTCCCCCGAAACCCTCCGCAACATACACCTCGGACATTGATGGGGACCCGCTCAGGTCGCATGGCCCATCTGACTGCACCGCAAGTCACCGTCCCATGGCTGGGTGCCTGTGCCGGCCGCAGTGCATCCGGGGCCACTAACTGTGTGCTGGTCAGGCCTGGGACCCCTTCTTCTGAGACATTGAATGGCCTCTGTAGCGATGGTCTTGGGGTGATCAACGCCATGTGTCTGTGGCCCTCCGCTGTCCGCCTCCTCCGGCCCCAACTGCGGGCCACAAGGGCCCACACATGGCATCGAGTCTTGACCAGCCCGGGCGTCGCATCACCGCAGGAGGCACACGCCACCACCGCAAGGACCACCTTCAACCACCTTCTGCCAGAGTCGAAAGGGTGGTCCTGACAGACCTACGGAGTTGCCCAGACCTGTCGTGGATGCCATCATCGGCCTGCTGCCCTGCTCAGCACTCCAGGTGCCAGTGACTCAGTGCACCGCAAGCCATTGTCCGTTACTGATTGAGTTTTGTGCTGTTGTGAGGTTGCACAGCAATGTCACCTCATGCAGTGGGGAAGACCTGGGACCATGAGGAGGAGGATGTGTCAAGTTTGTGGACGGGAGAAGGCACAGACAATGGGAGGTCAGGTGGCAGCAGCCCCAAGGCAGGAATGCAGACTGGTGGCGGTAGTCAAGCTACACACCCGGATCTGATACTGGGTATTGCGCTGTGGACTGCGGATGCAACTGTCACCTCAGGCAGTGTGGGAGACCTGGGACGCTGATGAGGAAGTTGATGCAGGTGTACCACACCCCACTGCATCTGCATCAGGACTAACCCGAAGGGACACAATCCTAGCAATTCCTTCACATGAGCGCGCTCTTCTCTAGTGCCCCTACCTCAGAGCACTGCAACTCACGGAACGTCCAGACTGAATATTGGGTGACCTCTGTCCCTACTCCGGATCCCTCCATGTTGCTCTGCATTTGACTCTGTTATGATGGTGTTTTCTGTTTCCATGACACTGGTGTCCACTTTTCAGGTTGTTGCCAGCACCAATAGGATCACACATTTATCCAGTTGATGTAATAATGCTCCTCCAAACAGTCTGACTGTTTTTTAAAGTTTTTAATTCATCTATGAACTATTTGTGTATCATTTAGATTGTAACCTCTGTTTGGAGGAGCATTATTACATCAACTGGATAAATATGTGATCAAATTTGTATGTTTATAAATATACGTTGACAAATAATAAATTCTTTTTATCTGTATAAATTTCGCTTTTTAATATTGATAAGATGAAAGTTTTTCCTGTACACTTATTGTGCTAGTTTGGTTGTATACAATAGTGACACTTGATCCTTAGTGAGGCATCTGCCCTTCCTATTTGATTCTGCAGGGACCTTTTTGTTTCCTTTTGTGTCTACCCCGTCCCTCTGCGTAGCATTGGGGTAACTCCCTCCTTTTTTTGACTTATACTCACCCCACACACATCCAGCACAGGCGTCACTGTACATGTGGCCCTGACAATAAAGGGGCCGGGCGCACGCGCCCGTAGCCAGTTCAACATGATATGTGCATGTGTCTCTGTGGAGGTGTGGGTCTCCTTTGTGGGGTGTAGGTGGTCCCTGAAGGGTATTGGACACCCACGTATGTGTTCTACTTCGCATTTCATGGGTTAGGCAACACCCTCAGCTGTTGGGCCACGTCCTTTTGGTGTTCGGCCACCTGGCATTGGGGTGCCATGTGTGGGTGGGTGACGTGTTGTGAGGCAGCCGTGATTGCGGGTGCTTCATGCTGTGTGGTCTGTTGCAGAGTCTGGGTTCTCCTCTGAGTAGCTTATCTGCCCTGGTCCTGGTGGTGGGTTGTGTGGGATATTCATGGGCTGTTGTAGGGCGTCGGTGTCGGGGGTGTGGTGTTCGTCTCGGGCATCACTGATGGGTTGTCTGTTCAGACCTGCTGGAGGTGTTGTTTGTCCCTCTGCATTGTGAAGGGGAGGTGCATGTTGGCATTGTGTTGGCGCCTTGTTCTTGTCGACATGCAGACTGTGTGACAATGTACATTGTGACTGTTTGGGCGGTGGTGGCTATTTGAGTTGGGACAGTGTACATTTGGCCTACATGGCTGATGTGGGGATGTAGGGGTAGATGTGCATCTCACAGTTCCCTGCTCTGTCCAATGTGATTGTTCTGTTTCTGCGCCTGGGTGGACACAGTTGTGTCCCCTGTTCTGCAGTGTGGGTGTTGCACTTTGTGCCACATTGTCATGGTATGTGCTGTGATTGCTATGTGTGTGTGCTGCAGTGTGCTATGGGGATGGGGGACATGTCCCTGGGTAATTGTGGATGTGCAGTGTGCTACACCTCATTGTGCATGTGTGGCATTGTGCCCATCACCCCCGTCCCCCCAATCCCTGTTGTATCCTCACCCTGTTGTTGTTGTGTCAGGTCCTGTCGAGCTGTGTCCGTACTCCCTACTCCTTGCACCCTCTCCACACTGATGACTGTGGCCTGGCTTTCCTCCTGCTCCTCCTGTGTCGCTGGACTGCCACCTCCTGTCGCCGTTGCTGCCTTCCTGTTGGCAGCGGGTTTGTGCCTGGTTTAGGTTGTCACGTCCTGGCGGAGCCTCTTGGCCTCCTGGATTGGCCTCCTGGGCTCTGCGACTGCATTCCAGGCGGTCTGCTTGTGGGTCATTTGCTGGTAGTGTTCTGTCGCCTCCGTGGCCTTGGTCTTGTTTTCCTGTGGTCTGCACCCCGTCTTCCTCTCCATTTTCTCCTTGGCCTTCCCCGACCCACTTGTTCCTTGCTGGTGGTCTGTGGGGGTTGTGGGGTTCGCTTTGCCCTCTGCGCTGGGTCAGGGTTCATGGATGTTGCTACGTGCTTTGGCTTGTTTCTGGTGTGTTGTGCCTGTGGTTTTTATGGTGCAATTGCCCTCCAGAAGCGTGGGAGTTGCAGGCCTGAGGCTGCTTTTCGCAGCTTTTTGTACCGCGATTGGCCTCATCGCATGATTTCTCGCGTTTCGCATTTTTTGGGCGTGGTGGTGATTTACACGCTGGCATTTGACGCGTTATCTGGTGACTATCGCATGGTACCGCCTTGTTGTGAATTCCACGTTGACACAGGGTTATTTTCCCGTGATAGGCTGCATTATTGAAAGTTGCGTTACGCTACTCTTGCGGTAGTTATCACATGTTCTTGTGAATATACCTCATTGTTTTCTATTCCTGAGCCCATAAAAATGGTGCTTTCTATACTTTCAATATGGTCGCCACATTGCATGATAGATACAATGTGACCACGCAAGGTGGTAGCCATCTTGAAAGTATATAATATAATGATTTAATATTTTCAAGCTGACTGCCAAATTGCGTGGTGAAACGTGATGACGCAATGCAGTGGCGATCTTGAAAGAATAGAAAACATTGTTTTCAGTACTTTCCAGATGGCTATCATGTTGCATGACAAAACATGATCACACAACAGGACAGTCATAATTGAAAGTAGGGCACGTATTCTATACTTTCAAGGTGTGTGCCGGGTTGTATTGTCATGTTGGGTCCCTCAATGTGGCAGTAATCTTGAAAGTATAGAAAGCAATGCTTTCTATAGTTCTAAGATGGATGATCTTGGTAAGGCAAGAGTACAACAAGAGTGTGTCACAGTAGAATATTTGTGAATCTGGCCGCTTTTGTTTAGCAGAGGCTTTTAGGCCTTTAAGATCAGTTTTGGTGTACATTTTTTATCTTATCTCTTGTTCTCAGTTGATATTTTGTTTTCTTGTTATGCTGCCAAGAAGCCTGTGTGTTGTGCAAATCAAATCATTTGGGAGTCAGAATTTGAGAATTTGCTACACAAGAGACGTGTTATATGACATAATTCCAACACATCTCCTAATCAGACCTCACTGAAGCTCATAAAGTAGCATTTTGTGCCCTGCAAAGGGCATTCCTCCCAACCAACCCTCTCAACTAATGCTCTCCAGGCCCGTCTAAGGGAGTCCGATTTCTAACTCTTTTTCATAAAATAATTATTGTTCGATAGCATGTAATTATAATCATAAACGGCATACTTAATCCATACAACACAATTCCTCCATCCTTCTACCTGTCTGTGCCCACAAAATAATTTCTCCATCCGCCCGTCTGCTCACACATACCCACCCATGAACTTATCATTTCATCCTACCATCGACATTCGTCCATGCCTAAACACATCTACAAACTCAAATGTATTCATCTACCCATCCACACGCATCCATCATTGACCCATGCCCAACCGCTTATTCAGCAATCTATTCATCCATTAAGCCACAACCAAGCATTAGTTTGTCCACTGACACTTACATCCATTGTGAGGTATGCAACCATACCTATGAATCAGTCTTCAAATCCACCATTGCCTGGACACACAACCATCCAAACCTCTATTCAGCCTGTACATAATCACATCCATCAACACATCAAAGCTTCTATTCAACATCCACCAGTGTTCTGCATATGTGTATTCCAACTGTATTTGCGTGAGTGAGCATGTGTGTTTTGTGTATGGTTGGTATTGCTAGGCTGAGCAAAATGTGTGTAATTTCCTTTTGTGAATTTATGTGAAACTTTTGAAAAACTGAACAAAATTACGCAAAAAATATACTTATTGCAAATCTGGGATTTAGCACTATATTTTAGCATGAAATGCATCCTTGTACCCATTTTGGGCACAAGGACACATTTTGTGCTAAAAAATTAGAGCAAAAAACACAACTGCTGTGCACAAAGCTGCTCATGTTCCATTCATTTGCAATGTTTCCATGCTCCTGTGGTACAATTTGTTTCCAGAATGGAATACAAATAATGAAACTTAGCCTACGGCCATGGTGTTAGAATTTTTGTAAATGTAATGCGAAATTCAGAAAATTCTGCAAGAATACGACAGCGTATCAAAAATGTTGTCCGGGGCTAGTTATTGTCTATGTGCATTCAGGTGAATGAATATGTGTCTTATGTCAGTGACCATTGCAACAAAGAAAGCATGCACATAGAACACGACAGACCTACTGGATTTGGCAAATCTTTTATCCAGTGGGCAAAAAGAGACTGTAACAGGCTAGCTTTATTTGTATATAGTAGTAATTACACTAATAATCATTTATACAGCACTTAATAATAATTTTTATTGCTTCCCAAAGGAACCCCTTTTAGCAACCTTAGAATGCCCAAAAAATTGAGAAAAGCACAGTAAGGTTCCACGTTTATGCCCTGGAGTTTGAAAGCAGCTCCTTGATGCTAAGTATAACTCGCTGAGACATATTTCAAAAGTTAAAACTTGTGACCTGCAAGTACTACAAGGATCTCTGCAGCAAAAGAAATAACACACTGAACTGTCTACATAAAACACATTAAATACAAATCTGTAACCTGCATATCACAAGCTGTGCTTTGCATTATGGGCAGTAGCCCGCTACACTTCTTTGCGATGAGTCATACCTGTGAAAGGACTGCACACATTTTTTCCAACAAGTGCATTGAGTTATCTTACTGTTAGGGGCATATTCTCAAGGAACTATCGCCAAGTTAACGGCACTTTATCTCAGCCAAAGTCGCGATAAAATCATCGCCCCATTCACAAGCTGGTGCTAACAGCCAATACCACCAGTTTACTTGCGAAAGCATCCGCAAAAAACATCGCCACAGATGACCCCAGCAACTATCGCTAATGAGATGCAGAGTAGGCGTTGCCGAGCAAAAAGCCGCGACAACACCACACCTCAACATTGTCAACGACCAGCCACATCGGCGGTAAGACCACAAAACAGGCAATAAGGCGCGTTAGCAGCAGGAAATTAACACCTGTTCCGACCTGGTGTAAAGTCGGACAACAACCTGCACCATCAAAGGGAGCCCAGCCCAGAGGCACACATGAAGAACAACAGATGCCATGGAGGCACTCACCATGCATCCCGGAGCCCCAAGAGGGCAACAACACCCACCGCCACTACCCCCAGGACCGCCAACCTCCCCCCGGACCACCCGGACCACCACAGAGGCAGCGCAGACAAAGACAGCGGACCTTCAGGAAATGCACCAGCCTCACAGACCTAACACCAGACAACGTCAATGCCCACTACAGGCTCAAAAGGACAACCATCCTCCGCATCCTGAACATCATTGCCCACAGGCTGACGGTACCAACACAGCGGACAACCAACATCCCTCCGCAGACAAAGCTGCTGGCTGTGCTGCACCTGTTGGCCTCTGGTACCTCCCAACCAACAACCGCCAGAGTCGGAGGAGTCGCACAGCCAGCCCCATCCAAGTTCCCCATACCTGTCCTGGATGCCATCATCAGCTAGGTACCCCAGTACCTATACGTCCCCCACAATGCGCAGGAACAGCTGGAGACCAAGCAAGGACTATACGCCATAGCTGGATTCCCGCACGTGTTGGGGGCAATCGACTGCACACATGTCCTACTTGTGCCCCCTGCCGACACCAAACACAAGTACTGCAACAGAAATCACACACATCCCATCAACGTGCAGGCAATAGTGGACCACAGGGGACTATTCACCAATGTCATAGCCAACTACCCAGGCAGTGTGCATGATCCCTTCATCTTCCGACAGTCCAACATCAACCAGCGCTTCCAAGATGGCACCTATGGAAATGCACTGCACGTTGTCAGGTACCAAATGAACACACCTCACCCCTCACCCCTCAACTCCACAACCATGCAACTCACAACTCTGGCACTGCACACGTCACAAAATCACATACAACATGCCAAACAACATGCCCACCCACCAGACACGACAGCACAACTTACTGTGGCAACCTTGGTTAGCCATGTACATGAGCCATCAACGGCATGGCACCTCAGACACACAATCCCGGAATGTGGGGAAGAGGTGGGAACCAGGCATGTGCGAAGGAGGCAAGTCACCCATGAATGAGAATGTACACAATGCCAAGTGTGGCGGAGATGTGCTGGACAGACTGCAGTATGCAGACCACAGACATATCCATGTCTACATGCACTGCTGGGTCTGGAGAGTAGTGGACAGAGGATGCAACCATGTCACCCCAGTCAGTGGGGAAGCCCAAGGAAATGTAGCTTGTGACGTCCCCCCCTGTAAGCGTGTTTCGGAGTGGGCTGGCCCGTCGTACGCCAGGCCAGCGTAGGGGTGTGAATAAAAAGTACGTTGCTCTGGGCGTGGTTCTCTTCCGGAATGCCCAACGTGTCTGCCAGGGCGGTGCCTCCCACCCCACCACGAGGCCGTCGCCTTGAGCGGTGTGGCCTGCAATCCTGTGTGCCTGCTGTACCCCGGGCCGCTGGTCCCCGAACCCGGCATGCCCACCCCTGCGCAGCCAGGCCTCACTGCTCACCTGCCGACACCGGCGTGTGTCAAAGAGGGCCCACCACGTGCCGGCGCAAGCTCCAAGCCTGAAGCCTGCAACCTTGGCAGCCTCCTCAGACCATCACGGCCTCCGCGACACAGGCCTGCTTTACTCCTTTTTCGTTGACGTACTCCACCGCTGCCTCGGGCCTGCACTATGGTCGAGTAGGTCACACATGTGGAACTGATTCTTGATTTCTGCATGGCGGAGTTCATATCATTGTACGCAAGGAGACGAGTAAGAGGAAGACTGTAGGAGAGTAGGATCTGCCTCTTATGTTGCCCCCACTTTTTTTCTGATGTTTACACTGGTTTCTGGCTATAGTCTGGCTGGGACCCTGCCAATCAGGGCCCCAGCCTCTCTGTTCTCTCTAAACGACTTGGAGTGCACTCTAGGTGCACTAGTGATTGGATACTGTGGTACCTTATGAGTCCCTAGTATATGGTACCTTAGGTACCAAGGGCATAGGTACTTCACAGGCCTACCAGGGGCTGAAACATGTATTATGCCACTCCTGGGAAGCAGACTAAATCTGACACCACAGGCCTGCTACTGCAGCCTGGGTGAGGAGGTGCTAGCACCCCTCACTGAGATATAGGGTCCCTATATCTCCCCTGCACACACATTTAAACCTATCAGTCACCCCTAAGGCAGGCCCTATCAATCCTGAGGGCAGGGTGCTTAGTTTCTATGTGAGAGGGTGCCTCTGCCTGAGCAGGGCCCCTCTGCAGCTCTCAGAGTCCATTCTCTGGGGCTGTTTGTGAATGCGGTCAAACCATATACTCTTAAGTGCATTATAACCTCGCGGTTAATGCTAACTTTGGAATGGCTGCATCAAAACATGTCGTGTTTGGTGTCAAACACCTTGGAATCGTATGGGAGTATGATCCCACCCTTCTAGAGGGATAGACATGTACCTACTGTGGAAGCGCGGTAGAATCCTGAAGAGCCCTGGCATCACAAAATGGATGCCACCAGTCACAGACACTGGGCTGCCCTCCTGCTGATCACCGAAACTAGCAGTGGAGGAGGCCCAACAATAGGTATCCTGTCCCAGGGAGGTGTGACCACCTCCCAGGCAGGGTTTAGTGTATTGGGGCTGGGTGGGTGCACTCCTAGAGTGCTTTGAAGTCCTGCACTGGGGGAGCAGAAGGCTCCTCTGTGCATACACCAGTTCAAACCGGCTCAGGGGCTACCTGCCCCTGCTCTGGCGTGAAACTGGACAAAGGGAAGTGGGTGTAGCCACCTACTCCCCTGACCCTCCCATAGGTGGGGTCATAGAGCTAGTCCCTCCCTTCCTTTTAGTATAAGATAGGGAACCCTTAACCTTGCAAACTAGATATCCCTGGATGATGCTCTGAAGAAGAATCCCGGACCTTCGACGTTCCACTACCTCTGGAAAACTGAAGAATCTCCCTTGGAGTCAAGGAGTGACTCCCTGCTTGGCAGGCACCAAAAACTGCAATGACGGTCGCAAACTACGCCGCTCCCGCCGGAGCCCGAAGTCCCTGCAGCCCAGGAAGAGGATTTCCTGACTTCTCCAAGGCCATTGTGAGTCCCCAGCGAAGCTAAGGCAAGTGGCCCCCCGAGTGATGAGGAACTTGAGTCCCTGGGTACCGTGCACTATTTTCGAGTGCAACCCCTTCCCGATGTTCTACGAACCTGTGCTTTGGACCACGTATGGTCCCAGCCTCTAGCAAAGATCCCTCCCAAAATCAGCGGCCTACCCCGTCCCTAGTGACCGTGGGCCCCTGTTGAAGAAATCTTCCTGAGGCGTCTTTGTGATCCCTTGCCAGCCAGCTTGTGGGTTCCCTGAAGACGTTTCTACAAAGCCAAAGAGCTCCCCTGGTTGCTCCAGGCCTGCCCTGGCTTATCCTTGCTGAGTGAGTCCCCCAGACCTTGCTGGTCTGCACCATTGACTTTTTGTTTTTTCCACGAGACTTGCTGCTACCAAGGCTTGTTGGCTCCAATCGGGTCGTCGACACCGCAGTCTGCTGCAGACTTTGTGGAACACACTGAATCCAGCTCCTGGTTGTCCTTGACGCCTCCTGGACCTCGGGACCGAAGAGTCAAGACACCTGTGAACAACCTGAATCTGTCGACGACGGTGGGCATTCATCTTCCTTGCCCCGGGTCACTGCCAAGTGACTTTGAACACTGTGTTCTGAGGCTTGGATTCGACCGGACACTTCTTCTGGCTTCACAAGCAGCAAGTCTTCATTGGCTCCCATTGAAAACGACGCCGCGACCCGACACCAAAGGACACCTATGCACCCGGCTTCCCTGGGTGAGGTAACTCCAGCACTATGGTGCTCCTGTGGGTGTTGGCCCTAGAACTACTTACCCTGTAAGTGACTTGCTTGTAGCTACTCCTGAAGTGCCCTTAAACTCTTAATTTCCAACCGCGACTTGCCCCATTGAAGTCTACGGCGATCCGCGCCTGTGTTCCCTCACTGCACGCGTCCCCCGTGGGTCCTTTACTTACTTGCCTTGGGTGGTTTCGTGATGCCCCAGCACTTCTGAAGGCCCTGGGCCTTGTCCCTTTGCAAGTCGTTGTTCTTAAGTCTCTTTTTTAGTATATGGTCTGGTACGCCCCTAGGGCCCCAGCCATATTTGTGCTTAATTTATTGTGAAACGTTGATTTGTGCATATGTTCCTGACTTCTAATCTCACAAGAGATTAGTAGAGAGTTGTTTAGCAATAAATACATATATATTTGATATATATACCTGTGTGGTGTCTTTTCATTTGGTGATTCAAGAGATTGTGTGGTAAAACAAGCTGCTTTACATTCCTCCAAGACTTAGCCTGAAGGCTGCTCTCCACAGCTACCACTAGGATAGCTTTCTGTAAAGGTTGTCTTAAACCTACCTACCATAAGAGTCGAATTGTACTGGTGCAAGGTGTCCACTTTAACTAGTGAACAGCATATACCAGGCCAACTTCTCACATTGGTGGCAGCGTGTGGGATTCCAGCTTGCTATTGTTTTACCAGAAAATCTCTATTTGAATTACTAACTGAAAACCACTATAGGTACTCAAGGTACATATAAAGTCAAGCTTAGTATCAATACGTTCTACTGAACTTAGAGCTGTGTGCCAAGGGATAGCACACCCTTTCTACAGCTCAAGCTAGTATCAGTAGGCCACAAACTAGTGTAGGTAGTACAACACTGCACAACAGTAGAATGTCCTTAAGGGTTGGACCCAGTGGATCCACTCAGCCTCAGTATAAGGACATGACTTTCTTTGACTTGAAAGCCATGTGTGCTGCAAGGCACCTGAAGATAGTACAGAGTCCCTCCACACTACACCTGATAGATCTGCTGACAGCAGATGATCTTAGATTAGCTCTAGGAGCTAATGGGTCTGAATCAGTGAGTGGTCAATTACAGTGTCTGGGTCAGATGATGGACATCAGGATGACCAAGACTCTGTGGTTGTAGGGCCAGGTCCCAAGGGGTCTGAACAGGACAGAGGAATTCTCCCTAAGAGAACGGACATAGTGGAGGAGAGGCCTAGGTCCCTTTCTAGGGAATCTGACCACTCCTATCACTCTGGCAGAGAATCTGTCTACCAGAGGAACTCCTACTTCCCAAGAAGAGAGACCTCCTCTGACAGAATGTACAAACTGCTGCAGTATGAGGAAGCAAGGTTTGCCCTCAAAACCAAGCAGTTGGCATTAGATAGAGAAGCCCTGGAGCTCCAGAGAGCTTCTAGAAAAGAAGGGTTAGAACCCCCTGGTGGCAGCAACAGTGTCCCTAGAGGCAGAGAATATATTCCAGACCATAGGAACCTGAGCAAGGTTGTTCCTCCCTACCAGAGTGGGGATGATATCCATAAGTGGGTAACTGCTATGGAAAGGGCCTGTAGAGTACAACAGGTCCCCCAAAAGCAGTGGGCAGCAATCTTGTGGCTCTCCTTTTCAGATAAAGGTAGAGACAAGCTCCTCACTGTTAGAGAAGAGGATGCTGATGACTATGAAGTCCTGAAGAGTGCACTGATAGATGGGTTTGGCTTAACCACTGAGCAGTACAGGTTGAAGTTCAGAGACACCCAGAAGGCACAGACTCAGGACTGGACTGACTTTGTAGATTGTGCAACCAAGGCTCTGGAGGGTTGGCTGGTTGGCAGTAGGGTTACTGATTTCAAGGGATTGTATAATCTAATGATGAGAGAACAGATCCTTAATAATTGCCAGAACCAGTTGTTGCATCAATACCTGGTGGACTCAGATCTGACCTCTCCCCAAGAATTGGGAAAGAAGGCAGACAAGTGGGTCAGAACCAGGGTGAGGCAGAAAACCCAGAACCAAGGGGGTGACACAAAGAAGCAGGATTCTAAGGGCTCTGAGAAAAGTGGGGATAAGTCAAAAGACCAGAAGTCTTCACAAGGGCCCCAAAAATCTGCATCTGGTGGGGAGTCACAATCCAACAAGGGAAAAGGTCAATAGAAGCCCTGGTGTAAATTCTGTAAACAGAAAGGGCACTGGACTTCTGATTGTAACAAGTCCAAAGACCAAACCACCACCACTCCTGCCCCTAAGGCAACTGTTCCCCCTAGTTCAGCTACTGGTGGAGGTGGTACTCAAAATAAGGGTGTAGTAGGGTTAACCCTGGGTTCTGAAGTGGACTCTGGCCTAGTCAGAGTACCCACTCAGGCAATGCTGATTTGTGATGGAGACATTGACATGTCCTTCCTAGTGAGCCCCAGTAATCTGGGCAAATACAAACAGCAGCCTGTAATAAATGGCAAACAGGCTTTGGCGTTTAGGGACACAGGTGCTAGTGTCACCATGGTGGCAGAGGATCTTGTGGACCCTGGACAGATCATCCTGGGCGAAATGTACCAGGTGACCAATGCAAGCAATGTCAGGACCAACCATAGTCTGGCAGTTGTGAATTTCTCCTGGGGAGGGGTAACTGGCCTCAAGAAGGTTGTAGTCAGTGCAGACCTCCCTGTAGAATGTCCATTGGGCAATGATCTAGAAACTTCAGCCTGGTCTGAAGTAGAGTTATGGACTCATGCTGAGATGTTGGGCATCCCTGCAGAGGTATTTGCTATGACCAGGTCACAGGCCAAAATACATGACACTGAACCAGCTCTGGATCCTGAAACCATGGACCAGATGCTTCCCAAGAAGAGGAGCAGTAGGGGTAAGGCAGTGCCTTCCCCTCTGTCTCAGATCACTGATTCCCCTCTTGAGGGAGGAGGAGCAGATCCTGAAGAAGGAACTGCCCCAGAGGGACTTGAGGCTGATCAGGTTGAGTTCTTGGGGGCAGGGGGCCCTTCTAGGGAAGATCTGAGTAAGGAGCAACAGTGCTGCCCCTCTCTTGAACCCCTCAGACAGCAGGCTGCTGCTGAGGCTGCTGGGAGTGCTAGTGGGTTCCATAAAGTTTATTGGGATGAGGGACTCCTATATTCTGAGGGTAGAGATCCAGCCCCTAGAGCCACCAGGAGGTTGGTAATACCTCAGAAGTTTAGGGGGTTCCTCTTGACCCTAGCACATGATATCCATTTAGCAGGTCACTTGGGCCAAAACAAGACCTGGGACAGGCTTGTTCCACATTTTCATTGGCCACATATGTCAGAGGACACAAAGGAGTTTTGTCGCTCCTGTGTCACATGCCAAGCCAGTGGCAAGGCAGGTGGCACCACAAAGGCCCCCTGATACCACTACCGGTGGTGGGGGTACCCTTTGAAAGGGTAGGGATTGACATTGTTGGTCCCCTTGACCCTCAAACTGCATCTGGGCACAGATTTATCCTGGTGGTAGTGGATCATGCCACCAGGTACCCAGAGGCAATTCCCTGAGGACCACCACAGCCCCTGTGGTGGCAAGAGCCCTCATTGGAGTTTTCTCCAGAGTGGGTTTCCCAAAGGAGGTCATCTCTGACAGGGGCACAAACTTCATGTCAGGATATTTGAAAGCAATGTGGAAGGAGTGTGGTGTAACTTATAAGTTCACCACCCCCTATCACCCACAATGCAATGGGTTGGTTGAACGTTTCAACAAAACCCTGAAGGGAATGATTACAGGACTCCCAGAGAAGCTTAGGCGGAAATGGGACCTTCTTCTTCCCTGCCTGTTGTTTGCATACGGAGAGGTTCCACAGAAGGGGGATGGTTACAGCCCATTTGAGCTTCTGTTTGGGCATCCTGTAAGAGGTCCATTATGTTTGGTAAAAGAGGGCTGGGAGTTACCTCTCAAACCCCCCAAACAGAATGTGATGGACTATGTACTTGGTCTCCGCTCCAGGATGGCCGAATACATGAAAAAGGCAACCAAAAACCTGGAGGCCAGCCAAGAATTACAAAAAGCTTGGCACGACCAAAAGGCTGTGCTGACTGTGTACCAGCCAGGACAGAAAGTGTGGGTGTTGGAGCCTGTGGCCCCAGCAGCCCTCCAAGACAAATGGAGTGGCCCCCATACAATAGTTGAGCAAAAGGGAGAAGTCACCTATCTGGTGAATCTTGGAACTCCCAGGAGCCCCCTGAGGGTGCTCCATGTCAACAGATTGAAACCATATGTTGACAGGGCTGACATGGGCTTGCTCATGGCAACTGATGAGGAACAGGAGGAGGAGAGTGACCCTCTCCCTGACCTGCTCTCACAGAACCCTGATGATGGGTCAGGGGATGGTGTTGCTTTGGCAAGCAGCCTCACTGACCATCAGCAAACTGAGTGCAGACAAGTTCTGCAGCAGTACAGACATATGTTTAGCCTGACCCCTAGTCAGACTACCTGGTGCACCCATGAGGTGGACACTGGGGACAGTCTGCCTGTCAAGAGTAAAATCTACAGGCAACCTGACCATGTCAGGGACTGTATCAGGACTGAAGTCCAGAAAATGTTGGAGTTAGGTGTGATTGAGCCTTCAGATAGCCCTTGGGCTAGCCCAGTAGTCCTAGTACCCAAGCCTCATACCCAGGCTGGTAAGAAAGAAATGAGGTTTTGTGTAGACTACAGAGGCCTCAATGCAGTCACCAGGACTGATGCCTATCCCATACCAAGGGCAGATGAGCTGATTGATACTTTGGCCTCAGCCAAGTATCTGAGTACATTTGACCTAACAGCTGGCTACTGGCAGATCAGGTTAGCTGATGATGCAAAAGCCAAAACAGCATTTTCGACCCCTGGTGGGCACTACCACTTTGTGGTGATGCCCTTTGGATTGAAAAATGCACCTGCAACTTTTCAGAGGTTGGTGAACAAAGTTCTGGCAGGGATGGAAACTTATTGCTCAGCTTATCTAGATGGTATTGCTGTCTTTAGTTCCTCCTGGCAGGATCACCTGGTCCACCTCAGAAATGTTTTGGAGGCTCTACAGAAAGCAGGCCTCACTATCAAGGCCACTAAGTGCCAGATAGGGCAGAGTCAGGTTGTGTACCTGGGCCACCTTGTGGGTGGAGGCCAGGTTCAGCCTTTACAGAGCAAAATCCAAACCATAATGGAATGGGTTGCTCCAACCACCCAGACACAGGTGAGCGCCTTCTTAGGCCTGACTGGGTACTATAGGAGGTTTGTGAAGGGATATGGATCTATAGTGACCCCCTTGAATGATCTGACCTCAAAGAAAATGCCAAAAAGGTTCAGTGGACAGCTAGCTGTCAGAAGGCATTTGAAGACCTAAAGCAGGCCATGTGCACTGCCCCCATCTTACAGAGTCCAGACTACACCAACAAGTTCTTTGTCCAAACAGATGCTTCTGAGCTGGGTGTGGGAGCTGTACTGTCTCAACTGAATGATGAAGGTCAAGACCAGCCAGTAGCTTTTATTAGCAGGAGGCTGACCCCTAGAGAGAAACGTTGGTCAGCTATAGAGAGGGAGGCCTTTGCTGTGGTGTGGGCCCTGAAGAAGCTGAGGCCATACTTGTTTGGCACTCACTTCATAGTTCAGACTGACCACAAGCCCCTCCTAGGGCTTAAACAGATGAAAGGTGAAAACCCAAAACTTTTGAGGTGGTCCATTTCCCTACAGGGGATGGACTATACAGTGGAACATAGGCCTGGGACCCAACATGCCAATGCAGATGGACTCTTAAGGTATTTCCACTTAGAGCACGAAGACTCAACTGGTCAAGGTTAGTTTAGTGTCCCTGCGTTTGGGGGGTTGTGTAGGAGAGTAGGATCTGCCTCTTATGTTGCCCCCACTTTTTTTCTGATGTTTACACTGGTTTCTGGCTATAGTCTGGCTGGGACCCTGCCAATCAGGGCCCCAGCCTCTCTGTTCTCTCTAAACGACTTGGAGTGCACTCTAGGTGCACTAGTGATTGGATACTGTGGTACCTTATGAGTCCCTAGTATATGGTACCTTAGGTACCAAGGGCATGGGTACTTCACAGGCCTACCAGGGGCTGAAGCATGTATTATGCCACCCCTGGGAAGCAGACTAAATCTGACACCACAGGCCTGCTACTGAAGCCTGGGTGAGGAGGTGCTAGCACCCCTCACTGAGATATAGGTTCCCTATATCTCCCCTGCACACACATTTAAACCTATCAGTCACCCCTAAGGCAGGCCCTATCAATCCTGAGGGCAGGGTGCTTAGTTTCTATGTGAGAGGGTGCCTCTGCCTGAGCAGGGCCCTCTGCAGCTCTCAGAGTCCATTCTCTGGGGCTGTTTGTGAATGCGGTCAAACCATATACTCTTAAGTGCATTATAACCTCGCGGTTAATGCTAACTTTGGAATGGCTGCATCAAAACATGTCGTGTTTGGTGTCAAACACCTTGGAATCATACCCCCACACCAGTACCTGGTGTGGGAGTATGATCCCACCCTTCTAGAGGGATAGACATGTACCTACTGTGGAAACGCGGTAGAATCCTGAAGAGCCCTGGCATCACAAAATGGATGCCACCAGTCACAGACACTGGGCTGCCCTCCTGCTGATGACCGAAACTCGCAGTGGAGGAGGCCCAACAATAGGTATCCTGTCCCAGGGAGGTGTGACCACCTCCCAGACAGGGTTTAGTGTATTGGGGCTGGGTGGGTGCACTCCTAGAGTGCTTTGAAGTCCTGCACTGGGGGAGCAGAAGGCTCCTCTGTGCATACACCAGTTCAAACCAGCTCAGGGGCTACCTGCCCCTGCTCTGGCGTAAAACTGAACAAAGGGAAGTGGGTGTAGCCACCTACTCCCCTGACCCTCCCATAGGTGGGGTCATAGAGCTAGTCCCTCCCTTCCTTTTAGTATAAGATAGGGAACCCTTGACCTTGCAAACTAGAGATCCCTGGATGACGCTCTGAAGAAGAATCCCGGACCTTCGACGTTCCACTACCTCTGGAAAACTGAAGAATCTCCCTTGGAGTCAAGGAGTGACTCCCCTGCTTGGCAGGCACCAAAAACTGCAACGATGGTCGCAAACTACGCCGCTCCCGCCGGAGCCCGAAGGCCCTGCAGCCCAGGAAGAGGATTTCCTGACTTCTACAAGGCCATCGTGAGTCCCCAGCGAAGCTGAGGCAATTGGACCCCCCGAGTTATGAGGAACGGCAGTCCCTGGGTAACATGCACTATTTTCGAGTGCAACCCTTTCACGACGTTCTACGAACCTGTGCTTTGGACCACATGTGGTCCCAGCCTCTAGCAGAGATCCCTCCCAAAATCAGTGGCCTACCCCATCCCAAGTGACCGTGGGCCCCTGTTGAAGGAATCCTCCCGAGGCGTCTTTGCGATCCCTTGCCAGCCAGCTTGTGGGTCTCCTGAAGACTTTTCTACAAAGCCAAAGGGCTCCCCTGATTGCTCCAGGCCTGCTCTGACTTACCTTTGCTGGGTGAGTCCCCCAGACCTTGCTGGTCTGCACCATTGACTTTTTGTTTTTTCCACAAGACTTGCTGCTACCAAGGCTTGTTGGCTCCAATCGGGTCGCCGATACCGCAGTCAGCTGCACACTTTGTGGGACACGCTGAATCCAGCTCCTGGTCATCCTCAATGCCTCCTGGACCTCGTGACCGAAGAGTCAAGACACCCGTGAATGACCTGAATCTGTCGACGACGGTGGGCATTCATCTTCCTTGCCCCGGGTCACTGCCAAGTGACTTTGAACCCTGTCCCCTCTGCTTTCAGGTCTTCCTCCTTCCGAATCCAGGCTTGGATTCCACCGGACACTTCTTCTACACTTCTTCTGGCTTCACAAGCAGCAAGTCTTCATTGGCTCCCATTGAAAACGACGCTGCGACCCGACACCAAAGGACACCTATGCACCCGGCTTCCCTGGGTGAGGTAACTCCAGCACTACGGTGCTCCTGTGGGTGTTGGCCCTAGAACTACTTACCCTGTAAGTGACTTGCTTGTAGCTACTCCTGAAGTGCCCTTAAACTCTTAATTTCCAACCGCGACTTGCCCCATTGAAGTCTACGGCGATCCGCGCCTGTGTTCCCTCACTGCACGCGTCCCCCGTGGGTCCTTTACTTACTTGCCTTGGGTGGTTTCGTGATGCCCCAGCACTTCTGAAGGCCCTGGGCCTTGTCCCTTTGCAAGTAGTTGTTCTTAAGTCTCTTTTTTAGTATATCGTCTGGTACGCCCCTAGGGCCCCAGCCATATTTGTGCTTAATTTATTGTGAAACGTTGATTTGTGCATATGTTCCTGACTTCTAATCTCACAAGAGATTAGTAGAGAGTTGTTTAGCAATAAATACATATATATTTGATATATATACCTGTGTGGTGTCTTTTCATTTGGTGATTCAAGAGATTGTGTGGTAAAACCAGCTGCTTTACATTCCTCCAAGACTTAGCCTGAAGGCTGCTCTCCACAGCTACCACTAGGATAGCTTTCTGTAAAGGTTGTCTTAAACCTACCTACCATAAGAGTCGAATTGTACTGGTGCAAGGTGTCCACTTTAACTAGTGAACAGCATATACCAGGCCAACTTCTCACATTGGTGGGAGCGTGTGGGATTCCAGCTTGCTATTGTTTTACCAGAAAATCTCTATTTGAATTACTAACTGAAAACCACTATAGGTACTCAAGGTACATATAAAGTCAAGCTTAGTATCAATAAGTTCTACTGAACTTAGTGCTGTGTGCCAAGGGATAGCACACCCTTTCTACAGCTCAAGCTAGTATCAGTAGGCCACAAACTAGTGTAGGTAGTACAACACTGCACAACACTAGAATGTCCTTAAGGGTTGGACCCAGTGGATCCACTCAGCCTCAGTATAAGGACATGACTTTCTTTGACTTGAAAGCCATGTGTGCTGCAAGGCACCTGAAGATAGGAAAGAGTCCCTCCACACTACACCTGATAGATCTGCTGAGAGCAGATGATCTTAGATGAGCTCTAGGAGCTAATGGGTCTGAATCAGTGAGTGGGTCAATTACAGTGTCTGGGTCAGATGATGGACATCAGGATGACCAAGACTCTGTGGTTGTAGGGCCAGGTCCCAAGGGGTCTGAACAGGACAGAGGTATTCTCCCTAAGAGAACTGACATAGTGGCGGAGAGGCCTAGGTCCCTTTCTAGGGAATCTGACCACTCCTATCACTCTGGCAGAGAATCTGTCTACCAGAGGAACTCCGACTTCCCAAGAAGAGAGACCTCCTCTGACAGAATGTACAAACTGCTGCAGTATGAGGAAGCAAGATTTGCCCTCAAAACCAAGCAGTTGGCATTAGATAGAGAAGCCCTGGAGCTCCAGAGAGCTTCTAGAAAAGAGGGGTTAGAACCCCCTGGTGGCAGCAGCAGTGTCCCTAGAGGCAGAGAATATATTCCAGACCATAGGAACTTGAGCAAGGTTGTTCCTCCCAACCAGAGTGGGGATGATATCCATAAGTGGGTAACTGCTATGGAAAGGGCCTGTAGAGTACAACAGGTCCCCCAAAAGCAGTGGGCAGCAATCTTGTGGCTCTCCTTTTCAGATAAAGGTAGAGACAAGCTCCTCACTGTTAGAGAAGAGGATGCTGATGACTATGAAGTCCTGAAGAGTGCACTGATAGAAGGGTTTGGCTTAACCACTGAGCAGTACAGGTTGAAGTTCAGAGACACCCAGAAGGCACAGACTCAGGACTGGACTGACTTTGTAGATTGTGCAACCAAGGCTCTGGAGGGTTGGCTGGTTGGCAGTAGGGTTACTGATTTCAAGGGATTGTATAATCTAATGATGAGAGAACAGATCCTTAATAATTGCCAGAACCAGTTGTTGCATCAATACCTGGTGGACTCAGATCTGACCTCTCCCCAAGAATTGGGAAAGAAGGCAGACAAGTGGGTCAGAACCAGGGTGAGGCAGAAAACCCAGAACCAAGGGGGTGACACAAAGAAGCAGGATTCTAAGGGCTCTGAGAAAAGTGGGGATAAGTCAAAAGACCAGAAGTCTTCACAAGGGCCCCAAAAATCTGCATCTGGTGGGGAGTCACAATCCAACAAGGGAAAAGGCCAAAAGAAACCCTGGTGCAAATTCTGTAAACAGAAAGGGCACTGGACTTCTGATTATAACAAGTCCAAAGACCAAACCACCACCACTCCTGCCCCTAAGGCAACTGTTCCCCCTAGTTCAGCTACTGGTGGAGGTGGTACTCAAAATAAGGGTGTAGTAGGGTTAACCCTGGGTTCTGAAGTGGACTCTGGCCTAGTCAGAGTACCCACTCAGGCAATGCTGATTTGTGATGGAGACATTGACATGTCCTTCCTAGTGAGCCCCAGTAATCTGGGCAAATACAAACAGCAGCCTGTAATAAATGGCAAACAGGCTTTGGCATTTAGGGACACAGGTGCTAGTGTCACCATGGTGGCAGAGGATCTTGTGGACCCTGGACAGATCATCCTGGGCGAAATGTACCAGGTGACCAATGCAAGCAATGTCAGGACCAACCATAGTCTGGCAGTTGTGAATTTCTCCTGGGGAGGGGTAACTGGCCTCAAGAAGGTTGTAGTCAGTGCAGACCTCCCTGTAGAATGTCTATTGGGCAATGATCTAGAAACTTCAGCCTGGTCTGAAGTAGAGTTATGGACTCATGCTGAGATGTTGGGCATCCCTGCAGAGGTATTTGCTGTGACCAGGTCACAGGCCAAAATACATGACACTGAACCAGCTCTGGATCCTGAAACCATGGACCAGATGCTTCCCAAGAAGAGGAGCAGTAGGGGTAAGGCAGTGCCTTCCCCTCTGTCTCAGATCACTGATTCCCCTCTTGAGGGAGGAGGAGCAGATCCTGAAGAAGGAACTGCCCCAGAGGGACTTGAGCCTGATCAGGTTGAGTTCTTGGGGGCAGGGGGCCCTTCTAGGGAAGATCTGAGTAAGGAGCAACAGTGCTGCCCCTCTCTTGAACCCCTCAGACAGCAGGCTGTTGCTGAGGCTGCTGGGAGTGCTAGTGGGTCCCATAAAGTTTATTGGGATGAGGGACTCCTATATTCTGAGGGTAGAGATCCAGCCCCTGGAGCCACCAGGAGGTTGGTAATACCTCAGAAGTTTAGGGGGTTCCTCTTGACCCTAGCACATGATATCCATTTAGCAGGTCACTTGGGCCAAAACAAGACCTGGGACAGGCTTGTTCCACATTTTCATTGGCCACATATGTCAGAGGACACAAAGGAGTTTTGTCGCTCCTGTGTCACATGCCAAGCCAGTGGCAAGGCAGGTGGCACCACAAAGGCCCCCTGATACCACTACCGGTGGTGGGGGTACCCTTTGAAAGGGTAGGGATTGACATTGTTGGTCCCCTTGACCCTCAAACTGCATCTGGGCACAGATTTATCCTGGTGGTAGAGGATCATGCCACCAGGTACCCAGAGGCAATTCCTCTGAGGACCACCACAGCCCCTGTGGTGGCAAGAGCCCTCATTGGAGTTTTCTCCAGAGTGGGTTTCCCAAAGGAGGTCATCTCTGACAGAGGCACAAACTTCATGTCAGGATATTTGAAAGCAATGTGGAAGGAGTGTGGTGTAACTTATAAGTTCACCACCCCTATCACCCACAATGCAATGGGTTGGTTGAACGTTTCAACAAAACCCTGAAGGGAATGATTAAAGGACTCCCAGAGAAGCTTAGGCGGAAATGGGACCTTCTTCTTCCCTGCCTGTTGTTTGCATACAGAGAGGTTCCACAGAAGGGGGTTGGTTACAGCCCATTTGAGCTTCTGTTTGGGCATCCTGTAAGAGGTCCATTATGTTTGGTAAAAGAGGGCTGGGAGTTACCTCTCAAACCCCCCAAACAGGATGTGATGGACTATGTACTTGGTCTCCGCTCCAGGATGGCCGAATACATGAAAAAGGCAACCAAAAACCTGGAGGCCAGCCAAGAATTACAAAAAGCTTGGCATGACCAAAAGGCTGTGCTGACTGTGTACCAGCCAGTACAGAAAGTGTGGGTGTTGGAGCCTGTGGCCCCAGCAGCCCTCCAAGACAAATGGAGTGGCCCCCATACAATAGTTGAGCAAAAGGGAGAAGTCACCTATCTGGTGAACCTTGGAACTCCCAGGAGCCCCCTGAGGGTGCTCCATGTCAACAGATTGAAACCATATGTTGACAGGGCTGACATGGGCTTGCTCATGGCAACTGATGAGGAACAGGAGGAGGAGAGTGACCCTCTCCCTGACCTGCTCTCACAGAACCCTGATGATGGGTCAGTGGATGGTATTGCTTTGGCAAGCAGCCTCACTGACCATCAGCAAACTGAGTGCAGACAAGTTCTGCAGCAGTACAGACATATGTTTAGCCTGACCCCTAGTCAGACTACCTGGTGCACCCATGAGGTGGACACTGGGGACAGTCTGCCTGTCAAGAGTAAAATCTACAGGCAACCTGACCATGTCAGGGACTGTATCAGGACTGAAGTCCAGAAAATGTTGGAGTTAGGTGTGATTGAGCCTTCAGATAGACCTTGGGCTAGCCCAGTAGTCCTAGTACCCAAGCCTCATACCCAGGGTGGTAAGAAAGAAATGAGGTTTTGTGTAGACTACAGAGGCCTCAATGCAGTCACCAGGACTGATGCCTATCGCATACCAAGGGCAGATGAGCTGATTGATACTTTGGCCTCAGCCAAGTATCTGAGTACATTTGACCTAACAGCTGGCTACTGGCAGATCAGGTTAGCTGATGATGCAAAAGCCAAAACAGCATTTTCGACACCTGGTGGGCACTACCACTTTGTGGTGATGCCCTTTGGATTGAAAAATGCACCTGCAACTTTTCAGAGGTTGGTGAACAAAGTTCTGGCAGGGATGGAAACGTATTACTCAGCTTATCTAGATGATATTGCTGTCTTTATTTCCTCCTGGCAGGATCACCTGGTCCACCTCAGAAATGTTTTGGAGGCTCTGCAGAAAGCAGGCCTCACTATCAAGGCCACTAAGTGCCAGATAGGGCAGAGTCAGGTTGTGTACCTGGGCCACCTTGTGGGTGGAGGCCAGGTTTAGCCTTTACAGAGCAAAATCCAAACCATAATGGAATGGGTTGCTCCAACTACCCAGACACAGGTGAGAGCCTTCTTAGGCCTGACTGGGTACTATAGGAGGTTTGTGAAGGGATATGGATCTATAGTGACCCCCTTGAATGATCTGACCTCAAAGAAAATGCCAAAAAGGTTCAGTGGACAGCTAGCTGTCAGAAGGCATTTGAAGACCTAAAGCAGGCCATGTGCACTGGCCCCATCTTACAGAGTCCAGACTACACCAAAAAGTTCATTGTCCAAACAGATGCTTCTGAGCTGGGTGTGGGAGCTGTACTGTCTCAACTGAATGATGAAGGTCAAGACCAGCCAGTAGCTTTTATTAGCAGGAGGCTGACCCCTAGAGAGAAACGTTGGTCAGCTATAGAGAGGGAGGCCTTTGCTGTGGTGTGGGCCCTGAAGAAGCTGAGGCCATACTTGTTTGGCACTCACTTCATAGTTCAGACTGACCACAAGCCCCTCCTAGGGCTTAAACAGATGAAAGGTGAAATCCCAAAACTTTTAAGGTGGTCCATTTCCCTACAGGGGATGGACTATACAGTGGAACATAGGCCTGGGACCCAACATGCCAATGCAGATGGACTCTCAAGGTATTTCCACTTAGAGCACGAAGACTCAACTGGTCAAGGTTAGTTTAGTGTCCCTGCGTTTGGGGGGGGGGTTGTGTAGGAGAGTAGGATCTGCCTCTTATGTTGACCCCACTTTTTTTCTGATGTTTACACTGGTTTCTGGCTATAGTCTGGCTGGGACCCTGTCAATCAGGGCCCCAGCCTCTCTGTTCTCTCTAATCGACTTGGAGTGCACTCTAGGTGCACTAGTGATTGGATACTGTGGTACCTTATGAGTCCCTAGTATATGGTACCTTAGGTACCAAGGGCATAGGTACTTCACAGGCCTACCAGGGGCTGAAGCATGTATTATGCCACCCCTGGGAAGCAGACTAAATCTGACACCACAGGCCTGCTACTGCAGCCTGGGTGAGGAGGTGCTAGCACCCCTCACTGAGATATAGGTTCCCTATATCTCCCCTGCACACACATTTAAACCTATCAGTCACCACTAAGGCAGGCCCTATCAATCCTGAGGGCAGGGTGCTTAGTTTCTATGTGAGAGGGTGCCTCTGCCTGAGCAGGGCCCCTCTGCAGCTCTCAGAGTCCATTCTCTGGGGCTGTTTGTGAATGCGGTCAAACCATATACTCTTAAGTGCATTATAACCTCGCGGTTAATGCTAACTTTGGAATGGCTGCATCAAAACATGTCGTGTTTGGTGTCAAACACCTTGGAATCATACCCCCACACCAGTACCTGGTGTGGGAGTATGATCCCACCCTTCTAGAGGGATAGACATGTACCTACTGTGGAAACGCGGTAGAATCCTGAAGAGCCCTGGCATCACAAAATGGATGCCACCAGTCACAGACACTGGGCTGCCCTCCTGCTGATGACCGAAACTCGCAGTGGAGGAGGCCCAACAATAGGTATCCTGTCCCAGGGAGGTGTGACCACCTCCCAGACAGGGTTTAGTGTATTGGGGCTGGGTGGGTGCACTCCTAGAGTGCTTTGAAGTCCTGCACTGGAGGAGCAGAAGGCTCCTCTGTGCATACACCAGTTCAAACCGGCTCAGGGGCTACCTGCCCCTGCTCTGGCGCGAAACTGGACAAAGGGAAGTGGGTGTAGCCACCTACTCCCCTGACCCTCCCATAGGTGGGGTCATAGAGCTAGTCCCTCCCTTCCTTTTAGTATAAGATAGGGAACCCTTGACCTTGCAAACTAGATATCCCTGGATAACGCTCTGAAGAAGAATCCCAGACCTTCGATGTTCCACTACCTCTGGAAAACTGAAGAATCTCCCTTGGAGTCAAGGAGTGACTCTCCTGCTTGGCAGGCACCAAAAACTGCAACGATTGTCGCAAACTACGCTGCTCCCGCCGGAGCCCGAAGTCCCTGCAGCCCAGGAAGAGGATTTCCTGACTTCTACAAGGCCATCGTGAGTCCCCAGTGAAGCTGAGGCAAGTGGACCCCCCGAGTGATGAGGAACCGCAGTCCCTGGATACCATGCACTATTTTTGAGTGCAACCCCTTCACGACGTTCTACGAACCTGTGCTTTGGACCACGTGTGGT
This sequence comes from Calotriton arnoldi, assembly GCA_963921515.1. Lineage (NCBI taxonomy): Eukaryota > Metazoa > Chordata > Amphibia > Caudata > Salamandridae > Calotriton > Calotriton arnoldi. Next base: position 373,876 of record CAWUFW010002484.1, read on the forward strand.
CCCAGCCTCTAGCAGAGATCCCTTCCAAAATCAGCGGCCTACCCAGTCCCGAGTGACCGTGGGCCCCTGTTGAAGGAATCCTCCCAAGGCGTCTTTGCGATCCCTTGCCAGCCAGCTTGTGGGTCCCCTGAAGACTTTTCTACAAAGCCAAAGGGCTCCCCGGGTTGCTCCAGGCCTGCTCTGACTTACCCTTGCTGGGTGAGTCCCCCAGATCTTGCTGGTCTGCACCATTGACTTTTTGTTTTTTCCACAAGACTTGCTGCTACCAAGGCTTGTTGGCTCCAATCGGGTCGCCGACACAGCAGTCAGCTGCACACTTTGTGGGACACGCTGAATCCAGCTCCTGGTCATCCTCGATGCCTCCTGGACCTCGTGACCAAAGAGTCAAGACACCCATGAATGACCTGAATCTGTTGACGGCGGTGGGCATTCATCTTCCTTGCCCCGGGTCACTGCCAAGTGACTTTGAACCCTGTCCCCTCTGCTTTCAGGTCTTCCTCCTTCCGAATCCAGGCTTGGATTCCACCGGACACTTCTTCTACACTTCTTCTGGCTTCACAAGCAGCAAGTCTTCATTGGCTCCCATTGAAAACGACGCCGCGACCCGACACCAAAGGACACCTATGCACCCGGCTTCCCTGGGTGAGGTAACTCCAGCACTACGGTGCTCCTATGGGTGTTGGCCCTAGAACTACTTACCCTGTAAGTGACTTGCTTGTAGCTACTCCTGAAGTGCCCTTAAACTCTTAATTTCCAACCGCGACTTGCCCCATTGAAGTCTACGGCGATCCGCGCCTGTGTTCCCTCACTGCACGCGTCCCCCGTGGGTCCTTTACTTACTTGCCTTGGGTGGTTTCGTGATGCCCCAGCACTTCTGAAGGCCCTGGGCCTTGTCCCTTTGCAAGTCGTTGTTCTTAAGTCTCTTTTTTAGTATATCGTCTGGTACGCCCCTAGGGCTCCAGCCATATTTGTGCTTAATTTATTGTGAAACGTTGATTTGTGCATATGTTCCTGACTTCTAATCTCACAAGAGATTAGTAGAGAGTTGTTTAGTAATAAATACATATATATTTGATATATATACCTGTGTGGTGTCTTTTCATTTGGTGATTCAAGAGATTGTGTGGTAAAACAAGCTGCTTTACATTCCTCCAAGACTTAGCCTGAAGGCTGCTCTCCACAGCTACCACTAGGATAGCTTTCTGTAAAGGTTGTCTTAAACCTACCTATCATAAGAGTCGAATTGTACTGGTGCAAGGTGTCCACTTTAACTAGTGAACAGCATATACCAGGCCAACTTCTCACATTGGTGGCAGCGTGTGGGATTCCAGCTTGCTATTGTTTTACCAGAAAATCTCTATTTGAATTACTTACTGAAAACCACTATAGGTACTCAAGGTACATATAAAGTCAAGCTTAGTATCAATAAGTTCTACTGAACTTAGAGCTGTGTGCCAAGAGATAGCACACCCTTTCTACAGCTCAAGCTAGTATCAGTAGGCCACAAACTAGTGTAGGTAGTACAACACTGCACAACACTAGAATGTCCTTAAGGGTTGGACCCAGTGGATCCACTCAGCCTCAGTATAAGGACATGACTTTCTTTGACTTGAAAGCCATGTGTGCTGCAAGGCACCTGAAGATAGGAAAGAGTCCCTCCACACTACACCTGATAGATCTGCTGACAGCAGATGATCTTAGATTAGCTCTAGGAGCTAATGGGTCTGAATCAGTGAGTGGGTCAATTACAGTGTCTGGGTCAGATGATGGACATCAGGATGACCAAGACTCTGTGGTTGTAGGGCCAGGTCCCAAGGGGTCTGAACAGGACAGAGGTATTCTCCCTAAGAGAACTGACATAGTGGAGGAGAGGCCTAGGTCCCTTTCTAGGGAATCTGACCACTCCTATCACTCTGGCAGAGAATCTGTCTACCAGAGGAACTCCTACTTCCCAAGAAGAGAGACCTCCTCTGACAGAATGTACAAACTGCTGCAGTATGAGGAAGCAAGATTTGCCCTCAAAACCAAGCAGTTGGCATTAGATAGAGAAGCCCTGGAGCTCCAGAGAGCTTCTAGAAAAGAGGGGTTAGAACCCCTGGTGGCAGCAGCAGTGTCCCTAGAGGCAGAGAATATATTCCAGACCATAGGAACCTGAGCAAGGTTGTTCCTCCCTACCAGAGTGGGGATGATATCCATAAGTGGGTAACTGCTATGGAAAGGGCCTGTAGAGTACAACAGGTCCCCCAAAAGCAGTGGCCAGCAATCTTGTGGCTCTCCTTTTCAGATAAAGGTAGAGACAAGCTCCTCACTGTTAGAGAAGAGGATGCTGATGACTATGAAGTCCTGAAGAGTGCACTGATAGATGGGTTTGGCTTAACCACTGAGCAGTACAGGTTGAAGTTCAGAGACACCCAGAAGGCACAGACTCAGGACTGGACTGACTTTGTAGATTGTGCAACCAAGGCTCTGGAGGGTTGGCTGGTTGGCAGTAGGGTTACTGATTTCAAGGGATTGTATAATCTAATGATGAGAGAACAGATCCTTAATAATTGCCAGAACCAGTTGTTGCATCAATACCTGGTGGACTCAGATCTGACCTCTCCCCAAGAATTGGGAAAGAAGGCAGACAAGTGGGTCAGAACCAGGGTGAGGCAGAAAACCCAGAACCAAGGGGGTGACACAAAGAAGCAGGTTTCTAAGGGCTCTGAGAAAAGTGGGGATAAGTAAAAAGACCAGAAGTCTTCACAAGGGCCCCAAAAATCTGCATCTGGTGGGGAGTCACAATCCAACAAGGAAAAAGGCCAAAAGAAGCCCTGGTGCAAATTCTGTAAACAGAAAGGGCACTGGACTTCTGATTGTAACAAGTCCAAAGACCAAACCACCACCACTCCTGCCCCTAAGGCAACTGTTCCCCCTAGTTCAGCTACTGGTGGAGGTGGTACTCAAAATAAGGGTGTAGTAGGGTTAACCCTGGGTTCTGAAGTGGACTCTGGCCTAGTCAGAGTACCCACTCAGGCAATGCTGATTTGTGATGGAGACATTGACATGTCCTTCCTAGTGAGCCCCAGTAATCTGGGCAAATACAAACAGCAGCCTGTAATAAATGGCAAACAGGCTTTGGCATTTAGGGACACAGGTGCTAGTGTCACCATGGTGGCAGAGGATCTTGTGGACCCTGGACAGATCATCCTGGGCGAAATGTACCAGGTGACCAATGCAAGCAATGTCAGGACCAACCATAGTCTGGCAGTTGTGAATTTCTCCTGGGGAGGGGTAACTGGCCTCAAGAAGGTTGTAGTCAGTGCAGACCTCCCTGTAGAATGTCTATTGGGCAATGATCTAGAAACTTCAGCCTGGTCTGAAGTAGAGTTATGGACTCATGCTGAGATGTTGGGCATCCCTGCAGAGGTATTTGCTGTGACCAGGTCACAGGCCAAAATACATGACACTGAACCAGCTCTGGATCCTGAAACCATGGACCAGATGCTTCCCAAGAAGAGGAGCAGTAGGGGTAAGGCAGTGCCTTCCCCTCTGTCTCAGATCACTGATTCCCCTCTTGAGGGAGGAGGAGGAGCAGATCCTGAAGAAGGAACTGCCCCAGAGGGACTTGAGCCTGGTCAGGTTGAGTTCTTGGGGGCAGGGGGCCCTTCTAGGGAAGATCTGAGTAAGGAGCAACAGTGCTGCCCCTCTCTTGAACCCCTCAGACAGCAGGCTGCTGCTGAGGCTGCTGGGAGTGCTAGTGGGTCCCATAGAGTTTATTGGGATGAGGGACTCCTATATTCTGAGGGTAGAGATCCAGCCCCTGGAGCCACCAGGAGGTTGGTAATACCTCAGAAGTTTAGGGGGTTCCTCTTGACCCTAGCACATGATATCCCTTTAGCAGGTCACTTGGGCCAAAACAAGACCTGGGACAGGCTTGTTCCACATTTTCATTGGCCACATATGTCAGAGGACACAAAGGAGTTTTGTCGCTCCTGTGTCACATGCCAAGCCAGTGGCAAAGCGATACAAAAGGGGATGATGGACGGAACGTTTGAGCCAATCAAACACTCACCCCCAGTCAACTGATCTGGGTTTAATCCATCATCATTCTTTAGCTCACTCCACCACCCCAGTTCAGACATGGCCATATGCAAATCAGTCTGACCCTGTGCCTCATGGGAACAGTCCAGCCCGAACTGCCAAGCCATGTCTTCCCTGGACCGGAAACAAGCATCCTAGGACCGGTTTCTGGCATTTCAGCCGTCATCAGCCAGGCTTGCTTGAATCCAGTGGCAAAGTGAGCAAGGGACCCACGACTGGGCATACCCCCGCCAACTTAGGGCGAACAAAGCGATACAAAAGGGGATGATGGACGGAACGTTTGAGCCAATCAAACACTCACCCCCAGTCAACTGATCTGGGTTTAATCCATCATCATTCTTTAGCTCACTCCACCACCCCAGTTCAGACATGGCCATATGCAAATCAGTCTGACCCTGTGCCTCATGGGAACAGTCCAGCCCGAACTGCCAAGCCATGTCTTCCCTGGACCGGAAACAAGCATCCTAGGACCGGTTTCTGGCATTTCAGCCGTCATCAGCCAGGCTTGCTTGAATCCAGTGGCAAAGTGAGCAAGGGACCCACGTCTGGGCATACCCCCGCCAACTTAGGGCGAACAAAGCGATACAAAAGGGGATGATGGACGGAACGTTTGAGCCAATCAAACACTCACCCCCAGTCAACTGATCTGGGTTTAATCCATCATCATTCTTTAGCTCACTCCACCACCCCAGTTCAGACATGGCCATATGCAAATCAGTCTGACCCTGTGCCTCATGGGAACAGTCCAGCCCGAACTGCCAAGCCATGTCTTCCCTGGCCCGGAAACAAGCATCCTAGGACTGGTTTCTGGCATTTCAGCCGTCATCAGCCAGGCTTGCTTGAATCCAGTGGCAAAGTGAGCAAGGGACCCACGTCTGGGCATACCCCCGCCAACTTAGGGCGAACAAAGCGATACAAAAGGGGATGATGGACGGAACGTTTGAGCCAATCAAACACTCACCCCCAGTCAACTGATCTGGGTTTAATCCATCATCATTCTTTAGCTCACTCCACCACCCCAGTTCAGACATGGCCATATGCAAATCAGTCTGACCCTGTGCCTCATGGGAACAGTCCAGCCCGAACTGCCAAGCCATGTCTTCCTGGACCGGAAACAAGCATCCTAGGACCGGTTTCTGGCATTTCAGCCGTCATCAGCCAGGCTTGCTTGAATCCAGTGGCAAAGTGAGCAAGGGACCCACGTCTGGGCATACCCCCGCCAACTTAGGGCGAACAAAGCGATACAAAAGGGGATGATGGATGGAACGTTTGAGCCAATCAAACACTCACCCCCAGTCAACTGATCTGGGTTTAATCCATCATCATTCTTTAGCTCACTCCACCACCCCAGTTCAGACATGGCCATATGCAAATCAGTCTGACCCTGTGCCTCATGGGAACAGTCCAGCCCGAACTGCCAAGCCATGTCTTCCCTGGACTGGAAACAAGCATCCTAGGACCGGTTTCTGGCATTTCAGCCGTCATCAGCCAGGCTTGCTTGAATCCAGTGGCAAAGTGAGCAAGGGACCCACGTCTGGGCATACCCCCGCCAACTTAGGGCGAACAAAGCGATACAAAAGGGGATGATGGACGGAACGTTTGAGCCAATCAAACACTCACCCCCAGTCAACTGATCTGGGTTTAATCCATCATCATTCTTTAGCTCACTCCACCACCCCAGTTCAGACATGGCCATATGCAAATCAGTCTGACCCTGTGCCTCATGGGAACAGTCCAGCCCGAACTGCCAAGCCATGTCTTCCCTGGACCGGAAACAAGCATCCTAGGACCGGTTTCTGGCATTTCAGCCGTCATCAGCCAGGCTTGCTTGAATCCAGTGGCAAAGTGAGCAAGGGACCCACGTCTGGGCATACCCCCGCCAACTTAGGGCGAACAAAGCGATACAAAAGGGGATGATGGACGGAACGCTTGAGCCAATCAAACACTCACCCCCAGTCAACTGATCTGGGTTTAATCCATCATCATTCTTTAGCTCACTCCACCACCCCAGTTCAGACATGGCCATATGCAAATCAGTCTGACCCTGTGCCTCATGGGAACAGTCCAGCCCGAACTGCCAAGCCATGTCTTCCCTGGACCGGAAACAAGCATCCTAGGACCGGTTTCTGGCATTTCAGCCGTCATCAGCCAGGCTTGCTTGAATCCAGTGGCAAAGTGAGCAAGGGACCCACGTCTGGGCATACCCCCGCCAACTTAGGGCGAACAAAGCGATACAAAAGGGGATGATGGATGGAACGTTTGAGCCAATCAAACACTCACCCCCAGTCAACTGATCTGGGTTTAATCCATCATCATTCTTTAGCTCACTCCACCACCCCAGTTCAGACATGGCCATATGCAAATCAGTCTGACCCTGTGCCTCATGGGAACAGTCCAGCCCGAACTGCCAAGCCATGTCTTCCCTGGACCGGAAACAAGCATCCTAGGACCGGTTTCTGGCATTTCAGCCGTCATCAGCCAGGCTTGCTTGAATCCAGTGGCAAAGTGAGCAAGGGACCCACGTCTGGGCATACCCCCGCCAACTTAGGGCGAACAAAGCGATACAAAAGGGGATGATGGACGGAACGTTTGAGCCAATCAAACACTCACCCCCAGTCAACTGATCTGGGTTTAATCCATCATCATTCTTTAGCTCACTCCACCACCCCAGTTCAGACATGGCCATATGCAAATCAGTCTGACCCTGTGCCTCATGGGAACAGTCCAGCCCGAACTGCCAAGCCATGTCTTCTCTGGACCGGAAACAAGCATCCTAGGACCGGTTTCTGGCATTTCAGCCGTCATCAGCCAGGCTTGCTTGAATCCAGTGGCAAAGTGAGCAAGGGACCCACGTCTGGGCATACCCCCGCCAACTTAGGGCGAACAAAGCGATACAAAAGGGGATGATGGACTGAACGCTTGAGCCAATCAAACACTCACCCCCAGTCAACTGATCTGGGTTTAATCCATCATCATTCTTTAGCTCACTCCACCACCCCAGTTCAGACATGGCCATATGCAAATCAGTCTGACCCTGTGCCTCATGGGAACAGTCCAGCCCGAACTGCCAAGCCATGTCTTCTCTGGACCGGAAACAAGCATCCTAGGACCGGTTTCTGGCATTTCAGCCGTCATCAGCCAGGCTTGCTTGAATCCAGTGGCAAAGTGAGCAAGGGACCCACGTCTGGGCATACCCCCGCCAACTTAGGGCGAACAAAGCGATACAAAAGGGGATGATGGACGGAACGTTTGAGCCAATCAAACACTCACCCCCAGTCAACTGATCTGGGTTTAATCCATCATCATTCTTTAGCTCACTCCACCACCCCAGTTCAGACATGGCCATATGCAAATCAGTCTGACCCTGTGCCTCATGGGAACAGTCCAGCCCGAACTGCCAAGCCATGTCTTCCCTGGACCGGAAACAAGCATCCTAGGACCGGTTTCTGGCATTTCAGCCGTCATCAGCCAGGCTTGCTTGAATCCAGTGGCAAAGTGAGCAAGGGACCCACGTCTGGGCATACCCCCGCCAACTTAGGGCGAACAAAGCGATACAAAAGGGGATGATGGACGGAACGTTTGAGCCAATCAAACACTCACCCCCAGTCAACTGATCTGGGTTTAATCCATCATCATTCTTTAGCTCACTCCACCACCCCAGTTCAGACATGGCCATATGCAAATCAGTCTGACCCTGTGCCTCATGGGAACAGTCCAGCCCGAACTGCCAAGCCATGTCTTCCCTGGACCGGAAACAAGCATCCTAGGACCGGTTTCTGGCATTTCAGCCGTCATCAGCCAGGCTTGCTTGAATCCAGTGGCAAAGTGAGCAAGGGACCCACGTCTGGGCATACCCCCGCCAACTTAGGGCGAACAAAGCGATACAAAAGGGGATGATGGATGGAACGTTTGAGCCAATCAAACACTCACCCCCAGTCAACTGATCTGGGTTTAATCCATCATCATTCTTTAGCTCACTCCACCACCCCAGTTCAGACATGGCCATATGCAAATCAGTCTGACCCTGTGCCTCATGGGAACAGTCCAGCCCGAACTACCAAGCCATGTCTTCCCTGGACCGGAAACAAGCATCCTAGGACCGGTTTCTGGCATTTCAGCCGTCATCAGCCAGGCTTGCTTGAATCCAGTGGCAAAGTGAGCAAGGGACCCACGTCTGGGCATACCCCCGCCAACTTAGGGCGAACAAAGCGATACAAAAGGGGATGATGGACGGAACGTTTGAGCCAATCAAACACTCACCCCCAGTCAACTGATCTGGGTTTAATCCATCATCATTCTTTAGCTCACTCCACCACCCCAGTTCAGACATGGCCATATGCAAATCAGTCTCACCCTGTGCCTCATGGGAACAGTCCAGCCCAAACTGCCAAGCCATGTCTTCTCTGGACCGGAAACAAGCATCCTAGGACCGGTTTCTGGCATTTCAGCCGTCATCAGCCAGGCTTGCTTGAATCCAGTGGCAAAGTGAGCAAGGGACCCACGTCTGGGCATACCCCCGCCAACTTAGGGCGAACAAAGCGATACAAAAGGGGATGATGGACTGAACGCTTGAGCCAATCAAACACTCACCCCCAGTCAACTGATCTGGGTTTAATCCATCATCATTCTTTAGCTCACTCCACCACCCCAGTTCAGACATGGCCATATGCAAATCAGTCTGACCCTGTGCCTCATGGGAACAGTCCAGCCCGAACTGCCAAGCCATGTCTTCCCTGGACCGGAAACAAGCATCCTAGGACCGGTTTCTGGCATTTCAGCCGTCATCAGCCAGGCTTGCTTGAATCCAGTGGCAAAGTGAGCAAGGGACCCACGTCTGGGCATACCCCCGCCAACTTAGGGCGAACAAAGCGATACAAAGGGGATGATGGACGGAACGTTTGAGCCAATCAAACACTCACCCCCAGTCAACTGATCTGGGTTTAATCCATCATCATTCTTTAGCTCACTCCACCACCCCAGTTCAGACATGGCCATATGCAAATCAGTCTGACCCTGTGCCTCATGGGAACAGTCCAGCCCGAACTGCCAAGCCATGTCTTCCCTGGACCGGAAACAAGCATCCTAGGACCGGTTTCTGGCATTTCAGCCGTCATCAGCCAGGCTTGCTTGAATCCAGTGGCAAAGTGAGCAAGGGACCCACGTCTGGGCATACCCCGCCAACTTAGGGCGAACAAGCGATACAAAGGGGATGATGGACGGAACGCTTGAGCCAATCAAACACTCACTCCCAGTCAACTGATCTGGGTTTAATCCATCATCATTCTTTAGCTCACTCCACCACCCCAGTTCAGACATGGCCATATGCAAATCAGTCTGACCCTGTGCCTCATGGGAACAGTCCAGCCCGAACTGCCAAGCCATGTCTTCCCTGACCAGAAACAAGCATCCTAGGACCGGCTTCTGGCATTTCAGCCGTCATCAGCCAGGCTTGCTTGAATCCAGTGGCAAAGTGAGCAAGGGGCCCACGTCTGGGCATACCCCGCCAACTTAGGGCGAACAAAGTGATACAAAAGGGATGATGGATGGAACGCTTGAGCCAATCAAACACTCACCCCAGTCAACTGATCTGGGTTTAATCCATCATCATTCTTTAGCTCACTCCACCACCCCAGTTCAGACATGGCCATATGCAAATCAGTCTGACCCTGTGCTCATGGGAACAGTCCAGCCCGAACTGCCAAGCCATGTCTTCCTGGACCGGAAACAAGCATCCTAGGACCGCTTCTGGCATTTCAGCCGTCATCAGCCAGGCTTGCTTGAATCCAGTGGCAAAGTGAGCAAGGGACCCACGTCTGGGCATACCCCGCCAACTTAGGGCGAACAAGCTGATACAAAAGGGGATGATGGACGGAACGTTTGAGCCAATCAAACACTCACCCCAGTCAACTGATCTGGGTTTAATCCATCATCATTCTTTAGCTCACTCCACCACCCCAGTTCAGACATGGCCATATGCAAATCAGTCTGACCCTGTGCCTCATGGGAACAGTCCAGCCCAAACTGCCAAGCCATGTCTTCCCTAGACCGGAAACAAGCATCCTAGGACCGGTTTCTGGCATTCCAGCCGTCATCAGCCAGGCTTGCTTGAATCCAGTGGCAAAGTGAGCAAGGGACCCACGTCTGGGCATACCCCCGCCAACTTAGGGCGAACAAGCGATACAAAAGGGGATGATGGACGGAACGTTTGAGCCAATCAAACACTCACCCCCAGTCAACTGATCTGGGTTTAATCCATCATCATTCTTTAGCTCACTCCACCACCCCAGTTCAGACATGGCCATATGCAAATCAGTCTGACCCTGTGCCTCATGGGAACAGTCCAGCCCGAACTGCCAAGCCATGTCTTCCCTGGACCGGAAACAAGCATCCTAGGACCGGTTTATGGCATTCCAGCCATCATCAGCCAGGCTTTGTTCGCCCTAAGTTGGCGGGGGTATGCCCAGACGTGGGTCCCTTGCTCACTTTGCCACTGGATTCAAGCAAGCCTGGCTGATGACGGCTGAAATGCCAGAAACCGGTATTAGGATGCTTGTTTCCGGTCCAGGGAAGACATGGCTTGGCAGTTCGGGCTGGACTGTTCCCATGAGGCACAGGGTCAGACTGATTTGCATATGGCCATGTCTGAACTGGGGTGGTGGAGTGAGCTAAAGAATGATGATGGATTAAACCCAGATCAGTTGACTGGGGGTGAGTGTTTGATTGGCTCAAACGCTCCGTCCATCATCCCCTTTTGTATCGCTTTGTTCGCCCTAAGTTGGCGGGGGTATGCCCAGACGTGGGTCCCTTGCTCACTTTGCCACTGGATTCAAGCAAGCCTGCCTGATGACGGCTGAAATGCCAGAAACCGGTCCTAGGATGCTTGTTTCCGGTCCAGGGAAGACATGGCTTGACAGTTTGGGCTGGACTGTTCCCATGAGGCACAGGGTCAGACTGATTTGCATATGGCCATGTCTGAACTGGGGTGGTGGAGTGAGCTAAAGAATGATGATGGATTAAACCCAGATCAGTTGACTGGGGGTGAGTGTTTGATTGGCTCAAACGTTCCGTCCATCATCCCCTTTTGTATCGCTTTGTTCGCCTCTAAGTTTGCGGGGGTATGCCCAGACGTGGGTCCCTTGCTCACTTTGCCACTGGATTCAAGCAAGCCTGGCTGATGACGGCTGGAATGCCAGAAACCGGTCCTAGGATGCTTGTTTCCGGTCCAGGGAAGACATGGCTTGGCAGTTCGGGCTGGACTGTTCCCATGAGGCACAGGGTCAGACTGATTTGCATATGGCCATGTCTGAACTGGGGTGGTGGAGTGAGCTAAAGAATGATGATGGATTAAACCCAGATCAGTTGACTGGGGGTGAGTGTTTGATTGGCTCAAACGTTCCGTCCATCATCCCCTTTTGTATCGCTTGTTCGCCCTAAGTTGGCGGGGGTATGCCCAGACGTGGGTCCCTTGCTCACTTTGCCACTGGATTCAAGCAAGCCTGGCTGATGACGGCTGGAATGCCAGAAACCGGTCCTAGGATGCTTGTTTCCGGTCCAGGGAAGACATGGCTTGGCAGTTCGGGCTGGACTGTTCCCATGAGGCACAGGGTCAGACTGATTTGCATATGGCCATGTCTGAACTGGGGTGGTGGAGTGAGCTAAAGAATGATGATGGATTAAACCCAGATCAGTTGACTGGGGTGAGTGTTTGAATGGCTCAAACGTTCCGTCCATCATCCCCTTTTGTATCGCTTTGTTCGCCCTAAGTTGGCGGGGGTATGCCCAGACGTGGGTCCCTTGCTCACTTTGCCACTGGATTCAAGCAAGCCTGGCTGATGACGGCTGGAATGCCAGAAACCGGTCCTAGGATGCTTGTTTCCGGTCCAGGGAAGACATGGCTTGGCAGTTCGGGCTGGACTGTTCCCATGAGGCACAGGGTCAGACTGATTTGCATATGGCCATGTCTGAACTGGGGTGGTGGAGTGAGCTAAAGAATGATGATGGATTAAACCCAGATCAGTTGACTGGGGGTGAGTGTTTGATTGGCTCAAACGTTCCGTCCATCATCCCCTTTGTATCGCTTTGTTCGCCCTACGTTGGCGGGGTATGCCCAGACGTGGGTCCCTTGCTCACTTTGCCACTGGATTCAAGCAAGCCTGGCTGATGACGGCTGGAATGCCAGAAACCGGTCCTAGGATGCTTGTTTCCGGTCCAGGAAGACATGGCTTGGCAGTTCGGGCTGGACTGTTCCCATGAGGCACAGGGTCAGACTGATTTGCATATGGCCATGTCTGAACTGGGGTGGTGGAGTGAGCTAAAGAATGATGATGGATTAAACCCAGATCAGTTGACTGGGGGTGAGTGTTTGATTGGCTCAAACGTTCCGTCCATCATCCCCTTTTGTATAAGCCAGTGGCAAGGCAGGTGGCACCACAAAGGCCCCCCTGATACCACTACCGGTGGTGGGGGTACCCTTTGAAAGGGTAGGGATTGACATTGTTGGTCCCCTTGACCCTCAAACTGCATCTGGGCACAGATTTATCCTGGTGGTAGTGGATCATGCCACCAGGTACGCAGAGGCAATTCCCCTGAGGACCACCACAGCCCCTGTGGTGGCAATAGCCCTCATTGGAGTTTTCTCCAGAGTGGGTTTCCCAAAGGAGGTCATCTCTGACAGGGGCACAGACTTCATGTCAGGATATTTGAAAGCAATGTGGAAGGAGTGTGGTGTAACTTATAAGTTCACCACCCCCTATCACCCACAATGCAATGGGTTGGTTGAACGTTTCAACAAAACCCTGAAGGGAATGATTAAAGGACTCCCAGAGAAGCTTAGGCGGAAATGGGACCTTCTTCTTCCCTGCCTGTTGTTTGCATACAGAGAGCTTCCACAGAAGGGGGTTGGTTACTGCCCATTTGTGCTTCTGTTTGGGCATCCTGTAAGAGGTCCATTATGTTTGGTAAAAGAGGGCTGGGAGTTACCTCTCAAACCCCCAAACAGGATGTGATGGACTATGTACTTGGTCTCCGCTCCAGGATGGCCGAATACATGAAAAAGGCAACCAAAACCTGGAGGCCAGCCAAGAATTACAAAAAGCTTGGCATGACCAAAGGCTGTGCTGACTGTGTACCAGCCAGGACAGAAAGTGTGGGTGTTGGAGCCTGTGGCCCCAGCAGCCCTCCAAGACAAATGGAGTGGCCCCCATACAATAGTTGAGCAAAGGGAGAAGTCACCTATCTAGTGAATCTTGGAACTCCCAGGAGCCCCCTGAGGGTGCTCCATGTCAACAGATTGAAACCATATGTTGACAGGGCTGACATGGGCTTGCTCATGGCAACTGATGAGGAACAGGAGGAGGAGAGTGACCCTCTCCCTGACCTGCTCTCACAGAACCCTGATGATGGGTCAGTGGATGGTGTTGCTTTGGCAAGCAGCCTCACTGACCATCAGCAAACTGAGTGCAGACAAGTTCTGCAGCAGTACAGACATATGTTTAGCCTGACCCCTAGTCAGACTACCTGGTGCACCCATGAGGTGGACACTGGGGACAGTCTGCCTGTCAAGAGTAAAATCTACAGGCAACCTGACCATGTCAGGGACTGTATCAGGACTGAAGTCCAGAAAATGTTGGAGTTAGGTGTGATTGAGCCTTCAGAAAGCCCTTGGGCTAGCCCAGTAGTCCTAGTACCCAAGCCTCATACCCAGGGTGGTAAGAAAGAAATGAGGTTTTGTGTAGACTACAGAGGCCTCAATGCAGTCACCAGGACTGATGCCTATCCCATACCAAGGGCAGATGAGCTGATTGATACTTTGGCCTCAGCCAAGTATCTGAGTACATTTGACCTAACAGCTGGCTACTGGCAGATCAGGTTAGCTGATGATGCAAAAGCCAAAACAGCATTTTCGACCCCTGGTGGGCACTACCACTTTGTGGTGATGCCCTTTGGATTGAAAAATGCACCTGCCACTTTTCAGAGGTTGGTGAACAAAGTTCTGGCAGGGATGGAAACTTATTGCTCAGCTTATCTAGATGATATTGCTGTCTTTAGTTCCTCCTGGCAGGATCACCTGGTCCACCTCAGAAATGTTTTGGAGGCTCTGCAGAAAGCAGGCCTCACTATCAAGGCCACTAAGTGCCAGATAGGGCAGAGTCAGGTTGTGTACCTGGGCCACCTTGTGGGTGGAGGCCAGGTTCAGCCTTTACAGAGCAAAATCCATACCATAATGGAATGGCTTGCTCCAACCACCCAGACACAGGTGAGAGCCTTCTTAGGCCTGACTGGGTACTATAGGAGGTTTGTGAAGGGATATGGATCTATAGTGACCCCCTTGAATGATCTGACCTCAAAGAAAATGCCAAAAAGGTTCAGTGGACAGCTAGCTGTCAGAAGGCATTTGAAGACCTAAAGCAGGCCATGTGCACTGCCCCCATCTTACAGAGTCCAAACTACACCAAAAAGTTCATTGTCCAAACAGATGCTTCTGAGCTGGGTGTGGGAGCTGTACTATCTCAACTGAATGATGAAGGTCAAGACCAGCCAGTAGCTTTTCTTAGCAGGAGGCTGACCCCTAGAGAGAAACGTTGGTCAGCTATAGAGAGGGAGGCCTTTGCTGTGGTGTGGGCCCTGAAGAAGCTGAGGCCATACTTGTTTGGCACTCACTTCATAGTTCAGACTGACCACAAGCCCCTCCTATGGCTTAAACAGATGAAAGGTGAAAACCCAAAACTTTTAAGGTGGTCCATTTCCCTACAGGGGATGGACTATACAGTGGAACATAGGCCTGGGACCCAACATGTCAATGCAGATGGACTCTCAAGGTATTTCCACTTAGAGCACGAAGACTCAACTGGCCAAGGTTAGTTTAGTGTCCCTGCGTTTGGGGGGTTGTGTAGGAGAGTAGGATCTGCCTCTTATGTTGCCCCCACTTTTTTCTGATGTTTACACTGGTTTCTGGCTATAGTCTGGCTGGGACCCTGCCAATCAGGGCCCCAGCCTCTCTGTTCTCTCTAAACGACTTGGAGTGCACTCTAGGTGCACTAGTGATTGGATACTGTGGTACCTTATGAGTCCCTAGTATATGGTACCTTATGTACCAAGGGGATAGGTACTTCACAGGCCTACCAGGGGCTGAAGCATGTATTATGCCACCCCTGGGAAGCAGACTAAATCTGACACCACAGGCCTGCTACTGCAGCCTGGGTGAGGACGTGCTAGCACTCCTCACTGAGATATAGGTTCCCTATATCTCCTCTGCACACACATTTAAACCTATCAGTCACCCCTAAGGCAGGCCCTATCAATCCTGAGGGCAGGGTGCTTAGTTTCTATGTGAGAGGGTGCCTCTGCCTGAGCAGGGCCCCTCTGCAGCTCTCAGAGTCCATTCTCTGGGGCGGTTTGTGAATGCGGTCAAACCATATACTCTTAAGTGCATTATAACCTCGCAATTAATGCTAACTTTGGAATGGCTGCATCAAAACATGTCGTGTTTGGTGTCAAACACCTTGGAATCATACCCCCACACCAGTACCTGGTGTGGGAGTATGATCCCACCCTTCTAGAGGGATAGACATGTACCTACTGTGGAAATGCGGTAGAATCCTGAAGAGCCCTGGCATCACAAAATGGATGCCACCAGTCACAGACACTGAGCTGCCCTCCTGCTGATGACCGAAACTCGCAGTGGAGGAGGCCCAACATTAGGTATCCTGTCCCAGGGAGGTGTGACCACCTCCCAGACAGGGTTTAGTGTATTGGGGCTGGGTGGGTGCACTCCTAGAGTGCTTTGAAGTCCTGCACTGGGGGAGCAGAAGGCTCCTCTGTGCATACACCAGTTCAAACCGGCTCAGGGGCTACCTGCCCCTGCTCTGGCACGAAACTGGACAAAGGAAAGTGGGTGTAGCCACCTACTCCCCTGACCCTCCCATAGGTGGGGTCATAGAGCTAGTCCCTCCCTTCCTTTTAGTATAAGATAGGGAACCCATGACCTTGCAAACTAGATATCCCTGGACGACGCTCTGAAGAAGAATCCCGGACCTTCGACGTTCCACTACCTCTGGAAAACTGAAGAATCTCCCTTGGAGTCAAGGAGTGACTCCCCTGCTTGGCAGGCACCAAAAACTGCAACGATGGTCGCAAACTACGCCGCTCATGCCGGAGCCCGAAGTCCCTGCATCCCAGGAAGAGGATTTCCTGACTTCTCCAAGGCCATCGTGAGTCCCCAGCGAAGCTGAGGCAAGTGGACCCCCGAGTGACGAGGAACCGCAGTCCCTGGGTACCGTGCACTATTTTCGAGTGCAACCACTTCACGACGTTCTACGAACCTGTTCTTTGGACCACATGTGGTCCCAGCCTCTAGCAGTGATCCCTCCCAAAATCAGCGGCCTACCCCATCCCGAGTGACCGTGAGCCCCTGTTGAAGGAATCCTCCTGAGGCGTCTTTGCGGTCCCTTGCCAGCCGGCTTGTGGGTCCCCTGAAGACTTTTCTACAAAGCCAAAGGGCTTCCCTGCTTGCTCCAGGCCTGCCCTGACTTACCCTCACTGGGTGAGTCCCCCAGACCTTGCTGGTCTGCACCATTGACTTTTTTTTTTCCACGAGACTTGCTGCTACCAAGGCTTGTTGGCTCCAATCGGGTCGCCAACACCGCAGTCAGCTGCAGACTTTGTGGGACATGCTGAATCCAGCTCCTGGTTGTCCTCGACGCCTCCTGGACCTCGTGACCAAAGAGTCATGACACCCGTGAACGACCTGAATCTGTCGATGACGGTGGGCATTCATCTTCCTTGCCCCGGGTCACTGCCAAGTGACTTTGAACACTGTCCCCTCTGCTTTCAGGTCTTCCTCCTTCTGAATCCAGGCTTGGATTCCACCGGACACTTCTTCTGGCTTCACAAGCAGCAAGTCTTCATTGGCTCCCATTGAAAACGACGCCGCGACCCGACACCGAAGGACACCTATGCACCCGGCTTCCCTGGGTGAGGTAACTCCAGCACTACGGTGCTCCTGTGGGTGTTGGCCCTAGAACTACCTACCCTGTAAGTGACTTGCTTGTAGCTACTCCCGAAGTGCCGTTAAACTCTTAATTTCCAACCGCGACTTGCCCCATTGAAGTCTACGGCGATCCGCGCCTGTGTTCCCTCACTGCACGCGTCCCCCGTGGGTCCTTTACTTACTTGCCTTGGGTGGTTTCGTGATGCCCCAGCACTTCTGAAGGCCCTGGGCCTTGTCCCTTTGCAAGTCGTTGTTCTTAAGTCTCTTTTTTAGTATATCTTCTGGTACGCCCCTAGGGCCCCAGCCATATTTGTGCTTAATTTATTGTGAAACGTTGATTTGTGCATATGTTCCTGACTTCTAATCTCACAAGAGATTAGTAGAGAGTTGTTTAGCAATAAATACATATATATTTAATATATATACCTGTGTGGTGTCTTTTCATTTGGTGATTCAAGAGATTGTGTGGTAAAACAAGCTGCTTTACATTCCTCCAAGACTTAGCCTGAAGGCTGCTCTCCACAGCTACCACTAGGATAGCTTTCTGTAAAGGTTGTCTTAAACCTACCTACCATAAGAGTCGAATTGTACTGGTGCAAGGTGTCCACTTTAACTAGTGAACAGCATATACCAGGCCAACTTCTCACAAAGACGCAGTTCAGTCCGGAGGAGAAAAGGATCATCGTTACGGAGGTGATCGAACACTGCAGACAACTGCTCTGGTGTCACTAACTCTGTGCATCGCGGGCCAGCGACACGTGGCTGTGGGCTCCTGCTGACCGCTGCCTCGGGCCTACACTGCGGGGTGGTGGGTGCGTCCAGCTGTGTTGTCTGTGCAGGGGGTGGGGTATCCTCGATGCAGCGGTGCTGCCCTGCTCCTGGAGGTTGATTACCTAAGATGTCCATCGACTGTTGGGGGGGCGTAGGTGTCGGAAGTGTGGTGGTCCTCTTCAGCATCACTGAAGAGTTGTCTGGTCTGCTCTGCTGGAGGTGTTGTTTGTCCCTCTGCAATGTTTAGGGGAGATGCTTGTTGACATTGTGTTGGCATGTATGTTGCAGCATTGTTCAAGTTTACATACAGACTTACAGACTTCATGACAATGTACATTGTGACTGTTTGGGAGGGACGGACTATTTGATGCGGGACAGTGGACATTTGGACTATATAACGTAGGTGAGGTTGTACATGTACATTAGCATCTCACAGTTTCCTGCTATGTCAGATGTGATTGGCCATTTTCTACACACAGGCGGACCCAGTTGTGTCCTCTGTTCTGCAGTGTAGGTGTTGGACTGTGTACCACATTGTCGTCCATGTGGGTGTGCTGTCATTGCTATGTGTGTGTGCTGCATTGTGTGGGAGTCGCACCTGCAGCTGTGATTTTGCTGGCCCTTATCCCTTGGAGACGGTGTGCCTTTGGCTTTTGTGCTTTTGAGGTGCTGTGATGTTGGCGACTTGGGTCATTTGTGCTCTTGGACGGTTTTTGTACTCTTGTGCATTGTTTGTCTGCAGATGTGTTGTTGACGTCAGTGGTTGTTTGTGCAGGTGGATGTGTCAGAGTGTGACCTGCTCCTTTCCGGATGTGGTCCACACTCAGCCACCTCAGTCTCGTGGCGTGCACAGTGTCATGGTGATTGTACTCCAGCCATGCTGCTGGTCATGTGGTGTCACTTGCATTGTCAGTGTGGCTCTCACATACGCATCTTTGCTGTGTTTCGCACGGGTGCATGTGTGTGTTGTGTAATTGGTGATGTGTGGGGTGGGACCCCTTTGGGCACATGGTGAACAAGGGCCTACTTGATGTTTGCTGCAGTGTGCCACGGGGATCAGGGACATGACCCAGGTCCATTGTGGGTGTGAGGTGTGCTACACGTCATTGTGCATGTGTGCCATTGTGCCCGTCCCCCCATCCCCACAGTCCCTGTTCGTTGCTCACCCTGTTGCTGTTGTGTCAGGTCATGTCGAGCAGTGTCCGGACTCCCGACTCCTTGCACCGTCTCCACACTGATGACTGTGGCTGCCATTTGCTCCAGCTCCTCCTGTGGCGCAGGACTCCCACCTCCATTCGCCGTTGCTGCCTTCCTGTTGGCAGCGGGTTTCTGCTTGGTTTGGCTTTTCACATCGTGCCAGCGCATCTTGGCCTCCTCGACACTCCGGCTGCATTCATGATGGAATGGCATTTTTCCGTCTGTGTTGCCAATGACACGGTGGAGGTGACGGACAGTTGTTGTTGGTGCTCTGTCACCTCTGTGACGACGATCCGGTTGTCATGCAGACTGTACCCCGTCTTCCTCTTCCTCTTCTCCTTGGCCTTCCCCGACCCCGAGGTTCCTTGCTGGTGGTCTGTGGGGCTTGTGGGCTTCGCGTTGACCTGGGCAATCGTCCTGGGTGCCTCCATGTTGCTACGCAGTTGATTTTGTTTATGGTGTGTTTTTCTTGTTCAGCTTTTATAGTGCATTTTCCCGCATGACTCGTGGGGATTGCAGGCCTGTCGCTGGTTATCGCTGATTTTTGTATCGCGGTTGGCCTCATCGCAACTTTATTCGCCTTCGTGTTTCGTATTTTTGCGGCGTTGCGTTAATTTTAACGCGGTCATTTGACGCATTATCATGGGGCTATCGCATGGTGCCACCAGGTTGGGAATACTACGTTAACACGGCGTTGTTTTCCCTCGATAGACTGCGATGTGCAAAGTTGCGTTAAGCTAAACTTGCGGTGGTTATCACACGTTCTTGCGAATATGCCCCTTAGTGTATTCTTGAAAGTTCTGGGTACATAAAGATGCATTAACCTGTCAGTTATTTTAAAAAACACAGCTTGTTTGTGACCAATTAAGTAAAGCAGGACAGAGTTTATTACCACATTTGTCCGTGTCAATTTCTTTGGGGGCAGAGTTTTTAAAAATAAATGTGTAAGTTGACTGTCAGACTCTGCTTCTCATGACCCCACTCCCTGGGAGTCCACCCGCATTCCCCTACTTCCTCTTGACCACTAATTGACACTATCCCAGAGTAATTATTTCCATTTCCAGTACTTTAACACATGCATCTGATAGCTGCTAACAAACCAACGCCTATATGGAGCCATTAATAAATCGCTTTCCCCTTTTCCGCTAAAGAGCATCCGCACCTCCTTAACTGGAAGCAAGAGGTCACCTTTCCATACCTTCAGATGGAAGCTGATAGCAGAACATAGGCACCCTTTTTCTCACTTCCTCTGCGCTGGCTTCCTTTTCCAATGAACCAGAAACGACCGTACCAACACATGGCACCTTATTAACCTTATTGCATTGGTACTAGAATCTACCTGCAACTGTCTTATTTTTAAGTTTAGAATGCTTTATTGAGGTAATAAACAAAGTAGAACATCAGTACATGGTCATGTAGCATGTAAAGGAAAATATAAAATAAGTGAAATAGATATATGACAATAAAGATAAACTCAACTTCGAAAGGGAAAACCTATACGTAGAATAAATGCATTTTACATTTTTGGGGATTTTAAGAAAAGCAGAAAGAAGAGAGAGAAGAACAGGAGAGGGGGAAGGGGGGGAGAAGGAAATACATAAGACATTAAACAATTATGCAGAATAATGCAAAACAATTGAACAATATTGACGTTAAAAAGAGAAAAACTGGTACCATATATACAAGTAAAATCAAGCAGCCAACCTGGAAAGAAAAGAGGTTAGTGGTAACCACAGCAAGTCTTTTTTGATCAAAAGAGGTAGAGAAGTGGCATGGGCACGATCAAGCCGGTGATGGTGACAAAGCAAATTCCACCAAGTTTGATAACATTTTTTTGAGGCATCCTTCTAGTTGGTGGTAATGATCTGAAAATAAATCGCTAAAAACATATCTATAAACTTACCCACATTACTCTGGGCAGCCCAGATAGGCGAAGAACATGTACAATATCAAAAGGAACATTGGTGGATAATATTTCATTCAATTTCAACCATATACGAGACCAAAAAGATTTAACCAAAGGGCAATGGAAAAACGTATGAAGAAAGTCACTGTTGTCTTGGGAACAAGACCAGCATTTTTTGGAGTCTAACAATTTGAATTTATACAGGTCAGTAGGAGTGAGAAAGAGTCTATTATAAAAATAGTATAGAGTCTGCGTTGTGCTGGCTGAGCGTGATGAAATATGTATTTTTGCCCAGATAGAGCCCCATGTTTGAAATGAAAAGTCCTGAGCCAAGTCCCTTTCCCAGAGAAGTTCTAAATTGGATTTAATTCTAGCTTCAAAGGAACGGGATAATATCTTGTATATAGCCGCTGCCTTAAATTGGATAGAGAAATCAAGTGGGGGGGAAGAGGCCTGATCAGGTGTGTCAAAGAAGCAGCCCTGGGAAAAGAGAAAGGACAGAGACATCCTAAGTAGGGGAGAATGAAGGGCGTGTGTGGAGGAGATACCATAAGACTTTTGGATATCTGAAAAATCTATGAAGGACCCATCCTTCAACAAATGCTCGAGTGTAAGGATACCTTTGTCAATCCATTCCTTCCAGAGTAGAGCTCTGTTGTTAATCTTTAAATGTTTATTATACTAAACTGGAGTGCATAAAAATTGGTCTGAAGAAGAAAGATGAGTTTTAAGCAGAGAGGTTGCAAGTGCTTTGGAATGAGTGAAGATAGGTGAGAAGAGACTCTTCGGGGGTTGGGATAAGCGGGTGGCTGTGATAAAAGAAAAAGGTGTATATTGAGCTTGTTCCAACGAGCTCCAGGCCGTTATAGGTGTATGTGTAGATTTGGTTAAAAAGGTCCATATTTGTTTCAGGATAAATGCAGAGTGATAACGCCTGAGATTGGGGAAATTGACACCTCCCAACTCTTTGGGCTGTTGGAGGCGTGAGAGTGAGATTCTGGCCTTACGGTTGTTCCAAAGAAAATTGGCCAAAGAACGATTGATGGTGTTAAAAAAGGAAAGTGGGAGAGAGACCGGGAGCATAGAAAGATAAAAATTGATAATAGGAAGAAGCATCATTTTAATTGTGGCTAGACGACCCCAGCAGGATAAGAAGAGAGGAGACCAGCTCTCAGTGAGAACTGAGAGTTTTTTAAGTATATCAGCGAGATTAAGTTTAATAGTTTCCCTAATGGTATTAGCATAAAGGATTCCTAAGCATTTGATACTTTTGGAATTCCACTCAAAACCTGTGCCATGAAACATATGGGAGAGGCAATGTTTATTTAAAGGCATAACTTCGGATTTATCAATATTCAATTTATAGCCGGAAACTAAAGAATAATCTTGTAACAGGGAGAAAAATGTCGGCAGAGAGGTAGATGGGTTGGAAATATATAACAAAATATTGTCTGCATATGCAGTAAATTTGATATCGATATTTTTAAATTGGAGACCTGTATAGTGTGGTTATCGTTTAAGTTTCTCTAAAAAGGGCTCTAAAGCAAGAATAAATAAGAGTGGGGAGAGAGGACAACCCTGCCTAGTCCCCCTAAGGAGTGAAAAATATTTAGATTGGCGTCCATTCACCCAAATGGAGGTGGAGGGGGCAGAATATAACAACTGAATGTATTTAATAATAGGAGGGCTAAAACCATGCCATTTCAGTGCACCGAAAATAAATTCCCAGATAACCCTATCAAACGCTTTCTCAGCATCTAATGTAATGGCAGCAACTGGTGAATCCATTTTAGAGGCCAGGTGGATAATATTGAGGAAGGTTCTCGAATTGTCAGTGATAGATCGTCCTTTGACAAACCCTGATTGGTATATATTGGTAAGATCAGGGATAACCTTATTTATACGGAGGGCAAGTAGTTTAGCAAAGATTTTGCAATCTGTATTAATCAGGGAGATAAGCCTATCATTTTTACAAAGGGAGGGATCTTTATCTTTTTTAGGAATAAGACATAGCATTGCCTGGGTAAAGGATCCTCGTGATTCGCCGGTGGTAAGAAAGTAATTAATCAATGAGAGTAACTGAGGGACCAGAAATTGTTTGAAATGAAGAAAAAACGAATAGTAAAACCGTCTGGGCCAGGTGTTTTGTCCTTAGGCAGGAGGTTAATGGCGCTGATGATTTCTTGTTCCAAGATGGGAGCATCCAGAGATGTGAGATCAATGTGGTTCTCCGGAGGTTTAGGAATAGTTTGAAAGAAGGATTCAATTTGGTCAGGGGAAGGGGTGAATTCTGGAGTGTAGAGGGAAGTATAGTAGTCAGTGAAGCAGTCGAGAATCTTAGCGTCTGTAATATGCTGAACTCCAGAATTATCTGTAATGGCCACAATTTTGGATTTCTGTTGTTTGATTTTCAGATAGTTGGCTAAAGATCTGCCTGCCTTGTTCCGTCCACCATACATTTTAGCGTTGAATTTGAGGAGATTATTACAAGCGGAATCCCAAGATTGTTTATTGTATTGCTTTTTGGCCTTGATAAGATTTGACAATGTGTCAGAGCAATTGGTGGTGAAGTATTTATGTTCTAGGGTTTTGATTTGCTTCAGGATGGATGTTGATTCCATGAGTGCTTTCTTTTTTTTCCAGGAGACAAAGTCAATTATGAAGCCCCTAGCAGTGGCTTTGAAGGCGTCCCAAATAAAATGGAATTGGGAAGCAGAGGAGAGATTGTTATTAAAAATTCCTGAATAAAAAGCTTAAATTGTTCTAAAAATTGAGAATTCAAGAGGAGGGAATTGTTAAAACGCCATCGGCGGGATGTGGAGCCAGGTAAAGGATAGTCAATGTCCAAAATGACAGGGGCGTTGTCTGAGATAAGAATAGAACCAATCTCAGTATGAGTCATGAATTGAAGAACTGGTTGTGTGAGAAAAATATAGTCTATGCGGGAGTGAGATCTGTGAACAGGAGAAAAAAAGGAAAATTCTAAGACGTCAGGGTGAGTGGTTCTCCATGTGTCTACCAGTCCTCTGGAGGTAATAGACTTATGAAAAGTCTTCTGCATCTTGTTAGGAATATACTTAGTTTGAGATTTCCGGTCAAGGAAGGGATCCATGAATTAGTTACAATCGCCCCCCACAATCAAATTATCAGCAGCATGGGAAGAGAGAAGGGTAGAAAAATCATTCCAAAAAGATAAGTCAATGCCATTGTGGCCATAAACATTACAAAAAGAGAATTGAGTGTTATTAACTTTAGTATTCAAACGGAGCCATCTACCATTAGTGTCTTTAAATTCATTTTGTAGAAGAACATTAAGTGACTTATGAAATAAAATAACTACACCGTTCTTATTATTCACTGTCGGGGAACAGAACACATCTCCTTCCCATTGTTTACGCAGCGAAGGTAAATCTTGTGACTTGAGGTGTGTTTCCTGTAATAAGGCTACATGACATTTCAGTTTAGCAAGGTGAGACAAAACTCGCTGTTTTTTAACGGGATTGCGAATACCTTTAACATTCCATGAAATTATGCGGAGACCATTCATCGATAAAACTTATGCAAAATAAAACTTGAAAGTGTGTGAAACTTAAGGAAAGAGTAGAGAAAAAGTTGAAAGAGACCAGTCAAAGAAAGAGTATACCGGTGTGCAAAAAAAGAAGAGATGAATGAAACAAAGGCCTGTAAAAACCGATGAGGAACAAAAGATAAGGAATAACAAGGAGGAAGGAAGGTAGAGTGACTAGCTTGACATGTCCATAGAGACAAACACAAAAGAGAATAATAAAGTACCATACGTGAGAAATGGGAGAGAAGAGGTGCAAAAAGATCAAGAGCAAAGAAGCAAGGGAAGGGAAGGGGAAAAAGGAGAAGGAAAGGGGGACAGAGGAGAACATGAAGAGGGGAACAAAGTCGCCCAGTAAGAGCTAACAAAGAAAAGATGACAAAAAGCCAAAAGGCTTTAGCCATTGTGTACAAAGTCATAAAAGACATTAATGCTGGGGGGGGGGGGCGAAGAACAAGGCGGCCACCCCAAAGGAGGGCACCGAGGAAGGACAGGTTTACTAATAGAACAAAAAGAAGAGATAAGAGATTGAGGGTAAAAAAGTAAACATATGAAACAAAATGGAAGGGAACTTACCAGACAATGGGGAAACAATGCAACAAAGCGGATCATACAAACAAGACACAAGAAGAACGTGGGTATGAACATCAGCATCGGGAACAGCACAGCGAAAACCTAAGAAATAGGGGAGAGAACAAAATCAAAAACAATTACGGCTTGCTCAGTTCCATAGCTTCTCCTTTGTGGACATGAATAAATTTCCGAAGGTCGGCTGGGTCTTCAAAGGTAAAAGTTCTGTCTTTATAAGTCACTTTGAAAAAGCACGGATGTATAAGGCCATAGCGAGCATTCATGGATCTCAATGATGGTCTGAGGTCCAGGAATTCCTTACGCCGATTGGCGGTTGGCTTGGAGACGTCTTGACTGAAGAAAACTTTGTGGCCAGACCATAGCATCTGCTTGTGTTGCTTGGCAGCGTTGAGAATCGCCATAAGATCAGAGTACAGAAGGAAATAGGCGATAATGCTTCTTGGTTTAGTTGAGGAAGATGCATTCTGAGGACCTAACCTGTGTGCCCCCTGAATGTTAAGGTCCATGGATTTCGGGAGACCAACAATCTGCAGGACTTGAGTCTTCAAGAAAGAAATCATGTCCGAGCCTTCAGAACCTTCTGGAATTCCGTAAATGAGCAAATTATTTCACCTATTACGATTTTCTAGATCCTCTGTACACTTCTTAAGTGAGTAACTTCTTTAGTGAGGATGTCAACTTTGGTAACGACGTCATGAACATCACTTATTTTTTGTTCCACATCTGAAATTCTTGACTCTAGGCCGGACCATTTCTCTTCAATTCTCTGAAGTGTAGCTGTAGTGTCCGTCATGAAGGGTCTAATATGGTGCAGTTCATCCATAATATCCTCTAACGTCAGAGGGAGAGGTGATTTCGATGGGGAGGACGGGTCTTTTTTGGCACGTTTATTGGTGCAAACAAGTGAGTCTTTATGACCTCCAGAACTAGCCCCAGCAGCTCCATGGGGCTTGTTTGAGTGTGGAGAATCCATGACAGGGTACAAAACACAGCGTAGCAATAGGTAGGTTCACTTAGGGTAAAAGCTCCAAAGACACAATTAGTGCAGTCAGATAGTCAACAGACCCCATGCAAAGCTTGACCGAAAATTGTTAACAGACCACAGTGCCACAGTGGAGAGGAGAAGAGAGTGAAGCACAGCAGACCGCCAAATTTGGAGGGGTTGAACCATCCAGCGAGCGTATGGCACAAAGTGATCCAGTCTGGTGAGCCAATAACAAGTTGGGTCAAATGCCTGCTGGCGTTGCTCTGTAGGACCAAAAAGTATTAGCAATTACATATTACTGAGGAAAGAAATCCCTGGCAGCGAGATGCTCAGCATGGCAGCCACATAAAGCAGGTTTGCTGAGGAGAAGCAAATTCAAAGGAGAAGACATTGGCAAAGGACGCCAACAAGGCT
The DNA here is from genome assembly GCA_963921515.1 of Calotriton arnoldi. Lineage (NCBI taxonomy): Eukaryota > Metazoa > Chordata > Amphibia > Caudata > Salamandridae > Calotriton > Calotriton arnoldi. The sequence continues at coordinate 400,376 of CAWUFW010002484.1, forward strand.
ATATACTTGCTGCAGCGTGCCCCAAGACCACCAGCATACGAAGCCAGGATTCAAAGGTACAGGAACAGTTGCAAGAAGAGCCCATCCACAATCACATTGTTATAGCGCATCTGCCTTCAAATGATATGCAGACAATGCACAGCTGACCATTAAAAAAAGAACTTAAAAGTCTTCCCAGCAAGTGTATGACATTTGTTATCCCATCACTGGTGGTCAAGTATTCAGCAGAATTGGTTATATGCTGGCATTGGTGTGAAAAAACCATAAATTATACGCGTTAAGCCATTGCTGCGGAGAAGAAAAAAAAATGCCGACAGCAAACGCGTAAAATGGCGGCCATACAGCGCGGAGCCACTGAGGTAAAGCAAACTCAGAAAAAAGAGCACTGAAAAAGACCATTTACAGGTCTAAAAACTTGCCTCAGTGTGCCCTGCAGCCTCCAATGCAGCGAGCCATGGTTTAAAAACGGGACCGCTATCAAAAACGGAGCCCTTCAGCGCCGACCGGAGCTCGGTGTCTTGGAGCTACTCAGGGAGCGGCCATCCTGAATCGCTGCGCGCCTCCCAACTGTCTTAAAAACATAAGAATCCAGTTTAAAACGTACACACCTGTCGGTTCTGTGCTACATTAAGAAAGCACAGAATGTGCAGCATACCTTAACTTTTCATTCCCTCTGCCTGCTCATTATTAAATGTGGAATTCAGAAGTGTAGTCTTCAAAACACAAACAGGTCTTCGCAGCAGAAACTCATCCTTCTGAGCTACCTTACCAGGCCCTCCTGAGCTATCACTTTTTATAGATTTACAAAGGAGCAACAGCATTGGGTGAGGCAGACATATATTTAGCACCCAGTACGTTTTTCTGTACTTTTCTTTGTGATTGCGCTTCATGAACAAGTGAAACCAAAAGTGAAAAGCGACAATTGCCATGTGAAGGAATACTGCTGCTGTGTGAGCATGCACTAAGTCAGAAAGTCAGAGAGCAATGGCAAACCCATCCCGGGATCATGAAATAATGGCTTCATGTGGAGGAGAGAGGAAATATGATGACGTGAAACAGGTCCAAAGTATTGTCACCCTACAGAAGGATTTCAAAGGGAAGGGCTGATTAAATTCCTTCTAAGTCACTATCGCATTATTTCTCTCTCGTCTGTATAAACAGACAGACAGACAGACAGAAAGATAGATAGATAGATAGATAGATAGATAGATAGATAGATAGATAGATAGATAGATAGATAGATAGATAGATAGATAGATAGATAGATAGATAGAAAATTGAGTTATTTGTTAGAGGGGGTAAAACCCTACTTAAGCAGCAATAACAATTCCTGTCAGTGTGAAACACAAGCAAACCCTTAATTAGCTTGTGCTTAAACCTATGGTAGCTTGGCACAAAAGCAGTCAGGTTTAACTTACAGGAATTGTGTGAAGTATTTATGTAGCACTTCAAATAGTAATAAAGTGAAAACACAACACAAGAAAACTCCCACACCAATTTAGAAACACAGAGTAAAATGTAAGAAATTATTTGACATTATCAACCACAAGCCTCCTGTCATGGTTCGACTAGGTATATTAAAAAGGCACTTCCCGTTTTTCAAAAGAAAAGCCCAAGCGTAGAAAAGTAAGTCCGGCAGGGCTAAGCCCCTTTCTCAACCCTCCTCCTCAGCTTTTTCCAAGCTATTCTTGGTCCTTTACTTGCCCAGATAAAGAACATAGCTCACTTTGTAGCTTCTTTATCCATTCCTTCTTGAAAGGCAAGGGAATGGAATCAAATAAAAAGGTGAGCTTAGGGAAGATCATCATTTTAACTAAATTACTCCGTCCGAAGAGTGATAGCTGAAGATAAGACCAGGTTTTCAGAAGTTTCATGATCTCTTTCCGGGCTTTATCAAAATTAAGTTTTGTTATTTTATTAATATCATGAGCTATCATAACTCCCAGATATCTGATTTCGTCTTTCCCGGTTGTCCCTTCAATATTCCAGGTCATAATTTCAGTTTTATCACCATTGATCTCGTAACCCGACAAATTCCCGAAATCCTTCGTTATAGCCATCAGACGGGGCAATGTTTTCTGTAAATTTGTAGTGTATATCAAAATATCATCTGCATAGAGCCCCAATTTTTTTTCCCAATCCATAAAATTAAAGGGTAAAATTTCGGGGTCGTCTCTAATTTTCCTTGCTAGGGGCTCTATGTAGAGATTAGAGAGCAAGGGCAACAAAGGACATCCCTGCCTTGTCCCTCTGGATATGATCACAGGCTGATAATGTCAAGTTTGGAACCAGGAGGCAATGAGGGTTTTCTTTTCAAATATGCAGATCCAAAATTTTTCAAAAAGGTCAGGTTAAAGATACTGAGGGGCTTGCAGAGACATGGAATAAGGTCAGAAAAATCCTAAAAATTCCATACTACAGTTCATTGGCCCCCATCTGGGATGGACCCGGATCTCCGGAGTGGACAAAAGATGCTCTTGCTAAACCCTTGTTGGAGGGGGCCTCATACGCTGGGAACAGTTAACAGTAGATGGCAAGCTTATTTCTTGGGAAGAATGTAACCAACAAGCAAATTTTAACTTATCTAGATTTAAATATCTTCAAATGCGAAGTTGGTTTCAAGATCCAGAAACAAAGATAGGTGATCAGAATGACTTGGAAACTCGACTAAAACAAGAGTCAAACCATAAGAAGGAGTTAGCGACTATCTACTGGTTAATGGTTGAAATCGAGGATGGAGACTTTACGCTGCCTGCAGAGTTATGGGGAAAATACTTGCCGGAACCATCGCTGGAAAATAACTGGCAAGTATCAATGTCTATGCTATTTAAAATAGTAAAGCCTGCAAACCTGAGGAGAAATCATCTTTTTCTATTCACAGAGCGTATTGGTCTCCTCTGAAACTGTCAAAGTTTGGTAGAGGAGGTGATGTCCCCTGTCCAAAGTGTGGTAATATGAGAGTGGATGACGTCCACATGTTTGTTAAATGCCCGGAATTGCAATTCTTCTGGAGTGAAGTGTGTAGGGTACTGTCTGAAATGTTGGAGCTCAACGTTAAGGTAAGCGTTATGCTTATTATCTTCGGGCTGATGGAACCAGAAGTTATAACTACTAAAAATCAGGCAAGGTTTATCTTTTATGCTGTACTATTGGCACGGAGGGCGATATGCAAGTTGTGGGTGGCCGCCTTCCCCCCTACCCTTGATAACTGGTTGTGTTCTATTAAACATATAGCCACTTTGGATAGGAAAAGCTCCAGAAATGTCAACTTTTGGCTCCCGTTTTTCGAATGGTGTGATGTTTTAAATATTAACAGGAGTGGTTTAATGGTCCTATGATTAAGCCTTCTCAGCCTCAGCAGGTTTTGGGTGTGGGCTCTTGTTGCCTAGTCTCCCGGTTGGATAGTGAGAGGGTTGAGACAGACAAAAAAAGAAGATAGGGTACACGGAGACCATGCCCGAGGGTCATACAGAACTATGGTCTCTGTTTGTTTTCCCTAGCCTTTCTTACCCGACCTGTTTAAACAGCACATGAGTTCAGGTCCCGATTGCCCATTAACATGTGCAAGTGGAAGAACGACATTGTTTTTTCTTTCCATTAAAGAGGCTAATGAGGACACAAAAAAATTTTAAAAAAATTATTTGAGACCAAAACACCAAACATCCAATTAGTAGAGCCAGAGATATGTGATTTCAAAGTTTTAAATAGAAATAGTGCCTTGAAGCACAAAGTGCTAACTGTGGTTATCTGATCAGGCCAGACAAAGTCATAAGTTCAGGCCAACCACAAAGGAGCACATGCCGGATAAAGAGGCCTAGTTAAACCGCTCAACAAAGTACCTTAAATCGTGGTTGCAGAGAGTTGCGAGATCCTGCATCAAGGATGCGTCACGCAGCTGCAGTTTCAAGTAACCTGCAGAGTTGCAATACGGAGTCCTGTCACGCAGCGGTGGTACCGAAGAAGCTGTAGGGCTGTGATGCGAAGTCCTGTTTCATCATTGATGATGCCGCCGATATGGGGCTTGTAATGTGAAGGCCTACCTCAAGGATGTGTCACGCAGTGGCGGTTCTGAGGAGGCTTGAGGCTGTGATGTGAGGTCCTGCGTCACCGATGCATCACACTGCGGCTGTTCCGAAGCAGAGCTGCAAGGAGATGCATTCCACTGTGTCGGTACTGTGCACAGGACCACAGCTGGGCTGGCAGAGCACCTTCAGGCCCACTTCCAATGGTCCAGGACTGAGGTGGCACCATTAGGGGTGTGGGACTCACAGTAGTCCGGGACCAGGTTCTGGGTACAAGGTGGTTGGAGCCTTTTCAGTCCCCGAAGCTCTGAGGAGGAGGCCGGCCAACTACACCTTGGAGTCTCTCTGGTGGTCCATGGTTCAAGTTGCAGGTCCAGTCTTTTTCACTCAGGAAGCAGGGCAACAGAGTAGCAGTCCTTCTTACAGAGCAGCGCAGCAGTCCTTCTGAGTCTTCCACAGGACCAAAGGTGTACTGAAGAGTTGGTTCTCATGGTCCATTATTTTACCTGGTGCCCACTTTGAAGTTGCAGAAGGTTCTGAAGCTTTACACCCCCAGGGGTGCTTGGATCTTCCTGCCTCCCTGCCCTACCCCCAGATTGCCAGGGACACAAAAGACTAGTGTCAAACCATTTGTGAGTGTGCTCAGGCAGAGGCTTTGTAATTTGCAAGTATGGTAGGTGACAATTCCTCCCCTCTATTAAGTCAGAAATGGCCCATCTAGCCAACATCTTTGTCTCACTATCTGAGAGCAATACACAGAGACCAACTGCCAACTACACCTAGTCATGTGACCCAGGATACAGGCTGCAGGCACCAAATGGGTAGGCTAAGAAAATGCCAACTTTCTCAAAGTGGCATTTTCATAATTGTGACTTACAATACAGCTTTACCATTAAAGAGGGTTTTAAGTTACATATCTTTGGACACCAAACTTGACATCCCACCCCTTGCTCCTAATTGAAAGTTAGCAAATACACTACAGCTTATTAATGTAATAAGGTAACCCAATGTTGTCTTATATGAGAGGTAGGCCTTGCAGTAGTGACAAATGAATTTAAGAGTTTTTCACTGCCAGGACATGGGAAACTTGAAAGTATATGTCTAACTTTTTAAATAAACACAAGGAGATGATGGACAGATCTGGGTTGAATCCATCATCGTTCTTTAGCTCACTTCGCCACCCCAGTTCGGACACAGCTATATGCAAATCAGTCTTGACCCTGTGCCTCATGGGAACAGTCCAGCCCGAACTGCCAAGCCATGTCTTTCCTGGACCGGAAACAAGCATCCTGGGACCGGATGCTTGTTCCCGTTCCAGGGAAGAGGTAAAGCCCTCGCAGAATTTGGTCTATATCACTCTGTGATCAATTGTTACTAAGTGGTTAAGTCAACCTTACTTGTTTCTCCATAACACATTCGTCATTAATATCTGTGAAAGAGAAATGATAATCATGAGTAAATCCCATCTCCCATCCTAATATATAAATCCAAATTGATCTGTAGGGGCATAGTTTAATTACTCTCCCAACCCAAAGTGTTGCCATAAAAGATTCTATAAAATGATAATAATAATAAAACCACAGTATGCACCCAACACCATGTGAGGCTAGGGACTAGTCAATCATAAGCGCACCATTGATTAAAACACAGAAACTTTCACAGTGAGGATACCTCTAGAGTGTCTTACCCGAGTTTCACAATGTAATATCCTAACCCGGGACCTTCATGGGGACACCGACCTATAGTCACACACTGCAGAATAGAAAAGATACTGACCAGCGGTGCCTGATTCAACATTCTCTACAGAATCTGTGCTACTCATTCCCCCAATAATTTCCTGATACTGACAATTTCCTGATACTGGTGTTGAGGTGGATGAAGGGGTGAAATATGCTCTTGTGTCCCCCTTCCTCTGTTGTCAATTACTCGTCTCACTCAGGTCGCTTGTACACAAGTTCTGAGCTCCTTTTACTTTCTTTAGTTGCTCATCCATCAAGTACATGGGTGAATCATTAGGGTAATGCCACCCTCTCCCCTGTTATGGAAATAGTGTGCCTGGAATTCAATCAATTGACCGTTTCCCTAGTAAGTATTCGACCTACGCCGAGTCCGCGCTATGATCGCCCAGCCCATGTACCGCTTACTTCGTCAAGGGTCGGTGTTTCCTAAGAACACATGCCACTCCGTGTCCTCCACCGCTCTTGGCATGTTTGCCATTCCCCCATAAGTACAGATTCTGCCGGATGCAGATTGTAGTTCTGGTTCCTGCCTCTGTCATCCGTGTCTAGACCCGTAACCTCCATTGTTGTAGGTCTAACGGCAGCAGCCATCTTACTTTTTTATCCGCACATGAATCTTTGTTTAAAAAATATAACGAGTCAGTGTCCAGGTCTATGATTCAGTTCAAGGGACCATTTATTATTTATATCCCTTGTATCATGTACCAATACACTATCAGTAATTCGGTAACTGGGATGATACATCAGTAGTCTATTTGACTATATATAACAATGATAGCTGTGGACGTTTACAAACAGAGAACTCTCCATTGCTACAAACACCATAGAGATTATCATTTACCCTTATGGTTCTAGATGTAAGTCTCCACTGGAACAAATACAATAAAGATTTTCATTTCCCCCTATGGTTCTAGATGTAAGTCTCCCAGTTGTTATCTGGGCGTCTAGAAGCCAGTTGAAACGACCATCAATCCTACAAATGACTCTCATGCTAATATCACGCCCCCTGTTGATATATACAGCTATTCCAGGGCCTCATGCTGCATTATTCAGTTAGTTCCAGGGGATAGAGTCATTCAACCCCAGTATACTGCTTTTTATCCTGTGCACCCACCTTTCTTCCCTGGTGAACAGTAGGCTGGTAATGTCCCTTAGTGTGGGTGGGAGATATGGCTTGCAAATTACTGTCCACTTAAGATCATTTTCAGTATGAATTTTCTCAATATAGTGACATGTTAGTTTAGTCAAAGCGGTCCTATTATGAAGCATGGCACTAACTAGTGGGTGAGGGCAAAAGTTATTGATTTTGCCTTCTATCCCTTTCTTTTCTCTCAACTCTCGGCGTTAGCAGTTTCCTTTGGACAGAGATACAGATTAGAGTTTCTCTGGTATGTTTTTCAGTCCTTCTCTTTTCTTTTTGTGGGTTACAGTATACTTGTTAGGGAGTCATAGAACTCTAACTCCCTAGTCTCTCCTTTTGTGATGGCAGGGTAGGAATGCCCTGACCCCCTAGACCTAGTGCTGGGGTCCACTAGGAACCCCACCAGGGCCAAAAAGCATTTTGTTTGTAACATTTTCGCAGTGAAAATTGCAACGGATTTGCGAATTCGCAAAAAAAATATAAAGAAAGGAAGCACAGTCTCCTGCGCTTGTTTAAAAATCAGCACCCGGGTGGGCCAGCTCCCATGGGCAAGCCTATATTAAACAAAAGGGGAGGGGGCACATGAGGCTCCCTCCCCAAGGGCAGTTTAAGCCCCAGGGACCACCACCTCCCCAGGGTTTATTTTATATAATTAAGGGAGGGGGGCCACAAGCCCCCCTCCTGTGGCCTTTAAAGGCCCCGGCGACCACCACGTCCAAGAGGCTTAATTGTACTAAAGAAGGGGGGCCAAATGGACCCCCTCATTGAACTCATGTGAGCCCCAGGGACCACCACCTCCCCGGGACTTGAATAGTAAATTGGAGGGGGGCTAAAAATAGAAACTAAAGAGGGAGGGGGCTGTGCGATTTCCCTCCTGGGCTGTATTCGGCTGTAGGGCCCACCACCTCCTTGGGCTGGCTCTTGGAAATGAAAAGAGGAGGTCAGTGGGGCACCCCCTCCTGGAGCCATTGATGGCCCTGGTGACCGTCACCCCGCAGGGCCGGCTCCCTAGCAGTTTGCTTTTACTTCGCTGGAGCTTTGACAGCTCCCATCAAGCGAGAGCAAACTGTAAGTCCGCACTCAGCGGGCAGGAGCTGAAGCTGGCAGAAAAACAGATGAAAAAATTGCTCCCACATGCAGGGAGCAGCATTTTTGGCTGATCCCTACATGTGTGAGTAATGATGGCTCCCGCTGGAGGCGATAAGCCTGCAGAGACCGCTATGACATTGAGGTTTCCCCCACGGTCCCTAACATTGCACACTGGCTGCAGTGGGTGACCTCCAGGGCACCCAATATGAAGAGGCCGGTTCCCAAGGGATGGGGTCCCTGGGGCAAAAATTAGCCCTGGGAGGGGGCCCTGTGGGCCCCTGCCCCATGCACAAATTGTAAACAGTCCATGGTTCTCCCCCTTATTAAGTTTCGGCCAGGCCCTGGGGAATAGGGTCTGGCCCCCTCCACTTGCGTAAATTGTCCATGGTTCTCCATTTTAATTACCCCCCTTGCGTAAATTGTCCATGGTTCTCCTTTTTAATTACCCTGAGAATGCATATTCCCAAAATCACCTGCAAGCTCTGCTCGTTTGGCCCACCCCATTTTCCTTAGTAGTATGCAAAGGTCTTTCTGTATTTTCCCATGTTGATGGACAGTTTACCAAAAGGTCACCCGAGCGCATTTCCCACCAATTTTGTTGACGCTTTCATGATGTAGAGGAATATGAGAACATCTCTACCAAATAAAGAAGCACTTACTTCATATAGTTGAAAGGAAGGACCCTTGTTTGGTGGAGATTCACCTCTTTGTAGTCTTGTTGTCTTTTCTATAGGAGGATTCATGTTATCACAGATTTCTGGATGAAGACGCAGAGCAACAATCACATTGCCGAAATACACACAAGGTCACTGGAGACATTTCCTCATGGTCCGTTATGCAGCTGTAGTGTAGATTATGCACTAGACATTTACCTAACGAGGTAGCAGTTACTAATTAACCAGTAGAAAATACTCCAGTTGGGTAGATAGTTTGTGCAAAACTGTGGAATCCCAGTCACTCACACAGCTGCTGACACACCCACTCAGACACCCACTAACACATCCATTTAGCCACTCCCACACCCATACAGCAAATCACACACTCACTCACAGACCCATGCAGCCACTCACAAACCCACTCACACACTCAAACAGCATCTCATGCAGCCACTCACAGACCCATACAGCCGCTCACACACACACCCACTCACTGACTCACAAATCCACTCACACACCCTCAAAACAACTCACACACCCACACATAGACACACAAAGACACTCCTAAACCCACTCACAGACCCATACAGCCACTCCCAAACCCAGTCACCAACCCATACAACTACTCACACACCCACTCACAGACCAACTAAACCACTCACAAACCCATGCAGTCACTCATACACCCACAAAACCATTCAAACACCAACTCACCAACCTACACAGCCCCTCACACACCCACTCTCAAAGCTTACAGTTAGGAAATAAAACTTTTAAAAAACTTTTGAAATTCACTAAGGTTACAGGGACATTATAGTTAGGAAATAGAATAAAAAACCTTAGAAATTCACTGAAAAAAAAACCAAAGCTTACAGGGACATTATAGCTAGGGTCAGATTTCACATGCACAAAACCATAGAAATTCAGCAGTTATAGTTACCTGAGCTAACTATAAATTATGCCCCTGGAATGCACTGCTTATGACCTCACCACTTACATCAGTCATGACATGGTCAGTGACATCACTAATGTACAACATGCACTTGTTTAGTACATTATTGAAGACTAGCTACAAAAGATAGAATAGTGTGGAGGAAAAGAAGAAAAGAAATGGATTGGGAGGACTATGGATTTTGATTTCAGTGTGATTGCATTGATTTGCGGCATGAGCTGTCTATCTGTAACGAGTCTGTTTAGCGACGACCATTGGTAGTAAGGAGCCAATAGGGTAGCCAGTGTGTCATGAGCTGGAGTGCAAGGAAGGAAATTGCCCCCCTAACTGCTATTTGAATGAGTAGCGGCTGGTACCAATCAGGAGTGATGGGTGGGGGCGGGGAGGCACAAGACGGAACAAAATTTTAAAAAAACACTTACCTGGGCCAGCCGGCTGCCACCTCTTCTTCGTCCTCTTTTTCCTGTCAAGCCACCGGCTGCAAGAAGGAGCAGGAAGCACCTGGGCTCCCAGGCTTCCCATAGCCAATCACAATGCTGCAATGCAGCGTTGTGATTGGTCTGAGCGCTGAACCACGGGGCTCAGACTGGGACTGCGAGGCTTTGCATGTTCCTCACCAGGCTGTGTGAAGCAAGCCTGGTGGGGAAGATGCAAATTGCGCAGGACTGTTTGGCTGGCCCGAGAGGGCCGTCAAAGCATTCATGTGCACTTAAGAAGTGCAAACCACTCCTCTCCCTGCTCTGGCCAACCCTGCGAGCCACTCACTTCAATTGGAAAAATAAAATGATAATAACGATAAGTTATTGTCCTTTTATTGCTCCTATTGAAGTCAGTGGGAAGATGCTCCTTAGCGGCGGAGCTACCACTGGCTGTGGTGCCACTGCACCTGATGCACCAATTAAAAATACTCCAATGTATGGAGTACTGTAAGATGTTTGAACGTAATGCCTAAAATCTTCCAAGTAGGTAAGCATATTATAAATGTTTGTTGTATTATACGTACATAATATAAAGCAAATCGACTGTAGATACAAAAGCATTTGCGTTCTCCATTACAGTAAATAAGCATATCATACCTTTATTTAAGATAAGCGCTTTGTATAATGTCTTTACCACTGCGCGTTTCATTGCACTTACCGGGAAGGGACAGCTTCCTAGTCTTCATTGCACCACACTAATGTGAACGAATTTGTAAAGAGCCCATGTGTTCACCTATGTAGCACTGCGACTATACTAATTATCACTAGCCAGGGAAACTGGTAATGCGTGAAAAGCAGTTAACACCTCTTTTGTGCTGTGCTGACCCATTCATAGACTTAAGAAACGTAGGCTGGATCAGCAGAAATGTGCACCAGCTGTGCAGCTCAGGGTTTGGGAAAATTGGGCTGCATGTACTGCTCACCTGCACTAGCACATAACGTACAGTTGGAGGTGTAGCTCTGGGCCTATGCACGGAATTTCATGTAGCAATGTGATCAATCCAAAGGACTTAAAAATGAGGGGCATAGTGATGCACATTAGAGTTAGTAAGAAATATGCATGTCACTCATATTCACTCATATTCGTGTAAAGGGTGTAAGACTTCTCCCTAATGGTTGTTATAAGTCATTCTGTTTATTGCACGGGTGGTTTACTGCTGCATCCAAACACCCCCTGCCCGGGCTATGCGAGGTTGTAAGACCATCATGGCAGGAGGCTGGGTCATATGTGATCATTTTTGTAATTATGTTTCTGAGTGGAGGACAAGAAAAATGAAGACGGGCTACATTCCAAACATTCTAGGAACTCCTAATTAAAAGAGTAGAACATGAAAACGAGATAGCATAGCCAGGCTTTGCCTTGTCCTGTTCACTTGGGCAATGGCAATACAGGGCCCAGTTCTCAATAATAATCGATGAGTGGAGATTTCCACAAGTGAATATATGCATATGCTTAGATGGGAATGCAGATGAGCAACTCTGAGTGCAGATTTATGCCTATTAGTAGGAGTATATGTCCTCACACGCTATATGAGTGGTTGGGGAATTGTAGAACTCAAAATGGGACTGTAAAGTTACAACTATTATCTTTATGGGCGTATTTTAGGCGTTCATCTGCCAAATGGAAGTCTTCGCATTCGGAACGAAGAACCACTAAGTGAAACAAACAGTGACAAAATGCTGACAAACAGTCAGCATCTGAAGAAAAAATAACACATACCTGGCAAGCATTACTATTCAATGTGTTATGTGTCTTTGAATGTATATACTGTTAAATGTGAGATGCGTCTTTTTTATTTTTTATAATTCATTAAGAATTTACTATAGTTGCAATTTTTTAAATATGTGCATCTGGTATGGTCACATTTTGATAATGTGATTTGCATAGAAGTCTGCAATTTTTTCAGTTATCTGACTATATTTTTACATTAATTATATCATTTTGACTTTATATATGTTTAAAGGTATATGATATGTTTTCATGTATTTATTTTTATGTGTTTAAATGCTGTTCTTTATGTTGACAGTGTAATTGCTCATCTCCATTTTTTTTCTATGTGATTCTCTCCAGTACCTGTGAGCTGCTATCTGTGGTGTGTGACTTACTCAAAGGTTTGGCGGAAGAGGATTTGAGCCTGTTTAAGCTCTAGTATTACTGGATTTATGTGGGTGTTAACCTTTATCACCTGAAACTGACTTTCCCTTTTATTCCTGTGTTTTCTATTTGCCTGGCTCTCCCTGTACCTCTCATTCATTTTCACTTTGCTCCTCCCACCTTGTGGTAAATATTCCACATTTTCCAGCATCTTCTCCTTGTCACGCCCACCTTTACACCTATAATGTAGATCTACATGTGAGCTGATCTCCCTGGAGAAGACCTCCTCACATGAAAGTTGGGACAAGCGTGGGTAGTGCTGTCGGCCTGTAACTTTCTAAATTGCATTTTTGAGTGAAGGAAGTAGTACTATTAGGGGGATATTCTCAAGAACGTGTGATTAATTATCGCAAAATTAGCATAACGCAACTTTGCACATTGTAGTCCATCGCGGGAAAATAACACAGTGTTAACGTTGTATTCTCAACCCGGCGGAACCATGCGATAGTCTCACGATAACGCGCCAAATGACCGCGTTAAAATCAACGCGACGCAGAAAAATGCAAAACACGAACGCGAAAAAAGTTGCGATGCCCCAAATCGCGATACAAAAATCAGCGATAACCAGCGACAGGCCTGCAATTCCCACGCGTCATGCGGGAAAATGCACCATAAAAGCAGAAAAAAAAGGACAAAAAAAATTAAACTGCGTAGCACCATGGATGCACCCGGACCGAGTGCAGAGGACAACGCGAACCCCAAAAGCCCCACAGACGACCAGCAAGGAACCTCAGGGTCGGGGAAGGCCAAGGAGAAGAGGAAGACGCGGTTCAGTCCACAGGAAAACAGGATCATCGTTACGGAAGTGATAGAACACTACCAACAACTGTTCGTCACCTCCAACGTGTCATTGGCAACAAAGACGCAAACATGGCAGACTATCTTGGACCATGTGAATGCAGTTGCAGAGTTGAGGAGGACAATGGAAGAGGTCAAGAGGCGCTGGAATGATGTGAAGGGCAAAACCAAGAAGAAACTCGATGCCAACATGAAAGCAGCAACACAGATTGGAGGTGGGGGTCCAGCGGCACACCAGGAGCTGGATGACATGGAGAAAATGGTGGCCACAGTCATCAGTCGGGATACGGTGCCAGGAGTAGTGGATCCGGACACTGCTCAACATGACCTGACACAACATCAACAGGGTGAATACCGACCAAGGACTGGGGGGACGGGGGGAGATGGGCACAATGGCACACATGAACACTTAAGTAGAGCACACTGCACACTCACAATGACTCTGGATCATGTCCCTGATCTCCTTGGCATACTGCAGCACACATCGAAACAGCAAGTAGGCCCCCGTCGACAATGTGCCCGGAGGGGGCCCTCCCCACACATCACTAATCTCACAACAGACCCATACACATGTGCTGAACCCAGCAAAGCTACAGGTCCGTGAGCCACACTGACAATGCAAGTGATACTGCATGACGATTAGCATGGCTGCAGTCCAATTATCATGACATGGTGCACGCCACGACACTGAGGTGACTGAGTGTGGACCACATTCGGAAAGGAGCAGGTCACACTCTGACACATCCACATGCACAAACAACCCCTGACGTCAACAACACATCTGCGGACAAACCATGCCCAAGAATCACAACTCGACCAAGAGCCCAATTCACCCAAGTCTGCAACATCTCAGCACTGTAGAAGCACAGAAGTCAAAGGCACACCGCCTGAAAGGGATAAGGGGCAGCCAAATCAGAGCTGCAGGGGCGACTCACCCACAATGCAGCACACACACATAAGAATAAGAGCACCTCAACATTGACAGCAATGTGGTACAAACTGCAACACTTTCACAACAGAACACAGGACACAACTAGTGCCGCATGTGTGTACAAAATGGCCAATCGCATCTGGCATAGCAGGAAACTGTGAGATGACAATGTACGAGTACAACCTCACATCCATGATGTGGTACAAATGTCCACTGTCCCGCATCAAATAGGCATCTCCTCACAAACAGTCACAATGTACATTGTCATGCAGTCTGTATGTAAACTCCGCCAATGCGTCAACATACATGGAACACACTGTGAAACTGCATCTCCCCTTTACATTGCAGAGGGACAATCAACACCTCCTGCAGAGCAGACCCTACATCACGTCAGCGATGATGGAGACGACCTCCAGGACATCGACTACGACGAACTCCAACGGTTCATGGACAACCTCCGCACCCCACCTCCAGTAGCAGGGCAGCCCAGCACCATCGAGGTGATCCCACCCCTGCACAGACCACACAGCAGGAAGCACCCACCACCACGTCTGGCTCCCAGCACCTCATCGAAGAACACATGGCGTTCCAACGCCGTGTGTTAGACTGCCAGAAGGAGCTGGATGAACAGGTGCGGGTGGGGTTCGACCTCATGGCAGCCAAACTAGATGCCATACGTGGGTGTCTAAGTCCCATCAGGGACCACTTACACTCCCTAACGGACACCCACAGTCCGCCCCATGCTTTCCAACAATCCATGGCTGGCGTCGCTGGAGTCATGACTCGGAGACAACAACAACTGTCTAGTCAGAGTGGCTACAGCAATGTAATCCGTGATTTGGGAAACATAAGGAGGGTCATGGAGAACATGGAGCGGATGCAGGCGCAAAGAATGGCTACCACGGCTGCACACGAGAAAGCTGTAGATGGGATCTTCCATGCCCTGCAGATCCTCATCATGGGAGTGCTGCCACAAGACATTGCGCAGATGAATGCTGCTGCTACTTCTACATCCACATCTCCGGCCCCTGATGTGTCAGTGTCACACCGTGCTGCAAACCAAACACCACCACCCACATGTGAGGCACATGAAATGTCAGAGGACAAAGATGAGGATGAATCTGCCTTAGTGGTAAGGAGGAAGCAGTAGCATTCATCTCCACCATATGGCATGTTTCTGCTTGGGTCTGCCCTCTGCATCATGCCCTGGAATAACACCTTCCACTGTCCCTCGACACACTCTGCGACACTAACCTTGGACCTCGACATGGACTGCCATATTGTGCATGCTCAACAATGACACAGCAATCAGCCTGCGGACTGGACTCTTCCCCTTCCGAGTAACTTGTCAATCCCTAAAGGACTCTGGCTGGCCCTCCACGGGGCAACATTGTAAAGTGTTGTCTGCATGGCCCAGTACTAAGACAGCTTCAACACTCCACTGAACGTGAATAATACATTCTAATACACACAGATGTGTCATGTCTATGATTAATCAAGTATGAAAGCATGGACGAATGTAGGGGCAGTGATTTCCCCTTACGTCCATGTAGCTCATGTTGTGGGACTTGAGTCACAGGGTGCATCCCTGCATCATGGTGGTACATATTTGACCCCAAAAGAAGCCCTGTTGTCAATTGTAGGTCACAAATGACAGCCTACATGTAATGGTTTGGGACACAGGTGAAACGCTGATGAGTGGGATTCCGTACTCTCTTTGACACATAGAAATGGCATTTCGAATACGTGACACCCTAAACAGCCTCTCTGTACAGAGGTGACACACCCACCATCTATTTCCAATTTATGAGATTGTTAGCACTACATGTTGCACTTACACTTGTCAGGGTGATGTGCTTGTACAGAGGAGTAACATGCACACAGGGAATGTGTGTTGTAATGAATTTATTTACACATGCTGTGCCTGTGGTCATTTTGTACTGTCCTATGATTGCTAAGGACTGTGACAATGTGACGTGCTCATGTGAAGAAATTGTCAATGATGGTGTTCCTACGGGCTATTCCTGCTGCTGCTGCAGTGGGGTGTGGTCCACCTGCCTCATCTTCCTCATCATCGTCCGGTGCATCTTGCACTTGTAGCCATGGGGCATTGGTGCGTACACATATGTTGTGCAACACACAACATGCAACGATCATCTTGCACACGATGCCTGGGCTGTACAGGAGCCTTCCACCTGTGATGTCCAGGCACCTGAAACGTGACTTCAACACGCCAAATGCCCCTGGTGCGTTTGTGGGCTGCATTGTACTGCCTCTGGGCTTGTGTGTTCGGGGCTCGGAGGGGTGTCATCATCCAAGGGCAGAGTGCATATCCTTGATCACCCGTGACAGTGCAGAGAGACATGAGTCAAAAGTTGGTTCTGCATGATGTGTTGGCAGGCTCACTAGTTCATTGGTGTGTGATGTGTGACTTAGTGATTCCTGTTTGACAGGTACTGCCTGTAGCAAATGAGCGGCATCAATGTGTATTACGTAGCCTCACTGCTGCTCCTCCCTCCCCCGAGCCTATTCACTAGTGTGCGCAGCGCGGTTGCATCACTTGCACCCCTACGGCACACCATTGTCATGCCTGTCTGCGCATGTCCACAAGCCTGACAACGACACTGTGATGTTGTGCGCTGAAGGTGGGCGGCCACATGTGTGTAAGCCTACGGTAAGGATAGGACGGACACAGATGTAGAGTTCATGGCTGGCTGAACTCACAATGCGGTTGAGGGTAGTCCTATGGCCTATGCTGTGGTAATAGCGACACACACAACAGTTGGCATGTATGATCCGGGACCCCGAGCGGGCTTGCGCTCCTTCATTTATCCCATCGGCCGAGCCCGCACTCCGGGGGTATGCTACATTGCAACATTGTCCATTGCGGGACGGGTGGCGCCGACACTACAACAGAGACACACGCATTAGTTACTTCCTTGGCAAGGCCAACACATAGCAACGCCCAGAGCCCCGGGCTGATCATCCACACCCCTACGCTGGACTGTCATATGCCAGCCCACTCCGCTTACGCTTACAGGGGGGTACGACACAGCTACATGTCCCAGGTCTTCCACACTGCCTGAGGTGACATGGTTGCGTCCGCTGTACACAGCACAATGTAATGTGGTAGGGCCCGGGGCCCTCATGCATACACAATGACCACACGGACACACTTAGATAGTTTGTGGGACTGGCTACGGGCATGCGCGCCCGGCCCCTTTTATTGCCAGGGTCACATGTCCAGTGACGCCTGTGCTGGATGGGTGTGGGGTGAGTGTAAGCCAGCCCTCAGGGAGTGGTTGGTGCTGGCAACAAGTACAACAGTGATCAGACAATCAGAAGTTCAAACTTCAAACAGCAAGGGTCCACGACTTGAGCTGAGTTAGTGGCCCCGGATGCACTGCGGCTGGCACAGACACACCGCCACGGGACGGTGACTTGCGGTGCACTGAGGTAGGGCCACGAGAGCTGAGCGGGTCCTCGTCGATGTCGAAGGTGGATGTTGCGGAGTGTTTCGGGGGACAGTGGAAGGTGTTCTTCCAGGGCATGATGCAGAGGGCAGAACCAAGCAGAAACAGGCAATATGGAGGAGATGAATGCTACAGACTCATTTTTAACACCAAGTCAGTATCAGCTACATGATGATGAAGACAACCCCAGGCCATAGACTCAGATGCCACCAAAGTTCAACCAGAGAGTGTCCATGAATTTCGGGGCACAGAGTTAGTGGCACCTGAGCTGAAAGGGGATGCAGGCTGCGATGAGGCCTGTACAATGGTATAAACTCTGCCATAAATAAATAAAGACTCAGTTCCAAATGTGTGACCTACTTGACCGCAGTGTAGGCCGGAGGCAGCGGTCAGCAGGGGCCCACAGCCACGTGTCATTGGCTTGCGATGCACAGAGTTAGTGGCACCAGAGCAGTTGTTGGTAGTGTTCGATCACCTCAATAACGATGATCCTTTTTTCCTCCGGACTGAACCACGTCTTCCTCTTACTCCTCTCCTTGCGTGCAATGATATGAACCCGGCCATTGAAAAATCAAGACTCAGTTCCAAATGTGTGACCTACTGGACCACAGTGTAGGCCGGAGGCAGCGGTGGAGTACGTCAACGAGAAAGGAGTGCTGGGGGCCTGTGTCGCGGAGGCCGTGATGGTCTGAGGAGGCTGCCAAGGTCGTGGGCCTCGGGCTTGGAGCTTGCACCGGCACGTGGTGGGCCCTCTTTGACACACGCCAGTGTCGGCAGGTGAGCAGTGAGGCCTGGTTGCGCAGGTGCGGCCAAGACGGGTCTGGGGACCAGCGGCCTGGGGTGCAGCAGGCGCACAGTATCGCAGGCACCGCCTCTCACGGCGTCGGCCTCGTGGCGGGCTGAGAGGTGCCGCCCTGGCAGACACGTTGGCCATTCTGGAAGAGAACCACGCCCAGAGCAACGGGCTTTTTATTTACACCCCTACGCTGGCCTGGCGTATGCCAGGCCAGCCCACTCCGCTCACGCTTACAGGGGGGGACGTAACAAGCTACATTACCGCAATCTTCCCCACTGCCTGAGGTGACATTGTTGCATCCACTGTCCACTACGCTCCAAAAACCAGCAGTATATGTCGACATGGACATGTCTGTAGTCTGCATACTGCAGTCTGGCCAGCACATCCACGCCACACTTGGCATTGTGTACATTCTCATTCATGGGTCACTTGCCTCCTTCGCACATGCCTGGTTCCCACCTCTCCCCACATTCTGCTATTGTGTGGCTGAGGTGCCATGCCGTTGATGGCTTGTGTACATGGCTAGCCCAGGTTACCACAGTAAGTTGTGCTGTCGTGTCTGGTAGGTGGGCATGTTGTTTGGCATGTTCTATATGAGTTTGTAACGTGTGCATTCCCAGAGTCGTGCATTGCATGACTGTGGAGTTGAGGTGTGTGGTGTGTTCATTTGGTACTTACCAACAAGCAATGCATTCCCATAGGTGCCATCCTGAAAGCGCTGGTTGATGATGGACTGTCGTAAGATGAAGGAATCATGCACACTGCCTGGGTAGTTGGCGACGACATTGGTGAAGAGTCCTAGGTGGTCCACTATTGCCTGCACATTGATGGAATGCATGTACTTCCTGTTGCGGTAATTGTGTGCAGTGGCGGCAGGGGGCACAAGGAGTACATGTGTGCAGTTGATTGCCCCCAACATGTGCGGGAAGCCAGCTATGGCATAGAAGCCTTGCTTGGTCTCCAGCTGTTCCTGCGCAATGTGTGGGAAGTGAAGGTGCTGGGGTACCAAGCTGATGATGGCATCCAGGACAGGTGTGAGGAACTTGGATAGGGCTGGCTGTGAGACTCCTCCGACTCTGGCAGTTGTTGGTTGGAAGGTACCAGAGGCCAACAGGTGCAGCACAGCCAGCAGCTTTGTCTGCGGAGGGATGTTGTTGGTCCACTGTGTTGGTACCATCAGCCTGTGGGCAATGATGGTCAGGATGTGGAGGATGGTTGTCCTTTTGAGCCTGTAGTGGGCAATGACACCCTCTGGTGTTAAGTCTGTGAGGCTGGTGCGTTTTCTTAAGGTCTGCTGTCTTTGTCTGCGCTGCCTCTGTGGTAGTCCGAGGTGGGGCGGGGGTGGGAGGGGTGGCGGGCCTGGGTGTGGTGGCAGTGGGTGTTGTGGCCCTCTTGGGGCTCCGAGCTGCATGATCAGTAGCTCCATTGCATCTGTTGTTCTTCAGGTGTGGCTCTGGTCTGGGCTCCCTTTTGTGGTGCAGGTTGTCGTCCGACTTAACACCAGGTAGGAGCAGGTGTTAAATCCCTGCTGCTAACGCGCCTTAGCGCCTGTTTTGGGATCTTATCGCCGATCTGGCTGGTCGTAGAGAATATTGCGAAGTGGTGTTTTCGCGGCTTTTTGCACAGGAACGCATACTCTTCATCTCATTAGCGTTAGTTGGCGGTGTCATCCGTGGCGATGTTTTTTGCGGCTGCTATTGCAGGAAAACTGGCGATATCGGCTGTTAGCACCAGCTTGTGAATGGGGCGATAAATCTATCGTCACTTTGGCTACGATAAAGTGCCGCTAACTCGGCGATAAGTCCTTGAGAATATGCCCCTTAGAGTTCTACTTCACTCACAAATTCCTTTTGTGAATTGGGAACATAGTCTCTTTACCTATCGGCGCCTTATGTCACCTTCACTCTATGGAACTCTGTAAATACTCAAATTGTACAGATAAGCATTGCATGACGTTTGGAGAGAATTGCTCTGTATACAAAGAAAACATTGACTGAACCATTTTAGAAAACAGGAACATATACAATTGGGATACAGACTTTAAAAAAAAAAAACTTCCAGATTTTGAGGCAGCTGGTCATGTTTTATTAGCCATTACCCTTTTTGATACTCAATGATGTAATTTTGTTTTTACCAGCATGCAAATAATGTTTGGATAATGTTGGTAATGTGTCCTTTCTGCAGGATCACACCAGAATTTTGCATTTTGTAGCTGAAACCGTTTTTGATGTCATTATGGCTCCATGCAATTTACACAAACAGAATTCCCTTTTCCTTTTGTTCTAAAAAAAGGACATCTAGATCCTATTCATTTCATTAGTCAAGGCCATACACAGAAATCACATAAACCAAAGCAATTTTTTCCAGGTTGCTAAATATTACAGTCATGTGCAAAAAAATCTATAATGAAAATTCAAACATAAAAATGAATATTCGAAGGAATGTATTTTCAATTATCTTTTATTCAAATAGTTGTATAGTTTATGTTATCAAATGTTTATGCAAAATAAATAAAAACATTTATGTTTAAAAACATACATTCATCATTTAAAAAAAGTACAATGTGTACAATGAAAAGAACAACTGTCGACGCGGCGTTTCGGTGTAAAGGTGGATCATCACCTTCTTCAGGACAATAATTCAATGTTTAAAATCTAAACAAAATATAAAAACTTTATTAGATACGCAGAGGCTTATTTTTAATATCCAAACATTCCTTTGTTACATCGTTCATGATTTTTTATTTATTATTTAGCAACCCAGAAATCAATCCACTATTGCATGAAACATATGTGGGCCTTGAATTTGTTAAACATAGTTTTCGAATCTGTCCATGTTTAAACCTGTGATAGGTATGTTTGTTATCTACCTGTCAGTTTAGATGTCAACTCCTATTTATCTTCAAGGAGGTGTTGAGTCAATTTTTCATCAGGTTCTCGCTCAGGTAATAGGCGAAATTATACTGTGAGAAAAGGATATTTCATAAGTATAAAACCCCTCTAAGGATATGGTATCATGTGGCAAGATCAGAGACTGCATAGAAAGACTTACCACTATATGCGTGTTGTGAACAGGGCTTTCTCATTACTTAGTCTCTCGCCTGTTTCTGTCCATATACACAGGGATTCATCAATCACCCTTCCATAGGACTATTCACCAATGATTTTTATATCATAAGATCCCTCTTGGTTTCGGGTCTTTACCTGTAGGGAATTATTTAAATTAATGTCTCTGGTATACTATAAGACACTTACTCCTTTATATTTCAAACTCAAATGTCTATAATCTCACCTTTAAGGCAAAACCTTGTAGATTGAATCCAACACCTCTTTTTCTTTAGGGTTACTGGTTCCAGTTAATACAATTCTGGTCCAGAAGTATTTCTGTAGGGATAACATCAAGGTGACTACTTAGTCATAGGCCAGTTTATCATTTAGTTTCCCAAGGTTTTATCCCATTAAAAGCTAGTTCAAAAGGGAATTTTATTTACAAAGAACCTTGTTCTTTTGGAAACAAGTCCTTATTAAAAAAGATTTGAAGAGTTTAGATAATTCTACCTAAACCTGGCCATTATGAGGTACCCGCCTCAGAACTAGCATTATCCCTGCAATTTCTCTTACCGGATTTGTAGCTGGAAAGCAAGCATCCGTCTTGCTGGTCTGCCAATTCGAGTCTAAAGGCAGTGTGTTTTGGGCTCCTTATATACTCCCTCTTAATCAGTCTTAATTTGCTAAATAGGTCCACCTGTTTTCCAATGACATGGAGTAGGGTGGAATACAGAGTATTGTCTTGATATTACGGCGGCCATTTTGTAATGTGCAAAATACCCTGATTTCGAGTGTTTGTTTGCTTGTACCATCTTCTAAAAGCATATACAACTCGCTACAACATAGTAATTCTATTTAGACATTAACAGCCCTTTTGAACTTATTTTTGGATAATATTACAACTTCCCCAAAGATTTTTGTGATTTTTATAAACGGCAGCCATTTTGTAATGTGCAAAATACCCTGATTTCGAGTGTTTGTTTGCTTGTACCATCTTATAAAAGCATATACAACTCGCTGCAACATAGTATTTCTATTTAGCCATTAACAGCCCTTTTGAACTTTTTTTTGGATAATATTACAACTTCAAAGAAATTTTTTGTATATTGCAACTATCGTTTATTTGATTTTAAAATATTCACCGATATTATCGAAAAGAGAATGGGACAACTTCTAAGCCTTCAAGTTTTCACCACATATTGGGCATTTGCAACTTTACCAAATGTGCTAGAGCCGAATATATGCCCAACAACGATAGCTCGATAGTGGCAGCCATATTGTAGAGCTGAATTTACCACTGTCAATATTCTGTTTTTGAGAGGGATAATACATATTGTTTATAGAGGGGGATAATGCTGTATGTGATGTTAAATAAATCCAATAGGAATCAAGTATGTACAATAGATGGTTCATGTCCTAGAGGCAATTTCCCTTGTGGATCCTGTAAGAACTGTGCCACTATCATGAAAGGAACTTCAATAATTTTTAATGAAATAACACATCACCATAGAAATTTGGTAAATTGTAGGACTAGAAATGTAATCTACTTAATAATATGTCCTTGCAACAAAGGCTACATTGGAGAGACCTCAGGAGAAGTAAGATTAAGACTAAATGAACATAAATCTGCGATTCGAATAAGGCGCCAGAATGCCCCCTTAGTAGAACATTGGACCGAAACAGCACACGGAGTTGATGAACTCAAGTGGTGTATCATTGAGGTAGTTCAAACAAATGCAAGAGGAGGAGATCTGACAATAAAAAGAAAAAAGAGGGAACAATATTACATGTCAAAATTTAATACATATAGATGCGGATTAAACAGCAAGGAGGAATGGGACCGAATTATTTAACATCACATACAGCATTACCCCCTCTATAAACAATATGTATTATCCCTCTCAAAAACAGAATATTGACAATGGTAAATTCAGCTCTACAATATGGCTGCCACTATCGAGCTATCGTTGTTGGGCATATATTCGGCTCTAGCACATTTGGTAAAGTTGCAAATGCCCAATATGCGGTGAAAACTTGAAGGCTTAGAAGTTGTCCCATTCTCTTTTCGATAATATCGGTGAATATTTTAAAATCAAATAAACGATAATTGCAATATACAAAAAATGTCTTTGAAGTTGTAATATTATCCCAAAAAAAGTTCAAAAGGGCTGTTAATGGCTAAATAGAAATACTATGTTGTATCGAGTTGTATATGCTTTTATAAGATGGGACA
Source organism: Calotriton arnoldi (assembly GCA_963921515.1). NCBI lineage: Eukaryota > Metazoa > Chordata > Amphibia > Caudata > Salamandridae > Calotriton > Calotriton arnoldi. Next base: position 423,887 of record CAWUFW010002484.1, read on the forward strand.
AGCAAACAAACACTCAAAATCAGGGTATTTTGCACATTACAAAATGGCTGCCGTTTATAAAAATCACACATTTTTTTTTGAAGTTGTAATATTATCCAAAAATAAGTTCAAAAGGGCTGTTAATGTCTAAATAGAATTACTATGTTGTAGCGAGTTGTATATGCTTTTAGAAGATGGTACAAGCAAACAAACACTCGAAATCAGGGTATTTTGCACATTAAAAAATGGCCGCCGTAATATCAAGACAATACTCTGTATTCCACCCTACTCCATGTCATTGGAAAACAGGTGGACCTATTTAGCAAATTAAGACTGATTAAGAGGGAGTATATAAGGAGCCCAAAACACACTGCCTTTAGACTCGAATTGGCAGACCAGCAAGACGGATGCTTGCTTTCCAGCTACAAATCCGGTAAGAGAAATCGCAGGGATAATGCTAGTTCTGAGGCGGGTACCTCATAATGGCCAGGTTTAGGTAGAATTATCTAAACTCTTCAAATCTTTTTAATAAGGACTTGTTTCCAAAAGAACAAGGTTCTTTGTAAATAAAATTCCCTTTTGAACTAGCTTTTAATGGGATAAAACCTTGGGAAACTAAATGATAAACTGGCCAATGACTAAGTAGTCACCTTGATGTTATCCCTACAGAAATACTTCTGGACCAGAATTGTATTAACTGGAACCAGTAACCCTAAAGAAAAAGAGGTGTTGGATTCAATCTACAAGGTTTTGCCTTAAAGGTGAGATTATAGACATTTGAGTTTGAAATATAAAGGAGTAAGTGTCTTATAGTATACCAGAGCCATTAATTTAATTAATTCCCTACATGTAAATACCCGAAACCAAGAGGGATCTTATGATATAAAAATCATTGGTGAATAGTCCTATGGAAGGGTGATTGATGAATCCCTGTTTATATGGACAGAAACAGGCGAGAGACTAAGTAATGAGAAAGCCCTGTTCACAACACGCATATAGTGGTAAGTCTTTCTATGCAGTCTCTGATCTTGCCACATGATACCATATCCTTAGAAGGGTTTTATACTTATGAAATATCCTTTTCTCACAGTATAATTTCACCCCATTACCTGAGCGAGAACCTGATGAAAAATTGACTCAACACCTCCTTGAAGATAAATAGGAGTTGACATCTAACCTGACAGGTAGATAACAAACATACCTATCACAGGTTTAAACATGGACAGATTCGAAAACTATGTTTAACAAATTCAAGGCCCACATATGTTTCATGCAATAGTGGATTGATTTCTGGGTTGCTAAATAATAAATAAAAAATCATGAATGATGTAACGAAGGAATGTTTGGATATTAAAAATAAGCCTCTGCATATCTAATAAAGTTTTTATATTTTGTTTAGATTTTAAACATTGAATTATTGTCCTGAAGAAGGTGATGATCCACCTTTACACCGAAACGCCGCATCGACAGTTGTTCTTTTCATTGTACACATTGTACTTTTTTAAAATGATGAATGTATGTTTTTAAACATAAATGTTTTTATTTATTTTGCATAAACATTTGATAACATAAACTATACAACTATTTGAATAAAAGATAATTGAAAATACATTCCTTCGAATATTCATTTTTATGTTTGAATTTTCATTATAGATGTTTTTTTGCACATGACTGTAATATTTAGCAACCTGGAAAAAATTGCTTTGGTTTATGTGATTTCTGTGTATGGCCTTGACTAATGAATGAATAGGATCTAGATGTCCTTTTTTTAGAACAAAAGGAAAAGGGAATTCTGTTTGTGTTTTTACATACATACTCATCCCTTTTCTAAGTACTAGGGTATCTCCCAAAAACCTTTGTGATTCCATGCAATTTACCCCTGCCAACAAGTGGTAAAGTGTGTGTGCTTATACATCCCTAGTTTATGGAATTACAGGTACCCAGGATCTCTAAATGAAATGATACTAGTGGGATGCAGCACTCGTGCACCCATTAAAGCAGCCCTGTAAAACATGTTTTCGGCGTGCTCCAGCAGCCTTTGTGTGCAGTTTTAAAACTGCCATTTCGACCCGACAAAATAAGCCTTTTGCTAGGCCGAAATCATCTTTTTTTAATTCTTATAAGTAATCCAAAAGTTAGGCCCTAGATGTTCATGAGGCAGGGTGCTTGGTATTTAAAATGTAGGACATTTATATTTAAAGCTTTACATGTCCTGGCAGTGAAAAACCTCCAAGGTGTTTTTTTCACTGTGCCAAGGCTGGCTCTTCTGCATAGAAAAGCACTGGGTTACATTATAACAACCTACAATGCATATCTACAGTTTGGGACAAGCTAGAAAAATGATTCAAAGGCTCATTGTAATAGGAATTGAAATTCAAACCTAATGGTCAAGTAGGATTTTAAATTACTATTTTGAAAATGTCACTTTTACAAAGTTGACATTTTACTGCCTTTTTGCCAGTGTCCAGGGTTGCCTGACTGTTAATGGCTCTTCTGTGGTGTGATGTGTATTGCTCCCAGACAGTGGACAAAGGACCTGTGGAGAGGTATGAGTTTTCTTGACAGGATGGCTGGGGAGCCGCTGTTCACTGGGCCCTGATTTCACTTCAAAGGTTAACCTGGGGGCTGCACTCAGCCCTTCCCAACTTCTGAAGAAGCCTACTATGTCATTGGCAGATGCCTCCCACACATGGGCCTCCCTGCCCTTTGTTTCACTGACCAGGCTGGAGCCAAACCCAGGGGAAAGGAAAGAACTGACCAGAACCAGTTTTAGACTTAGAGATGGGGAGGTTTCCCACGCACAGGATGGTAGTGAGTATAAAAGTGGCATCCCTAAAACCTGAAACGAAAACACTCAGAAGGAGGACGGCCATGCTGCCTGAAAAAGGAATAGTGGACCTACTTGCCTTGAACCCAGGACACCAGATATTATTCCAAGAGTCAGTAAGCTTACCTCCTGTTTGAGCTACTAGGACACAATAAGCTTCTAGAGGCCTTTTCTGCTTTCCAGCTGACCAAGATCCAACTGGACCTGACCTGGTCCCCTCTGCTGACCTCTGTGGGAGTGAGTCCTGACCCTCAAGTATTGTCCTCAATATTCTGGACCCTCGGCTGAAGGATTGTCTCAGTGCAGATGAGGTTCTGCATTTGCAATCTCAAGAAATATGGTGTCCTGGCTTTTAAACAGTCTTGAGCCACCTGAGTTGGAGAGGAGCTCTTGAGATATGACGGCTTGGTGTCATGTATAGCTGCGTGAGTGGGGTAACTGAGTTTGAACTGGATTCTAGTCATAATTGGAAGCCAGGGGAGATTGAGTTGTTTTGAAGTGATTTTCTCGAATTTTCAAGCTGAGGTGAGAAGACTGGCTGCTGAGTGCAACATTGCTTTAAATAGGGCAATGGATGGTTGGTTGTCTCCTAATTTAGCTACCACCAAGGTGCGAATGACTGTTTCAGGTGCTGATATTTTCAGGATGTGGACATTCTGTAAATTAGAGTGCTAACATGCATTAGGGTATATTGAACAGTGAGCCAAATGAATATTGTAGCATGTGAATATGCAGTTTACCAGCATTGCAGGTACCATATTAGATTTGGCAATCATGCAGCAGGAATGACCTGTGTGATGGCTTGTGAGCCTGAGCCATCCTCCTGCTCAGACAACACTCACCAGGCTTTAGCAGGTGCTCCTGATTTAGGGTGCAAGTCCCACCAAGTTTCTACAATGGTTACAAAGACATATTTAACAGTCTGTAAGGTGATGATAGAACTAACCATTTTAATAATGTTGGTATCAATTTCCACAGTACCCGTAAGATAAAGTTAAGCCTGGAGGTTATTGGGGACAGAATGTATCTCACAGCAGTCATTAGTCATGTAGTCAGAGTCTTCTCTATCTGCTTCTTCATCATCCTTGCCCTTTCCATGCGTTTTGAGCTCTGGGATAGCAGGAAATTAAGAAGAATTAAGAAGGTAATATAAACCTCAAAGGTCATCCACCAAGAGTTTGGAGCATTAGAGTCATTATCTCTGCAACCCAGCCTTTTCCTACCTTCCATAAATTGAATTTCCTACCCATATGACAGGGACTAGTACTTCAGCTGACATGGCAGGATCACCTTTGGTGAAGCTGCCTAATGCCAGCCCCGCATCCATGCGATGGTGGCATGACTGACCGATCACATTATATTACATTTGTCATAGATGAACCCCTAGAGAAAGCCCAACAGAGGTGTTTGTTTTTGAAAGATGTTCAGTTAATATTCCTGACACATTGGACAATTTCTTCCACCTTGTGTGAAACCGTGATCTCTTTTTCTTCCATAGAACTTGTGTGAAATACAAGAGGTTCCAGTCAGGAAAAAGCACTGTGAACATGGCATCAAAAGCCCCATCGCAAATCGGTTATGCTTTCTAATGCTGTCAAGATAGTGATTTTTCAGCCATGGCATGCTGTGTTTCTGGCAGGGGACCTAGCAGAGGTTCTGACATTGGAAACACCGTTTCTCACCCACCTCTCAAAGAGGCATTGGATCAAGGAGGTAGGCAAGCAAGATATAGACCTATTTTCAGCTGAAGTCCTGTTCCTCTCACCTCTAAATGAAGAGTTAGAAGCTTTACATTTCAGAGTGCTTTTAACTATGCTTGTGAAGAAGGATGATGCCACCTTCCCTCCTTCTCTGCTTGCTATTATCTTTGGTCTAGGGCAGGCAAGAATTTTGTGCTGGGTGAAAACTAAGCGGTTCCCTCTGAGGCATTTTTCATCCCTCTTTTTCTTTACCAGTTTTGTGACATAGGAATCTGGTGATGTGTAGACACATCTCCCAATGCTCTCTTCCCATTTCCTTACATAGCTGTGACATTGGGGAGAACAAGTGAAATCTATTATTGTTTATTAGGATAAGCCATCGGTGCACACATTCTGAACAACCCTGCTAAGATGTGCAAAACACTTCAAAAGTCCTCAGCTAAAGTTCTAGATGGAATAAGAAGGCATTTCCTATTCGGGCCATGTGTATCAACTACAAACCATAGTGCCAGGGGCCAGCTCTGACATCTGAGCAAATCCCTTGCAGCAGGTCTGTGTGCTGTAAGAGTATGTGTTTGCCTCAACGGAATCATTGGTACACATGGTGTCACCTACTCATACAACTCCTTGCCAAAGGGGGTACAAAGTCCAAGAGCTACCAAGGTAAATTGGGAAAATATATTTTGCTTCATCAATTGTTTTCTTGACTCTTACCTCAATGACTTAGCTATAGCTATCACAAGTATCAAAGTAACTTCTAAGTTTTAGAACAACCCCCGCCTTAAATCCAGTGTATGGTTCTGCCACGTGGATTTGGATTTCTAAGATGTTGCAATGCTAAACAGCTGTCAGAAGAAAAGACACAAATCCAATTTTAAACTCCAGTAAAAAGGCTTCTTATTCAACAATTGTTGCTGTTGAACCAGAACCTGAGTGAAATTCAGCCATCGATACTGAAAAACCTGCATGGCTGTATGTACAACAATGGAAATTGTGTCAAGATCAAAACAACGTTTTAACTCAAGGAGTCCACACAATGTTGAACTTCTAGAGGAGCACTCAAATTTTGACTGAGGAAAAAGCAACTAAAGGACCTTTTCACATATTTATTTCTGTGTGCAAGTGAGATATACTATGTGAAACAGTCTGAATCTCTGCATGTGAAGTTGACAAGTACTTTAAAACGGCAGTTTCTGTGCTAGGGTGTCACTTACAGATGCTAAATTTACATTGCATCTGAGGGTTTTCCATAATCTGTAGTCTCACCCACTAGGTTAGTTTCAGGGGGTTGTCACGAAAATGCAATGCAAATAATGTACCAGCCAATAGTTGTACTTTGTAGGCAGCTATAGGTGTTTGAAATTTCGTCTCAATATTTATTTGCACTTTATTACATCGGAATGATCAAGGGATAAGTGCTTCATTTAGGGTGGGAAGTGCACCAGCATTTTTCACTTTTACAGAAAATGCAACTAACTAATTTTTATAGACGATGATTTTTCCAAATAAGAACGAGAGATATGTGTTATAAAAAACATTTAAGACCTAACACGAGTAGATCTAAGAAAAAATGGCTTTCACAGGCATAAATTTACACAGATAAGTTTCATAAGTTTAGAAATGAGTAGAAGGTTGGCACATGCTTGAGAAATTTGGAAAATACATAACAGTCTGTCTAGGCATCTTTCGAGCTACCACCTCCTTGTTAATCGTGCTCCTTCTCTAAAGCACAACTTAGTGATTTTGGATAACTCAGCAAGAGAATCCATCCAACACAATCCAACTTCACTGTATAATTGGCAGTTTTATCTGTTGTTTGCAGCACTCAAGTTATTGTAAATTTCTCATCAACTCTTCAAGAAATCCTTTCTAGCGACCCCCAAATGTGGGTGGATTGACTGTAGATATTTGTCCCTGTCAACATTATATGTTCTAATAGAGAATTTTCGCACCTTGACGATTGTTTTTATTGTGTTTCATCCTCACTTGCACCCTACCCTGCGGGCTTTTAGCATCACATCCTGCTGTGTCTATTTTATGGATCATTTATTTTTATGAGAGCCAATTATGATATAGTTTATGTTTATTTTCTTTGGTTATAACATTGTATGATATATCTGCTATATTTGAACATATGCATATGTACATTAGATATTTTATTTCCTGACTAATTTGATGTTATTTATAATTCTCTGAATTCTGAAGTGAAGGTTTATTCTCAGCTCACTTCCACAAACAGTATTGCTTAACGTTTAAGGGACCAGCTCCTACCCTGCCCATCCTCCTTCTACCTGAATATCAAAACACTTTAAACACAAGGAGATGATGGACGGATTGCTGAAACTTTTCAGACACTCACCCCCAGTCACAGATCTGGGTTGTATCCAGCATCGTTCTTTAGCTCACTTCGCCACCTCAGTTCAGACACAGCTCTATACAAATCAGTCTTGACCCTGTGCCTCATGGGAACAGTCCAGCCCGAACTGCAAGCCAGGTCTTCCCTGAACCGGAAACAAGCATCCTGGGACCTGTTTCGGGGTAACACCCCTCTTCAGCCAGGCTAGCTTGAATCCAGTGGCAAAGTGAGCAAGGGACCCACGTCTGGGCATACACTGCCTACTTAGGGTGAACAAAGCAAGCACAAGGAGATGATGGACAGAGGGCTGAAACTTTTCAGACACTCACCCAAAGTCACAGATCTGGGTTGTATCCATCATCGTTCTTTAGCTCACTTCGCCACATCAGTTCAGACCCAGCTATATGCAAATCAGCCTTGACCCTGTGCATCATGGGAACAGTTCAGCCGAACTGCCAAGCCAGGTTTTCCCTAAACTGGAAATAAGCATCCTGGGACCGGTTTCAGGGTAACACCCCTCATCAGCCAGGCTAGCTTGCATCCAGTGGCAAAGTGAGCAAGGGTCCCACGTCTGGGCATAGATTGCCAACTTAGGGTGAACAAAGCAAACACAAGGAGATGATGTACGGAGTGCTGAAACTTTTCAGACACTCACCCCCAGTCACAGATCTGGGTTGAATCCATCATCGTTCTTTAGCTCACTTCGCCACCTCAGTTCAGACACATCTATATGCAAATCAGTCTTGACCCTGTGCCTCATGGGAACAGTCCAGCCCGAACTGCTAAGCTAGGTCTTCCCTGAACCGGAAACAAGCATCCTGGGGTGGGATTCGGGGTAACACCCCTCATCAACCAGGCTAGCTTGCATCCAGTGGCAAAGTGAGCAAGGGACCCAGGTTTGGGCATACCCTGCCAACTTAGGGTGAACAAAGTAAAAACTGGATGCAAGCTAGCCTGGCTGATGAGGGGTGTTACCCCGAAACCGGTCCCAGGATGCTTGTTTCCGGTTCAGGGAAGACCAGGTTTAGCAGTTCGGGCTGGACTGTTCCCATGAGGCACAGGGTCAAGACTGATTTGCATATAGCTGGGTCTGAACTGAGGTGGCGAAGTGAGCTAAAGAACGATGATAGAGTCAACCCAGATCTGTGACTGGGGGTGAGTGTCTGAAAAGTTTCAGCACTCCGTCCATCATCTCCTTGTGTTTGCGCTATCAAAACACTTCATCATGGAATTTTAATGTTCTGCCTTACACTGCCCATGCAGCTAAAGAAGACAAGTTATTTGTTATGATTTGCAGTCAGATAATTCTAACTTAGCTTGCTGTTGTCTGCTGGATTTAGAAGAAAGGACCTTTAAGACATCTCCCCCCAAGGCTCAGCCTGGGAGCAGTGCCTTTAACTGATGATGCAATCATAAAAAAACATAGCTTTCTCTGGACAAGGGAGCTGAAGCAACAGGATAATATGGTTTAACAAAACTAACAAAGAAAGCAGGATGACCCTTGTCTCGCAAGGACACTTCTTAAAAACATATTACTGTCAAATAAACAGGAAAAAAACACCTGTCAGTGCTTTCTTAGTATCTTTTCTTCGGGGCAATGGAACACACTCCAGTCAATGCTGGGGTGCACTTCTAATGTACAAAATTGAGCTTTGTAATGTCTTTAATTGGAATTTATCTTAGTGTGACAAGCTTTCAGAGCCCATTGAGCTTGTACATTTGTGGATAGGAATGGTTTTTTATATGGATGTACGCTGGAACAATGCAATGCCTATACCATGTATCCCCTTTCCCCTTTTCCACAAATACACCTTTACCACAAATACCTTTACAGCATGAGGTAAGCATATGGTATGGTAAGGTAAGTGAAACCTATATATATATATATATATATATATATATATATATATATATTGCCGCTCCGTTACACCTTACAGGAGCACTCCCAGACGGGTGCTGTGATCGCGGAGGTGTGTCTGCAGAAATATTAACGCTCCTTTTTCTTTCCATTTTCTGTCAAGAAAGAGCACTCACGAGGGTGAATTGCCATCCGTCTATTTTGGAGCAAACATACGCGTTTCGGCTTGTGCCTTCTTCCAATGAAGAAGGCACGAGCCGAAACGCGTCTGTTTGCTCCAAAATAAACGGATGGCAATTCACCCCCGTAAGTGCTCTTTCTTGACAGAAAAAGGAAAGAAAAAGGAGTGTTTATATATATATATAAATATATATATACTGAAAAAAAATATAGGTTTCAGGGACGTTATAGTTAGAAATTAGCATTTAAAAAACCTTAGAAATTCACTGAAAAAACCACAGGTTTCAGGGATGTTATAGTTAGTTGGACATTTCACTCATACAAAACCAGAGAAATTTGGCCGTTATAGTTAGTTGAGCTAGCTATAACTCGCACCCCCGCAATGCACTGCTGAGGACGTCACATATTACATCACTCATGACATGGTCAGTGGCATCACTGATGACATCACTGATGACATCTCAAATGACATCACTGATGACATCATCCAGTGACTGTGTGTTTCTGAAAAGTTTAAGTATGTTTTATATATATATATATATATATATATATATATATATATATATATATATATATATATATATATATATATATGCTAGGGTGTATTGAAGAATGAGTGGGTGTATGAGTGTCTGAATGGATGATTTAGTAGGTGCATGACTGACTGTATAAGTGAGTGATTAAATGTGTTTAACTGAATGTATGGGTTAGTGACTAATCTGTGTGAATGTCTGTATCAGTCTGTCAGTTGGTGTGTAAGTGGCTGCATGGGTTGGCGAGTAGCTTAATGAGTGTCTATATACATTATTGATTGGTTATCTGAGTACCTGCATGGGTGCCTGAGTGTCTGTGTGGGTGGGTGGGGGGTGTGTGACTCCCTGCATGGATGTGTGAGTGGGTGATTCATTGGGTGTATGGGTTCAAGAGTGCAACTGTGAGGGGCTGTATCAGTGTGTGTGTGTATGGCTGTGTTGTGAGTGTATGGATGTCTCAGTGTTACATGTGTGAGTAACTACATATGTGAAAGGTAGTATATGTGAGTGTTGGAGTATATAAGTGACTATGTGAGAGTGAGTGATTGTGAGAGTGGCTGTATGGATAAGGGTGTGCTTGTGTCAGTGATTGTATAAGAGAGTAAGTATGTGTTAGTATCTGTATGAATAAGTGAGGTGGTGTGTGTATAACTGTATAGGTGAGTAAATGAGACTGTGATTGATTCTTTGCACGACTGACTTGGTGTGTGAGTAACTCTATGGGTGAGTGGTGGTGTGTGAGTGTCTGTATGGGTATATGAGTGCATATGATAGTGGCTGTATTGATGAGTGACTGCATGTATGAGTGATTGTATGGGTGAGTGAGTGGATGTGTGTGTAGACCTAGGAATCAGTGAGTGGGTATGTACTAACTGGTATTGGTGTGTCTATGGTTTCGAGAATGGTAGTCTGTATTTTAGAGTGGATGTATCAAAGGTTATATTAGGGTGTGAGGAGGTGCATCTGATGATCATGTGGATGATGTCATCAGTGATGTCACCGACCATGTCATGAGTGATGTAATATGTGACGTCATCAGCAGTGCATTGCGGGGGCACGAGTTATAGATAGCTCAACTAACTATAACGGGCGAATTTCTCTGGTTTTGTGCCAGTGAAATGTCCAACTAACTATAACGTCCCTGAAACCTGTGGTTTTTTCAGTGAATTTCTAAGGTTTTTTAAATGTTAATTTCTAACTATAACGTCCCTGAAACCTATTGTTTTTTTCAGTGAATTTCAAAGGTTTTTTAACTGCTAATTCCTAACTATAACGTCCCTGAAACCTCTGTTTTTTTCGGTGAATTTCTAAGTTTTTTTAATTGCTAATTTCTAAATATGCCTACATGGGTAGGACATGTGCAGAAAGAGGAAGAAAGGTGCAGAAAGAAGCAAGAGAAGTGCAGAAAGAGGCTACAGAAGTCCAGGAAGAGGAAGAAAGGTACAAAAAGAAGCAAGAGAAGTGCAGAAAGAAGCAACAGAGGTGCAGAAAGAGGCCTACTTCGACTGTACCTTTCCACAGACTCATACAAAGTAGCCTAATCACTAAACCTTCTCCCATGATGTCTTAAACCTCACTTTTCTCTTGAAGGTTCACTATTCATCGACTGTTCAGAATGTTAGGCCTACCAAATGTAAAACAGCAATCCTAACTATATCATTGTTGTAAGTCTGACCAAGTTTGTGAAGGTATGCATGCGTGTGTCTCTGCTTTTACTTGGTGACATGTTACATAAAAATAAACATACAAAAACTTGAATATCCATGTTTCGAACAGCATACTCTGTAAATTTGTGTACAAGAAGGTGCATGTATTTCTTTCTGCTCCTAATACAGGGAACATGCATATTCAATAGTACATTTGAGGGGCTCTATAACACCTATATACATAACACATGTCTGCCTGTGTAACCGAATGACAGCAGAACTAACAAAATTTGACCAGCTATAAGAGAAGCTACCCGCTTTTTAAGCTACCATCTTCAGATCCATAACACATGTGAGAATACATGTACAAGTAGACATGTACCTCAGTCACGAGAGCACGCAGACCTTTAAACTTAACAGCTTGCACTTCCCATTTCAATATAGAAACAGGCAAGAGAAGTACAGAAAGAAGCAAGAGAAGTGTAGAAAAAAACAAGAGAGATGCAGAAAGAGTAAGAAATGTGCAGAAAGAGGCAAGAGAAGTGCAGAAAAAGGCAAGAGAAGTGTAGAAAGAGACAAGAGAAGTGCAGAAAGAGGCAAGAGAGGAGCAGAAAGAGGCAAGAGAGATGCAGAAACGGGAAAGAGAACTGCAGAAAGAGGCAAGAGAGTTGCAGAAACAGGCAAGAGAGGTGCAGAAAGAGGCGAGAGGTGCAGAAACAGGCAAGAGAGGTACAGAAAGAGGGAACAGGGGTGCAGAAAGAGGCAAGAGAACTGCAGAAAGAGGCAAAGAGGTACAGAAAGAGACAACAGAGGTACACAAAGAGACATGAGAGGTGCAGAAAGAGGCAACAGGGGTGCAGAAAGAGGCAACAGGGGTGCAGAAAGAAGCAAGAGGAGCAGAAAGAAGCAAGAGAAGTGCAGAAAGAAGCAACAGAGGTGCAGAAAGAGGCAAGATGGTTGCAGAAAGAGGCAAGAGAAGTCCAGAAAGAAGCAAGAGAAATGTAGTAAGAGGCAAGAGAAGTGCATAAAAAGGCAAGAGAAGTGCAGAAAGAAGCAAGAGAAGCGCAGAAAGAGGACAGAGAAGTGCAGAAAGAGGCATGAGAAGTGCAGAAAGAAGCAAGAGATGCACAGAAAAAAGCAAAACAGGTGCAGAAAGAGGCAAGAGAACTGCAGAAAGAACCAACAGAGGTGCAGACAGAGGCAAGAGGGGTGCTGAAAGAAGCAAGAGAAGTGCAGAAAGAACCAACAGAGGTACAGAAAGAGGCAAGAGAACTGTAGAAAGTGGGAAGAGAGGTGCAGAAGGAGGCATGAGAGGTGCAAAAAGAGGGAAGAGGGGTACAGAAAGACGCAAGAGGGGTGCAGAAAGAAGCAAGAGCGGTGCAGAAACAAGCAAGAGAAGTGCAGAAAGAAGCAACAGAGGTGCAGAAAGAGGCAAGAGGGGTGCAGAAAGAGGCAAGAGAAATGTAGAAAGAGGCAAGAGAAGTAGACAAAAAGGCAAGAGAAGTGCAGAAAGAAGCCGGAGAAGTGCAGAAGGAAGCAACAGAGGTGCAGAAAGAGGCAAGAGGGGTGCAGAAAGAGGCAAGAGAAATATAGAAAGAGGCAAGAGAAGTGCAGAAAAAGGCAAGAGAAGTGCAGAAAGAGACCGGAGAAGTACAGAAGGAAGCAAGAGAAGCAGAGAAAGAAGCAAGAGAAGTGCAGAAAGAAGCAAGAGAAGTGCAGAAAAAAGCAAAACAGGTGCAGAAAGAGGCAAGAGAACTGCAGAAAGAACCAACAGAGGTGCAGAAAGAGGCAAGAGGGGTGCTGAAAGAAGCAACAGAAGTGCAGAAAGAAGCAACAGAGGTACAGAAAGAGGCAAAAGAACGGTAGAAAGTAGGAAGAGAGGTACAGAAGGAGGCAAGAGAGGTGCAGAAAGAGGGAAGAAGGGTGCAGAAAGACGCAAGAGGAGTGCAGAAAGAAGTAAGAGAGGTACAGAAAGAACCAACAGAGGTGCAGAAAGAGGCAATAGAAGTGCAGAAAGAGGCCGGAGAAGTGCAGAAGGAAGCAAGAGAAGCGCAGAAAGAAGCAAGAGAAGCGTAGAAAGAAGCAAGAGAAGTGCAGAAAGAGGCAAGAGATGCGCAGAAAAAGGCAAGAGAGGTGCAGAAAGAGGCAAGAGAACTGCAAAAAGAACCAACATTGGTGCAGACAGAGTCAAGAGGGGTGGTGAAAAAGGCAGGAGAAGTGCAGAAAGAAGCAACAGAGGTGCAGAAAGAGGCAAGAGAACTATAGAAAGAGACAAGAGAGGTGCAGAAGGAGGCAAGAGAGGTGCAGAAAGAGGGAAGAGGGGTGCAGAAAGACGCAAGAGGGGTGAAGACAGAATCAAGAGAGGTGCAGAAAGAGACAAGAGAAGCCCAGAAACAAGCAACAGAAATGTAGAAAGAGGCAAGAGAAGTGCAGAAAGAGGCAAGAGAGGTACAGAAAGTGGAAGGAGGGGTGCAGAAAGAAACAAAAGACGTACAGAAAGAAGGAACAGAGGTGCAGAAAGAGGCAGGAGGGGTGCAGAAAAAAGCACAAGAGGTGTAAATAGAAGCAAGATAAGTGCAGAAAGAAGCAACAGCGGGGCAGAAAGTGGCAAGAGGGGTGCAGAAAGAGGCAAGAGAAGTACAGAAAGAACCAACAGAGGTGCAGAAAGAGACAAGAGAGGTGCATAAAGAGGCAAGAGACATAGAGAAACAGGCAAGAGAGGTACAGAAAGAGGGAACAAGGGTGCAGAAAGAGGCAAGCGAGGTGCAGAAAGAGCGAAAAGGGATGTAGAAAGAGGTAAGAGTGGTGCAGAAAGAAGCAACTGAGGTGCAGAAAGAAGCAACAGAAGTGATGAAAGAGACAAGAGAGTTGCAGAAACAGGCAAAAGAAGTGCAGAAAGATGCAAGAGAAGTGTTGAAAGAAGCAACAGAGGTGCAGAAAGTAGCAAGAGACGTGATGAAACAGACAAGAGAGTTGCAAAAAGAAACAAGAAAGGTGCAGAAAAAAGGAAGAGAAGTGCAGAAAGAGGATAGACAGATGCAGAAAGAGGCAGGAGAGGTGCAGAAAGAGGCAAGTGAGGTGTAGAAAGAGGGAAGAGGGGTGCAGAAAGAGAGAAGAGGGGTGCAGAAAGAGACAAGGGGGGTGCAGAAAGAAGCAAGAGAGGTACAGAAAGAAGCAAGAGAAGTACAGAAATAAGCACAACTGGTGCAGAAAGAGGCAAGAAGGGTGCAGAAACAGGCAAGAAAGTTGCACAAACAGGCAAACAAGATGCAGAAAGATGGAACAGGGGTGCAGACTGAGGCAAGAGAGGTACAGAAATAGGGAAGTGCACAAAGAAGCAACAGAGGTGCAGAAGGAGGCAAGAGAACTGCAGAAACAGGCAAGAAAGTTGCACAAACAGGCAAACAAGATGCAGAAAGATGGAACAGGGGTGCAGACTGAGGCAAGAGAGGTACAGAAATAGGGAAGAGGGGTGCAGAAAGAGGCAAGAGGGGTGCAGAAAGAGGCAAGAGGTGTAGAAAGAAGCAAGAGAAGTGCAGAAAGAACCAACAGAGGTATAGAAAGAGGCAAGAGAAGTGCAGAAAGAGGCAAGAGAAGTGCAGAAAGAAGCAACAGAGGTGCAGAAAGAGGCAAGAGAACTGCAGAAAGAGGGAACAGGGGTGCAGAAAGAGGCAAGAGAGGTGCAGAAAGAGGGAACAGGGGTGCAGAAACAGGGAAGAGGGGTGCAGAAAAAGCAAGAGAGTTGTAGAAAGAAGCAAGAGAAGTGCAGAAAGAACCACCAGAGGTGCAGAAAGAGGCAAGAGGGGTACAGAAAGAGGCAAGAGAAGTGCAGAAAGAACCAACAGAGGTGCAGAAAGAGGCAAGAGAGATGCATAAAGAGGCAAGAGGGGTACAGAAACAGGCAAGAGAGGTGCAGAAAGAGGGAACAGGGGTGCAGAAAGAGGCAAGAGAGGTGCAGAAAGAGCAAAGAGGGGTGTAGAAAGAGGTAAGAGGGGTGCAGAAAGAAGCAACATAGGTGCAGAAAGAAGCAAGAGAAGTGATGAAAGAGAAGAGAGTTGCAGAAACAGGCAAAAGAAGTGCAGAAAGATGCAAGAGAAATGCTGAAAGAAGCAACAGAGGTGCAGAAAGAAGCAAGAGAAGTGATGAAACAGACAAGAGAGTTGCAAAAGAGGCAAGACTGGTGCAGACAGAGGCAAGAGGGGTGCAGAAAGAGGGAAGAGAAGTGCAGAAAGAGGGAAGAGACGTGCAGAAAGAAGGAAGGGGGTACAGAAAGAGGCAAGAGGGGTGCAGAAAGAAGCAACGGAGGTGCAGAAAGAGGGATGAGGGGTGGAAAAAGGGCAATAGAACTGGAGAAAGAAGAAACAGATGCAAATAGGGGAACAGGGGTGGAGAAAGTGGCAAGAGGGGTGCAGAAAGAAGCAAGAGAGGTGCAGAAAGAAACAAAAGAAGCGCAGAAGAAGGAACAGAGGTGCAGAAAGAGGCAAGCGGGGTACAGAAAGAGGGAAGAGGGATACAGAAAGAAGCATGAGTGGTGCAGAAAGAAGCAAGAGAGGTGTAGAAAGAAGCAAGAGGAGTACAGAAAAAAGCAATAGAGGTGCAGAAAGAGGCAAGAGGGATGCAAAAAGAGGGAAGAGGGGAGCAGAAAGAGGCACAAGGGGTGCAGAAAGAAACAAGAGACATGCAGAAAGAAGTACAGAAAGAGGGAACAAAGATGCAGAAAGAGGCAACAGGGGTGAAGAAAGAGGGAAGAGGGGTGAAGAAAGAGGCAAGGGGTGCAGTAAGAAGCAAGAGAGCTGCAGAAAGAAACAAAAGAAGTGCAGAAAGAAGGAACAGGGGTGCAGAAAGAGGCAAGAGGGGTGCAGAAAGAGGCAAAAGGGATGCAGAAAGAAGCAAGAGGTGCAGAAAGAAACAATAGAAGTGAAGAAAGAAGGAACAGAGGTGCAGAAAGAGGCAAGAGGGGTGCAGAAAGAAACAAAAGAAGTGCAGAAAGAAGCAACAGGTGCAGAAAGAGGCAAGAGGAGTGCAGAAAGAGGGATGAGGGGTGCAGAAAGAGGCACGAGGGGTGCAGAAAGAAGCAAGAGAGATGCAGAAAGAAGCAATAGAAATGCAGAAAGAAGCAATAGAGATGCAGAAAGGGGGAAGTGGGGTGGAGAAAGAGGCAAGAGGGATACTGAAAGAAACAAGAGAGGTACAGAAAGAAACAAAAGAAGTGCAGAAAGAAGGAACAGAGGAGCAGAAAGAGGCAAGAGGGGTGCAGAAAGAGGGAAGAGGGGTGTGAAAGAGGCACGGGGTGTAGAAAGAAGCAAGAGGCGTGCAGAAAGAAGCAAGAGAGTTGCAGAAAGAAACAAAAGAAGTACAGAAAGAAGGAACAGAGGTGCAGAGAGTGGCAAGGGAGGTGCAGAAAGAGGTTCAGAAAGCAGAAGAGATTTGCAGAAAGAGGCAAGAGAAGTGCAGAAAAAGAAATTAAGGTGCAGAAAGAAGCAACAGAAATGCAGAAAGAGGCAAGAGAGGCGCAGAAAGAAGCAAGAGTGGCTTGCACACTATTAGTACCAATTTAACACCCACATTTAGCAATAAGTAACAGTTGACCATTCTAGGTTTGCAAAGGACCTTCCACCACACTGTAACACTTGTAGCTGCATTTTTGGTACGTTTGAGCCGTTTGAGCTAGAAACAAGGTTTTTTTTTTCAAATCTGCAGATTAGGCAGCAGATGATGGATTATGTGGCTAATGCGGAAAATGTATAACTGTGCGACCGTCGTTGCAGCCAAACACTCACATAATTCCAGTGGCCCTGCTCATACCTCTGACTAGGTCCAGAAGTGCTCCTCAGTGATTCCTTCTTTTTTTTTGTCTCATTGAGTTAATAATTTAGCTTCTATGGAAACGAGGAAGACTAAACCTGAGGTTACCACTCCACAACACAGACTACCATGCCACATAATCCCTCTCCATAACACATAATCCCACTCTACATAATTCCTATACACTAAATATCACATACTTTCTATCCACATAATTTCACTGCACAACATACCACATAATTCCACTACACACAACGTACATCCACTCAACTCCCAAAAACATTAGTAAAAAACTTTTACATTTACAGCGCCAATAGCTCTAACTCTTGCAAATGCGAGACCTATTACATTACAAATGCTTCTTTAACTGGTAGTCCCGCTTGCAGAGTGGTGGAGAAAGGGGACTGGGCCTCCAACCAGTGCTCAGGAATTCCGCTGCGTAGGACTTACAGGAGGTACCAGGAGCGCTTCTTGGCCCCCAAAGTCCCTCAGGAGTAAAGTGGACTTCATCCCCCAACCCGTAGTGTGCCAGGAGGTGCATTTGCAGATTGGTGGAGAAAGGGGGGCATGGCCTCCGAAGACCTCTTAGCAATCCCACTGTGTGGGACTTATCTGAGATAACAGGAGGGGTAGTTGGCTCCCAAGGACAACCTTGGGGGCCAACTACCCCTCGTAATACCTCCAGTAAGTCCCACACAGCAGCATTGGTAAGTTCTCATAGCAGGCCATGCCCCCTTTGACCACTAGCCTGCAAACGCGCTCCCTGGCGCGCTCTTTGATAGGGATTAAAGTCCCCTTCACTGCTGGGCTTCCTTAGGGGCCAACTAGCCTACCTTATACCTCCAGTAAGCCCCAGATAGTGGGATTGCAGAGAGGTGGACACAGGCCACGCCCCCTTTCTACACCACACTGCAAACGTACCTCCTGGCAATCTCTTGGTTAGGGGATGAAGTCCCCTTGCCTCCTGAGGGTCCCTGGGGGCCAACTAGCCCTCCTGTTATCTCTAGTAAGCCCCACACAGCTGAATTGCTGAGAGTGGTCCGAGGCCATGCACCCTTTTTACACCACTCTGCAAACGCGCCTCCTGGCGCACTGCTGCTCGGGGGATGAAGTCCACTTTAGTCCTGAGTTCCTCAGGACACAAGAGGACCTCATCGCCCCACCAGCAGTGCGCCAAGAGGTGCATTTGCAGAGTGGTGCAAAAAGGGGCGTGGCCTCGGAACCCTTCTCAGCAATCCCACTGTGTGGGGCTTACTGGAGGTACCTGGTGGGCTAGTTGGCCCCCAGGGACTCTCAGGATTCAAGGGGACTTAATCCCCCAACTTAGAACGCGCCAGGAGATGCTTTTGCCATGTGGTGCAGGGAGGGGGCGGGGCCACCGGCGAGATGCTGTTTTTTTTTTTTTTTTTTTTTTATAATTTTATTGGTTTATTCTGCAAACAAACATTTCCAGCAAGTGGTTCCAGTATAGCAATATTGTTTGAAGCATAATCATACACATTACAGAGGAAAAAGAAAATGCATAGGTGGTGACAGCATTAGAGGCACATAAGCCTTACGATAAAACATTCAAATGAAACCGTATCACTCCCGCGAAATTTTCCCCCAGCCTGAGGGTGAAATGTGATCTAGCATTACAGACTCTTGGCACTGAGCACAGCGACATCTAAAATGCAAATGCCCTGTAACGTGTGTCCTAACATAATGCTCCTATTGAGATTGCGGATTGGGGTCTGCAGCGGGTGAAGGTGGATGTTCAAGTAGGTACGTGGTGAGGGGGGCCCATATATCATGAGGTCTGGAGGAAACAGGAATTAATTCAGAGTAGGTGTTTAGTTGTTCCTGCCACAAAATCATGTCACTCAACCAGTCCTTAAATTTCGGCGCCCTGCCCCATCTGCAAGCCACTTTTCGTCTGGCTAATAGTATACTAAATGTTACAAATCTGCGCTGTGCTCCAGGTATCGCCTCCGTGCAGCCCAGTAATGCCAGCAACGGGGACATCGGTATGTCTAGGATGGTCATGTGTTGCAGTGCCGCAAACACCTGCTGCCAATACGAATGCACTTCACCACAGTCCCATGCCAGATGATAGAAATCAGCGTTGTCCGTCTTACACCTATCACATCGGGCATTGTCCCGTAACCCATATCGGTGTAGCCTGGCAGGGGTGTAATATAAACGGTGTAAAAATTTATAATGTGTGATGTGTAACCTGCTATTCGAGGAGACCAGCTTAGTCTGTTGACAGCAATAGTCCCACTGCTGATCAGTAATGTCATACCCCAGTTCAGCACCCCACCTGGCACGTGCCGGGCAGGGGGTGTATTCCATTTCAGTATATACGCTGTGATACAAAGTGGAAACTAGGTGGGAGGCGTCTGCAGTACGCAACATGTGATGCAGCGGGCCTAACGTGGGAGGTTCCATAGGGTACGATGGCGTGTGTTCCCGTAGTCCCTGTCTTAGTCGCACATATAGAAAGTGGTCCATAGGGGATGGCTGGGATGCCTGAAATAACTGTGATATGTCCCTGAACTTCCCATTGAGATAGAGGTCTCCCCAGCAGCTGATGTTACCCTTAGATTTGGTCTTGGCAAATATTCCTTCTTGAAGTAATGGCATTTTGGGGTGATATGTGAGTGGGAGCAACGGAGAATAAAGCATCGATGTCTTAAGTACATGTGAGAGGTGGTGCCAGGCTTTAATAGTACAATCAACGGAAGAAGGTCCCTCTGGCCGGTTCACCGGGATTGACATGATAACCCCATCCAGCGGGATTGGGTGTGCCAGCCAATGTTCCATAGCTACTTGAGGGGTGTATCTGGGGGGGTGAAACCAATAATGTGCAAAGTGCGCCTGGGCACATAAGTAATACAATTCAAAATTGGGCACGTCGAACCCTCCTTAGGAATAAGGGCGGGTGAGTATGTCCCACTGCAGCCGCGGTTGCTTGCCGCCCCAGACCAGTCTTATGAGCTCCGAACGGAGCATGTTAAAAAAAGGTCTACCAGGAAACCGCGGTATGTTAAGAAATAAATATAAAAATTTGGGAAGGATAACCATTTTTATGAGCGATATACAGCCCGCAATGGTAAGGGGAAGGGCAATCCACCTAGTGATACAGCCTGTTATATGGTCGAGGGCGCAACCATAATTACGTCGCAGTAATTCCTCGCAGTCGTTGGTGATATGTACCCCAAGGTATTTCACTCCATCCGAACACCACACAATAGGATAATCGACAGCAAAGGGCACTGCAGCTGAAGTAAGTGGGAATATTTGGGACTTAGCCCAGTTAATGTTTATTCCCGAGAGCCTACCAAATAGCACGAATTCCCGCAGAAGTGGATTAAGATTGTGAATCGGATCTTTAACATAAAGGGTGACGTCGTCCGCATATAAAGAAATCAATATAGGATGTAGAAAGCAACAAAGGGCCTTTTCTTGGTGATGTTGTCTAAGTCTCGCCGCAAGGGGTTCTGTTGCAAGGGCAAAGAGAAGCGGGGAGAGGGGGCATCCTTGGCGGGTTTCCCGTGTAAGCATGATTGGGGATGAGGTGTGACCATTAACTCTCACCCGAGCCATGGGAGAGGTGTAAAGGAGACGTATCCATGAAATAAACCCAGTGGGAAGACCCATGCATTGAAGTATAGTGAACAAATAGTCCCATTCCACCGAATCAAAAGCTTTCGTGGCGTTTAAAAAGACCGCCACGAGTGCTAGCTGAGGGTCAACATTGTGCATAACGGAGAATAGTGTATGCAGGTTATGGGAGGTCGCCCTCCCTGGTACGTAACCTGCTTGATCAGGAAGCACTAATTTCTCCATTAGAAGACTGAGTCGATTCGCCAAAGGTTTTGCAAGTATCTTTGCATCGGTATTAATAAGTGATAAAGGCCTATATGAATCGCACTGATCCGCAGGCTTGCCAGGCTTCAGAAGGGAGACAATGAGCGCCTCTCTCATAGTGTCAGGGAGAACTTTTGCCTCCAGCGCTTCCATATAGACTTCCCTCAGAACGGGTATCAGTTGGTCAATATAGGACTTATAGAAGTCAACAGGTAGGCCATCGGAGCCTGGGGCTTTCCCAGATTTCATGCCCATAATAGCCTCTCTGAACTTGTCAGACTCAAAAGGCGCAGCTAAAAATTCCCGCTGAGTGTCTCCCAGCCAACCCAAGGCGATATCATTAAGAAAGGGGTTAAAATCCGGGGGAGCTGAATGCCGGGTAGTATATAGTTCTTCATAAAAAGATGTAAACGTATGTAGGATATCTCAACTATCTCTGTGATGTGCTCCTGTGGAGTCTGTTATGTCAAGAATATAATTAGAAAATCGGGGCTGTTGAATATCTATGGCGAGTGCCCTGCCCGGTCGTTCCCCCTCCCGGTATCTATGCGCAGTAAAATATTTACCACGGAAGCGAATGTCCCGCTCGGCAGTGTCAGTATAATCAGTGAGTTTGTCCCGTAGCTCAGCTCTCTGGGTGCCTGAACGTTCACGCCACATGTTTGCCTCCAATTGCTTAAGTTCCCCCTCTAGTCGGCGCAGAATACGCCTGATATCGCGGAGTACCCCAAAACTCTTAGCGATGCAAAAACCGCGTATTGTCACTTTAAAAGCCTCCCATAGTGTACACATATGCTCCACCGTGCCCTTATTACGACTAAAAAACTGGAGATCTCTTCGCCTAATTCTGTGTGAAAAACTGTGTCAAGGAGCGCTTCGGGTATCAGCCTCCAGCAGAATGGGGCTGCAGTGGAGTTTGGAGGAGCTATACACAGGTGTACGGGCGAATGATCTGAAAGTGTTCTAGCCATATGAGTCGTGGAGACAATCCATGGTACTACCCCGTGGGAGATGATCCAATAGTCAAGTCGAGACCATGCGGCGCGGGCAGTAGTATGGTAAGTGCCTTCTCTCCGCCCTGGATGACTATGTCTCCATGCATCTACGAGCCCATGTGCCGAAAGCAACTGTGTGAGGGTGTCTTGAGTTTTGGTGTAGTGGTGAGGCTGGGGATGAGATCGGTCGAGTGCAGGGTACAGTGCAGTATTGAAATCGCCACCCCAGAGAATATGAGTAGAGCCCACTTTTAGAATTTGTCCCCAGAGAGAGGTGTAATAGTCTGGGTCATCATTGTTAGGCCCATAACAACAAGCCACAGTGATAGATTGTGTTCCCAGGATACCCCAAATTATGCAATGCCTGCCAGCAGGGTCCCTCAGAGATCCCCCCAGTACAAAGGGAGTGCCTTTCTTGACCAAAATTAGTGTACCTCGTGAGTATGTCGAGTAAGATGAAAAGACCCTATCTGACACCCATCTAGTTCCAAAACAAGGCTGTCTGCGGGGGTCAATATGTGTTTCCTGGAGTATCGCTATCTGTACGTGCTGTGTGTCAAAGTATGCCAGTATCTGTCTGCATTTACGGGGGTCACCGAGGCCTCTGACATTCCACGTCAGCAGATTAATATGGAGAGAGTTAGTGTTCAGTGCCATATCACAAACGGTGGAAAACAGCTAGTAATGCCATATGAATAGATATACGTGTAAGTGCTCCCATGTGTAGGAAAATACCACTGCTGGTGTACGAAACTGGAATCAGGTTTTTTTGTTCCCTTGCCAACTTCAAGGCGGCATCGCGATCGCGATAATTGAGGAGGCGGGCTACAATTGGTCTGGGGGGCCCGCCAGGTGGAGGCCGCGGCCCCAGGGAGCGGTGTGCTCGCTCCACAATGAATTGGGCAGAAAAAGGATCGCAGTCGCTGGCACCGCGCAGTAGTCTCTCAACATACTCCTCCATACGGCCCGTGTTGGTACTTTCTGGAATGCCAACGATTCTTATATTGTTCCGGCGACTGCAGGCCTCAAGATCTTCGTTCTTGGCGGTGATCACTTTGAGTAGTTTGTCCATATGTGTTACCTGCAGTTGTGCAGTAGTATCCTCATTGTCTGAGATACGTCTTTCAGCCTCCTTAATCGTCCGTCATGTTTGTCCACTTTCTGGACTAAGAAGTCCAGGCGGGTATTCATAGTGTCCATTTTCCCTGACAGATCAGACATGCTATGTTGCAGGGCCAGTAGTAGTGCCTTAACTTCATCTCCTTGAGTCGAAGTCTGTGAAAGCGACGATTCACCAGTTGCTTGACCAGATTCCTCCGAGCTCGAGCGAGTGACGGCCTTCTTGGCATCAAATATCAGCTTAGGTTGTCGGCCATCAGGTTTCCCCATGGCAGTGGCGAGGTCCGCGTCTTACCAGCCGAAGTGAGTGTCCCAATGCGTTATCAATGTACGGTGCAAGGCGAGCTCCAGCCAACACAACCACAGTATAGGAAGGTCTCAGGTTCCCAGACCCACAATGACCCCTAACACCCGCTGGCGCCTGAGGCAGTCCGAACGAGAGGGGGAAGTAGTATAAGAAGGGTTGACGATATAGGAGGCGGTGAATCGCTTTGCAGAGGATCACAGAACTGTGTAGAACCAACACTGTAGGCGCGGGCCACCGCACAACAGGAGAGAACCAGGAAAGCCAGCGATTTAGATAGGAGTAAAGGGTGCACAGCGTAATCCGCGTGTCCAGAGGCGACTAGGCCTCCAACTCCCAGATGGGCAATGGTGTCCACACAGCAGCCCGATAGACACGCCTCACACAATCCCGGCCCAAGCGCCCAGGCCCCGCGAGTCAATGAGGCAGTATAATTGCGGATCGGTACAGGGTCTCAGTCTCACACAGCAGGCAGAATGTGCACAAAGGTTTGCTTATTTTCCTGGTTTTGGAGGGTACATTCAGGCCATAAGCGAAGGGGAGGGGCCCAGTCGTAGTGTGTACACGGTCGTGGCTTCCGGGGCTCACAGCGCACTGAACAGTGCTGTCAGTGGGTGCCCTGTAACATAGGCTGTATTATTCCCCCAAAGATATAGTCGTCAGGCCACATCAAACGCCGCAAGCACTCCAGGTCCGTTAGGCGGGAAAGGGGAGGAGCGGCCGATGAAGCTCACGGCCGAGACCGTGAGCAGCGGACAAAGCGGGCCGTAGTGAGGGACAAGGTCTCAATCCAAAAGCACACACCACATTCACAGCGCCTCAGATATACCGATGTATGCGGCAGCAGGACCGGGTCCGTCAGGCGGGAAAGGGTTAAGCGGCAATCGAACCACGCGGCCAAAACCGCGGGAGGCGGATGAAGCGGGCCGCAGTGTTGAGCAGGGTCGCAGATCAAGGGCACTCACCACACACACAGCGCGAAAGGGATTCCTGTGGATGCGGCATCAGGAACGGAGTCGGCGATTGTAGTGTCCCGCTCCGATATGTTCTGACTCCGCTGGGGCCCACCAACCACGCGGGAGCCGCGGCGCTCCAGTGCACGCCGCAGCCGCACCGAGCTCCAGACAGTATTCACCGGGGGTCCCGCAGAGATCTTTACACCACTCCAAATACCCCGGCAGTTCACCACATGCAGTCGAAAACGGCTCTGGAGATAGCAGGCAGTTATAGCCACAGGGTGACAGTGTAGATAGCCAAAATGTGCAACGGTGTCAGAGGATAATTGAAGGATTCAGTTGCCAAGCTGCCAGAGCCTCACAGGCGTGCAGCCATCTTGGTTCTTTTTTTGTTAGAAGGGGGGTTGTTTGGCCCCCCTTCTCTTAATATTTTTGGGGCCCTGGGCACCCCATCCCCCACGGCCTGACCCATTTTTGCCTCTTTTTTAAAAAGATTTTATTTTTATTCTACGGGAGGGGGCCACGTGGCCCCACTTCCCTGGGCCACTATTGGCCCCGAAGACCCCATCCCCCAGGGCCTGCACAGCCTTTCTTTTTTTTTTAATTTGGATGGGGGGGCCGCATGGTGCCCCTCCTGAGGCCAATTTTGGCCCCAGGGACCCCTTACCCCGGGGCACAGCCTTATTATTTTTATTTATTTTTTTAAGAAAAAGGGGAGGTCTCCCTTCTCTTGGCCACTTCTGGCCCCGGGGACCCCATCCCCCAGGGCCTGGCCTCATGTGGGGGACCATGGGCGGAGCCCCAATGCCCCGGCGGTCCCAGCTGGATCCCCGCCTCCTGCGGGAGCCAGCATTGCTTTTGGACAAGGGGAGCTGCTGACATGCAGCGCCCCTTGTCCAAAAGCAATTCTGCTTTGCTTCGTGGAAGTGAGAGCAGGTTTCCTGCTCTCTCTTCCACGAAGCAAAGCAGAAGTTTGCTACGGCAGGGCGGGAGCAGTGCTTCCGCCCTGTCATAGCAAACTGCAATGTCCCAGGGGTGGGCACCCCAGGACATTGCTGGAACCGGCCCTGGGGGGTGGTGGTCCCCGGGGCCGGGGGTCCACAACGGACACCCGATTTAACATAATTAGTGCCCTGGGGAGGTGG
Source organism: Calotriton arnoldi (assembly GCA_963921515.1). Taxonomy (NCBI): domain Eukaryota; kingdom Metazoa; phylum Chordata; class Amphibia; order Caudata; family Salamandridae; genus Calotriton; species Calotriton arnoldi. The sequence continues at coordinate 449,142 of CAWUFW010002484.1, forward strand.
TGGTCCCCGGGGCAGTGTGGGGAGGGGCAGGAGCCCCCCAAACTTCTCTAATTTGATTGGAGCCCCCGGGAGGTGGTGGTCCCCGTTGCTTGGGGGGGCCTGCGAGGCCCCCCGCCCCTATTAAAGTAAAGCCCCGGGGAGGTGGCAGTCCCCGGGTCAGCGTGGGGGGATGAAGGAACCCCCCCATGCATTTTTTTGTTAATAAGCCCCGGGGAGGTGGCGGTCCCCGGGGCTGCGGGGGGGCCGCGTGCCCCCCACACTATCATTAAAGCCCCAGGAAGGTGGCAGTCCCCAGGGCTGCAGGAGCCCCCGCACCATAATAAAACATTGCCCCCAGGACCTGGCCCACCCGGGGCTTAAAGAAACGAGCGCGGGAGCCCGCGCTTCGGTTTTTAATTTAAAAAAAATTTCAGCCAGATTCGCGCACCCAGCGCGAATCCTGCCAAAAATATTTAAAAAAATGCTTTTTTGGGACCCCCTGAGCAGGCCTAGGGGGTCAAGGTGTTTCTACCCTGCCCCCTTTTCTTGTTTTTTAATGTTTGTTCTCCTTTTTTCTTGTGACTCGGTTCTAACGAGTCACGAGTCAGTTCTGCTGCTGCCTCAACAAGAGAGGGTGAACTTTCTGTGTGGGCGACCTCAATAGGGGCAACCTTGTGTGTTTTGAGATATATATATATATATATATATATATATATATATATATATATATATATATATATTATCTACTAGCGGTCGCCAGTAGATAGTTATAGTTAAAACCTATTATCCATAGGAAATCCGCGACATTCTATTTGAAATAACGTTGGCGCCGGTTGACGAATGTTCGCGAAAGTTTCCAACTTGTTGGGGCGCTCCGGTCCGCTCCTGTCCTGAAAGTCTCGGGGTGATACGTCAAGCGGGGGCCGAGAAAAAAGGGGGGTCCCAAAACGTGTTTTCCCCATTCATTTTTCCATAGGAACCTTTAGTCACGGCTACAGCCCGAACTGCTGAACGGAATTACACCAAATTTGGCAAAGAGGTAGCCCTTGGTTCAGTGTCGTGCCTTTTGCTTAAATGGTGTAAATCCGTTCAGTAGTTCCTGAGAAAATCAAAAGTAAAGTCACATATATATCTGGGCGGAGCCTAACCACACATGTCATCGTGAGATCTGATTGGCTGTCAGCACTTCATCCTGGAATTGCTGGCAGCCATCTTGGGACCAATATAAATGATAGGACCTCATTGAAATGCATTGTAGTGAATAGAAGATTTTGAGGGTCACCAAAAGGAGAACTATAAAGGGTGATAACAGGCTTTAGTTACATTAGAATTTATTTGTTGATGGTACCATACTAATTTTAGGAATTGTGGTGTATTCTAAGGTGATTTTACCATGTGAAAAACCTTCTGCTGGGATATCATGAATCATGTTTGAGAGAACACTATTTTCTCATGCTTGTCCCATGGAGGTTTGGAAGGTGCTCCAGAAGCTAAAATGAGAGCATATTTTCTGTAAATTCACATTATCTTTCTCACTCATGTGAGAATGAAGTCTGACATTCTCAGTAAAACATGTACATCCAACAAGGGCAGAGACTGTCAGTTGATTCCTTTGTGTTCTACTGCAGCTTCCCAGAGTGTTCTAAAGAACAACTAGAGTGCTAACAGCCTTACTTATGACAAAAGTATGGCACACCTGAAGCCATCTTGATTGGAATAAACTGGTAACACTTAAACAATTTAATTTAAAAAGGAACAAAATGATGGGGTTCATTTTGTCATAGAAAGTATGGTTAGTGCTGTAGAAAGAAAAATTAGGACATGTTTCAAGTGTGATCTCAAATATCTTCCTGTTATATTTCAACAGGAGCAGCCTGCCAGTTGATGCCTTTGTGTTCTACTGCAGCTTCCCAGAGTGTTCTAAAGAACAACTAGAGTGCTAACAGCCTTACTTATGACAAAAGTATGGCACACCTGAAGCCATCTTGATTGGAATAAACTGGTAACACTTAAAACATTTAATTTAAAAAGGAACAAAATGATGGGGTTCATTTTGTCATAGAAATTATGGTTAGTGCTGTAGAAAGAAAAATTAGGACATATTTCAAGTGTGATCTCAAATATCTTCCTGTTATATTTCAACAGGAGCAGCCTGCCAGTTGATGCCTTTGTGTTCTACTGCAGCTTCCCAGAGTGTTCTAAAGAACAACTAGAGCGCTAACAGCCTTACTTATGACAAAAGTATGGCACACCTGAAGCCATCTTGATTGGAATAAACCTGTAACACTTAAAACATTTAATTTAAAAAGGAACAAAATGAGGGGTTCTTTTTGAAATAGAAATTATGGTTAGTGCTGCAGAAAGAAAAATTAGGGCATGTTTTAAGTGAGATCTCAAATCCTCTTCTATTTCATTAGAAAAGTCTGACATGCAGACTGAAACAATCACTTTCAATACCAGCAGCAGACTACCAGTTAACTCCCTGGTGAGCAGTAGCTTTACTCCAGTGATCTAATGAGCAACTAGAGTGCTAACATTCTGAATTTATGGCAGATGTGAGACACATCTGAATGCCTTCTTGATGGAATCAAAGTAAAAACTGAAAGCATTTCCTACTGAGGAGACTGCAGTAAATGAAGAAATTAGGAAACTTCATAACAAAGAAGTCTTCCAAGATGGCCACCAGTGAAAAAAGAGCCCAAATGTAGCACAAATATTACCCAGATGTAGCCCACATATAGCCCAATGACAAAAGTGTGCAAAACACTTTTTATTTTTAGTTTTTTTGCAGTTTTATGTAGTGCAGACTGGTCAGGTATTGGAGCATTGCATCTTAAAACATGACCCCCTACACTACAAAAACACCACTGCACTACCTTAAACCCTAAAACACTACCCCCAGCACGAACCCCTACACTACACAAGCACCACTGCACTATCCTAAACCCTAAAACACTACCCCCAGCACGACCCCCTACACTACCCAAACACCACTGCACTAACCTAAATCCTAAAACACTACCACCAGCACGACCCCCTACACTACCCAAACACCACTGCACTACCCTAAAACATGACCCCCTACACTACACAAACACCACTGCACTACCCTAAACCCTAAAACACTACCCCCAGCACGACCCACTACACAAGCACCACTGCACTACCCTAAACCCTAAAACACTATCCCCAGCACGACCCCCTACACTACACAAACACCACTGCACTACCCTAAACCCTAAAACACTACCCCCAGCACGTCACCCTACACTACCCAAACACCACTGCACTAACCTAAATCCTAAAACACTACCCCCAGCACGACCCCCTACACTACCCAAACACCACTGCACTACCCTAAAAGATGACCCCTACACTACACAAACACCACTGCACTACCCTAAACCCTAAAACACTACCCCCAGCACGACCCCCTACACTACACAAGCACCACTGCACTACCCTAAACCCTAAAACACTACCCCCAGCACGACCCCCTACACTGCCCGAACACCACTGAACTGCCCTAAACCCTGAAGCACCAGCCCCTGCATGACCCCCTACACTGCCCGAACACCACTGCACTGCCCTAAACCCTGAAACACCACCCCTAGCACGACCCCCTACACTGCCCGAACACCACTGCACTGCCCTAAACCCTGAAACACCACCCCTTCACGACCCCCTACACTGCCCGAACACCACTGCACTGCCCTAAACCCTGAAACACTACCCCCAGCAAGACCCCCTACACTGCCCGAACACCACTGCACTGCCCTAAACCCTGAAACATCACCCCCAGCAAGACCCCCTACACTGCCCGAATACCACTGACCTAAACCCTGAAACACCACCCCCAGCTCGACCCACTACACTGCCCGAACACCACTGCACTGCCCTAAACCCTGAAACACTACCCCCAGCATGACCCCCTACACTGCCCGAACACCACTGCACTGCCCTAAACCTTGAAACACCAGCCCCTGCACGACCCCCTACACTGCCCGAACACCACTGCACTACCCTAAACCCTGAAACATCACCCCCAGCACGACCCCCTACACTGCCCGAGCACCACTGCACTGCCCTAAACCCTGAAACACCAGCCGCAGCACGACCCCCTACACTGCCCGAACACCACTGCACTGCCCTAAACCCTGAAACACCAGCCCCAGCACGACCGCCTACACTGCCTGAACACCACTGCACTGCCCTAAACCCTGAAACCCCAGCCCCAGCACGACCCCCTACACTGCCCGAACACCACTGCACTGCCCTAAACCGTGAAACACCAGCCTCAGCACGACCCCCTACACTGCCTGAACACCACTGCACTGCCCTGAACCCTGAAACACCAGCCCCAGCACAACACCCTACACTGCCCGAACACCACTGCACTGCCCTAAACCCTGAAACACCACCCCGTGCATGACCCCCTACACTGCCCGAACACAACTGCACTGCTGTAAACCCTGAAACACCACCCCCAGCGCGACCCCCTATACTGCCCGAACACCACTGCACTGCCCTAAACCCTGAAACACCACCCCTGCACAACCCCCTACACTGCTCGAACACTACTGCACTGCCCTAAACCCAGAAACACCATCCCCAGCACGACCCCTATACTGCACGAACACCACTGCACTACCCTAAACCCTGAAACACTACCCCCAGCAAGACCCCCTACACTGCCCGAACACCACTGCACTGCCCTAAACCCTGAAACATCACCCCCAGCAAGACCCCCTACACTGCCCGAACACGACTGCCCTAAACCCTGAAACACCACCCCCAGCAAGACCCCCTACACTGCCCAAACACCACTGCACTGCCCTAAACCCTGAAACACCAGCCCCAGCACGACCCCCTACATTGCCCGAACACCACTGCACTGCCCTAAACCCTGAAACACCACCCCTGCACGACCCCCTACACTGCCCGAACACCACTGTACTGCCCTAAACCCTGAAACCCCACCCCCAGCATGACCCCCTACACTGCCAGAACACCACTGCACTGCCCTAAACCCTGAAACACCACCCCCTGCACGACCCCTACACTGCCCGAACACTACTGCACTGCCCTAAACCCTGAAACACCACCCCCAGCACGACCCCCTACACTGCACGAACACCACTGCACCGCCCTAAACCCTGAAACACTACCCCCAGCAAGACCCCCTACACTGCCCGAACACCACTGCACTGCCCTAAACCCTGAAACATCACCCCCAGCAAGACCCCCTACACTGCCCGAACACCACTTCCCTAAACCCTGAAACACCACCCCCAGCAAGACCCCCTACACTGCCCGAACACCACTGCACTGCCCTAAACCCTGAAACACCACCCCCAGCAAGACCCCCTACACTGCCCGAACACCACTGCCCTAAACCCTGAAACACCAGCCCCAGCACGACCCCCTACACTGCCCGAACACCACTGCACTGCCCTAAACCCTGAAACACCACCCCCAGCACGACCCCTACACTGCCCGAACACCACTGCACTGCCCTAAACCCTGAAACACCAGCCCCAGCACAACCCCGTACACTGCCCGCACACCACTGCACTGCCCTAAACCCTGAAACACCAGCCCCAGCACAACCCCATACACTGCCCGAACACCACTGCACTGCCCTAAACCCTGAAACACCAGCCCCAGCACGACCGCCTACATTGCCCGAAAACTACTGCACTGCCCTAAACCCTGAAACACCCCCCAGCAAGACTACCTACACTGGCCGAACACCACTGCACTGCCCTAAACCCTCAAACACCACCCCTGCACGACCCCCTACACTGCCCAAACACTACTGCACTGCCCTAAACCCTGAAACACCACCCCTCAGCACGACACCCTACACTGCCCGAACACCACTGCACTGCCCTAAACCCTGAAACACCACCCCAGCACGACCCCCTACACTGCCCGAACACCACTGCACTAAACCCTGAAACACCACCCCCTGCACGACCCCCTACACTGCCGGAACACCACTGCACTGCCCTAAACCCTGAAACACCACCCCCAGCACGACCCCCTACACTGCCCTAACACCACTGCACTGCCCTAAACCCTGAAACATCACCCCCAGCACAACCCCTACACTGCCTGAGCACCATTGCTCTGCCCTAAACCCTGAAACACTAGCCCCAGCACGACCCCCTACACTGCCCGAACACCACTGCACTGCCCTAGACTCTGAAACACCAGCCCCAGCAAGACCCCCTACACTGCCCGAACACCACTGCACTGCCCTAAACCCTGAAACACCAGCCCCAGCATGACCCCCTACATTGCCCGAACACCACTGCACTGCCCTAAACCCTGAAACACCAGCCCCAGCATGACCCCCTACACTGCCCGAACACCACTGCACTGCCCTAAACCCTGAAACACCAGCCCCAGCATGACCCCCTACACTGCCCGAAGACCACTGCACTGCCCTAAACCCTGAAACACCAGCCCCAGCACCACCCCCTACAATGCCCGAACACCACTGTACTGCCCTAAACCCTGAAACACCACCCCTGCACCGCCCCCTACACTGCCCGAACACCACTGCACTGCCCTAAACCCTGAAACACCACCCCCTGCATGACCCCCTACACTGCCCGAACACCACTGCACTGCCCTAAACCCTGAAACACCACCCCCTGCACCACCCCCTACACTGCCCGAACACCACTGCACTGCCCTAAACCCTGAAACACCACCCCCTGCACCGCCCCCTACACTGCCCGAACACCACTGCACTGCCCTAAACCCTGAAACACCACCCCCAGCATGACCCCTTTTACTGCTCGAACACCACTGCACTGCCCCAAACCCTGAAACACCACCCCCAGCATGACCCCCTACACTGCCCGAACACCACTGCCCTAAACCCTGAAACACCACCCCTGCACGACCCCCTACACTGCCCGAACACCACTGCACTGCCCTAAACCCTGAAACACCACCCCCTGCACGACCCCCTACACTGCCCGAACACCACTGCACTGCCCTAAACCCTGAAACACCACCCCCAGCACGACCCCCTACACTGCCAGAACACCACTGCACTGCCCTAAACCCTAAAACACCACCCCCAGCACGACCCCCTACACTGCCCGAACACCACTGCACTGCCCTAAACCCTAGAACACTACCCCCAGCATGACCCCCTACACTACCCGAACACCACTGCACTACCCTAAACCCTAAAATACTCCCCCAGCACGACCCCCTACACTACCCGAACACGACTGCACTGCCCTAAACCCTAAAACACTCCCCCAGCACGACCCCCTACACTACCCGAACACCACTGAACTGCCCTAAACCCTAAAACACTCCCCCCAGAACGACCCCCTACACTACCTAAACACCACTGCACTGCCCTAAACCCTAAAACACTACCCCCAGCATGACCCCCTACACTACCCGAACACCACTGCACTACCCTAAACCCTAAAATACTCCCCCAGCACGACCCCCTACACTACCCGAACACGACTGCACTGCCCTAAACCCTAAAACACTCCCCCAGCACGACCCCCTACACTACCCGAACACCACTGAACTGCCCTAAACCCTAAAACATGACCCCCTACACTACCCAAATACCAATGCACTACCCTAATCCCTAAAACACTACCCCCCGCACAACCCCCTACACTACCCAAAGACCACTGCAAGACCCTAAACTCTAAAACAATACCCCCGCACGACTCCCTACACTACCCAAAGACCACTGCACTACCCTAAACCCTAAAACACGACCTCCTACACTACACAAACACCACTGCACTACCCTAAACCCTAAAAAACTACCCCCAGCACGAACCCCTACACTACCCAAACACCACTGCACTACCCTAAACCATAAAACACTACCCCCAGCAGTACCCCTACGCTACCCAAACACCACTGCACTACCCTAAACCCTAAAACACTACCCCCAGCAGTACCCCCTACACTACCCAAACACCATTGCATTACCCTAAACCCTAAAACACTACCCCCAGCAGTATCCCCTACACTACCCAAACACCACTGCACTACCCTAAACCCTAAAACACTAACCCCAGCACGACCCCTACACTACCCAAACACCACTGTACTACCCTAAACCCTAAAACACTCCCCCAGCACGACTCCCTACACTACCCAAACACCACTGCACTACCCTAAACCCTAAATCTACCCCCAGCATGACCCCCTACACTACACAAACACCACTGCACTACCCTAAACCCTAAAACACTACCCCCAGCATGACCCTCTTCACTTCCTAAACACAACTGCACAATTTGTTACAGGCGTTGCAACGCAGGCCTGTGGTGCTTACTGGAAGTACCTGGTGGGCTAGTTGGGCCCCAGGGACTCTCAGGATTCAAGGTGACCTAATCCCCCAACTTAAAACGCGCCACGGGGCGCGTTTCACAGTGGTGAAGGGAGGGGCGGGGCCTCAGGTGACATGTGCGCAAACACGCCCTGTGGTGCGTTTTAAGTTGGGGAGTTAATTCCTTTGAATCCTGGGGGCCAACTAGCCCACCAGGTACCTTCAGTAAGCACAACAGAGTTGCGTTGCAGAGAGGTGAAAAAAGGTGCGTGGCCTCGGAACGCCTCTCTGCAACTCAGCTCTGTGGTCCTAACTGTAGGTACCTGGGGGGCTAGTTGGGCCCCAGGGACCCTCAGGATTCAAGGGGACTTAATCCCGCAACTTAAAACGCGCCACGGGGCGCGTTTGCACACATGTCACCTCAGGCCCCCCTCCCTTCACCACTGTGCAAACGCGCACTGGCTCTGGTTAGTCAGAGTCAGTTACCACCAGTACCCGTCTGAAAAAGTTGTGGGCACAGGATGATTTTGCAACAAGGCCTCTTTCTGCTCCTCTGTTGGTTCTTTCTGCACATCTTTTGCTTCTTTCTGTGCATTTTTTCTTCTTTCTTCACATGTCCTACCTCTGTTGGCATAGTTAGAAACTAGCATTTAAAAAACCTTTGAAATTCACTTAAAAATCATAGGTTTCAGGCACGTTATAGTTAGAAATTAGCATTTAAAAACCTTTGAAATTCACTGAAAAAACCATAGGTTTCAGGCACGTTATAGTTAGAAATTAGCATTTAAAAACCTTTGAAATTCACTGAAAAAACCATAGGTTTCAGGCACGTTATAGTTAGAAATTAGCATTTAAAAAACCTTTGAAATTCACTGAAAAAACCATAGGTTTCAGACAAGTTATAGTTAGAAATTAGCATTTAAAAAACCTTTGAAATTCACTGAAAAAACCATAGGTTTTAGGGACAGTTATAGTTAGTTGGACATTGCACTCGTACAAAACCCGTGAAATTCCCCTGTTATAGTTAGTTCAGCTAACTATAACTCGCGCCCCGCAATGCACTGCTGATGACGTCACATATTACATCACTCATGACATGGTCAGTGACATCACTGATGACATCACTGATGACATCTCAAATGACATCACTGATGACATCATCCATGTGATAATTTCATGCATCTTCTCACACCCTAATATAACTTTTGATACACCCACTCTAAATTACAGACTGCCATTCTCAAAACCATAGACACTCCAACACCAAAAACTACATACCCACTCACTGATTCTTAGGTCTACACACACATCCACTCACTCACCTGTACAGTCACTCATACTTACAGTCACTCAGTACAGGACTATCATATGCACTCATACACCTATATAAACACTCACACACCGCCACTCATCCATAGAGGTACTCACACACCTAGTCAGTCATGCAAAAAATTAATCACACACCCATTTACTCACCTATACAGTTATACACACACCAGCTCACTTACTCATACAAATACTAGCACATTCTTACGCTCTTATACAATAACTGATACAAGCACACACGCATCCATACAGCCACTCTCACAATAACACACTCTCACTTATAGCCATTTAAATACTCTAACACACATATATACTGCCTTTTACATATGTAGTTACTCGCACATGTACCACTGAGATATACATTCACTCACTAACACACCCATACACACACTCACCCACCCAAGCAGTCCATCACAGATGCACTCTTGAAATCATGCACCCAGTGAATCACCCACTCACACATCTATGTATAGAGTCACACACACCCCACCCACACAAACACTCAGGCAGCCATACAGATACTCAGAGAACCAATCAATAACCCATATAGACACTCATGTAGCTGTTCGCAAATTCATGCATCCACTTACACACCAACAAACAGACGGATACAGACATTCACACAGTTTAGTCACTAACCCATGCATTCAGTAAGATACGTTTAATCACTCACTTGTAGAGTCAGTCACTCACGTACTAAATCATCCATTCAGACACTTATACACCCACTCATTCTTCAATACGCCTTTCCCTATATATATTAAACATATTTAAACTTTACAGAAACACACAGTCACTGGATGATGTCATCAGTGATGTCATTTGAGATGTCATCAGTGATGTCATCAGTGATGTCACTGACCATGTCATGAGTGATGTAATATGTGACGTCATCAGCAGTGCATTGTGGGCGTGAGTTATAGTTAGCTGAACTAACTATAACAGGGGAATTTCACGGGTTTTGTACGAGTGCAATGTCCAACTAACTATAACTGTCCCTAAAACCTATGGTTTTTTCAGTGAATTTCAAAGGTTTTTTAAATGCTAATTTCTAACTATAACGTGTCTGAAACCTATGGTTTTTTCAGTGAATATATATATATATATATATATATATATATATGTGTTCCACTGTCTCCACTTCACCTCCTCAACAGAAACTAACGGCACCATAGACTGTATGTTTCTTTCTTTTTATTGAATACACCATAGTGCAAACACACAGACGGTCTACACGTTTCGGCTCTCAGCCTTCTGCTGGACCATAGAATCCTTACATCTATTAAGTCTTTTTTTAAGTGCTCTTGTGCATTAACCCCTCATTACTGTCTTTTACTTTGCATTACTAGACTGCAGGTCTTCACTCTTGAATATTGGCAACCTTTCAACGTCATGTTTTAATGTTATATATTCAGTTGGAAAGTGGGTTATTAGTAGTGGTAAATATGCATATACCACTGGCAATAAGGCCATTAAAACATTATAGGGCTCAGAATAGGTCTTAGAAAATTATTCCCATGCTCAACACTTGGTAGCTTGGCTGGGAGCAGGCAGGCTTAACTTCAAAGACAGGTATGTAAAGCATTTAGAAACACCAATTCAGTAAATAATTAAGACACAACACACAATAAAACTCCAACACCAAGATGGCATATCCTGGGAGTGACGGGCGAGACAGTCTGGCAGAAATGAGGCAAGATCTGGCTCGCCTTGGTAGGAGGAGTGGCTATAAGAAACATCGCCCGAGTATGGGGTGCGTGGAGGCCCCAACATTGGAATCATGGAAAAATGACCTTGACTGGTGTCAACGAGCAGAGCAGTCAATATCAGGCCTGGGCGTAGTTTGCAGAGTTTTGCTACGCGAAGTTACAAAAATATTCTGCGAAGTTACGCCAGTGGCGGAGTGCAGTGCGAACTGCAGTTTGTGCTGGTATTCCTGCCGCTTGGGTAGAAATTCTACCAGATCGGCAGCTCGCACTCGCGAACTTACCATTTGCGATCGCAAACTTACCGTTCGCAATTGCGAGCGGGGAAAAAACTCAGCTGCACATCGCGAAGCAGATTTTTCTGCACTCCGCGGAGTGCAGAAAACTCCGCGAACGGAGCGAAGTTCACCGCCCAGGCCTAGTCAATATACCAGAGCAGAGGCTGCCCACGCAAATGGGAAAAGATATGGGGGGCTTGGTCGAAATATAGGAGTTAATTGGCAGTGGCACGAGATATGGCACAAGGTTAATAAGGGGACTGCATAAGATAACGGTACCCCAGACTGTGTTGAGTGTAAAGGCGGGCTACAGGGAGCTCTAAAATGTGGAATTCACTGTATAAATGCATATGTCAAGGCATCCAGCATGTGCACCATATTGTTTTCTGTCTGAAGCATATGTTTAATATTTAATAAAAAGAATTAAAAAAAAAATACAACACCACTTTATAAAAATAGGAAATATTTTTATCTTTAAAATGACACCAAAAACGAAAAACATTCAAAGTAGGGAACCTGAGATATGAATTTTTAAAGATTGAGTACTATATAGCACATAGAAACCTGGTCGCACCAGACTGGGACCAAATCAAAGTTTCAGGCTGACCGCGATGGAGCCCTGCGCAGCTACCCCTCGAGCTAGGTCTCGGTCAAAGTTTTTACCTTCTGACTTAGAAACTTTTCTGGAGCTTTTCTTCCTGGGATCCCTTGGAGCTCTCAGCCAATCTGGATTCGGCAAGGGTTTGCCGGCTTGCCTTGCAATGAGCTCTCAGTCAAACTTGTGGAAGTCCGAGCTCCGGAGCTTTCCAGTGGGGCAAACCAGGGATCCAGGCTGGCTCGGTTGAAGGTGGGCGGCTTGACTCTTGAGGTTGGTCCCGGTCACCTCTCCTATGTTCAGACTTTTACAGAGCTTTTTCGTCAGGGGTCCCTCGCTGCTCTTCACCAGGCCAGCTTCGGCGAAGGTGCGCCAGCTTGGATTTCAGCCAACTCCCCATCAAACTCTGGAAGTCAAACCTCCGGAGCTTTTCAGTGGGACGAACGTGGATGGCTGGATGGCTTGCAGTTGAGGGTTGCCTGCTTGGCTGGCCAGGTCAAATCGGTCCACTTTTTTTTTTTAAGAGTTTTATATAGCGCGAACTAGACCCGAGACATCAGGTATCAGAGCGCTTTACATGAGCACCAGTTTTGTTACAGATGAACACATTCTTTTTTTTTTGTTAGGCACGGGGAGATTAAGTGAATTGCCCAGAATCACAGAATGTTGAGATTCGTTGCCGAAACTCGAACCCGGTTCCCCAGGTCCGAGGTCGACCACTCTAGCCGTAAGGCTACATCCTCTCCAATTGTGGAGCTTTTTTCCAAAGTTGCTTCAAAGTTTTTCAAACTTCTGGAACTTCTTCATGAAGTTCCTTTGAGGGCCCCAAAGTGTCTGAAACTTACTCCAAGGGCCTGCAAGCTCTAAGATGGTCCTTGAAAGTTTGGGACTTCAATTCCCACAATCCACTTGGACAAAACCCTTACAAATGCACTCGTAGTACTTCAGGCTGGGGATTCTTGGTGGTGATGGTCCAGGTGAGCTCTGTTATCCTGTAGCTTGCAGGGAGTCCACTCTTTAGCCCTTAAAAAGCAAGGTAGGTCCACAGGGCTGTAGTTGCAGATTGTGCAGCAGGCACAGTCAGTCAGAGTACAGGGCCTGGTTGGTGCAAATCAAACTTCTCAGCAGATCTGATAGGCTCTGCCCATCTCAGATACTTATTCAAAGTTTTCTAGGTCAAGTAGGAGGGCACCCCTGTCCAATGAGATGCAGGGCAACACCCCAGAGTATGACCATATCCTCCAAGGTGTGGAACTGTAGTCTCCCGGAGAGCACAATTTCTCCAAAATGCAACATGACTGATTTTCCAGCAGAGCGACAAGTGCTGTCTAAACAAACCTTCAGGATGGTTCATCTCCATATTGCCCTCCGCCTTGAATTTGCTCATGCCTGCCTTAATCCTGCCATCTGGCTGGGTTAAAAAAGTAATGGTTTAAATAAAACTGGCTTCTCCTGCCTGTCGCCTCCTTCTATTGAAGTTTATTGAGTTCGACACCTTCCCCTGCTCTGGCATTCTTATGTATCAGAACCCTGCCCTCCGCGAATGGCTCTCTAACCTCCGGGGCTACTTATTACCTCATCAAAGCAGCCTGGCTAATCCACGTAACTCTGACGAATCAGGACAGACCACTGGAAGGCTGAATTTTGGCTTGTGGACAAAAAGTCTTATAACTTCTTGTTTGTGCACTTTAGTATACATTCAACAATAGCATGTTGCTGGATTTATCAATACCATTCTAGGAAGTCCTTGAATTATATTTTTATGACCTATTTAATTACTTCTTGCCATGTTAACCTATGTGGCTGGGGATCTGCAATGGGTAAAATGAACCGGGCAATTTCTCCAACATCAGGGCTCAACACAAATTTTATAAGGACCATCCTCATATCTACAGGGCCCAATAGCCCTGGGATACCTAGGAGAGACATTAGGGGTTCTGAATATGTAAAAATATTGCAGATACTCATTCCACAGTGCTCCTAGCACAAAAGTCGATTTTGAGAAGCACTTTACTGCAATGTGGGGAGTGAAATTTGCCATTTTAGTAACCCCCGTGCATATAAAAACCCTTTTATAAGGACCCTCCTTATAAATGTCTGCCCCCCCACCCCTGGGACACCTAGGGGAGACCCTGGGGGTACATATTATGCCAAAACATTGTAGGTTATCCATTTGTAAGTGCCCCAAACACCAAAGTCGAGATTGGGCACAATTTGCATGTTGTGCATAATCAGGCCTCAGCAGTGCACACATACAAGTGCAAAAGGAGCTGTGGGCCTCAAAATGCCCTTTTATATACTAGGGACTTAAAGGTAGTGCAGAAAGGGCTGCTGGTCTCTAAATGCCCTATTATATACTAGGGAATTAAAGGTAGTTTTGATCCCCTTGCAATATTATGTACTAGGGCCTTATAGGGGAGGTCATGCCCGTCATTGGGGTACCCTAACCCATAGTGCAACCTAGCATATTTTCCACAATCAGGTTCAAACTTGCCACGCTCCACTGCAGGAGCTGGCAAGGAGCCGAACCTTAGAGCCCAAAGTTCATTTGCATGCAAGGAGGCACCACACTCAGTAAATACTTCGTAAATCTTCTTTTATTACGAACACAACTACTCCAGCAATGCATTTCGACCTCATAGGGTCTTTTTCACAAAAAGTCTGTGGATGGTGTCTCAGCCACAGTGAAAGACAATTGGTCTAATTTTTCAATGTGCAACATGGTATATTTCACATCTCTTCAAGCCATTTCTATCTGTCTTTCCGTTAGATCATATGCAAAAAACAGACTTGTGCTGTTGATCTAACACCACGGCACGTGGCCAGAACTTAATGTTTGAAGCATCCAGCTTAATAATACAATGGACCTGAGTTGTGACTGTCCATGTTGTAAAATAGACATGTCTAGCTGTATTATGTCAATTGCAGAAGATACTATGTTGTCCAGTAAAAAAATTCTGGATGTTAATGTGGTTATACCATTGTCAACCACAGCCAAAGCCTTTTATAAATTAACCCTATCAATCTCGCGCTATATCTCAGCAGCTTCCTGTTGAGAAACTTTCCACAGCTCGTTGTATATTATATACAAGAAGCTCTTTTGACATGGGTTCTGGGGATTTAATAGAAAAACCCTGCGATCCATGTCATCAGAAAGAAGGGACAAGTGTTGCTTCACCTGAGACAGTGTTGAGGTTTTTAGCCAATCAAGGCGCATCTTCCCAGCACTATACACCCCGAGTCTTCTGACTGTACATATTGCTGATCAGGCCTATTGATCCTAAACCCTTTGGTGTTGCCCAAGAATCTAGATTAACACCCATTAGTGTCCACATGCCAAACCAACCATCCCTTCCAATTGGGGTCTGATGAATATCATGGAATTCAGTGTATCCTCACTGTAGTGTGTGAAATGCTGCCAGTTCTCAAAACGTGAGAATGCAGGAATACAAGGTGTGTTCAAATCCTTCATCTTCGCTATTCCAAGACAGGAAGTCTGATGCACTGTTTTATTCAGGAAAATCATTTGATGAGGTATGAGGTATGAGGCATGTTCAGTTCCCTGAACCTGCCAGTCTTTTGTCCAAAGACAAATTTTGTGTCCATAGTGTCTTTCCAAAAGTCGAAACCCTGTGCAGTCAGTTGGGATAAATTAAGCAGAATATATCAGCTTGTTGTTTGTTAGTATATTTTTCTTTGCAGGTGTCAGTGCAAGCCTAAAATAGTAAAAGGCTGGGTCTGAGGTGTCAAAATCTGAAAAAAAGCAAACAATTGTGCAAATGTTTTGAACTAACTTTTGGCAGTGTCGGGCAGTGTTCCAATTGAGTGTAATTGTAAATAGCGCATGGGATACTAGCTTTGTGTAAAAAATGGTGACCATAATGTTGATAGCAAAACATGTCACCAAATTTAGATGTACCATCATACAATTAATGAAAGGAAAATGCAGCTGATTGCTCTAGATCTGCAAGCAAATTGTGCACAGTTTCAATGTCCCAGTCATCAGAGAAAGTACTAGAGGTGATGATATAATTTAAGGAAATTTTAAACAAATTTGGTATTTGTAATATTTCAGTAGGACCATACACATCATACGATACCCTGTCCCTCACTATTCATTCTGGAACTGGAACTGTTGTAATGTTCACCAGGGACAGGTCCCTAAGTTCACGGTGCGATGATTCATGTTGTTTCAGAACCAAGTTCCCCAGTTGTACTGCAAAGTGTACTGGGAGAGAGTGTCCATTCAGAAGTAGGAAAACGACAGTCACCAATCCAGAGGACCTGGAATAGTAATCCAATCGTAATCCAAAGATGTAACCAAGGAGTAACAAAGTATGAACTGTTTATGACCTTACATATTACATCACTCATGACATGGCCAGTGACATCACTGATGACATCACTGATGACATCATCCACAGAACCATTCACACACCCACTTATACCCCCATACAACATCTCATACACCCACTACCACACAACCACTGATATACCCATTCACAGGCCATACAAACACTCACACACCTATAAACTGATCCATACAACCACTCACATATCAACTCACCCGTACAGACACTAACACAACCACTAACTCACATATACAGCCACTCATATACCTACTCGCTTACCAATACAGCCACTCACACATCCAGTCATACAGACATAGAGACACTCACGCAACCACTCATATGCCCATACAGCCACTCACATTCTGAATCAGTCACCCATACAGCTACTCACACACCTACTCACTCATCCTTAGTCACTCACACAGCCACTGACTTACCCATATAGTTACTCACACACCCACTCAGTTACTCATACATATACTAACACACGTACTCACTCACCTATACAGTCACTGAGACAAGCACATACTCTGTTATACAACCTCTCACAGTCACTTACTCACCCATACAGCCATGCACACACCCACTCACTCACCCATACATCCACTTACATACCCATTCATTCACCCATACAGCCACTCATGTACCCTGTCACTCACCCATACAGACACTTATGTGCCTGCTCAGTCATCCATCCAGCCACTCATCCACCCTCTCATTCACCATTAACAGCCACAGACGCACCCGCACACTCACCCATACAGCCACTCATTCACCCTCTCATTCACCATTACAGACAATTACACACCCACTCACTCATTCATACAGATACCCACACAGCCACTCACTTACTCATACACCCACTAACATACCCACTTGCTCACCCATAAAAAACTCACACACCCAATCACTCATGTATACAGTCTGTCACATACCCACTTACTCTTCTATACCCCACTTACACACCCACTCCTTCACCCATCCTGGCACACCAACAGCCACTTACCTTAGTAAATATGTTTAACACTCGGTAACTTTTAGAAAACACTCACAATCACTGGATAATATCATCAGTGATGTCATTTGAGATGTCATCAGTGATGCTATCAGTGATGTCATTTGAGATGTCATCAGTGATGTCACTGACCATGTTATGAGTGATGTAATATGTGAGGTCATAAGCAGTGCATTGCGAGGGTGTAAGTTATGCGGAATTTCCCTGGGTTTGTTCGAGTGAAATGTGCACCTAACTATAATGTTCCTGTAAATTTTGTTTTTTTCAGTGAATGTCTTAGCTTTTTAAATTGTATTTCCTAACTAAAACATCCCTGTAACCTTTGGTTATTCAGAGAATTTCTAAGGTTTTTTAAAATTCTATTTCCTAACTATAACGTCCCTGTGACCTTTGGTTTTTCAGTGTATATATGTATATATGTACATTGGTGGATAGGCATGGTTTTTTATATGGATGTATGGTGGAACAATAAAATGCCTTTACCTAGCATTCCTATCCACACATATACCTTTACCACATATACCTTAACAATACAAGGTAAGTATATATATATATATATATATGATTGTGCAAACTCGACGAGGAAGGAAACCACACTCAAGAGATAAGGACACTCTATTTATTCACAGAGACTAAACAGGGCGTGTTTCGGCTGACGCCTTTCTCAACGTTCAGCCCACGCTCGCCGTGCAAAACAATATATAGCAATTAATTAGTTCAATACAACGTAACGTCATAGTTCATTAACATAGAAGAGGTCACTGATTACAAACCTGAATCAGAAGCAAGGATATTGTGGTTGCCATTTTGCAACATGTAATAGCGTAATCTAATTGCCCATAAATTTGGGAAAAACCCTGTGATGTTACTGATTCTTGTATCAATCATCTCTGTTGAGAGATGGCTCTGTACTAATTCATCTTTAAGTGACTGGCTCTTTCTGAAACTAATGCTAGGGTGTTCTTGTATATCATTCCCTATAACTGCATCAGTTTTGAGAATGTGCCAGTTTCAGTCGTACAAGAATCAGTAACATCACAGGGTTTTCCCATGCACAAAATATAGAGCATGTAAGAACAGTCCAAGAAACGCACTCAATACCAGGGTGCAATAAACCAAAAATCATTAATACATTTATGAATTGTAACACACCATACACAGTTTAATGTTTACAATGCCCATGTCATTTAAACTACATTGGCAGCATAATTCATCCAACTACATGGCAGAGTTTAGAACATGCCTGAGCCATCATTAATAAAGATCAATCATATCCTGTTGTGAGGTATTTTGAGATCTATCATATCAGTGATAGAGACCTACTCAAATATTACTGTCTTGATCATGTACCCATTCACGAAAGAGGAGGTTACGGAATAGCCAAGCTGAGAAGATTAGAATCTAGATATATTCTGGACCATCAAACAAAGGTACCTAATGGTTTAAATACTGACGAGGAACTTGTGGTACATCTAGGATATTAAGATCTATATACTAAGAAAAGAGGGTTTTACAGATATGTAATTAGTAAATTGATGTTTTCCGATAACTATTCACTATTTTTACAGCTGTATGAATTAGTCAACTTTTTACTTTAGAACTTTGCATAATCTTGACCTGTTTGCCTAATTTAGACCTATGCATTTACATCATATAAATATATGAGTTTACAATAATATGTTATGTAAAGCCCATTCAGGGCATAGTCATGTAATGAATTTGATGATTCTAATACGGCTAGACGTGTTGCAGGTACACGAAATTTAGTAAGCCCATTCAGGGCCCAATTACTAATGTTTTGATATAACATGCATATTTGGTATGTCGAATATCTATGCACATTATGTGGAAGAACCATGAATTCGAAAATTTATGGGCACTTAGATTACGCTATTGCATGTTAGAAAATGGCAACCACATTTTCCTTGCTTCTGATTCAGGTTTCTAATCGGTGACATCGTCTATGTTCGATCAATCAGTCAATCAGGTGAATTGTATAGCGCGACTACTCACCCGTAAGGTTCTCAAGGTGCTGGGGGGGCTGACAGGGCTGAGGGGGGCTACTGATCTTCCAAAGGCACTGTGGTTTAGTCGAAGAGCCAGGTCTCGAGGTCTTTCCTGAATTGAGGTAGTGACGGTGATTGCCTGAGATGGAGAGGCAGGGTGTTCCAGGTCTTCGCTGCGAGGTAAGAGAAGGACCTTCCTCCAGCTGTGGTCTTGTGGATATGTGGGACGGTGGCCAAGGCCAGATGGGCAGAGTGGAGGTCTCTGGTGGGTGCATGGAATGAGAGGCGGTGGTTAAGGTACGCAGGTCCTGTGTTGTGTAGGGCTTTGTAGGCATGTGTGAGGAGCTTGAAGGTGATTATTTTGTTGACTGGGAGCCAGTGGAGGTCTCTCAGGTGGCTGGTGATGTGGCTGCATCATGGGAGATATTGAGGATGAGTCTGGCGGAGGCATTCTGAATGTTCTGCAGTTACTTGACGAGTTTCTGGTTGATGCCGGCGTAGAGTGCGTTGCCGTAGTCGAGTCTGCTGCTGATGAGTGAGTGTGTGTTAATGAACTATGGCATTGTGTTGTATTGAACCAATGAATTTCTATATATTGTTTTGCACAGCGAGCCAGGGCTGAACGTTGAGAAAGCTAAAGACACTTGAACGTTGAGAAAGGTGTCAGACGAAACGCGTCCTGTTTAGTCTGTATGAATAAACAGAGTTTCCTTATCTCTTGAGTGTGGTTTCCTTCCTTGTGGAGTTTGCAGCAATCATATACGAATGTGAGATTCCACCCTCATGTAGAACCAGCACCCACCTGTGAGTGCAGTGGCCTGTTGGTGGACCATTGGAGCATCGAGATATATATGTGTGTGTGTGTGTGTATATATGTGTATATATATATATATATATATATATATGCACTGAAAAAACCATAGGTTTCAGGGACGTTATAGTTAGTTGGACATTTCACTCGTACAAAACCATAGAAATTCCGCCGTTATAGTTAATTCAAACTGGGTCCAAACTGGGGTGGCATAGTGGGCAAAATAACAATGGATTTAACCCAGATCTTTTGACTGGGGGAGAATGTTTGCATTGTCAGCATTCCGTCCATCATTTGTTTGCTGTAACACTTTTCACCCTAAGTGGGATGGGTATGCCCAGACGTGGGTCCCTTGCTCACTGTGCCACTGGATTCAAGCTAGCCTGGCTGAAGAAGGGTGACATACCCTGAAACTGGTCCCAGGATGCTTGTTTACGGTCCAGGGAGGACCTGGCCTGGCAGTTCGGTCTGGACTGTTCCCATGGGGCACAGGGTCAAGGCTGATTTTCATATGGCTGGGTCCAAACTGGGGTGGCATAGTGGGCAAAATAACGATGGATTTAACCCAGATCTTTTGACTGGGGGAGAATGTTTGCATTGTCAGCATTCCGTCCATCATTTGTTTGCTGTAACACTTTTCGCCCTAAGTGGGATGGGTATGCCCAGACGTGGGTCCCTTGCTCACTGTGCCACTGGATTCAAGCTAGCCTGGCTGAAGAAGGGTGTCATACCCTGAAACCGGTCCCAGGATGCTTGTTTCCGGTCCAGGGAGGACCTGGCTTGGCAGTTCGGTCTGGACTGTTCCCATGGGGCACAGGGTCAAGACTGATTTGCATATGGCTGGGTCCAAACTGGGGTGGCATAGTGGGCAAAATAACGATGGATTTAACCCAGATCTTTTGACTGGGGGAGAATGTTTGCATTGTCAGCATTCCATCCATCATTTGTTTGCTGTAACACTTCTCGCCCTAAGTGGGATGGGTATGCCCAGACGTGGGTCCCTTGCTCACTGTGCCACTGGATTCAAGCTAGCCTGGCTGAAGAAGGGTGACATACCCTGAAACCGTTCCCAGGATGCTTGTTTCCAGTCCAGGGAGGACCTGGCCTGGCAGTTCGGTCTGGACTGTTCCCATGGGGCACAGGGTCAAGACTGATTTGCATATGGCTGGGTCCAAACTGGGGTGGCATAGTGGGCAAAATAACGATGGATTTAACCCAGATCTTTTGACTGGGGGAGAATGTTTGCATTGTCAAAATTCCGTCCATCATTTGTTTGCTGTAACACTTTTCGCCCTAAGTGGGATGGGTATGCCCAGACGTGGGTCCCTTGCTCACTGTGCCACTGGATTCAAGCTAGCCTGGCTGAAGAAGGGTGACATACCCTGAAACCGGTCCCAGGATGCTTGTTTCCGGTCCAGGGAGGACCTGGCCTGGCAGTTCGGTCTGGACTGTTCCCATGGGGCACAGGGTCAAGACTGATTTGCATATGGCTGGGTCCAAACTGGGGTGGCATAGTGGGCAAAATAACGATGGATTTAGCCCAGATCTTTTGACTGGGGGAAAATGTTTGCATTGTCAGCATTCCGTCCATCATTTGTTTGCTGTAACACTTTTCACCCTAAGTGGGATGGGTATGCCCAGACGTGGGTCCCTTTGCCACTGTGCCACTGGATTCAAGCTAGCCTGGCTGAAGAAGGGTGACATACCCTGAAACCGGTCCCAGGATGCTTGTTTCCGGTCCAGGGAGGATCTGGCCTGGCAGTTCGGTCTGGACTGTTCCCATGGGGCACAGGGTCAAGACTGAATTGCATATGGCTGGGTCCAAACTGGGGTGGCATAGTGGGCAAATTAACGATGGATTTAACCCAGATCTTTTGACTGGGGGAGAATGTTTGCATTGTCAGCATTCCATCTATCATTTGTTTGCTGTAACACTTTTCGGCCTAAGTGGGATGGGTATGCCCAGACGTGGGTCCCTTGCTCACTGTGCCACTGGATTCAAGCTAGCCTGGCTGAAGAAGGGTGACATACCCTGAAACCGGTCCCAGGATGCTTGTTTCCGGTCCAGGGAGGGCCTGGCCTGGCAGTTCGGTCTGGACTGTTCCCATGGAGCACAGGGTCAAGACTGATTTGCATATGGCTGGGTCCAAAATGGGGTGGCATAGTGGGCAAAATAACAATGGATTTAACCCAGATCTTTTGACTGGGGGAGAATGTTTGCATTGTCAGTATTCCGTCCATCATTTGCTTGCTGTAACACTTTTCGCCCTAAGTGGGATGGGTATGCCCAGACGTGGGTCCCTTGCTCACTGTGCCACTGGATTCAAGCTAGCCTGGCTGAAGAAGGGTGACATACCCTGAAACCGGTCCCAGGATGCTTGTTTCCGGTCCAGGGAGGACCTGGCCTGGCAGTTCGGTCTGGACTGTTCCCATGGGGCACAGGGTCAAGACTGATTTGCATATGGCTGGGTCCAAACTGGGGTGGCATAGTGGGCAAAATAACGATGGATTTAACCCAGATCTTTTGACTGGGGGAGAATGTTTGCATTGTCAGCATTCCGTCCATCATTTGTTTGCTGTAACACTTTTCGCCCTAAGTGGGATGGGTATGCCCAGACGTGGGTCCCTTGCTCACTGTGCCACTGGATTCAAGCTAGCCTGGCTGAAGAAGGGTGACATACCCTGAAACCGGTCCCAGGATGCTTGTTTCTGGTCCATGGAGGACCTGGCCTGGCAGTTCGTTCTGGACTGTTCCCATGGGGCACAGGGTCAAGACTGATTTGCATATGGCTGGGTCCAAACTGGGGTGGCATAGTGGGCAAAATAATGATGGATTTAACCCAGATCATTTGACTGGGGGAGAATGTTTGCATTGTCAACATTCCGTCCATCATTTGTTTGCT
This sequence comes from Calotriton arnoldi, assembly GCA_963921515.1. Classification (NCBI taxonomy): domain Eukaryota; kingdom Metazoa; phylum Chordata; class Amphibia; order Caudata; family Salamandridae; genus Calotriton; species Calotriton arnoldi. Next base: position 472,445 of record CAWUFW010002484.1, read on the forward strand.
GTAACAGTTATAGTTAGTTCAGCTAATTATAACTCGCGCCCCCGCAATGCACTGATGATGACGTCACATATTACATCATTCATGACATGGTCAGTGACATCACTGATGACATCACTGATGACATCTCAAATGACATCACTGATGACATCACTGATGACATCATCCAGTGACTGTGTGTTTCTTTAAAGTTTAAATATGTATTATATATATATGCCAAGGTGTATTAAAGAATGAGTGGGTGTATAAGTGTCTGGATGGAGGATTTAGTAGGTGCGTGACTGACTGTTTAAGTGAGTGATTACATGTGTCTTACTGAATGCATGAGTTAGTGACTAAACTGTGTGAATGTCTGTATCAGTCTGTCTGTTGTTGTATAAGCTGCTGCATGGGTTGGTCAGTAGCTACATGAGTGTCTATATGGGTTATCGATTGGTTGCCTGAGTATTTGTATGGGTGTCTGAGTGTGTGTGGGTGGGTGGGAGGTGTGTGACTCTGTGCATAGATGTTTGAGTGGTTGATTCACTGGGTGTATGGGTTCAAGAGTGCATGTGGAAACAGCTGTATGGGTGGGTGAGTGTGTGTATGGGTGTGTTGGTGAGTGAATGGATGTCTCAGTGGTACATGTCCAAGTAACTACATATGTAAAAGGCAGTGTATGTGAGAGTTGGAGTATATAAATGACTATACGTGAGAGTCAGTGATTGTGAGAGTGGCTGTATGGATGAGTGTGTACTTGTATCAGTGATTGTATAAGAGAGTAAGTATGCGTTTGTTTCTGTTTGAATAAGTGATGTGGTGTGTGTATAACTGTATAGGTCAGTAAATGGAATTGTGATTGATTCTTTGCATGACTGACTAGGTGTGTGAGTAACTGGATGAGTGGTGGTGTGTGAGTGTCTGTATAGGTGTATAAGTGTATATGATAGTGTTGTATTGATGAGTGACTGCATGTATGAGTGATTGTATGGGTGAATGAGTGGATGTGTGTGTAGACCTAGGAATCAGTGAGTGCGTATGTAGTAACTAGTATTGGTGTGTCGATGGTTTAAAAAATGGTAGTCTGTATTTTACAGTGGGTGTATCAAAGGTTATATTAGAGTGTGAGGAGGTGCATCAGATTTTCACGTAGATGATGTCATCAGTGATGTCATCAGTGATGTCATTTGAGATGTCATCAGTGGCGTCATCAGTGATGTCACTGACCATGTCATGAATGATGTAATATGTGACTTCATCAGCAGTGCATTGCGGGGGCGCGAATTATAGTTAGCTGAACTAACTATAACGGTGGAATTTCTATGGTTTTGTAAGAGTGAAATGTCCAACTAACTATAACATCTCTGAAACCTATGGTTTTTTCAGTGAATTTCTAAGGTTTTTTTAAATGCTAATTTCTAACTTTAACGTGCCTAAAACTTATTTTTTTTTCAGTGAATTTCAATGGTTTTTTAAATGCTAATTTCTAACTATAACGTCCCTGAAACCTATGGTTTTTTCAGTGAATTTCAAAGGTTGTTTAAATGCTAATTTCTAACTATAACATAGTAGTCGCTGTGAGAAGTTGGCCTGGTGTATGCTGTTCACTAATTAAAGTGGACACCTTGCACCAGTCCAATTCGACTCTTATGGTAGGTAGGTTTAAGACAACCTTTATAGAAAGCTATCCTAGTGGTAGCTGTGGAGAGCAGCCTTCAGGCTAAGTCTTGGAGGAATGTAAAGCAGCTTGTTTTACCACACAATCTCTTGAATCACCAAATGAAAAGACACCACACAGGTATATATATCAAATATATATGTATTTATTAATAAACAACTCTCTACTAATCTCTTTATGAGATTAGAAGTCAGGAACAAATGTACAAATCAAATGTTATCAAAAATAAGTTAGCACAAGTAAATATCACAAACTTATCTTGGCTAGACCGTGGTCTAGAGCACATAGAATCGAGGGACCCCCAAGAACCACCCCAGGTAGTTGTAGGAGTCCCACAGGGGACGGACACGGTGTTCAGACACTGGTGCGAGTCCTGTACGAGTCTATGCGAGAGAACGCGATTGAGTTATCAATGTTATAGGTCCCTGGCGTGTTCGAGGCGAACACACCGATCGGTCAGTACGAGTCGAAGGACGCGGATACTGATAGAGTTACAAGGGAGTTGGACGCGATGTGTCTAACACAGACGCGAGCCCTGTACGAGCCAGTGCGATAATCGCACGGGGAGAATAGGAGTTTTAGGGCACTTCTAGGGTAGCTACAAGCAAGCCACTTACAGGGTAAGTAGTTCTAGGGCCCACACCCACAGGAGCACCGTAGTGCTGAAGTTACCTCACCCAGGGGAGCCGGGTGCATAGGTGTCCTTTGGTGTCGGGTCGCGGCGTTGTTCTCAATGGGAACCAATGAAGACTTGCTGCTTGCGACGACAGAAGAAGTGTCCGTTGGAATCCAAGCCTGGATTCGGAGGGAGGAAGACCTGAAAGCAGAGGGGACAGTGTTCACAGTCACTTGGCAGTGACTCTGGGCAAGGAAGATGAATGCCCACCGTCGTCGACAGCTTCGGGTCGTTCCCGGGTGTCTTGACTCTTCGACCAAGTGGTCCAGGCAGCATCGGTTATGACCAGGAGCTGGATTCTGTGTGTCCCACGACGTCTGCAGCTTACTGAGGTGTCGGCGACTCGATTGGAGCCAACAAGCCTTGGTAGCAGCAAGTCTTGTGGAAAGCGTAAAGAGTCAATGGTGCAGACCAGCAAGGTCTGGGGGACTTACCCAGCAAGGGTAGGTCAGGGCAGGCCTGGAGCAACCAGGGGAGCTCTTTGGTTTTGTTGGAAAGTCTTCTGGGGACCCACAAGTTGGCTGGCAAGGGATTGCAAAGATGCCTCGGGAGGATCCACTCAACAGGGGCCCACGGTCACTCAGGATGATGTAGGCCTCTGAATTCAGGAGCGATCTCTGCTAGAAGCTGAGACCACACGTGGTCCAAAGCACAAGTTCGTAGAACGTCATGAAGGGGTTGCATTCGACAATAGTGCACGGTACCCAGGGGCTGCGGTTCCTTGTCGCACGTGGGGTCCACTTGCCTCAGCTTCACTGGGGACTCACGATGGCCTTGGAGAAGTCAGGAAATCCTCTTTCTGGGCTGAAGGGACTTCGGGCTCCGGTGGGAGCAGCGTAGTTTGTGACTGTTGTTGTAGTTTTTGGTGCCTGCCAAGCAGGGGGTCACTCCTTGACTCCAAGGGAGATTCTTCAGTCTTCCAGAGGTAGTGGAACGTCAAAGGTCCAGGATTCTTCTTAAGAGCATCGTCCAGGGAGATCTGGGTTGCAATGCACAGGTTCCCCCTCTTATACTAAAAAGAAGGGAGGGACTAGCTCTATGACCCCACCTATGGGAGGGTCAGGGGAGTGGGTGGTTACACCTACTTCCCTTTGTCCAGTTTCGCGCCAGAGCAGGGGCAGGTAGCCCCTGAGCCGGTTTGAACTGGGGTATGCACAGAGGAGCCTTCTGCTCCCCCAGTGCAGGACTTCAAAGCCCTCTAAGAGTGCACCCACCCAGCCCCAATACACTAAACTCTGTCTGGGAGGTGGTCACACCCCCTTGGGACAGGATATCTATTGTTGGGCTTCCTCCACTGCGAGTGTTGGTCATCAGCAGGAGGGCAGCCCAGTGTCTGTGACTGGTGGCATCCATTTTGTGATGCCAGGGCTCTGCAGGATTCTACCGCTTTTCCACAGTAGGTACATGTCTATCCCTCTAGAAGGGTGGAATGCTACCCCCGCCGCCAGGACTGGTGGGGGGTAGTATTCCAAGATGTTTGACACCAAACACGACATGTTTCGATGCAGCCATTCCAAAGTTAGCATTCTACAGCAAGGATATAATGCACTTAAAAGTATATGGTTTAACCGCATCCACAAACAGCCCCAGAGAATGGAGAGCTGCAGAGGGGCCCTGCTCAGGCAGAGGCACCCCCTCACATGGAAACTAAACACCCTGCCCTCAGGATTGATAGGGCCTGATAAGTCTCAATGTGTGTGCAGGAGAGATATAGGGGACCTATATCTCAGTGAGGGGTGCTAGCACTTCCTCACCCAGGCTGCAGTAGCAGGCCTGTGGTGTCAGATTTAGTCTGCTTCCCAGGGGTGGCATAATACATGCTTCAGCCCCTGGTAGGCCTGTGAAGTACCTATGCCCTTGGTACCTAAGGTACCATATACTAGGGACTCATAAGGTACCACAGTATCCAATCACTAGTGCACCTAGAGTGCACTCCAAATCGTTTAGAGAGAACAGAGAGGCTGGGGCCCTGATTGGCAGGGTCCCAGCCAGACTATAGCCAGAAACCAGTGTAAACATCAGAAAAAAAGTGGGGGCAACATAAGAGGCAGATCCTATTCTCCTACAGTCAGTCCCTCTCTCTCTCAGTTAGTGTCTCTCTGTCAGTCAGTCTCTCTCTCAGTCAGTCTCTTTTTCAGTCAGTCAGTCTCTTTGTCAGTCAGTCAGTCTCTCTGTCAGTCAGTCAGTCTCTCTGTCAGTCAGTCAGTCTCTCTCTCTCTGTCAGTGTCTCTCAGTCAGTCAGTCTCTCTGTCAGTCAGTCAGTCACTTTCTTGGTCAGTCAGTCTCTCTCTCTGTCAGTCAGTCTCTCTCAGTCAGTCAGTCAGTCTCTCTGTCAGTCAGTCTCTCTCTCTCAGTCAGTCTCTCTCTCAGTCAGTCAGTCTCTCTCAGTCAGTCAGTCTCTCTCTCTCTGTCAGTCTCTCTCTCTCTCTCTGTCAGTCTCTCTCTGTCAGTCAGTCTCTCTCTCTTTGTCAGTCTCTCTCTCTCTGTCAGTCTCTCTCTCTCTCAGTCAGTCTCTCTGTCAGTCTCTCTCTGTCAGTTAGTCTCTCTCTGTCAGTCAGTCTCTCTCAGTCAGTCAGTCTCTCTCTCTGTCAGTCTCTCTCTCTCTCTGTCAGTCTCTCTGTCAGTCAGTCTCTCTCTGTCGGTCAGTCTCTCTCCCAGTCTCTCTCTCTCTGTCAGTCAGTCTCTCTGTCAGTCAGTCTCTCTCAGTCAGTCAGTCTCTCTCTCAGTCAGTCAGTCTCTCTCTCTGTCAATCAGTCTCTCTCTCAGTCAGTCAGTCTCTCTCTCTGTCAGTCAGTCTCTCTTTCAGTCAGTCTCTCTTTCAGTCAGTCTCTCTCAGTCAGTCAGTCTCTCTCTCAGTCAGTCAGTCTCTCTCTCTGTCAGTCAGTCTCTCTGAGTCAGTCAGTCAGTCTCTCAGTCAGTCAGTCTCTCTCAGTCAGTCAGTCTCTCTCAGTCAGTCAGTCTCTCTCTGTCAGTCAGTCTCTCTCCAAGTCAGTCTCTCTCTTAGTCAGTCAGTATCTCTCTCTGTCAGTAAGTCTCTCTCTCAGTCAGTCAGTCTCTCTCTTAGTCAGTCTCTCTCAGTCAGTCAGTCAGTCTCTCTCAGTCAGTCAGTCTCTCTCAGTCAGCCAGTCTCTCTCTCTCTGTCAGTCAGTCTCTCTCTGTCAGTCAGTCTCTCTCTCTGTCAGTCAGTCTCTCTCTCTGTCAGTCAGTCTCTCTCTCAGTCAGTCAGTCTCTCTCAGTCAGTCAGTCTCTCTCAGTCAGTCAGTCTCTCTCAGTCAGTCAGTCTCTCTCTCATTCAGTCAGTCTCTCTCTCATTCACTCAGTCTCTCTCTCAGTCAGTCTCTCTCTCAGTCAGTCAGTCTCTCTCTCAGTCAGTCTCTCTCTCTCTGTCAGTCAGTGTCTCACTCTCTCTCTCTCTGTCAGACTCAGTCAGTCTCTCTCTCAGTCAGTCAGTCTCTCTGAGTCAGTCAGTCTCTCTCAGTCAGTCAGTCTCTCTCAGTCAGGTAGTCTCTCTCAGTCAGTCTCTCTCTCATTCAGTCAGTCTCTCTCTCAGCAAGTCTCTCTCTCAGTCAGTCTCTCTCTCTCTCAGTCAGTCTCTCTCTCTCAGTCAGTCTCTCTCTCTGTCAGTCAGTCTCTCTCTGTCAGTCAGTCTCTCTCTCATTCAGTCAGTCTCTCTCTGTCAGTCTCTCTCTCTCTCTGTCAGTCTCAGTCAGTCAGTCTCCCCAGTCAGTCAGTCTCCCCAGACAGTCAGTCTCCCCAGTCAGTCAGTCTCTCTCAGTCAGTCACTCTCTCAGTCAGTCTCTCTCTCAGTCAGTCACTCTCTCAGTCAGTCTCTCTCTGTCAGTCACTCTGTCAGTCAGTCTCTCTCAGTCTGTCAGTCTCTCTCAGTCAGTCTCTCTCTCTCTGTCAGTCTCTCTCTCTGTCAGTCAGTCTCTCTCTGTCAGTCAGTCTCTCTCTGTCAGTCAGTCTCTCTCTGTCAGTCTCTCTCTCAGTCAGTCAGTCTCTCAGTCAGTCTCTCTGTCAGTCAGTCTCTCTCTCTCAGTCAGTCTCTCTCTCTCAGTCAGTCTCTCTCTCTCAGTCAGTCTCTCATCCAGTCAGTCTCTCTCTCAGTCAGTCAGTCTCTCTGTCAGTCAGTCTCTCTGTCAGTCAGTCTCTCTGTCAGTCAGTTTCTCTCAGTCAGTCAGTCTCTCTTAGTCAGACAGTATCTCTCTCTCTATCTCAGGCAGTCAGTCTCTCTCTCTCTGTCAGTCTCTCTCTCTCTGTCAGTCTCTCTCTCTCTGTCAGTCTCTCTCTTAGTCAGTCAGTCTCTCTCTCTGTCAGTCAGTCTCTCTCTCTCTGTCAGTCTCTCTCTTAGTCAGTCAGTCTCTCTCTCAGTCAGTCAGTCTCTCTCTCTCAGTCAGTCTCTCTCTGTCAGTCTCTCTTTCTCTGTCAGTCTCTCTCTCTCAGTCAGTCAGTCTCTCTGTTAGTCAGTCTCTCTCTGTCGTTCAGTCTCTCTCTCTCGCCCAGTCAGTCTCTCTCTCTCAGTCAGTCTCTCTCTCTCTCTGTCAGTCTCTCTCTCTCTCTGTCAGTCTCTCTCTGTCAGTCAGTCTCTCAATGTCAGTCAGTCTCTCTCTGTCAGTCAGTCTCTCTCTCTCAGTCAGTCTCTCTCTCTCTCTGTCAGTCTCTCTCTCTCTCTGTCAGTCTCTCTCTGTCAGTCAGTCTCTCAATGTCAGTCAGTCTCTCTCTGTCAGTCAGTCTCTCTCTCAGTCAGTCAGTCTCTCTCTCTCTCTCTACAACATATCTTAGAAACATTGCCAATATCTCTGGCTAAACACTCATAAGGTCCCAACGGCGAGACCTATTGGCGATGCCAATGTTTGTTTTTAATTTTTTCTTCCGGATTCGCGCACCCAGCGCAAATTCGGACGTTTCTTAAAATGTTTTTGGGCTGGGAGGGACCCCCTGAGCAGGCCTAGGGGGTCAGGGTGTTCCTACCCTGCCCCCTTTTCTTGTTTTTCATCTTTGTTTAACTGTTTTCTCATGACTCTGGTTCAACCTAGTCCCAAGATGGCTGCCAGCATTTCCTGGATATATATATATATATATATATTATCTACTGGCGGTCGCCAGTAGATAGTTATAGTTAGGACCTATTTTCCATAGGAAACCGCAACATTCTATTTGAAAAAACTCTTGTGTCGGTTGACGAATCTTCACGAAATTTTCAAACTTTAAGGCCCGCTCCGGTCCGCTCCTATCCTGAAAGTCTCGGGGTGATTCGTTAAGCGGGGGCCGAGAAAAAGGGGGGTCCCAAAACGTGTTTCCCCATTCATTTTCCCATAGGAAACTTTAGCCACGGCTACAGCCCGAACTGCTGAACGGAATTACACCAAATTTGGCAAAGAGGTAGTTCTTGGTTCAGAAAGAACCCTTTTTGTTAAATGGTGTAAATCCGTTCAGTAGTTACTGAGAAAATAAAAAGTAAAATCACATATATAACTAGGGTCCGCGCACCCTCCCGATCACGAGCTGTATGCTAATTGGCTGTCAACACTCCAAATCAGGAAGTGTTGGCAGCCATCTTATTCCTCGGTAGAACCGAGGAACAAGAAAGCAGTAAAAAAAGTGCGCAAAACACAAAAAGGGGGCAGGGTAGAAACACCCTGACCCCCTATGCCGGATTTTTTAAAATCGGCAAAAAACACGCTGGGTGCGCGGATCCTGCCGATTAAAAAAAAAAAAACGAAGCGCGGGCTCCCGCGCTTCGTTCTTAATTGGCCCCCGGGTGGGCCAAGTCCCGGGGGCATGCAGGGGTTTATCATATTTATGATGGGGGGCCTCTAAGGCCCCCAAGCCCGGGGACCGCCACCCCCGGGGCTTTACGAAAAAATGGTGCGGGAGGGCTCTGAGCCCTCCCGCAGCCCCGGGGACCGCCACCGCCCGGGGCTTCTTTTTAAAAAAATTCTATTACCTGTGTGGGGGGGCTCCAGCTATTGCCTTTTGAGAGGGGCAATGATCCAGGTAGAGCATTTCTTTCGCATTTTGTCATAAAGTATTGCTTGTTACTTTGAGGCATAGCAGCAGTAAGGGGTGTAGAGTTGCAGACTTAGTTTATGCTTCCATTGCGAATACCTCAGATGAAGAGGCATTCATTGTTTCTTGCTTCACTGTCAAAAGAAGAACCAATTTGACTGGTATTTGTCCACAAGTGTCTGCAGAATATCGTGTTGGCTCAGAATAGTTGTATGTCATATTAACAAAAATGTTGTCTGGTGTAGTTGTGGCCTAAATCTAATTTACAAAAATATCACTCCATTTGGGGTAGATTTTCTAATATTTACTCCAAAGTAGTGATGCATCTGAATAACTAAGTATTCTTCAAAGTTATTTATTGACATCAAAGTCCAAGTTGTAACTATGCGGTATGTGCTGTCAATCTAACATACCTCAGAGCACATATGTTGACTGTCTGAAGTGCACTAATATGCCATTCTCTCTCTGAAAAGATGTAAGAATTATACATTGTATACCTAACTGTCTCCTTTGACAAAACCCACTTAAGGTCTAACTTTGAGTGTACTCATGTGAATTAACAAATCTAATACGTGAGCTGATAAGATCTTAAATGATCACTACTCTGTCAGTCTTAGACAACACATACCGCATAGTTACAACTTGGACTTTGATGTCAATAAATAACTTTGAAGAATACTTAGTTATCTGCTCTGAGGTTTGTCATGATTGATGGTGATTATAGACATATGTGTACATTCAGAACAAGACGTTGTTCCCTTTATACTTAGGGATATGTCTTCATTTGCTAATTTGTCACTCCCTGGTTCAAAGGAATGTTTTTCTGCCTCCTTCATTTTCTTTCTCCCTTTTATGATTCTCTAATGAAAACAGGCCTTGTACTTTTGAAATAATGTAAATTGATGTTATTGATTTCAGAAATGGAATTACACTAGGATATGTATGGTGTTGGTTTAAATTTTAATGGATGTGTTTGTTCTCTCATATTTGTTTATGAGTGTTTTTAAATGTTTGTATATATGTGTCTTTTTCTATAGCCCTGAAGAAGTCTCTGTGGGAGACGAAACGCGTTGGCTATGGCTTTGTGGATTTTAATGGAAATACAATAAAGAACAGTCTTAAACAAGAAAAGATAACGTCTGAAATCTGGAATTCTCTTTGTGTGCACACTGTGTAGTACATGGTTATATAAGTAATTATAGGGTGCTGAACCAAGTGTGTTATACCCTTTCACCAGACATCGCCTTTTTTACAGAAATCTGGACGGGCAGCTGAGTCGTAGCAGTGTAAGGTCGGAGATCCAGACGGGCTTGTCTGTGGCGGCCTTCGGCGCATCAGCGGACAGCCTGCTGCATGCGTCCGCTGCGTGACCGTGCAGCAGACGCCATTAAGTAGGGGAGGCGGGAGGGAAGTGCAGCTGGGAGGTGGGAACGGGAATCGGCAGGGCCGCAGGGGCAGCAGCGGCGGGGAAGAGCCGGGCACAGGGCGCAGGAAGGAAAAAACTGGTGCAGGGCACAACAAGTAAGTACAAAGCAAAACAAGGGGCGACAAGCAATGAAATACGTACAATGAAAAACGAGGGGCAGACAAGCACTGAAATACGTACAATGAAAAACGAGGTGCAGACAGGCAGCAATTAAGTACACGGCACAACAGGGGCACTGACCAGGCTGGAAACGGGCACAGCACATGAGCGGACAACAGCAGCCTCGAACACCTGACAGGAGGAGGCGAGGGGAGTCAGCGGCGAGGCACGCACGGTGGAGCTGCTGGGGAGAGAGCAGGTCTCAGACTAGAGGTCAGAGAAGCCTGCAGACAGCATTTATATCCAGCAGGCCTGTCAATTCATTACATTTCTTACTGCCAGTTAGACTCTTCTGGCAGCCTCTATATCCCATCATGCTATTCAATTTGTTTTTTAGTGGCAATTTAGTATTTTGAAAGACTAGTTTCATCTGTGACAGTTCTCCTGCTAGTTTCACAAGCATCCGAAACGCACAAAAGAATTAAGCCGCACAAATGTTAAACTTCCGCATTCTAAAGAATTTTCTAGTCAATACTGCCCCAAGCCACCTCAGCTAAAACATACAGTAAACATAGATGTATTGCAGGGCATCTTCATAAAAATAAAATTTTTATTTCACCCCGTAGGCCACTGAAAGAGAGTTCTACCAGCAGCCAACCTCAAGGAAATCTGGAGCAAATTAACCTGGGGAATCCTAGCAATGCATACAATAATAAACTATTTTAGCAGGGTCGTAGATCAGGGGGATGTTTGGGGTGTGACACCCCACTAAATAAATACTATCTTGGCTCTGTAGGTGGGACTGCAGGTCCTGAGTCGGGTCTGCTATGTCTGTGTCACTTTTCTAGTCATCCTGATTTCTGAAAAGTTTGAACTTCTTCGTTTTTAGGATCAGTAACTTACATATATTTAAGTTCAGATTTACAAAGATTTTTCATCAGGGTTGGGTCACTGCTTAGATGCAGGCCAGATGCACAATCCATTTTGATATTTACAAAGCCACACAAATGACAATCGCGTGACTTTGTAAAAAAAAAAGAGTTTCATAGGTGGTGCATGGGCGGTTTGTGTGCATCCACCCATGGATTTTGATGAAAACCCAAATTTACATCGGCCCAGATTTCAAAAGACTTTGCGTTCTAGGTTGCGTCACTTTTTGATGCAGCCCAACGCAAAATCCGTTTTTGGTATTTACAAAGCCACGTAAATGTTGATTTGTGTGGCTTTGTAAGAAAAAGTGATGCAATGCAGTGCATTGCACTGCCCTGCCCTACAACAAAGAGGTATACACATTGGTTGCACCTAAATGGTGTGCCTGCCTGAAGCTGGAGTAACAAATAGAAATATCTTTAATTCATCTTGTTATTTCCTCTTTGCATGTGTGCTGCAAACCTTCCTGCACAAAACTAAGCTAACCATAATGCAGACACCCTTGCACTACAAAGCAAGAGGGCCTGCGTTGGCACTAGGCAGCTCAAAGTGCACCAGTGCATGGAGAGAGCAGAACTGAGACATTTCTTTGAAGAGATGGCACAGGCTCTCTACAGGTGAAACAACGTAGCACAGCAGCTTTAGTTGCTGGGCTGCACTGTGTCATTTCTTTGTAACAATGCCCCTTAGTGAACGGTTCACCAAAAAGTAGCAAATCTGTACCCACAGAAGTACTCCTGGAATGGATGAAAATTGACATCTTTTGAGAATCATAAACATTGGTAGTAGTAGAATTGGAAAGTTACATCAGTCTCAGGTTTCTAAACATATTACTGGCAATCAAACAACCAAAATGTGATGTGATGAATGTTTGCAAATAGTCAGGGCCACTGGAATTATGTGGCAGGGGAGCACCAAATAAGGCGGCAGGATCGACTATATTATGCTGCAAGAAAAAACAAATTATGCAGCATAATGCACCACATTTTATGATAGGGTTACTTCATTATTTTGTAATTTGTATGCATTGTAGTACTGTCTGGGCAAAGAATTCACCTCATTAGTACCAGTTTAACAACAAAATACAGAAATAAGCCACATAGAGATGACAAGTTAACCTTTGTCAAGGGCCTAAAGGTTAAAATCTGCAGATTATGCAGCAGATGATGGATTATTTTGCAAATGCAGTGAATCCATATTTATGCAAAAAAAAGCCCTGGCTGCAGAATCGCATAATTCCATTGGCCATGCAAATAGAACAACCACTGGCAATCTCTTGGGGTAGTATTCCAAATCATTGTTTTTTTCCCCCAAGTGCTACTCTAGACTGAGGTCCTGATTTAAGATTTAGCAGATGGAGTAAAGACAGACAGGGTGGCAGACCATTTTACTGCCCAATTTAGATATGTTCTAGCCCAACGGGCATCTTTATACATTGCCAGGAACCGCTGTCTTGGCAGTTTCTGTCAGTGTAGGAAAAGTTTAGTGGGTGGCTCCGTCAAACATGATGGTTGTCCATCAAACTTTTCCAAAGTTTTTTATTTTTCAGAAACAAAGTCCAAAAGTGGGAGTTTGTTTTTGAAAAAGAAAAAAAATGAATTAACCCTGCACCAGATTTCTCCCATTCTGTGTGTTTTTTTTCTTTTTTCACTGTCCCTCACCACCAGAATATGCCTGGCAGTGATGGTCAGTAAAAAAAAGCAATCTGATTGTCCATGTTAAATAGGGCGGACAGTTGACTGGCTTACTTCTAATGGCACCTACTCTGTCGAAGGATGTTTTACACTGACAGAGTGCATTTTACTCCTCTGTGTAAAATGTGTGGTCTGCCTGACTCAAAATTGGGTGGGGGGACCTTGAGTTTGGCAGACAGGGTACTCCGTCGTCGTTGCAACAGAGTACCTATGTGTTAAACTCTAAATCAGCCCAAGATCTAATGCAAATCAGTACTGACCCTGCTCCTCATGGGAACAGTCCACCGCGACCCTTGGTCATCTTGCCTACTTACACTGCGGCCCGCTGCTTTTTTAGTTGGGAAATTTGAGATTCACCCCCCACGCCCCATCTCACTGACCAAGCTAGACCCCTGTATTTAAGATGCTGGAATAAACCCTTAAATGGAAGATACCAGAAGTACTTCAGCTCGATTCCACCTGAAATACACTTCCCTTTAGTTTGCAAAGTGGTGAGGACACAAGTTTTACAAATAGGGATTTGTGTTTTCCTTTGAGATTCTTCCAGTGATTTCAAGCATTTTCATTACTTGTAATGTTATTAGGTTATACTTTTCTGTGCCTTAAATATTGACGAAGACTGGTGCGTAAATAGGATTTTGCTTATACTAGTGCTTGCTTTCTACATCAACATTACATGATAGGCATGCAGTGTACATGAGGTTGAGATATATTTGAACAAGGTTTTAACCTACTTTTCCCTTAAAAGATATGGTGTGTCACTATCACTTTTTCTGTTTAAGTATGGTAGGCCTTAGCAGCTGCTTTTCTTCGTTAGTCTCAACTGCCCACACCCCAATATTGATTTGGTATCTAATGCATGAACTTAAAAACCTCATTCATCATTGTGTCCTACTCACTAGTTAGCTGGATTCAACAAAAACTAATGAAAAACATTAAATATCCCTCCTTGACCAGTGCTTGAATTGGAAAACATTTACTCCAGAAACTGATAAATTGGGGGTCAAGTGTGGCAAAGGAAAGTGGATCAGAAGAGTAAAGTCATGAAAAGCAGAGTCAGACAGTCAACTTATACATTTATTTTATAAAAATCTGCCACAAAGAAGTTGGAAACAAGGATAAACGTGAAAGTAAACTTGTAATAGTTTGCTTATTTGGTCACAAAGAGACTGCATTTTACAATATCTTACAGGGTTAAGACACTTGCTGCAGAGATCTTTGTGTGCATAGAAAATTTCAGGGGATTATAATAACAGTAAGATAACGCTGGTGGTAAATGCAGTTCCAGGAGGGTTTTGTGTTTTTAAGTCGTAGCAGAGAGGGTTAATGTGCCTGCAGAAAAGCATACCATGTAACATGCAGATCACAGATTTGTATTTTATGTAAATAGCTCAGTAGGTTACTGCGTTTGGCTCAGGGATCGTTTTACTTCCAGTTAATAGGCTATCTGTAGTATCTTCATGTTGTGTTATTATGTACTATGTTATCTTGTTCCTAGCTGCTCAGCCAGTGTGAGTGTTCTGTGTGAAATGTTGGTGTGTGGGCCATGAGTGGAATGCTTGAGTTACTGGTATGAGTGGTGACAGTTGGTGGAAGGGCTGAGCAGCTAGCAGGCTGCTGCTGGTGGGGCTGATCTACTGAACTTAACTACTTGCTCTACAGACTTTAACTACCTGCTGTACAGGATTTAAGCTACATGTTATCTACTTGAATAAATCTACTCTAACCACATCCTACCAGCGTGGACCTCTTTACTACATTATTTTTGGCGACGAGTTGGAGACTTGCTCACGCTCTACAGTGAAAGAGGCTCAAGATGACATCTACAAATAGTCAACATGTTTGGGAGAAGCGTCAGACAACACAAGGAAAAGTTCACACCAAGTCTGGGACACAGGAGGCCACACGGAAACAAAAGAAGCCACAAAGAAAACAAAAGAAACTGGAACAGCACGCCTTGCAGCCCCTCCAGTGTCCATTACATCGGACAGCCCCAGCTCAAGCGTGCTGTACTCTGTTTATCTGGCACATTTTGACAAGAACTGCGCTTTCAAGGGAAGTAAGCATCATCATTTTAGACTTTCTACTTGTCATCTCTAATATTAATGATGCGCAGTTTGAGATCTTTAAAGACATTTGGAGTTGCACTTTGGGACATTGTGTGTTTTGCCTACAACAAGTATTGGCAGAAATGTATTTTCAACAGCAAATCAGTTTGTCCTTTTTGATTTGGACTTGGCAGCGTTGGATTTCTGGTAAATGGAGTGGACTGTCTGCACAGAGTGTTTTCTGCACCAATTTATGGTACATTCACAGCAAGCGTGTCTACGTCGCTGCAATATTGAATGCATTCTTTGTCATTTGGATGAGTACGTGCAGAATGCATTTTCAAGTTCATGGCCGCGTTGGTTAGCTGGCTTTCCCTCTTGAGGAAGAAGAGTGCTACCGTTATGGCCGATAGACTGGTATGGAGTATACAGGCTTGGTTTTTATCACTATTGTTGGGATCGGTGATGTTTTCAAAGGAACGTGAGTGGTTTGTAAAGTGACACCTTGCAATGCCCTTAAAGCCTTTTTGCGCTGTTACTGTGAAGCTGTTTTTAACGTTTTTCAAGAAATTTGAAATTGGAACTGTGCGCGTGCACCTTACCTGTTTTCTGTTCTTGTGCGTGCCGCAGTTGTCCTCAGTGACGTCTTTGTTTGCTAAGCGGTCTCCTGAGCTGCCAAGGGACGCTCTGCTGCAAGGACGTGCCGTGAACCATACGGCACAACGTAGCTACATGCCGCCATCTTGGGTTATGTTTCCAGTACTTGACGGTGGTGAAGAATCGGCTGCACCGTCGTCTTCTCTAGTGAGATGTATCTTGATGCTCTACCAGCAATTATCGAGGTTATCAAGATGAAATTGTAGGTGTATATATTGTTTTCCTCCGAACGCTTGTCTCACGCTGTGAAAACGTCCACCACTGTAAGTTGAGCCAACCGCGCTGTGGTATGCCCATAATTGAAGTAAATTTACTCACAGTTTGCCGGGCTCAATGGAAGGCTCATTGTCGTGTGGGGGACAAAATGACACAAGAGTTGTATAAAACCTAATAGACTAGAGATAGCTGCGCATAGAAACAGCCGCTGGTTCTTGTACCAGATGGTTTCTAATACATTGTTTTCTTGACGTCCAGAAATGTGGTTGTGCTGTTTAACAGGCAGTCTTGTTGCCAGAATAAGTATGTGCTCTACATTATTGGGGTTTGGTTTTAATGGATCTTGTTCTCTTTCACACTAGTTCACGTTGTTAACCCTCACAGGGTAGGTCTTCATGGGTCTTGTCCCATTTACATAGTTTACACCCTTACGTTAGGGTTGGGTTATGGGTTATTGTCCCATTCACATGGTATACTTCAAATCCCTACACAGGGTGTGGTGTATTGGGTGTCAGTCCCATGTACATTTTTGGCCACTTGTTGCAAGGTTTTGTTCCTTGTGTGCGTAAGCCACCATGTGCCGCAATTTCGTCCTACACAGAGTGTGTTGTCTTGAGTATCAGTCTCATGTTCATTTTTGGCCATTTGTTGCATGGTCTTGTTCCTTGTGTGCGTAAGCCACCATGTGCCGCACGTTAGTTTTTGTTGTAGTGAGTGTCTTCACTACCTTTCTTTGGGGTTTTGGTCCCTTGGGTCCCTTATTTGGGGCTGGAATTTGGGTTTTAATCCCTTTTTCCACATTTATTCTTTGTTCTCCGTACATGGGAAGTATACACATTATTCTTTCGTTTTCTTTTCTTTATTAAAGGAGGAGGATGGGTATTTTGTATGCATCTTTCCTCCTTGTGTGGTTCTTTTCCCTCTCGTGATATGGTTTCTACTGATCATCCCTGGGTTATGGACCTTTCACTTCTGTGTACATTGTTGTTTATTGTTTTTAAAGTTTAGTTTCATTATTCTTCTATTTTATAGGAAGGAGATAATGTAGTATCTTCATGTTGTGTTATTATGTACTATGTTATCTTGTTCCTAGCTGCTCAGCCAGTGTGAGTGTTCTGTGTGGAATGTTGGTGTGTGGGCCATGAGTGGAATTCTTGAGTGACTGGTATGAGTGGTGACAGTTGGTGGAAGGGCTGAGCAGCTAGCAGGCTGCTCCTGGTGGGGCTGATCTACTGAACTTAACTACCTGCTCTACAGACTTTAACTACCTGCTGTACAGGATTTAAGCTACGTTATCTACTTGAATGAATCTACTCTAACCACATCCTACCAGCATGGACCTCCTTACTACACTATCCTTCTAATATAGCACAGTGAGCTATGAACCGGCATCGAGGGGCACACAAACCGCAAGTACTGGGCATCGATCCTGATTGCATTTTTTCTCAATCTGTTGTCATTCTAAGTTTGCAAAGAAAGGTTCCTTTGGATATTAATAAAGTCTTGTTAGTACAGACCATCTCAATCACTGTGTTACATTTTAAATCCTGACTTAGGACCAGATTACGATCTTGGCCGATGGCATACTCTGTCACAAACGTGACGTATATCCCGTCCGCCGTATTACAAGTTCCATAGGATTTAACAGAATTGTAATACGGTGGACGGGATATCCGTCAAGTTGGTGACAGAGTAACCCTATCCGCCAAGATCATAATCAGGCCCTTAGTGCCTGATTCACAAACTGCATTTTGTAGTGCATGTTGTAGTACTACAAAACATATTACAACATGTAACTTTTATCTATTCTTATGTGTGCTGAGTTCTGCTCCTTAACTGTGGAGTCTTCGCACACAAGTATAGGTTTTAGTAGTAAATGTGGGAGGGACACAAGGGAGTGGGTGGGAAAAGGGACTGACAGTTCTAAAGGGAATGATATTAGCGAAAGCTAAGAGGATTTAGGGAAGGGGTTGGAGGGTTTTAGGAAGAGATGTCACCAACCCACACAAGAGTAAGTCAATTGCTTTACTCTTTTGTTGGAGACATCTAACCTATACTTTTGTAGTACATTTACACTCAGAGTTTGTGAATATCGAAAGTAATAAACTTTCTCCAACGTGTAAACTTACTTAAAAGTGTAAGTTACCTTTGTGCACCAAGCCCTTTGTGTTTCTCCCAATCCTGCACTCTTAATATATAATGTCTGCAACTATGGACAATATGTGACTCCTACACCTTATAACCCTTATAGTCTTAAGTAACTTTTCCTGTCCATTGATTTACACATTTATATGATTTATTGTCTCTCTGTGTGTGATGTAAAGTGTTCAACACCCTACACTGGGATGAGTAGTGTTTAAAAAAATCAAATAATAAAAAAATTAGTGAGTGCCATTAAAATCATTATTGTGTAATTGCTCACATAATGATACATGTGGCATATTTACACTGCACATCTCTTATCTGGGGGGTGTTAAGATAAGTGGTAAGTTGTGGGCCTCTGTTTCGTTCCATTGCATTGGTGTCTGGGTGTTAGGCTCTAGATTGTTCCAAGCCAGGATGATACTTGAACAAAAAAAGGACTGTTGGCCCTTTTAAATCAGTCCGTTGTTTTGCCCTCAGCAGGAAGTAAAAATAAGAAATCTCACCACCCGCAATTTGCTGTTCCAGACAGAAAGCAGACAAGGTGTGGGCACTGCTGAATTGAGTCCCATTGTCGGAAAATTACACCAGGCTACTTCAGTGTATTTCCCTAAATCGACTGGATCCCAGATGCCACTCACAAATAGCTGCTGGAACGGTGAATCAACTGGATCACCCTCATTTCCTGCACTGTCCTTGACCCTATGCTATGCTGTGAAAATCTAGAGGCAATGAGTTACGAATTCATGTGGATAAAATTCACCACATTATTGCGCATGTATTTTGCGAAGGCATCATTTTTAATGTCCAAGGGCCAGATGTACGACCATTTTTGCATGCGCAAACAGGTTTGCGAACCCGTTGCGCATGCAAAAACTGCATGGGCCATGTACAAACCCTATTTTGCGAGTTAGGGTTTTGCGACTCGCTATTAGGAAGGGGTGTTCCCTTCCTAATAGCGTGCGCAAACCTTTGTATGAATGTTTTGCGCCCGCAATTGCGGGCGCAAAACACTTGCAAATTACCACCCTCTTCAAGAGGGTGGTAATGCACTCGCAAAAGGGAAGGGGTCCCCAGGGGACCTCTTCCCCTTTGCAAATGCAGGGGAAAAGATTTTTTAAGGGCAGGCAGTGGTCCCAGGGACCACTACCTGCCCTTAAAAAATGAAACGAAAACGTTTCAATTTTTTTTTTAAATGCATCCCGTTTTCCTTTAAGGAAAACGGGCTGCATTAAAAAAAACTGCTTTATTTAAAAGCAGTCCCAGACATGGTGGCCTGCTGAGCCCAGCAGGCCACCATGCCTGGGAGGGCCTGCCATTCCCAATGAGGTCGCAAATTGCGAGAGGCTCATTAATATTCATGAGCCTCTCAATTTGCGACCCCATTAGGAATCACAAGCAGTGTGAAATACACTGTTGTACATAGGAAATAGCCCCTCGCAAATTGCGAGTCGCAAAAAACTTGCAGTTTGCGAGGCGCTATTTTCTTGGTCGTACATCTGGCCCCTAGTTTATGGCAGTGGACGTGGCTGCAGCCTCCATGAGCTACACCTCTGTTCTGACCATAACCAGATTACACTTTAGGGGCATATTATCAAGAAACGGCGTTAAAATTATCGCTGCTTTAGCGGCAGAAAACTGCCGCTAAAGCGGCGATAATGGGCTTGATAATATGCCCTTGAGAATTCCAATAGAAGCCCATGTCCATGGTCAATAGACTCCGATGAGCCACCTTCTGGTTGCACAGCTTCAGACCAAATTTCCTGTTCATTCATCACAGATGCATCATCCCCATCCTCCAGGGAGCTATTTCGTCTTAGATGAAACCTCCTGAACGTTGAAATGTTCAGAGTGATTGTCTCTTGTCCACCACGTTCACTGACTCAAGTGCGATGCAAAGAAACTATGTTCCAAGAGTTACGCTCAAAAGGCAGCCTAAATTTGCTGCCGGGGCATCGATCCTGTACCAACACCAAATCACCGACTTTCAGATCTGACAACTTTGCTCTCCAGCGATGGCAGGCTCACAAATTGGACCTCTTCCTTGGCTCATAAACCAGGTGATCATCAACAGGACCCATGATGGTGAAGAATTGAGTCCATGACAACCCGACCCATTAAAAGGTGCCCAGGGGCTCATCCAGTGGTCGAGTGGGGAGTCTGCCGATGGTCACGGAGGAAGGATTAAATGGCCAATTCAGGAGACTGTTGGATCGCCGAGGCAATCTGAATGACTTTATTTAAATTTCTCATAAATCTTTCAGCCTCCCCATTGGCTTGGGGCCACAGCGGAGTGATTTTCTTGTGAGTGATTCCCAAGGATGTTAGATATGATGCCATCTCTTGCCCCTGGAAAGGCGGGCCATTGTCCGATTTTCATTCTTTGATTAACCCATAGGTATCCATAATTTTCTCTAATTTGCGCCCAACTTCACTGGCACTCAGAGAAGATTAAAGCTCTACTTCCGGATATTTGGAATAATCGTCGATCATCACTAGGGCATGCCTTCCATCTGGGAGGCTCCCAAAATCAAGACTGGCGCACTGATGGATGACGCGGTCCCTTTTCGGTCAGCACTGGCAGTAGCGGACTGGCATCCCCAGATACTTGGCACCACAGGCAGGAACTTCGACCATCTCATCCATCAAAGGAAACCACACTTTTGTTTGGAGTCTGTTCTTTGTCTTAACCATGCCCTTGTTTCCAGCATGGGCCAGTTGAATTACCCTATCAGTAAGGGTGGTAAGGATGACCAGACGATGTCTTCGCAAAAGGCACCCATTTGGGTCAGCACTTAACTCCTGGTGAACGTGATATAGACTTTCCATGATTCGCCGCATCCATGGAAAGGGGAATGGGACGAGACTGGTCAGTCACATACCACACATATTCTTCGGTCTCATCAGCATTGTCTTCTTCGTCTGGAGTGGCTGCACGAAGGTACAGAGACAAATAGCCCGCCGGGTTGTTGATTCAGCGTGGTACTCCACTTGGCAGTTGTACTCCTGTAATTGGAGGATCTACTTTTCTATTCTCAGAGGTGGTTTGCAAGTGGTACCATTGAAGAGTGGAATTAACAGCTTATGATCAATAATGACCATGAAGGACTTCCCACACACGTATAGATGAAAATGGCGACATCCCCAATGAATGGCAAATGCCTCTTTCTCAATTTGAGAATATCTCTGCTCCCTGCTGGTCAGTGATCAACTTGAAAAAGCTACAGGGGCTCAATAATCCTCATCAGTGGGTTGTTGCATAAGGACTCCCCCAATCCTCTAGCCCCTGCATCCACAGCTTTCGTCGTTTGCTGCCTTGAGCCAAAATAGCCCAATGTGGTGTTAGATGACAAGGCATCTTTAGTGCAAAAGAAACAATTGATGGACGGAATGCTGGACAATGCAAACATTCACCCCCAGTCACAAGGATCTGGGTTTAGTCCATCATTCTTTTGCTCAACACACCACCCCAGTTTGAACCCAGCAAATCAGTCTTGACCCTGTTCCTTATGGGAACAGTCCAGCCCGAACTGCCAAGCCAGGTCCTCCCTGGACCGGAAACAAGCATCCTGGGACCGGTTTCAGGGCAACACCCTTCATCAGCCAGGCTAGCTTGAATCCAGTAGTGAAGTGAGCACGGGACCCACGTCTGGGCATACCTGTACCACTTAGGGCGACATATGCAAAAGAAACAATTGATGGACGGAATGCTGGACAATGGAAACATTCACCCCCAGTCACAAGGATCTGGGTTTAATCCATCATTCTTTTGCTCACCACCCCACCCCACACCACCCCAGTCTGTCCATCAATTGTTATTTTTGCATTTGTCACCCGAGTGGGACAGGTATGCCCAGACGTGGGTCCTGTGCTCTCCATGCCAATGGAGTCAAGCTATCCTGGCTGATGAGGGGTGAAACCCTGAAACCGGTCCTAGGATGCTTGGCTCCAGTCCAGGGAGGACCTGGCCTGGCAGTTCGGGCTGGACTGTTCCCATTGGGTGCAGGGTTAAGACTGATTTGCATATGGCTGGGTTCAAGCTGGAATGGCATGGGGAGCAAACAAACGATGGATTTAGGCCCAGATCTCTGTACTGGGGTGAATGCATGACATTGTTCTGCATTCTGTCCATCAATTGTTCTTTTTGAATTTGTCACCTCGAGTTAGATGGGTATGCCCAGACGTGCATCCTGTGCTGTCCATGCCACCGGTGTCAAGCTATCCTGGCTGATATGGGGTGAAACCCCGAAACCGGTCCTAGGATGCTTGGTTCTAGTCCAGGGAGGACCTGGCCTGGCAGTTTGGGCTGGACTGTTCCCATTGGGTGCAGGGTCAAGACTGATATGCATATGGCTGGGTTCAAACTGGAATGGCATGGGGAGCAAAAAAAGATGAATTAATGTCCAGATCTCTGTACTGGGGTGAATGCATGACATTGTTCTGCATTCTGTCCATCAATTGTTCTTTTTACATTTGTCACCCCGAGTGAGACAGGTATGCCCAGACGTGGGTTCCGTGCTCTCCATGCCACTGGAGTCAAGCTATCCTGGCGGATGAGGGGTGAAACCCCAAAACTGGTCCTAGGATGCTTGATTCCAGTCCAGGGAGGACCTGGTCTGGCAGTCCGGGCTGGACTGTTCTCATTGGGTGCAGGGTCAAGACTGATTTGCATATGGCTGGGTTCAAACTGGAATGGCATGGGGAGCACAAAAACGATGGATTTAGGCCCAGATCTCTGTACTGGGGTGAATGCATGACATTGTTCTGCATTCTGTCCATCAATTGTTATTTTTGCATTTGTCACCCCGAGTGGGACGGGTATGCCCAGACGAGGGTCCCGTGCTCTTCATGCCACTGGAGTCAAGTTATCCTGGCTGATGAGGGGTGAAACCCCGAAACCGGTCCTAGGATGCTTGGTTCCAGTCCAGGGAGGACCTGGCCTGGCAGTTCGGGTTGGACTGTTCCCATTGGGCGCAGGGTCAAGACTGATTTGCATATGGCTGGGTTCAAACTGGAATGGCATGAGGAGCAAAAAACCGATGGATTTAGGCCCAGATCTCTGTACTAGGGTGAATGCATGATATTGTTCTGCATTCTGTCTATCAATTTTGTTTTTTGCATTTGTCACCCCGAGTGGGATTGGTATGCCCAGACGTGGATCCCGTGCTCTCCATGCCACTGGAGTCAAGCTATCCTGGCTGATGAGGGGTGAAACCCCGAAACCGGACCTAGGATGCTTTGTTCCAGTCTAGAGAAGACCTGGCCTGGCAGTTTCGGCTGGACTGTTCCCATTGGGCGCAGGGCCAAGACTGATTTGCATATGGCTGGGTTCAAACTGGAATGGCATGAGGAGCAAAACAACGATGGATTTTGGCCAAGATCTCTGTACTGGGGTGAATGCATGACATTGTTCTGCATTCTGTCCATCAATTGTTCTTTTTGCATTTGTCACCCCGAGTGGGACGGGTATGGCCAGACATGGGTCCCATGCTCTTCATGCCACTGGAGTCAAGCTATCGTGGCTGATGAGGGGTGAAACCCCGAAACCGTTCCAAGGATGCTTGGTTCCAGTCCAGGGATGACCTGGCCTGGCAGTTCGGGCTGGACTGTTCCTATTGGGCGCAGGGTCATGACTGATTTGCATATGGCTGGGATCAAACTGGAATGGCATGGGTAGCAAAAAAACGATGGATTTAGGCCCAGATCTCTGTACTGGGGTGAATGCATGACATTGTTCTGCATTCTGTCCATCAATTGTTCTTTTTGCACAAGGCATCTTTAGTGGCCTGAAAAGCAGCTGCTTGCTCAGAACCCCAGGATCACGGGACGGATACTTTGGTTTGCTCTCAAAATGGTTGCGTCAGTGTAGTGAGATTTTTGATGAAATGGCCACAATAATTGACCATGCCAAAGAAACTGCACACCTCTGTCATCGTGGCTGGTGCAGGTGCTTCCTTAACGTCACATACTTTTCAGGGTTCTGGGGCTACTCCCTCTGATGAGAATACATACCCAAAGAAATGTAACTTCTTTTGTAAGAATTCGCACTTGTTGTGATGTAGAGTGAGGCCAGAGTCCTGAATTCATTGTAACACCTTGCTTAACCTTGCGATGTGTTCTGACACAGTCTTTGCATAAATTCAAATGTCATTGTTAACATTAACGACTCCTGGAAGGTCCACAAGAAATTCTTGAATCGTATTTTGAAACACTTTGGCGGCACTGGAGATGCCAAAACTCAAATGTTGGTAGCGCCGCATGCCCACATGTTTCGAAAAAGTTGTAATGTAATGGGATTCCTCAGCAAGGACGAGCTGGTGATATCCTGACTGCATGTCCATCTTGGAAAACCAGCTGGCTCCACTGAATTCGCCAATCAGGCCATCAATTGTCGGTGTCAGGTGCAGTTCTATTTTTATTGCAATGTTTGGCAGGCACATATCTACGCATATTCACACCTCGCCAGGCTGTTTGGGTTTTCTTGCGACCACAATTGGTGATACCCATGGTGTGGCCCCATCACCTTTTCAATGATGCCTGCGGCCTCAAGTGTGTTGGCCCGTCACCTTTTCAATGATGCCTGCAGCCTCAAGTTTGTCTAGTTCTTTCTCCACAAGTGGTCTCAGATTGAATGCCTATGCGCCGGTGTCGGGGAGCTACCGGCCGCACTGACTGGTCAATATGTAAGTGGATCTTCTTGCCTTTCAGGCACCCAATGCCTTCAAAAACGGCCAGAAATTTATCAAGAAGGAGATTTATGGCTTCCTGATATATTCCAAATGCGAAAGCCACGATGCCAAGAGCTTCTGCTGCTCTGCAGCCCAGGAGCATGCCATTCCAACAACAGGAATGTATTACTTTTAAACCGGAAATTCCTGATTCTACCTGCGCCTGTTGTGGCTTTGCCGTTACCAGACTACCTAGTGGGGAGCTTACTCTTAATACCACTGCTCCCACGAACCACAGTACACAGCCACCCTTCCTTGCTAAAAGTAAGGCTACTTCTCCAAAGGAATTCACCTTCTTTAACATAAATTGTAGGTCGCTCCCCAAACACAAGGATGACATCTTTGACCTCTTGTTTAATACACAACCTGATGCTATCTTCCTCACAGAAACTTGGCTTCATGAGAGCTCTGGCCCTGATGCTGCGTCCGCACTTCCCCCTAACTATACGATAATTAGAAAGGATCGCGGTGTCAAAACTGGAGGTGGCATTGCACTCATTTTTAATAATGCATACACCTGCAAATGGGAGGACCTACCCTTTAAGGGCTGCAAAGCTAGCTCCTTTAAACTCTCCCTCACACCCCAATTCACTCTTTCTGGCATTTTGATTTACCGCCCGCCAGGACCAGCAGGGCCATGGGCGGCAACGTTTCCCGAAATCATAGCCCCTTTTTTGCTTGATGCTGCAAATTTCACCATCTTGGGAGATTTAAATATTCATTTCAATGACCCCACATGCACTACAAGCACTTCACTGATGGCTGATTTGGCAGCTATGAATATCTTACTTTGCAATTCAGGTCCCACCCATAGGGCTGGCCACTTGCTAGACCCGATTTTTTCTAATCTAGGTAGTATCTCATGCCAGATAGCCCTCCCTATACTTTGGTCCGATCATTTTTTGGTCGGATTCAAGGTGAGGTTAGATCTGCAGTGTGATAACACATCTAGCTTACCTACCAAGTTGAGGTCTAGAAATTGGAAGAAATTAGATATAGACTTTTTTAATCAACATCTCACGAATAACATTCCTGCCATCACGTCTATTAATTTAGCAGATTCGGACACCATCCATACCTGGATGTTGTCATCCATTGATATGTGTCTTCCAATTTCCATCAATAAAGTAAATAATCATCGACCTCCTGCCCCCTGGTTCTTGGAAAGGTCAAAAACAGAGAAAACCAAATGCAAAGCACTGGAAAGACGTTGGAGGAAGGACTACGCGCCTGAATCCAGACGTATATATAAACTGGCTAAAAGGGACTACCACTCTCTCTGCAAAACTGCCCAAGCTGAATATGTAAACAACACTATTACATCAGCCTATAACAGCCCCATGGTCTTGTTTAAATTAGTTAAAGATCTTTCGGGAGCAGCATGCCAACCTCCCCCCCCCCCTGTGCTCAATGAAGCTCAATGCGAGGACGTAGCCAAGTAATTTATTGGCAAAGTGGAGAAAATTTACGCAGAAATGAATGTGGTAACAACTAATGGGGGGCAGCAAATGAGGAGTTCTCTCCCCACATTAGGCTGCGTTGCTCCACTGGCAAATCAGATCACCACGCCGACGAATATGCTAGAAAACTGGCAGCCTTTGGACACTACCTCTTTCAGCCGCGTCTTAAATAGCCTTAAATCCGGCTCGCCCAGAGATCCTCTCCCCATCCCCATTCTTCAAAAACTGGAACCATCATCACTCAAACTTATTATGGAGTTGCTTAATGCGTCTCTGCAAGAAGCAGCCGTTCCATTGGCATGGAAGCATGCCATGGTTCGTCCACTCCTGAAAAAAGCTGGTGCTGATCCGACGGAACTATTTAATTTCCGCCCGATCTCTTTACTTCCAGCTTTTTTAAAACTTTTAGAAAAACATATAAATCAACAATTGACGCAATTTGTTGACTCCCAAAAAACTTTGCATGCATCACAATCTGGTTTTAGAGCTGGGTTCTCTACAGAAACCACGCTTTTGGGAGTTACAGAAACTTTGCGTCAACGTCTTGATATGGGTGAAACTGTGGCACTCATATTGCTTGATTTCAGTGCTGCCTTCGACACTGTGTCACATACCGCCCTACTTAAAGCTCTTCAATCTGTGGGCGTTGTCAGGACAGCACTCAAATGGCTTAATGACTTTCTGACTGACCGGACTTTTCAGGTCTTTTCATCATCAGCAAGCTCTAAGTCACACACTTCTCCTTATGGAGTGCCACAGGGTTCTATCCTCAGCCCACTATTATTCAATATCTACGTTAGACCCCCTGCCACTATAGTGGAAAAGGCTGGGTTATCTATCTATTCGTACGTGGATGATACCCAGCTAATCTTCTCTCTGTCCACCAATGAGGCATCTAAGGTATCTTCTCTTCAGGCAGGGCTGCAAAATATAGCTGGTTGGATGCATGTCAACATGCTAAAACTTAATGGTGGAAAAACAGAGGTCTTAATTCTCGGTAAAAACAAAGATCTTTGGGGCCCCCGACATTGGCCTCCTCAAATGGGTGATCTTCCCCAGCCGATGCAACTAGTCCGCAATCTAGGCATAATCATTGATGACCAGCTATCAATGAGGCAGCAAGCAGTAAGGGTCGCCTCAATATGCTTCACCATCCTAAAATGGCTCAAAAAAATACTTTGGATGTTGCCTGGTCCCACACAAAGAACTGTGGTTCAGGCCCTGATTACTTCTAGGCTGGACTATGGCAACGTCCTGTATTTAGGAGCCAATAAGGAGGTGGTTCGAAAACTGCAGGTAGTACAGAACTCGGCGGCAAGACTGCTTTGCCAGGTGCCTAGAAAGGCATCTATTTCAGGCTCCCTCCTCGACCTACACTGGCTTAGGATGGAGAACCGCATTAAATTCAAGGCCCTGTGTTATATGCATAAAATTAAAATGGGCACAGCTCCACAATATCTGAGTGCCTTAGTCCATCCCTATCTCCCAACACGTCTTCTCCGATCCTCCACTCAGGCCAAATTCTCAGTACCTAGGATCAGACGGTCACGTATAGGTGGACGGTCTTTTTCTTATATGGCCCCCTCACTATGGAACACACTCCCCACGCCACTTCAGCATGAAACCATCTACACGAACTTTCGCAAAGGTCTCAAAACGTGGTTATTTAACCAATAATGCTTTCTCTCTCTTTCTGCGTTAGTCCGATGGCGCCGGGAAACCTCCGGGTAGCTGTACGCCTTATAAAATTAAATTAATAATAATTAATAATAATAATTCCATTCTACTGCGACATAAACTTGGGAGTCCACAGATTGTGAACCATAGGTTTTGGTTGTCTTGAATTTTCCTCGCATCAAGAGGGGTCTATCCTGGCCATAGGCAACTACTTTAATTGCCCCTGGATGTAACTGTGGGGGTGAGCGCATGGCACCATAAGCCTCAGCAGACATTATGTTGATTGTCACCCCTGTGAATACCACTGCAGTGGAGTGGTGATCTCCAAATTGTATTAGGCACTGTGGCAGACACCGAGAGGCTGTGCCAATAGTGAAAACAGAGTGGATGGTAGGTTCCTCACTTTCATCATCATCCATGTCACTGCATCTCTTTTGCACCTCTGGTAAACGTTTACAGTGGTGCGCTGTACTCACCCTTTTCCCGAGTGGTGAGACTTTCATGAAGTGATTGAGTTTACCACACCCTGCACACTTCTTGCCTCTAGCAGGACACTCTGAGGGGCAATGGGTAGGTCCCCGGCATTAGCCACAGGTCCAAGGCTTTGTGGCCTCTCTCCTGTCCTGTTTCACATTAGGTGCTAATGTTGACTGGTTCTGTCTTTACCAGTTTTTGTAAGGCTGCTCCCATGTGAGCTGCAGCTCAAGCTCTGGAGATTTCTTTGGTCCTACCCAGAATTAGGATATCAGCTAGAGATTTACCTGACTCTTTTAGTATTCGCTCAGTATTTGCCAGTGACGTTGTGCCAGTGGAGTTTGGCTGAGATGCACCCTTGAATAATTTGCCCTCTTATTTCCTCATTCTCGTCATTGAAGCCACAAGTGCTGGCCAGTTC
The DNA here is from genome assembly GCA_963921515.1 of Calotriton arnoldi. NCBI lineage: Eukaryota > Metazoa > Chordata > Amphibia > Caudata > Salamandridae > Calotriton > Calotriton arnoldi. Next base: position 500,756 of record CAWUFW010002484.1, read on the forward strand.
CTTCAGACGCGCATAAAAACATCAATGGATTCCTCAGCCTGCTGCCTTGCTTGGCGAAATATCAACCTCTCATAGTCCTGATTCGCCATCGGTTCAAAATGCTCAGTGCAAGCTGCTATGAGGGCGAGCTGCGTCTTCGGAGGAGCAGCTTCGTTGATTGACCTGGAGATTTTATAGATGTCTCTTCCCCCTAAATGGAGGGTCAGAGCCCGCCTTTGAGCTTTATCCACTTTAGTGTCTTCAAAGAAAAGTAGTACTCTCTCGACCCACTCTTTCCACTTATGTGCTTGCGCTGATGGGGCACCTTCCACTATGAATAGTTCCCCTACTGGTATGTTTGCCATTTTGTGGATGGTGAAAGTAAGCCAGCTACAGTCCCTCTTATTGTATTCCATTGTTCTTTTACCCAGCTTCACTCAAATGGCAGGCAGGGATCATAGGGGGAAATTTCCACTGTGTTTTCCCCCTTTTTTTTTTAAAGAACTCCACAGTAGCTGGTGAGCCAGTCACTCGCAGCCTCCACAATCCTGTGTCCTTCCCCTATTTATTGGTTTTATTTATTTATTTGTTTTTGTTTGCTTAACCACTTTCAGACAGGGCAGTTTTGCCCAACTCGCCTGGCAGCAGGGGGAGAGGACCTTCTTTCGTCTGACCTCACTTCCCCTCGCCGGAGTCAAACTCAGTTAAACATGCGCTCCTATCAGCCACTGGGAGGGGCACCTCTCGTAGGAACCATCAGCGCAGGGACGTTGACACCGACTGCGGTGCAAAGCAGATCGGTTGGCCTCCGACTGCAGCGGGGCACACATGCAGGGCTGAACTCAGCTGACTGGTCACTCGGCATGAGCACTGCGCACCCTCCCGACAGGTACGCATCTGCCACGAAGCACCGGGAGCGACGGGCAAACACCTGCTTATCACCAGTGTTGTATCCATGGCCCAGGGGTAATGTTCTAACGGGCCCAATACCATTGAGATTATTGCAAGGGGTCATGGGATGACAGGCCTGGAAATAAGGCACATGCGCAGACTAGGGCAACATGTGAATACACTGCTTACCTCGGGGTCTCTGCATTGAGGCCACACCCGGCAACCCCACGTGGTGTGGGGCAAACCAAATGATCATTGGCCCGCACAGGCATACACATAATAACCCCTGTCACACAGACACAATGATGCAAGCCTGATGCACCAGTTGCGTCACTGGAGCGACACTACAATCAGTGTTCAACTTCATCTAAAAAGCTACAAAAAGTGCACAATGCTGCACTTAGCAGGATACCTTCTGGGCTGCAACTAACATATCATTCCCATTAATACTGAAAATAAATGCTGCCTGGCCCCGCAGTCACCCATACAAAGCTCATGCTCAAAATGTGTAAGCTTGTGTGAGGTACATCCTAGGCTGCATCCTTTAATTTCTCCACTGCCTCATGTTAAACATCCAAGCCGCACTTGACCCGTAAAGAGACAGTAAGAGCTAAGTCTACAAAGATAATTTACTACTGATGTGTCCATACTGAAACGGGATAAAGGCACATGTTTGAAAAATCATTCTAAAACTATTGTTTTATTTCACTTCTTAAGTTAAATCAAACAGTTTGAAACCCCTTTATATCAACTTGTTTGTAATTCACCGTGTATTTTTCCATGTCCAGCTTCATCGTGAAAAACTGTAGGCTAGGATGGATGATTGATTCACTCCTTGTTTGAGTCACGTCGCCTAATGCTCTTTCTTCTTCTAAAATCCGGCAACGACACATAGTGCCATTGTGTGTCACACATTATCGGATCCCTTCATATGGTCACCCAAGGAAGAACTGATATTACAAAGTGAAGGGCAGAGGGAGCTGGAAACCCCTGCACAGAATGGGTTTCCAGCTCGTGATCCGAGACTCTGCACACCAAATGTCCAGTATGGGTTTTGAAAACTCCCAAGGATGTCAGCAGCATCCTCAGAAGCTTTTGTTTTTTTTTCCAGGTGTTTGTTTTGGGGGGCTTACTAGTGCCTCTCAGGCATTGCTCAGCACAAAACACCTCCCACTTCCCATGCCCCCTCTGAGCCCCTACCCCCTCACCTCACATTGTGAAAAGTTTGTAGAAGTTGGCAAGTCTGTCTTCCAAGTTCACAAGCAGACTGATTATTAGTACTTTTATGCTGGTGGTGAATGCTACACTCTGCTTCTTCGTTGCCAGCAATACCAGGAAAAGTAGTCCCTTCCTTGGTCATGCCCTTTTGCAAAAAATCGCAAGGACTCTTGTTTAACTGTCAGTTTCCTGTGAACAGAAGATAATAAGGGAGAGGATATGGCCTCTGATGCATGCTGGGAATTGCATCTCATCAACTATGAAAGTGAGCCTAAATACTAGCCCTGGGAGAATGTAGGGCAGAAATTGAACCATACCTTCTCTGAAAGTGAACATTTATGCAGCCAGCTGTTACATGATATTTGGCCTGTGGGAAATTTTGGCCTACAACTCTGCTAGAGTGTGCAACAAATGTATTTTTCAATTTAAATAATAAGGTAGCTCATTTACCAGCTTCAGGGTTACCCTCCGCTGCTCACTCTATTTGTTTTAGAGATCAGGAGCTGTACAACACATGAATTATAATCACAATCACTAAGGTATTTTCAGTTAATAATGTGAATTGGTATTAATCTCAATTATCAAATATGAACAAAAATCAATAATTAATATTAGTAAACATTTTTTTTATATGAATGCATTAAGAGTGCTCCATAAAGAAAGAATCCCTATTCTGAGAAATCAGGGAAAATGGTGTCAGTCAGAACCTTTAGAGAGTTCCTGTTAGAGAGAGTGAGTGATAAGCATAAAGCTTCAGCATTAAAGTTAGCTCAAATAATCAATAATAAATAATCAATCAAAGCAGAACTTTCCATAAAGAGATGTTAAAAGCACTCAGTAGAGTCTCAGAGCAACGCGGAATAGGAGTGAAAAGAACAATCGTAATGGCAAGTGGTAGAAGTCTGGGACTGTGGAAAAAGCTTCTGGGTCTATTCTAGGAACACACACTTATATAGACTACACATCTCATGAAGCTTTGCAACATGTTTCTTCTTCCGTCTCTCGTCAGCTTTCAATGCTATCCTGGGAACAGGGGGCCCGATTCACAAAAGTAATCTGAGACAAAATCCTAACTTTACGACTTTCAGTAGTCACAAAAGGCATTTAGGAGTAGTAAAGTTAGGAATCCTAACTTTACTACTCCTAAATGCCTTTGTGAATACCAAAAGTCGTAAAGTTAGGATTTTGTCTCAGTTTAGGAGTAGTAAAGTTAGGAATCCTAACTTTACTACTCCTAAATGCCTTTGTGAATACCAAAAGTCATAAAGTTAGGATTTTGTCCCAGGTTACTTTTGTGAATCGGGCCCAGGATCATTCCTCATCTTCTCACAGAAATACAATAGTCAATTGAGAGCAATCTCAAGTTTGCAACTAAGTTGTATCAATTCTAAGTTTCAGTATAGGTCATTCAGGTCTACTTTCCCACGTATAAACTACATTTCTAGCCTTCCAATATATGACATTTATTCATTAGCTAACAATAAACTGTGTAGAAATTGAAACATCTGTATAACGAAAAGAAAATATTTTAGCACAGCAACCTTTCATTTTCTTTAAGAATGCAGCATCTTTGTATATGGATTCCTCATTACCCATAAATAGACTAATTTCTAATTACTTGTTAAAGTGCTTTTTGTTTAAGTAGAAACATTTGCAGAGTTATATGAAAACATCTATGCAACTATTATTCATTATGAAAATCATGTTCATGGAAAGTGCAAGACATCAACATTTTGGGCCCAATTACGATCTCGCTAGGAAAGCCCTCTGTACAACTCGGATCCGGAGGGCTTTCCGAGCGAAACGTGCTCCGGGGGTCCCAACTAGCGAGTATGATGCAGCCGTATGCTTACGGACTCGATTCGCTCGGACCCCCATTGAACTCTATGGGAGCCCGTGTACAGACGCGTACACAGGCTCCCATAGCAGAAAAGGGGTGGGTGGGGAAAAGCGTACACCCTGTGGGAGGCACCCTATGGAGCCCGCCAAACTGTGCATGCCTGGATCAGGGGGACCCGTGGGCACCCCCGTGACAGATTCGGAGGGCCCCGGGTTTAAGGGGGGCCTACTACAGCCCCCGAAGTACGCTTCTGACAGCCACTTCATCTCGCTGAGACCGAGGCGAAGCGTCTGTCCGAATCGTGCATCGTACTCGCTCGGTCGGAAATCGGCTCCATTGCATGGCACGATTCGTCTACAAACGAGACGTATGGAGCGGTTCGGGTCCGGAAACGATTCGGTCGGCGCTTACGCGATCTTCGCATCGTACTTGGTTGTCCGGACCCGTGTACGATTGGGTTGTAAACAAGGGCTACGAATCGGATCCGGTAAAGCCAATTCGATTTGGAGGCCTTCCGAACGACATCGGAATCAGGCCCTTTGTGTTATATCAGCATTCTTTAGTCATGTCAGCTTTGGGTCAAGTAATGCAATTTCAGCTTTTCAGGCCTAGTAAGTAAATATGGTTGCCTACATTTTAACACACTTTATTTTTCATCAAAGCCTACATGTTAATTCTGCACATTTATTTATATATTATTTTCTCATATTTATTTAAATGCTTCCCCACCACTCTGGACAGAGCATCAAATATGGGTGAAAGGATCCTAACTCCTCTCAAGCTGCACATTATTGTATCAAAACTTCTGTTGCACCAACACTTATACTGTTTTGGCGTTCTGTGATTCCAAGGCAGTCTAAGTGAAGTGAACATTTCTTTTCCAGCTCCAACTCGAAAGCTGAATTTTCGCATCTGATTGGTCTTTTCAGTTACAATTGGTTAGATCTTAAAAGAAAGTTGTAATACAAGTGGAAGCTTGCCATGAAGGGGACATAGGGGCCTGGTGTCAGTCCCATCTCTACCTCATTACACACAATGTGGGCCAACATTAATGTGACTACCATGCCCTGCGCCACCAAAAGAAGCAGGGCACTTCTTAGCAGAACTGGCAAAAACACCCCAACCAGACGCATATTTTGACTTTCTTTTTTATATGTGGCACCACCTTGTAGCCGATGTGCACTGCTTGTTGGGCACTTACATTACCATTACCTTCAAACATTAACAATTACATAATGGCCTCGGATTATCAGCACTGATTCAAAGAATGGCTCCAATACAAGTTAGAAGCATATGAAGTAGCAGCATTGTTACCATCTCCATGGTAGTCAAAGCAGAGCATCCCTCTTCGAACCCTGAAACATCATAAAGAGGTTACATGTGAACAACTGTTACTACTGGAACAAAATGTCAGATTCAAAAAGCTTGGGGGTCAGCCAGTTTCAAATTCACTCTTGAATAGAGAACTTTAACAGAATTCCAATCTCAAAAAAAGGCTAGAACCCCCAGCCATCTTCCTTATTTTTTGCTGCTTCTCGCAGAGAAAAGTACTTTTCATTTCTTGTCTGAATGTAATGATTTGGAAGTGTTTCAGACTTAGATAGAGGGTTGGTAATAAAAGAATTGGATATGAATAGGATTGGAGTAAATCGTTGATAAGCATGGAGATATGGAGTATGGTGCTTTTTTGTATGGGTTTGTGTGCGACGATTAAATAGGGTTTTCTTAAATTGTTGAGTCATTTTGGATTTATTAGTACATTCTGTGACTTTTGAAATTAGTAATTATATTAATTTGTCAAAAGAACTGGTAGAGTAGGAAAAGTGAATTACCACGTTGTGAAAATCCATTGCGAACACGCAACTCTGTTGTGGCTTTGGCTGGAGCAGGACAACAGGTTGTTTGAAGAGGCTACTGCATGCTGTAATCGTTTAGGCCTTAAGAGGCTTATGCGGTGAGCGTGAACACGGCGAAGTAGGAAAGCGGTTTTCCGGCCTTCTTGGAATGGGTTGACAGCTTGAGACCTGATAACCCCGCAAATAAGGATCTACCAGCGGATTGCTCATATGGTTAGGGCATAGAGGCAAAGACAGTGGGATTGCAGTTTCGCAAGTCCTGAGTACCAACATCGAATTTTTAAGGCGGAAGCCTCGGTAGGAGACACTCGTTGAGAGTGAAAAGGAACTTCTGTTTTTGGTGCAGGCGACGCGCACTGCAGCCATTTTGGGTCGTTGGGATCGGCGCAATTTATGCATGGCACCAAATGATGACAGATTGGGCAAGGAAAGCCGTTAACAGATAACTGCTGTTACAGTGATTTATTTCATCAGAGAGAAAGGCTGATAGCGGACAGCAGTTTAAGGGGTTGCTGGTATTTATTAGTTGAGGAGATATTAGTGGTTAATAGTAGTTTAAAATTGGCTTTTGTTTAGGTATATATTTAAGGCATTTTATAGTAGTAGTTAGAGATTTTAGTACAAATTTTTTGGGGGAAGTGTTTCAGGACTATTTTAGACAGTAAGGGGGTCATTACGATGGCAAACGGAAAAGCCCTCCGACTGCTGTGGTTGTGGAAAAAAAACGCCCGCTGGTTCCGCGGCAAAACCGGCAGTCACATTACGATGCAATTATTGAAAAATCCGACCGCAGCGGTCGGATTCCACAAAAATCCGCCCGCAACGTCCGGAAAACCAGAAAATCCGACTGCAGCGGACGGAAATGCTGCGGAAAGCTCCAAAAATGCCGATCCACAAGCGGAATGACTGCAAGTGAAATTATGATAAGATGGCAGAGCAGGCGGAACAATAAGTCTTTTCCGACCACTGCGGTCGCGCAAACAGCTGAATGGCAGAGCTGGTGGAACAATCATTGCGTTCAGACCACTGTGGTTGCACGGAAAGAAGAATGGAGGTCGAATGCAACCACACCACAAGGCCTCCAAGTGTGGCTGATTTTTCCGCTGCCTTCAAAAACATTTGACACACCCCAACGACACATCCCCACGGCATTGAAAAACAAACAAATCCCAAGTCAACATAGAGAACACACCTGACATGAATACCCCATTTTGCCACACCCACATAGCTGAGTATAACCCCAACCCTTTCCCTGACGAGCATCCTTTGCACAACTCCAGCAGTGAAGGGCCAAACACCACAACAGAAAGGAGAGGCAAATCATCACACATCACACCATCACAACTACCCACACCAACACTTCCAACACACACCTCACAAATCTCCACCACCACCTTCCCACCTGCACTTGTCACCCATTTGCACATCACACACCATGTCACAGAAAAAAATGCCCAAATTCACAGACAATGAGTTGTCAGTGATGGTAGACAAGATAATCAGAGTAGAACCACATTTTTTTGGAAGCATGGTCCAACAGACACCACTAGTCAGAAAAAATCAAATGTGGGAAAGGATAGTCAACAAAGTCAATGCAGTAGGGACCACCCTGTGCACACTGCGCGACATCAAGAAGAGGTGGCATGACCTAAAGACCAGGGTCAAATACTGTGCCAACAGGAACCATGAGGCGGCTCAGAGGACTGGTGGTGGCCCTCCCATTCCACCACTAACATTTACTGAATGGGAGGAGAAGGTGCTTGCCATACTGCATCCAGAGAGTCTCACAGGAATAGCTGGGGGAGTGGAGGCTGGTAAGTACCAACAAATGTATCCCATCACAATGCCATGTACTGTCTTGCACAACTCTAAAGCTCCACTTTCTAGACCTAAATGCACTTATGTACAACACACTCTTCCCAACACATGCCTCACATATCTATCATTTCCTTCCTCAGATTCACTCCAAATGTAGGTAGCAATATTTCCTTGGGGGTATGTGTCCAGGCAGCCAGCACTACACCTCCCACCAGGTACCCTTGACTCACAGCTGAGCAGGATGGAACACTCACCCCACCCAAGAGCCATGTGTAACCTATTCCCTTCCTCTGCTACACTTCACAGGGAGGTAGCCTTCTCAACAGGGAGGGGTGTGTGTGTATAGGCAGCCAGCACTACAACTCCCACCAGGCACCCTTGACTCACAGCTGAGCAGGATGGAACACTCACCACACCCAAGAGTCATGCGTAACCTATTCCCTTCCTCTGCTACACTTCACAGGGAGATAGCCTTCTTAACAGGGAGGGGTGTGTGGGTACAGGCAGCCAGCACTACAACTCCCACCAGGCACCCTTGACTCACATCTGAGCAGGATGGAACACTCACCACACCCAAGAGCCATGTGTAACCTATTCCCTTCCTCTGCTACACTTCACAGTGAGGTAGCCTTCTCAACAGGGAGGGGTGTGTGTGTACAGGTAGCCAGCACTACAACTCCCACCAGGCACCCTTGACTCACAGCTGAGCAGGATGGAACACTCATCCCACCCAAGAGCCATGTGTAACCTATTCCCTTCCTCTGCTACACTTCACAGGGTGGTAGCCTTCTCAACAGGGAGGGTTGTGTGTGTGTACAGGCAGCCAGCACTACAACTCCCACCAGGCACCCTTGACTCACAGCTGAGCAGGATGGAACACTTCCCCCACCCAGAACCATCTGTCAGCCATTTCATTGCTCTCCTCAACCTTACAGGTAGGTAGCCATCTCAACAGGGAGGGGGGGTTTGTGGATAGGTAGCCAGCACTACAACTCCACTCTAGTCTCACCCCTGAGCAGGATGGAACACTCCCCCCACCCAGAGCCATGTGGCAGCCATTTCATTGCTCTCCTCAACCTTACAGGTAGGTAGCCATCTCAATAGGGAGGGGGATTTATGGATAGGCAGCCAGCACTACAACTCCCACCAGGCACCCTTGACCCACAGCTGAGCAGGATGGAACACTCCCCCGTCCCAGAACCATGTGGCAGCCATTTCATTGCTCTCCTCAACCTTACAGGTAGGTAGCCATCTCAACAGGGAGGGGGTTTGTGGATAGGCAGCCAGCACTACAACTCCCATCAGGCACTCTTGGCTTACCCCTGAGCAGGATGGAACACTCCCCCCACCCAGAACCATGTGGCAGCCATTTATCTCTACTGTGCTACCTAACAGGTAGGTAGACAGTGCATGCACCCTGTCATCCTTCTCAAAATGCATGGAGCCATATAACCACCACATCCCTCACATATCAGCCAACTCTGTAAAGATCCAAATGTTACATCCAGTGTGCAGACAGCTAAGCACATGTAACTGTCACAGAAATTACACTTTGACTCACCAAGTCACATGTGAAATATATTCAGGGCCCAATCATGCACAGCACAGTCTGTCAAACAAACAAAACCACATGATTTGAAAGAACATATAAATAAGTAAATTGTTAAGTTTTGGCATAGCTGAAACAGATTCTCTGAAAAGTCAACTAAATCCACGCATAAACCAAAGTTGATGTGCACCAAGTTGGTAGATGATGACATGTCCTTGTAAACACACTATCTGTACATGTCACATGGTTGTTATTTACATGTCACACTAATGACAAGTAATGTATGTACCTCAACATCATGTCATGATGCTGATAATCTTTTACCAATACCAAGTGATTGCAATGTAAAATGTTTGGCGTATCAAATGTAACATCCAAAAGTGTGACACCAAGGTTGTGGAGTGCACTTAACTGACAATGTAACCTTTGTTCAACAGGTGATCCCCAAGCAACAGCTGGTGAAAACACCACCAACCAGCAGAGCCAGTCTCCCCCCCCCCGGAACGTGAACTCTCTGATGCTGATTCTCTATGTTTCTCGAATGAGGAGCAACAACCTGGCCCCTCAGGACTGCCAGGGCGCACTCCGTCTCAGGGCCCTTATTGTCCCCACCACCACCACCACAACTATCAACACACCAGCGACAACCATTACGCTGACCCCTGCTACAATGACCTGTGCTGCAGCCACCTCCACCATCACCACTGCTGCCTGCAGCACTGTCCCTGGCTCAGTGGTTACCAACACCACCACACAAGCCGAAGATGCCGGAGATAGTGTGCGGGTGCGTCGACAGCCAATGCCACAGGTCCGTGTCAGCAGGGCAGGTGGGAGGGCAACTGGGGGACAATCACATGAGGACACTGAGACAGAAGCCCTGGCCACCATTGAAAGAGTCCTTGGTGCATATCAACAGAACCAGGGACAGATGGGCCAGGTTGTAGAAGAACTGCATGAGCTCCTGCCTGCTGCAGAGGGCCATGGACACACGAATGGGACAACTTGTGGATCTCATGGGTCAGCTTGTGGGTGTTCTGAGGGACATACATGCTGCTCAAATGACGGCTTAACCCCCCTCCAGTGGCCAGCCTGCTGAAACACCCACCACCTCAGCTGCGGCCACAGAGATGGGTGAGTTGCAAGACAATGACTCCTCAGACACCTCTGAGCCTGCAGCAGAGGCCCCCCTGCCAAACGCAAGAGGGGCCATCCGAGAAACACCACGAGAGGATCACGTGGCAAAGCACCAACCAAAGCCAAGTCGCTGAGCCAGCCATGATGGCATATGTGTTGCACTGAACATTGACTTTGTTGATTATCCAATCCCACATTGCCATGTTGATGGCAGGAGTTTGTTGGACTGTGTAATTCCATTAATGTGGGGACTACTCTATTTGTCTCCTTTACCATCACTGACAACTCATACACTCACTATGCACAAATTACCTTACATCCTCTTTAATTTTAACACAATCTAATAGAAAATAAACACTATTTACACACCTATGCCTTTGTGTCAGTTCCATGTTTATAACAGTACGTACAATGTCAACTCTGATTCCAATGTACCAAAAGCTCTGATTGTGATGAGACATTGATGGGGCGAAGGAACCTAGAAAGACACAAGAGGATGACATTGAGTTGTCAGGTGATGCCATTACAGCAAGAACATACCAATAGTCAACACTGTACAAGATTCATCACACATAACAATGACCAACACCATCACTATAGACATGAGGTAAGTGGAAACCAATACACTGTGCCACACATCAGCCATTAGCAATGAGCCAACGACAGCCAGCAACCAAACACCTCATCTTCGCCTCTAACAACAAAGCCAACAGACAATGTCATAGTTGTTCAATGGTAACTTACACTCAAGGGAAGTAGTTGTCGATGAGCTGTTGACGCAGGTCAACACCCTCCTCATCTCCACTATCATCGTCACTGGGCATGTGTGGATTTGCAGTGGGGGGCATCTGCTGCTCATCATCGTCCAGAACCAGGGGGATCTCTTTGCGCAAGGCCAGGTTGTGGAGCATGCAGCATGCAACTATGATCTGACACACGTTTTGGGGAGAGTAGAGTAGTTCACCACCACTCTTGTCCAGACACCGAAATCTAGCCTTCAGAAGTCCAAAAGCACGCTCCAGTACACGACGTGTCCTCCCATGGGCATCAGTGAAGCGGACTTCCCCTGGGGTCCTTGGATTCCTCAGTGGGCTCAGCAACCAAGGCCGGTTGGGATACGCAGAGTCACCTAGTTGTGAGAAACACAGATCAAGTTTGTAATACAAATAGTTGAGGAGAACAGCATGTCACACATACAGCACACTACTTGACACACCTTACTCACCAACAAGCCACGCAGGCTCCGGATGCAGATTTTCCATCAATTGTGGGATGATGCTGTTACGCAGTATGTAGGAGTCATGTGCAGAACCCGGATATTTGGCACATACATGGGAGATAATCATATCCGCTTGGCATACCACTTGCACATTAATAGAATGGTAATGCTTCCTGTTACGGTAGATGTGCTCACGTGCCTGTGGTGGAACTAGGCCAACGTGTGTGCAGTCAATGGCTCCAACAACATTAGGTATGTGACCAAGGTCATAAAATTCCCCCGGATCCCCTGCCATATCAGCCGAAGGAGACACGAGCACTTCATGCCGGAGATGCCATTTACTGATCATTAATGACCAGCAACATCATCTTCTCTATTCATATTATCATCACACTAGAAGGAAAGACGTAAATACATGTATATACTGCACAAATATACTGCAAACAGTGACCCGCACTGCTTTTAAAACATTATTGCCATTAAATATCAGCTATGAGTACCTATTAAATGGCAATATGCATATGGTCGACATCTGGATAAATATCGAGGAAGTAGAAAGTTTTAGATCTTTGTACATATTACAAACACGCCTCGACGTACCCGCTACATAGATAACATCTTGTCTACGCAGGATTCTCCTTTACAAGAGAGAGAGCCTTTGCTCATATTTACAACAGAGAAAGTTGAGACGATTATTCCTGATGAAGGCAATACTGCCGAAACGCGCGTAGTGTTCTTATCTACCGCCTGCCTTGGAAATCTCTTTAATAATTTACCTTCTCCATCTCGCATGCTGTCGTGTTTTACAGAATGATATATTTTTAAATATTTTATGTAATTGTTTGTATTCAAAATGTACGTTTGCCTATATATGTTCTATGATCGTGCATCACTGCATTGTACAGATAACTTTCTTATTGAATTAAGTTATTAAATAAATCATTGAGAAAAAATATAAATAACAAAATAAGAATAAATAAACAAAAAGATTTTTTGGAAAAACAAATAGGATTTTTTGGTTGTGTATATATATGTTTGGTTTTGTATTTTCATTGACATTTGTGTTGTTGAATCTATAGCCTGTATTGAAACACCAAGAACAACTGCATAACTTGTACCTAGCTAAACTTTTACCCTCTATATAATTTTCCCTACAGCTAGCAAGCCTCATTGTTTTAGGTAGGGGTCCCCTTTTTCCCAAACCACATAAAATTCACCCTTCACATCTGCCAATTCATGTCTCCTTGGAAAGTGGATGTAGCGGTCCTTGTAGGTCAACAATGCGGACAGGACATCACGCAGCACAATGCTGAACATAGGTTGAGCCATCCCACCGGCGATGGCCACTGTGTACTGAAACGAACCAGTGGCAAAGAAATGCAGTGCAGCCATCACCTTTACTGTTGGTGTCAAAGTTGTGGGATATGTTCTGTAAGGCCACAAATGTGGCTTCAACTGAGCACATAGCTCTTGAAGGGTAAGGCGATTCAGACGGAATTTCCTTATGATGTCCTCATCCTCCATGTTCCCCAGCACTGGGAAAGGCCGATGCACATTTGGTCATCTCCTACGTATTCAGAAAGAGGACACATGTAAAAATGAGTCGCAGATGAGATGTGGCAAACATATTACATAATGACTAACACAGCCCCAAAATTGACAGGAACATGAAATCAGCTTAATGCACAAGTTGCATGCACAGAAACCTTGATCTACTGTAGTCATTCATGTGGGCAGGATGCACATACTAACTACTGTCAAATCAGAATCAGACTATGTGAATGGTATATGGTACACTCCTACATCTTGTGTCACCAGCCCTGTGTATAGCTGACACAGCACTTGTGGCAAACAGCAACAATGCTGAGTTGTACGTAGCTGCAGTCACTGCACAACCTTCTTGCTTAAGTCTCACTAAGCACAACATCATTACAAAACGAGCACAGTGAGTGTAATCTGGACAACTATCAATATAAACACAGCACTGTATACAGTGATATCGGCACATTATGTGGTCAGTCCATCATGACTGTGGGATGAGTTGCCATTTCACACATTGGCATGTTTACAAATAGTGAGACTCAATTACACCTCAAATCTGTATACATGCCCACAAAGATTAGATTTGACATGTGAGTAAGTACATACCAATGCATTTAATCATGTGTACTGACATGACATGTGTGGGCATCACAGAGTTAAATGTCACACTCTCATTTCACTTTACAACCAGGTGCAAGAATATAGTGTAAATGTATAGTGATCAGTGATGCAGTTTGCAAAGTGACAATGCAACAGCACAATGTGTCCATGGGTGCGGTAGCCGTGCTCCGCCACTGCGGTCATGGGCATTGGACACAATTAAAAGATGCAGGACTGCGGTAGAGACCAACTGGCCCCCGCGGTGTGACACCACCTATGCGAATGTCATTGCAGCTAATGGGAGCCGCCATCGCGGTAGTGCCTTTCAGTTTTGAACATCGCGGTAGGCGTGCACCGCCAATGCAGTCACGGGCTTTGGACACAATTGAAAGATGCAGGATTGCGGTAGAGACCACCTGGCCCCCGCGGTGTGACACCGCCTATGTGAATGTCATTGCAGCCAATAGGATCCGCCATCGCAGTAGTGTAATACATTTTTTAAACTCACGGTAGGCGTGCACTGCCACTGCGGTCACGGGCATTGGACACAATTGAAAGATGCAGGATTGCGGTAGAGACCACCTGGCCCCCGCGGTGTGACACCGCCTATGCGAATGTCATTGCAGCCAATGCGAGCCGCCATCGTGGTAGTGCAATACATTTTTGAAACTCGCGGTAGGCATTCACCGCCACTGCAGTCACGGGCATTGGCCACAATTGAAAGATGCTGTGAGAAGTTGGCCTGGTATATGCTGTTCACTAGTTAAAGTGGACACCTTGCACCAGTACAATTCGACTCTTATGGTAGGTAGGTTTAAGACAACCTTTACAGAAAGCTATCCTAGTGGTAGCTGTGGAGAGCAGCCTTCAGGCTAAGTCTTGGAGGAATGTAAAGCAGCTTGTTTTACCACACAATCTCTTGAATCACCAAATGAAAAGACACCACACAGGTATATATATCAAATATATATGTATTTATTACTAAACAACTCTCTACTAATCTCTTGTGAGATTAGAAGTCAGGAACATATGCACAAATCAACGTTTCACAATAAATTAAGCACAAATATGGCTGGGGCCCTAGGGGCGTACCAGACCATATACTAAAAAGAGACTTAAGAACAACGACTTGCAAAGGGACAAGGCCCAGGGCCTTCAGAAGTGCTGGGGCCTCACGAAACCACCGAAGGCAGGTAAGTAAAGGACCCACGGGGGACGCGTGCAGTGAGTGAACACAGGCACGGATCGCCGTAGACTTCAATGGGGCAAGTCGCGGTTGGAAATTAAGAGTTTAAGGGCACTTCGGGAGTAGCTACAAGCAAGTCACTTACAGGGTAAGTAGTTCTAGGGCCAACACCCACAGGAGCACCGTAGTGCTGGAGTTACCTCACCCAGGGAAGCCGGGTGCATAGGTGTCCTTTGGTGTCGGGTTGCGGCGTCGTTTTCAATGGGAGCCAATGAAGACTTGCTGCTTGTGAAGCCAGAAGAAGTGTCCGGTGGAATCCAAGCCTGGATTCGGAAGAAGGAAGACCTGAAAGCAGAGGGGACAGTGTTCAAAGTCACGTGGCAGTGATCTGGGGCAAGGAAGATGAATGCCCACCGTCGTCGACAGATTCAGGTCATTCACAGGTGACTTGACTCTTCGGCCATGAGGTCCAGGAGGTGTCGAGGATGACCAGGAGCTGGATTCAGTGTGTCCCATAAAGTCTGCAGCTGACTGCGGTGTTGGAAACCCGATTGGAGCCAACAAGCCTTGGTAGCAGCAAGTCTTGTGGAAAAAGCAAAAAGTCAATGGTGCAGACCAGCAAGGTCTGGGGAACTCACCCAGCAAAGGTAAGTCAGGGCAGGCCTGGAGCAACCAGGGGAGCCCTTTGGTTCTGTAGAAAAGTCTTCAGGGGACCCACAAGCTGGCTGGCAAGGGATCGCGAAGACGCCTTGGGAGGATTTATTCAACAGGGGCCCACGGTCACTCGGGATGGGGTAGGCCTCTGATCTTCGGAGGGATTCCTGCTAGAGGCTGGTACCACACGTGGTCCAAAGCACAGGTTCATAGAACGTCGTGAAGGGGTTGCACTTGACAATAGTGCAAGGTACCCAGGGACTGTGGTTCCTCATCACTCGTGGGGTCCACTTGCCTCAGCTTCGCTGGGGACTCACGATGGCCTTGGAGAAGTCAGGAAATTCTACTCTTGGGCTGCAGGGACCTCGGGCTCCGGCGGGAGTGGCATAGTTTGCGACCATCGTTTCAGTTTTTGGTGCCTGCCAAGCAGGGGAGTCACTCCTTGACTCCAAGGGAGATTCTTCAGTCTTCCAGAGGTAGTGGAACGTCGAAGGTCCGGGATTCTTCAGTAGAGCGTCGTCCAGGGAGATCTAGTTTGCAAGTTCAAGGGTTCCCTATCTTATACTAAAAGGAAGGGAGGGACTAGCTCTATGACCCCACCTATGGGAGGGTCAGGGGAGTGGGTGGCTACACCCACTTCCCTTTGTCCAGTTTCGTGCCAGAGCAGGGGCAGGTAGCCCCTGAGCCGGTTTGAACTGGTGTATGCACAAAGGAGCCTTCTGCTCCCCCAGTGCAGGACTTCAAAGCACTCTAGGAGTGCACCCACCCGGCCCCAATACACTAAACCCTGTCTGGGAGGTGGTCACACCTCCCTGGGACAGGATACCTATTGTTGGGCTTCCTCCACTGCGAGTTTCGGTCATCAGCAGGAGGGCAGCCCAGTGTCTGTGACTGGTGGCATCCATTTTGTGATGCCAGGGCTCTTCAGGATTCTACCGCGTTTCCACAGTAGGTACATGTCTATCCCTCTAGAAGGGTGGGATCATACTCCCACACCAGTTACTGGTGTGGGGGTATGATTCCAAGGTGTTTGACACCAAACACGACATGTTTTGATGCAGCCAATCCAAAGTTAGCATTAACCACGAGGTTATAATGCACTTAAGAGTATATGGTTTGACCGCATTCACAAACAGCCCCAGAGAATGGACTCAGAGAGCTGCAGAGGGGCCCTGCTCAGGCAGAGGCACCCTCTCACATAGAAACTAAGCACCCTGCCCTCAGGATTGATAGGGCCTGCCTTAGGGGTGACTGATAGGTTTAAATGTGTGTGCAGGGGAGATATAGGGAACCTATATCTCAGTGAGGGGTGCTAGCACCTCCTCACCCAGGCTGCAGTAGCAGGCCTGTGGTGTCAGATTTAGTCTGCTTCCCAGGGGTGGCATAATACATGCTTCAGCCCCTGGTAGGCCTGTGAAGTACCTATGCCCTTGGTACCTAAGGTACCATATACTAGGGACTCCTAAGGTACCACAGTATCCAATCACTAGTGCACCTAGAGTGCACTCCAAGTCGTTTAGAGAGAACAGAGAGGCTGGGGCCCTGATTGGCAGGGTCCCAGCCAGACTATAGCCAGAAACCAGTGTAAACATCAGAAAAAAGTGGGGGCAACATAAGAGGCAGATCCTACTCTCCTACACAACCCCCCAAACGCAGGGACACTAAACTAACCTTGACCAGTTGAGTCTTCGTGCTCTAAGTGGAAATACCTTGAGAGTCCATCTGCATTGGCATGTTGGGTCCCAGGCCTGTGTTCCACTGTATAGTCCATCCCCTGTAGGGAAATGGACCACTTAAAAGTTTTGGGTTTTCACCTTTCATCTGTTTAAGCCATAGGAGGGGGTTGTGGTCAGTCTGAACTATGAAGTGAGTGCCAAACAAGTATGGCCTCAGCTTCTTCAGGGCCCACACCACAGCAAAGGCCTCCCTCTCTATAGCTGACCAACGTTTCTCTCTAGGGGTCAGCCTTCTGCTAATAAAAGCTACTGGCTGGTCTTGACCTTCATCATTCAGTTGAGACAGTACAGCTCCCACACCCAGCTCAGAAGCATCTGTTTGGACAAAGAACTTGTTGGTGTAGTCTGGACTCTGTAAGATGGGGGCAGTGCACATGGCCTGCTTTAGGTCTTCAAATGCCTTCTGACAGCTAGCTGTCCACTGAACCTTTTTGGCATTTTCTTTGAGGTCAGATCATTCAAGGGGGTCACTATAGATCCATATCCCTTCACAAACCTCCTATAGTACCCAGTCAGGCTTAAGAAGGCTCTCACCTGTGTCTGGGTGGTTGGAGCAACCCATTCCATTATGGTTTGGATTTTACTCTGTAAAGGCTGAACCTGGCCTCCACCCACAAGGTGGCCCAGGTACACAACCTGACTCTGCCCTATCTGGCACTTAGTGGCCTTGATAGTGAGGCCTGCTTTCTGCAGGGCCTCCAAAACATTTCTGAGGTGGACCAGGTGATCCTGCCAGGAGGAACTAAAGACAGCAATATCACCTAGATAAGCTGAGCAATAAGTTTCCATCCCTGCCAGAACTTTGTTCACCAACCTCTGAAAAGTGGCAGGTGCATTTTTCAATCCAAAGGGCATCACCACAAAGTGGTAGTGCCCACCAGGGGTCGAAAATGCTGTTTTGGCTTTTGCATCATCAGCTAACCTGATCTGCCAGTAGCCAGCTGTTAGGTCAAATATACTCAGATACTTGGCTGAGGCCAAAGCATCAATCAGCTCATCTGCCCTTGGTATGGGATAGGCATCAGTCCTGGTGACTGCATTGAGACCTCTGAGGTCTACACAAAACCTCATTTCTTTCTTACCACCCTGGGTATGAGGCTTGGGTACTAGGACTACTGGGCTAGCACAAGGGCTATCTGAAGGCTCAATCACACCTAACTCCAACATTTTCTGGACTTCAGTCCTGATACAGTCCCTGACATGGTCAGGTTGCCTGTAGATTTTACTCTTGACAGGCAGACTGTCCCCAGTGTCCACCTCATGGGTGCACCAGGTAGTCTGACTAGGGATCGGGCTAAACATATGTCTGTACTGCTGCAGAACTTGTCTGCACTCAGTTTGCTGATGGTCAGTGAGGCTGCTTGCCAAAGCAACACCATCGACTGACCCATCATCAGGGTTCTGTGAGAGCAAGTCAGGGAGAGGGTCACTCTCCTCCTCCTGTTCCTCATCAGTTGCCATGAGCAAGCCCATGTCAGCCCTGGCAACATATGGTTTTAATCTGTTGACATGGAGCACCCTCAGGGGGCTCCTGGGAGTTCCAAGATTCACCAGATAGGTGACTTCTCCCTTTTGCTCAACTATTGTATGGGGGCCACTCCATTTGTCTTGGAGGGCTGCTGGGGCCACAGGCTCCAACACCCACACTTTCTGTCCTGGCTGGTACACAGTCAGCACAGCCTTTTGGTCATGCCAAGCTTTTTGTAATTCTTGGCTGGCCTCCAGGTTTTTGGTTGCCTTTGTCATGTATTCGGCCATCCTGGAGCGGAGACCAAGTACATAGTCCATCACATCCTGTTTGGGGGTTTGAGAGGTAACTCCCAGCCCTCTTTTACCAAACATAATGGACCTCTTACAGGATGCCCAAACAGAAGCTCAAATGGGCTGTAACCAACCCCCTTCTGTGGAACCTCTCTGTATGCAAACAACAGGCAGGGAAGAAGAAGGTCCCATTTCCGCCTAAGCTTCTCTGGGAGTCCTTTAATCATTCCCTTCAGGGTTTTGTTGAAACGCTCAACCAACCCATTGCATTGTGGGTGATAGGGGGTGGTGAACTTATAAGTTACACCACACTCCTTCCACATTGCTTTCAAATATCCTGACATCAAGTTTGTATCTCTGTCAGAGATGACCTCCTTTGGGAAACCCACTCTGGAGAAAACTCCAATGAGGGCTCTTGCCACCACAGAAGCTGTGGTGGTCCTCAGGGGAATTGCCTCTGGGTACCTGGTGGCATGATCCACTACCACCAGGATAAATCTGTGCCCAGATGCAGTTTGAGGGTCAAGGGGACCAACAATGTCAATCCCTACCCTCTCAAAGGGTACCCCCACCACAGGTAGTGGTATCAGGGGGCCTTTGTGGTGCCACCTGCCTTGCCACTGGCTTGGCATGTGACACAGGAGCGACAAAACTCCTTTGTGTCCTCTGACATATGTGGCCAATGAAAATGTGGAACAAGCCTGTCTCAGGTCTTGTTTTGGCCCAAGTGACCTGCTAAAGGGATATCATGTGCTAGGGTCAAGAGGAACCCCTAAACTTCTGAGGTATTACCAACCTCCTGGTGGCTCCAGGGGCTGGATCTCTACCCTCAGAATATAGGAGTCCCTCATCCCAATAAACTTTATGGGACCCACTAGCACTCCCAGCAGCCTCAGCAGCAGCCTGCTGTCTGAGGGGTTCAAGAGAGGGGCAGCACTGTTGCTCCTTACTCAGATCTTCCCTAGAAGGGCCCCCTGCCCCCAAGAACTCAACCTGATCAGGCTCAAGTTCCTCTGGGGCAGTTCCTTCTTCAGGATCTGCTCCTCCTCCCTCAAGAGGGGAATCAGTGATCTGAGTCAGAGGGGAAGGCACTGCCTTACCCCTACTGCTCCTCTTCTTGGGAAGCATCTGGTCCATGGTTTCAGGATCCAGAGCTGGTTCAGTGTCATGCATTTTGGCCTGTGACCTGGTCACAGCAAATACCTTTGCAGGGATGTCCAACATCTCAGCATGAGTCCATAACTCTACTTCAGACCAGGCTGAAGTTTCTAGATCATTGCCCAATAGACATTCTACAGGGAGGTCTGCACTGACTACAACCTTCTTGAGGCCAGTTACCCCTCCCCAGGAGAAATTCACAACTGCCAGACTATGGTTGGTCCTGACATTGCTTGCATTGGTCACCTGGTACATTTCGCCCAGGATGATCTGTCCAGGTTCCACCAGATCCTCTGCCACCATGGTGACACTAGCACCTGTGTCCCTAAATGCCAAAGCCTGTTTGCCATTTATTACAGGCTGCTGTTTGTATTTGCCCAGATTACTGGGGCTCACCAGGAAGGACATGTCAATGTCTCCATCACAAATCAGCATTGCCTGAGTGGGTACTCTGACTAGGCCAGAGTCCACTTCAGAACCCAGGGTCAACCCTACTACACCCTTATTCTGAGTACCACCTCCACCAGTAGCTGAACTAGGGGGAACAGTTGCCTTAGGGGCAGGAGTGGTGGTGGTTTGGTCTTTGGACTTGTTACAATCAGAAGTCCAGTGCCCTTTCTGTTTACAGAATTTGCACCAGGGCTTCTTTTGGCCTTTTACCTTGTTGGATTGTGACTCCCCACCAGATGCAGATTTTTGGGGCCCTTGTGAAGACTTCTGGTCTTTTGACTTATCCCCACTTTTCTCAGAGCCCTTACAATCCTGCTTCTTTGTGTCACCCCCTTGGTTCTGGGTTTTCTGCCTCACCCTGGTTCTGACCCACTTGTCTGCCTTCTTTCCCAATTCTTGGGGAGAGGTCAGATTTGAGTCCACCAGGTATTGATGCAACAACTGGTTCTGGCAATTATTAAGAATCTGTTATCTCATCATTAGATTATACAATCCCTTGAAATCAGTAACCCTACTACCAACCAGCCAACCCTCCAGAGCCTTGGTTGCACAATCTACAAAGTCAGTCCAGTCCTGAGTCTGTGCCTTCTGGGTGTCTCTGAACTTCAACCTGTACTGCTCAGTGGTTAAGCCAAACCCATCTATCAGTGCACTCTTCAGGACTTCATAGTCATCAGCATCCTCTTCTCTAACAGTGAGGAGCTTGTCTCTACCTTTATATGAAAAGGAGAGCCACAAGATTGCTGCCCACTGCTTTTGGGGGACCTGTTGTACTCTACAGGCCCTTTCCATAGCAGTTACCCACTTATGGATATCATCCCCACTCTGGTAGGGAGGAACAACCTTGCTCAGGTTCCTATGGTCTGGAATATATTCTCTGCCTCTAGGGACACTGTTGCTGCCAGCAGGGGGTTCTAACCCCTCTTTTCTAGAAGCTCTCTGGAGCTCCAGGGCTTCCTTATCTAATGCCAACTGCTTGGTTTTGAGGGCAAACCTTGCTTCCTCATACTGCAGCAGTTTGTACATTCTGTCAGAGGAGGTCTCTCTTCTTGAGAAGTACGAGTTCCTCTGGTAGACAGATTCTCTGCCAGAGTGATAGGAGTGTTCAGATTCCCTAGAAAGGGACCTAGGCCTCTCCTCCACTATGTCAGTTCTCTTAGGGAGAATTCCTCTGTCCTGTTCAGACCCCTTGGGACCTGGCCCTACAACCACAGAGTCTTGGTCATCCTGATGTCCATCATCTGACCCAGACACTGTAATTGACCCACTCACTGATTCAGACCCATTAGCTCCTAGAGCTAATCTAAGATCATCTGCTGTCAGCAGATCTATCAGGTGTAGTGTGGAGGGACTCTGTCCTATCTTCAGGTGCCTTTCAGCACACATGGCTTTCAAGTCAAAGAAAGTCATGTCCTTATACTGAGGCTGAGTGGATCCACTGGGTCCACCCCTTAAGGACATTCTAGTGTTGTGCAGTGTTGTACTACCTACACTAGTTTGTGGCCTACTGATACTAGCTTGAGCTGTAGAAAGGGTGTGCTATCCCTTGGCACACAGCTCTAAGTTCAGTAGAACTTATTGATACTAAGCTTGACTTTATATGTACCTTGAGTACCTATAGTGGTTTTCAGTTAGTAATTCAAATAGAGATTTTCTGGTAAAACAATAGCAAGCTGGAATCCCACACGCTGCCACCAATGTGAGAAGTTGGCCTGGTATATGCTGTTCACTAGTTAAAGTGGACACCTTGCACCAGTACAATTCGACTCTTATGGTAGGTAGGTTTAAGACAACCTTTACAGAAAGCTATCCTAGTGGTAGCTGTGGAGAGCAGCCTTCAGGCTAAGTCTTGGAGGAATGTAAAGCAGCTTGTTTTACCACACAATCTCTTGAATCACCAAATGAAAAGACACCACTCAGGTATATATATCAAATATATATGTATTTATTACTAAACAACTCTCTACTAATCTCTTGTGAGATTAGAAGTCAGGAACATATGCACAAATCAACGTTTCACAATAAATTAAGCACAAATATGGCTGGGGCCCTAGGGGCGTACCAGACCATATACTAAAAAAGAGACTTAAGAACAACGACTTGCAAAGGGACAAGGCTCAGGGCCTTCAGAAGTGCTGGGGCCTCACGAAACCACCCAAGGCAGGTAAGTAAAGGACCCACGGGGGACGCGTGCAGTGAGTGAACACAGGCGTGGATCGCCGTAGACTTCAGTGGGGCAAGTTGCGGTTGGAAATTAAGAGTTTAAGGGCACTTCGGGAGTAGCTACAAGCAAGTCACTTACAGGGTAAGTAGTTCTAGGGCCAACACCCACAGGAGCACCGTAGTGCTGGAGTTACCTCACCCAGGGAAGCCGGGTGCATAGGTGTCCTTTGGTGTCGGGTCGCGGCGTCGTTTTCAATGGGAGCCAATGAAGACTTGCTGCTTGTGAAGCTAGAAGAAGTGTCCGGTGGAATCCAAGCCTGGATTCGGAAGAAGGAAGACCTGAAAGCAGAGGGGACAGTGTTCAAAGTCACGTGGCAGTGACCCGGGGCAAGGAAGATGAATGCCCACCGTCGTTGACAGATTCAGGTCATTCACGGGTGTCTTGACTCTTCAGCCACGAGGTCCAAGAGGTGTCGAGAACAACCAGGAGCGGGATTCAGCTTGGCCCACGTAGTCTGCAGCTGACTGCGGTGTCGGCGACCCGATTGGAGCCAACAAGCCTTGGTAGCAGCAAGTCTTGTGGAAAAAGCAAAAAGTCAATGGTGCAGATCAGCAAGGTCTGGGAAACTCACCCAGCGAGGGTAAGTCAGGGCAGGCCTGGAGCAACCAGGGGAGCTCTTTCGTTCTGTAGAAAAGTCTTCAGGGGACCCACAAGCCGGCTGGCAAGGGATTGTGAAGACGCCTCGGGAGGATTCCTTCAACAGGGGCCCACGGTCACTTGGGACGGGATAGGCCTCTGATCTTCAGAGGGATTCTTGCTAGAGGCTGGGACCACACGTGGTCCAAAGCACAGGTTCGTAGAATGTTGTGAAGGTGTTGCACTTGACAATAGTGCACATTACCCAGGGACTGCAGTTCCTCGTCACTCGTGGGGTCCACTTGCCTCAGCTTCACTGGGGACTCACGATAGCCTTGGAGAAGTCAGGAAATCCTCATCTTGGGCTGCAGGGACCTCGGGCTCTGGCGGGAGCGGCATAGTTTGCCACCGTCGTTTCAGTTTTTGGTGCCTGCCAAGCAGGGGAGTCACTCCTTGACTCCAAGGGAGATTCTTCAGTCTTCCAGAGGTAGTTGAACATCGAAGGTCCGGGATTCTTCAGTAGAGCGTCGTCCAGGGAGATCTAGTTTGCAAGTTCAAGGGTTCCCTATCTTATACTAAAAGGAAGGGAGGGACTAGCTCTATGACCCGACCTATGGGAGGGTCAGGGGAGTGGGTGGCTACACCCACTTCCCTTTGTCCAGTTTCGTGCCAGAGCAGGGGCAGGTAGCCCCTGAGCCGGTTTGAACTGGTGTATGCACAGAGGAGCCTTCTGCTCCCCCAGTGCAGGACTTCAAAGCACTCTAGGAGTGCACCCACCCAGCCCCAATACACTAAACCCTGTCTGGGAGGTGGTCACACCTCCCTGGGACAGGATACCTATTGTTGGGCTTCCTCCACTGCGAGTTTCGGTCATCAGCAGGAGGGCAGCCCAGTGTCTGTGACTGGTGGCATCCATTTTGTGATGCCAGGGCTCTTCAGGATTCTACCGCGTTTCCACAGTAGGTACATGGCTATCCCTCTAGAAGGGTGGGATCATACTCCCACACACCAGTTACTGGTGTGGGGTTATGATTCCAAGGTGTTTGACACCAAACACGACATGTTTTGATGCAGCCTTTCTAAAGTTAGCATTAACCGCGAGGTTATAATGCACTTAAGAGTATATGGTTTGACCGCATTCACAAACAGCCCCAGAGAATGGACTCCTAGAGCTGCAGAGGGGCCCTGCTCAGGCAGAGGCACCCTCTCACATAGAAACTAAGCACCCTGCCCTCAGGATTGATAGGGCCTGCCTTAGTGGTGACTGATAGGTTTAAATGTGTGTGCAGGGGAGATATAGGGAACCTATATCTCAGTGAGGGGTGCTAGCACCTCCTCACCCAGGCTGCAGTAGCAGACCTGTGGTGTCAGATTTAGTCTGCTTCCCAGGGGTGGCATAATACATGCTTCAGCCCCTGGTAGGCCTGTGAAGTACCTATGCCCTTGGTACCTAAGGTACCATATAATAGGGACTCATAAGGTACCACAGTATCCAATCACTAGTGCACCTAGAGTGCACTCCAAGTCGTTTAGAGAGAACAAAGAGGCTGGGGCCCTGATTGGCAGGGTCCCAGCCAGACTATAGCCAGAAACCAGTGTAAACATCAGAAAAAAAGTGGGGGCAACATAAGAGGCAGATCCTACTCTCCTACAGATGCAGACCAATTGCATCAGCAGAGTACCACTGAAGCAACCCTAGGGGCCTATAAATGTCTGTGAGATAGCCGCACCAGTCACTTGCATTCAGACACTGCTGCCTGCAATTTATCTACACCAACTGCTGCTGCACCTCTACTCTGGACCCAGTCATGGCTCGAACAGAGAACATCAGTGCCCGTCCCTTCACCACAGAGGAGCTGGAGGTCCTGGTGGACGAGGTCTTTGCCCAGTATGGGCGGCTATATGGTGCCTATATGGTGCTCCAGAGGTACTGGTGAGTGTATGAGTAAACGTTTGAGAGTGCTCTGAATGCTCACATGATGTTACTGTACAGTAGTATGGGCCTGTGAGTGCAAGCCAATGTTCATGCATTAATATTTTCCCAACAGCATGGTCCATACATGACCTAGAACTTATTACACTTGAGTATGTGGGGAGGATGGCAACATAGTCACTGGTGCAGCTCATTTGAAGCCAAAAATCACACATGTTGTTCTGAGACTGGGTAATGTAAATGTGTGAGACACTGCCTAGCATGATGACTTCACGTCAATGCGGTGTATAGCCTTATTTCCACAGATCCCTGACTGCATGCAATGATGTAAAGGACATACTGTGGTTTAGCAGTTATACAGTTACACTGCTGATTTGAGACACTCGAACTCTGAACCCACATTCCCTGTGCCATGTAATGTCATTGTTCATTTTGTGTTCATATGCTCATTTGTGACATGTCAAATGTAGATTGGCCAGAGGGTAGTGAATAATGTGTGTACTGCTTTCAAATTCACCCTATGGAGATGTGGATATCCTGCACAGGAGTACACGGCCTGGATCTGTCACTATTTGTGCTAAATCACCTCGGACACATCTTCCAAATGTACGATGTACATGTCATCCTTCTTTTGATTCCATAATGTGTAGAGTCTTGCATGTCTATGCACTGTTCCACCATTATGATTGTACATGCAGGTGATTTCTGTGATGGTCCACGTGTTTCCGCAGTGATAAGCCCTCAGACCTGCCCAGTTAATGCACAATGTTTCAAGGCCCCATCACTAAAATGACTTTGATAAACATATGTGTTGGCCATCATCCTATTTTTGAAGGAGATATCATAGGCCTGGGGAGTACACAAGACAGGCCTACACCTTGTGACAACAGTGTGAATGTAAGAGCAGTTACCTAATTGTGACCTCCATGACACGTGTAGATTTGCAATGGTCAAGGACATTAAGGGGTAAGACACAGTGAGTCTGACCACTACCCATCATTCACAGTGTATCGTATGTCATGCTCAGTTGCATAGTGCATCACAGATGAGGCACACTTTCCAATTGCTTTCTGCGCTGGCACTCCGCTCAAAGTGTACTATGTGACATGGTGTATGGGCTCTGCTGTCCATTGATGTATCTGTGTGTTATGTGTTTACACATGCTCCTGTACTGTCACACAGTGGTACACAACACAGTGTTATAAATATTCCTCTTCTTGTCTCCCATGCGAACAGCTCAAGGTCAATCAACGTAAGGCCATATGGAGGGCCATTGCCCGCAAGGTGCGCTCCCTGGGTATCTCAAACTGACGCCATACACTGCCACAAGAGGTGGAATGACATCTGCCGGCTCAGCAGAAATGACGCTGTGGCTGGTCCCTCGAAGTGGCAGGTTGAAGCGCAGGAACATGACACCACTAATGGCCCACATCCTGGCAGTAACACAGCCAGAGCTGGATGGACGTTTAAGGGCCCACCAGCAGCAAGTTGGGGGTGAGTATTGTGCTAAGTGTGACTTTGCGCATGAGTGACTGCCTGAATCCCAGCCCAGATCAAGTGCGTAGCTCTGTGATGTCTCTGGTGTGATGCAATGGCTCCTAAGTATCCTCAGTGTTGAGTGCAGAGGGTCTGTATGTGTCCAACATTTAGTTGCTCATGAGGTAAATCCATGAACGTTGTCATAGCAAGTAAGCTTGACATGTCTTCATCTCACATTTTGTGAATGTTGTCTGCAATGATACCTTCCTACACATGAACAATCTTTGTGTGAAGTGTGTAGCCCAGTACACTTGTCAGGCTTGAGTGTGCTGTGTGTCTACCACAATAGTGTGCTCATGTGATGATGTGTAAGTGGCTTCATCAATGCACAAATGTGGACTCAGGGAGCAGTGAGTTGGTAGAGGTCACACCTGTCCCATTGGTTGTGTTTTTCACAATGATTGAGATGACAGCATCATTGCAAAAAAGATTAGCCAAATATCAGCAGCATGACATCACAAGATGTGATTTCCTGCCACAGTGACAGCAAATGCACACAGGTGCTGAAGGGGTAGATGATTGCAGTGATGCATTGACTGATTTTGCATTTGCCAATTGTGCACATGGCAACATGATTGGGATGGTTAGACTCTGGAATTTAAATGCAATGTTGCAGAACCAGGCTATTGTGAGATTGTTTGGGCACTAGGGCTTAACATGGTTGGATGTGATCAGTGGGTAAGCCAAATTGTGATGTGACTGAGGTGTTGTACTGTAATTTGATAGTTGAACAGAAGCAAATGTTACACAGAGTGTCAGTCCTCAGTATGTGTGCATTGTGGAGGGGTGTCCATGTGCATCGGTGCATGGTGAAGTTGTGGCTACTGCTTTTGATCGGTGATTGTTTTTTTGGCACATAGGTGTGTCATCAATGTCATCAGTTAGCACAACGTAGGGATGTCATATGCCAGACCCTAGGTATTGTCACACATTAGATGTCCTAATGGAGGCCACTCACAACTTCATGTACAGAAGGCACTATCATGCATTGGATCAATGAAGGCCTATCAGGCAATTGTAAAGATGTTGGTATGTGACATGTCACAACACATGAAGGCCTTGCATTACATTCCCATTCTCATGCTATTGTGCATTGTCTATGTGACTAAGCCTGGGCGGTGAACTCCACTCCGCTCGCGGAGTTTGTGGAGTTTTCGGAACCCCGTGTAGCGGAGTTTTTTTCCTCGCTCGCGTTCGTCAATGTCAAGTTGGTGAGCGCGAGCGGGGAAAATCCACCTCCCGGTGAGATTTTTCCTCGTTTGTGTAGGAGATTAGGATCTGCTTCACATGGGTACCCCCACTTTTTGCTGATGCTTCACTGTTTTTCGACTTTAGTCTGGCTGGGGCCCTGCTAATCAGAACCCCAGCCTAGCTGCTTCCTCTCTAAAATGGTTTCCATGTGCCTTAGGCACATCTCTGATTGGAATCTGGAGTGCCCTTATAAGTCCCTAGTATATGGTATACTATGTACCCAGGGCATAGGTACCTCAGAGGCCTACCAGGGGCTGCAGCATGTATTGTGCCACCCCTGGAGGGCCATCCAAAATGACACCACAGGTCTGCTACTGCAGCCTGGGTAAGGTGGTGCATGCACCCCTTACAGTGGTATAGGCTACCTATATCACTACCATTGCACACACATATAAACCTATAAGTCACTCCTATGGCAGGCCTTACCAATCCTGAAGGCAGAGTGCTTGGTTTTTATGTGAGAGGGTGCCCCTGCATGAGCAGAGCCCCTCTACAGCGTTCAGAGTCCCTCCTCTGATTCTGTTTGTGGTACAGCCGGACCATATACTCTTAAGTGCATTATATCCTCGCGGTACAATGCTAACTTTGGACTGGCTGCACCAAAACATGCTGTGTTTGGTGTCAAACATCTTGAAATACTACCCCCCCCGCTAGTCCTGGCGGCGGGGGTAGTATTCCACCCTTCTAGAGGGAGAGACATGTACACACCGGGCTACCCGGTAACTTCTTTCCAGAGCCCTGGCATCACAAAATGGATGCCGCTGCCACAGACACGGGTCTGGCCTCCTGCTGCTGACTGAAACTCCGGCAGGGGAGGCCTGGACAATAGGTTTCCTGTCCCAAGGAGGTGTAACCACCTCCCCAGACAGGATAGTGTGTATTAGGGCTGGGCGGGAGCACCCTCTGGTGCTTTGAAGTCCTGCACTGGGGGCACATTTGGTGTCCCTGTGCATATGCCAGTTCAAACCGGTTGCAGGGGCTACCTGCCCCTGCTCTGGCACGAAACTGGACAAAGGGAATGGGTGTAACCACCCCTCTTCCCTGACCCTCCCATAGGTGGGTCCCCAGAGTATGTCCAACCCCTAACTTTGTATAAGTATGGGACCCCAGTCCTTAGGACTTTAGATTAACCTGGACAAAACTCTGACACTGAATCCTGGACCTTCGACGCTCTACTTAAAGACTAGAGGACTGAAGAATCTCCCTTGGGGTCAAGGAGTGACTCCCCTGCTTGGCAGGCACCTAAGAAGCAATTGTCCGGGCTGCATCGCTGAAGCTCCCGCCGGGCGCCGAAGTCTTTGCATCACCAGAGGTGGATTTCCAGACTTCCCCAAGGCTGCCCTGAGTCCCCAGCAAAGCTGAGGCCCGTAGCTGTTGTGGGTAATGTGGAACCGTGACCCCTGGACACCAAGCACATTTGCAAGTGCATCCTCTTCCTGGTCTCCCACAAAGTTGTGCTTTGGGCTCCTAATAGCCCCCGCCTCCAGCACCAACTGCACCGACGATCACTGGCCTCAACTCTACGAGTGTCCTGTGAGCCAGCTCCAAGTGCGTCCACTCAAGGCTCCTTTGCGGTCGCTAGTCCATTGGCTAGTGGGCCCTCCCGAAGGCAACTCTTCTTCTGCTTGGGCTTCCCTGGTTGCTCCAGACGTGCCCTGACTTACCCTTGCTGGGTGAGTCCCTCAGACCTTGCTGGTCTGTACCACCGTCCTTCTTCTATTTCCACAAGACTTGCCGTTGAAAAAGCTTGTTGGGTCCAATCTAGTCGCCGACACCGCAACAATCGACAGACATTCTGGGACAGCTCGAATCCAGCTCCTGGTTGTCGTCGACGCCTCCTGGACCTCGTGGCTGAAGAGTCAAGATGACCGTCAACCTACCTGAAGCACCCGACATCGGTGGGCATCTGCTCATCGCCTTCCTGGTCACTGGCTAGTGACCCAGACTCTGTCCCCTCTGCTTTCAGGTTCTTCAGATCTTCAATCCACCTTTGGATCCACCCGAACACTTTCGACTTGGTCGCCAGCAGCACTTTGCAGCAGATCGCCATTGAAAACGACGACGAAACCCGACCCCGAAAGACACCTATGCACCCGGCTCCCCTGGGTGAGGTAACTCGAGTACTCCGGTGCTCCCGTGGGTATAGACTCTAGAACAGCCTAGTTCTAAAGGGGTTTGCTCCAAGTCCTCCTCTAAGTGTCCTTTTTCTTTAAAACTCCAACCGCGACATTCCCCATAGAAGTCAACGGTGGCTCGCGGCTGTGTTCTCACACTGCACGCGTACCCCGTGGGTCCCCTGTGTCACTACCTTGGGTGGTTCCTTGAGGGCCAAGCACTTCTACAGGCTCTAGGCCTTGTGTCTAGTTCAGTCGTGGTTCTTATACCACTTTATTGGTATATGGTTTGGTACGCCCCTAGGGCTCAAACGTGTATTTGTGCTATTACTGTTGATAACTGACTTGTAACTTATGTACTTCGAACTCTAGCCTCATAAAGAGACTAGAGGGGTGTGTTTAAGACTAAATACATATATTTTAAATATATACCTGGTGTGGTCCTCTTTCATTTGGTCACTCAAGAGATTATAGACTGGTAAAACAAGCTGCTTTACATTCCTTCAAGACTTAGCCTGAAGGCTGCTCTCTATTGCTACCACTAGGATAGCTTTCAATGAAGGTTGTCTTTAACCTATCTCCAATAAGGGGTTGTTTGGACTGGTGCAAGGTGCCCACTATAATTAGTGTCTTTCAGAAAACAATGGTTCCTGTGGATTGGTATGGTCTATTGTGATATTAATATTTCGCGTAATAGCAATGTGAAGGGTTTTTTGGGCTGTCAGAGGGCAAAGAACTAACCCTGGGCGTAGTGCTACGCTACGCTCGCGTAGTTTGCGAAGTTTGCGCTACTTCGCACAACGCGAATTGCACGTAGCACAGTGCGAACACGCGTAGCGTAGCGTAGCGTAGTGCCGCGGTCATTTTTTGCTTGCTCGCGGTCCTCAACGTCAAGTTGGCGACCGCGAGCAAGCAAAATGACATCCCGGCGAGACTTTTTCCTCGTTCGCGATCAGCAACATCAAGTTGCCGATCGCGAGCGTGGAAAATAAACCTCCCGGCGAGATTCTCAACGCGGGAGGTCAGGTTTCTCATTGCGAGTGGTCGCGTATGCTTGCGACCGCTCGCGATGAGAAACTACCAGTCCGCGTTGAGAAAGCTGCCGCTCGAGTAAAAATCTACTCGAGCGGCAGTAAAGACAGCTCGCACTGTGCAAGTTGCCGTTTTCAATGATTGCACAGTGCGGACAAGCATCCGGCACTGTGCAATCATTGCGAACAGTGCGCTACGCAGTTCGCGTAGTGCTACGCGAAGCTTGCGTAGCGCGAACTGCACTTTGCGTAGCTTCGCGAAGCATTACTTCGCGAACTACGCCCACC
The DNA here is from genome assembly GCA_963921515.1 of Calotriton arnoldi. Taxonomy (NCBI): domain Eukaryota; kingdom Metazoa; phylum Chordata; class Amphibia; order Caudata; family Salamandridae; genus Calotriton; species Calotriton arnoldi. The sequence goes on from CAWUFW010002484.1 coordinate 532,303, forward strand.
CTTACAAAGAACCACCAATACCAATGATTGAATATATCACATACAATTTTATAGTATAGAACAAAAGGAGCAACATGTATAGTATCAAAAATTTAAGAAAACATAAATACACAATTGTGCATAGTGTCGCAGTGAAAACAGGAACCTCAAATAACAGTGCTAAATAGTGACAATAATTTTAACAAGGTTTCCATAATTCTTTAAAAGTCGACCATTGAGTATGTACAAAATGTACAGCAGCTATATATAATAATATGTGCTTGTTTATGGTTCGCTTTTGCTTATTGTCGACGACGTTTCGACCCTCTGTGCAGTACAGGGTCTCATCAGGACCTAGGGTTGTAGGGACATCTGGTAGTTTCGCGCAGCCACGTGAGAGGTGTGTGCCAACCGTAGGTGAAAAGAATAGAAAAAGATACTCACAATGGGACACAGCCGGGTGCCCAATTGTAAGAAGAAGGAAGGGGCTGCTCGATGAGGATGGCACAGCGTTTCAGTTGAAAGGTGATACACTATAGCATAGGATGGCTAATAGTGTGGCAAGCGAACTCTCTGTGTAGTGATTTAATCAGGCTCTAAAGTTCCTGTTCCATAAGGTATGTAAGATTATGCTTCTTTACCGCGGCGCCCAGTCGGTGCTGCCGTCAGTATTGTAGTGTTATCAAGGCGGGTCCTTAAAATTCAGAGAGTTATGCAGCAATGAGGGAAGGTTCGCCGCAGGATTTTAACAAAGCCGCGTGAGTCAGCTCTGCCTGGGATCAAATGACCTATAATTACTGGACAGCATATACCAGGCCAACTTCTCACATTGGTGTGCAGCGTGTGGGATTCCAGCTTGCTATTGTTTTACCAGATAATCTCAATTGAATTGATCAACTGAAAACCACTAAGGGTACCTTAGGTACATATAAAACAAGCTTAGGATACAGTAAGTTCTACTGAACTTAGAGTTGTGTGTTAAGGGATAGCACACCCTTTCTACAACTCAAGAGAGTTTAGTAGGCCACACTAGAGTAGGTAGTTCATACACCACACCACACTAGTAATGTCTTCAGGGCCAGGAACCAGTGGGTCCCAGCCATTAGCCAATGGGCTTCTTCCCTCCAAGTATGATAATCTCCCATTCTTGGAATTGAGAGCATTAAGCACTGCTAGGAAACTGAAGACAGGCAAAAGTGCCAACACCCAACGCCTCATAGAGGTACTCCTGCTGGATGATCTCAGAAGACTACCAGGGTCCGAAGGGGTAGGCAGACAGGGTGGGGCAGAAGATGAGGAAGGGGCCAGGGATGAAAATAACCAGGACCCAACCTCTGAAACTGGCCAGGAAGGTGACAATGACCTTGACCTGGATAATCCAGCTACTCTTGAGGAGGAGGAGGAGGATCAGAATGACCTCCCCTTTGTCCCCCCAGGAAGAGTTGAGAGTGTGCCAAGAAGGGTTAGATCTCCTTCTCAGGAGTCTAACCACTCTGACACCTCAGTAGGGACCTCTGTTTCCTCTCATAGGAGGGAATCCTCCAGTGAGAGGAAAGAGAGACTGCTCAAATATGGAGAGGCTCAGCTGAGACTCAGAAGAGAGCAGTTGGCTATAGACAGGGAGTCCCTAGAGCTTGAAAGGCAAAGAAAAAAGTTGGGACTAGAGTCCCATGGTGGCAGCAATTTCCCCAGAGATAGGGAAAGGTCTTATGACCATAGAAACCTGAGCAAGATTGTCCCTCCCTGCCAGAGTGGGGATGACATCCACAAATGGATTTCTGCACTGGAGAGGGCCTGTAAAGTACAGAGGGTCCCTCAGGAGCAGTGGGCAGCAATCTTGTGGCTCTCCTTTGCAGACAAAGGTAGAGATAAGCTACTCTCTGTTAGAGAAGAGGAGGCTGACAATTACAAAGTCTTGAAGAGTGCATTAATTGATGGGTTTGGCCTAACCACTGAACAATACAGGTTAAAGTTCAGAGATACCCAAAAAGCACAGACTCAAGACTGGGTGGACTTTGGTGATTGTTCTGCTAAGGCTCTGGAAGGTTGGTTGATGGGCAGTAAGGTATGTGACTTCACAGGATTGTACAATCTTATCATGAGGGAGCAGATTCTTAATAACTGTCAAAATCAGCTGTTGCATCAGTACCTGGTGGACTCTGATCTGACCTCTCCCCAAGAATTGGGAAAGAAGGCAGACAAATGGGTCAGAACCAGGGTGAGGCAGAAAGTACAGAACCAAGGTGGTGACCCTAAGAAGCAAGATTCTAAAAACTCTGATAAGGGTGGGGAGAAGGGTAAAGACCAGAAGTCTTCACAAGGCCCCCAAAAATCTTCTTCAGGTGGGGATTCACAGTCTAACAAGGGAAAAGGCCAAAAGATACCATGGTGCAAAGTCTGTAAGCAAAAGACACACTGGACCAGTGATTGCACCAAGTCCAAAGACTCTATTCCAGCCCCCACCAATGCCCCTAAGGCACCTGTTCCCCCTAGTGCAGTTACAATTGGTGGTGGGAGTACGCAAACCAAGGGTTTAGTAGGGTTGACCCTGGGTAATGAGATGAGCTCTGGCCTAGTCAGAGAACTCACTCAGGCTGTCCTAGTCTGTGATGGAGGCATGGATGTGACCTCCTCTGTGAGTCCCAGCAATCTGGGGAAGTACAGGCAACAGCCATTGATCAATGGAAAAGAGGGTTTGGCATTCAGGGACACAGGGGCAAGTGTCACCATGGTGACCCAAGACCTTGTGGATCCTGGGCAGATTATACTTGGTGAGATGTACCAAGAGACCAATGCTAGCAATGTCTGAACAGACCATACTCTGGCAGTTGTTAACTTCTCCTGGGGAGGGGTAACTGGCCTTAAGAAGGTTGAGGTAAGTGCAGACCTACCAGTTGAATGCTTGCTTGGCAATGATCTTGAAACTTCAGCTTGGGCAGAAGTGGAGCTCAGGACCCATGCAGAAATGCTGGGGATCCCTGCAGATGTGTTTGCTGTGACCAGGTCACAGAGCAAAATGTCTAACACTGAACAGGCCTTGGATCCTTGAAAAATGGACCAAGTGCCATCCAAGAGGAGGAGTAGTAGGGTTAAGGCAGTGCCTTCCCCCTTGGCTCAGAAGGAAGATCAGTCTCTTGAGGGGGATGATCTCAGTCCTGAGGAAGGAACTGTCCCAGAGGAGCTTGAGCCTGACCAGGTTAAGTTCTTGGGGACAGGGGGCCCTTCCAGGTCAGATCTGAGCCAGGAGCAGCAGAGCTGCCCCTCTCTTGAACCCCTCAGACAGCAAGCTGCTGCTGAGGCTGCTGGGAATGCTAGTGGTCCCCATAAAGTGTATTGGGATGACGGACTCTTGTACTCAGAGTGTAGAGACCCCAAGCCTGGTGCCACCAGGAGGTTGGTTATACCTCTGAAGTTCAGGGGCTTCCTATTGACCCTAGCCCATGACATTCCTTTAGCAGGTCACCTGGGCCAGAACAAGACTTGGGACAGAATTGTCCCTCACTTTCACTGGCCCCACATGTCTGAAGACACCAAGGAGTTTTTCGCTCCTGTGTAACCTGCCAGGCCAGTGGCAAGGCAGGTGGCACTACAAAGGCCCCCTGATACCACTACCTGTGGTGGGGGTTCCCTTTGAAAGGGTGGGGATTGACATTGTTGGTCCCATGGATCCCCAAACAGCATCTGTGCACAGGTTTATCCTGGTGGTAGTGGATCATGCCACCAGGTACCCAGAGGCTATTCCCCTTAGGGCCACTACAGCACCTGGGAATTTTCTCAAGAGTGGGCTTCCCTAAGGAGGTTGTGTCAGACAGGGGTGCAAACTTTATGTCTGGATACTTGAAAGCAATGTGGAAGGAGTGTGGAGTGACTTACAAGTTCACCACACCCTATCACCCACAATGCAATGGTTTAGTTGAGAGATTCAACAAAACCTTGAAGGGCATGATTAAAGGGCTCCCAGAGAAGCTTAGGCGAAGATGGGACGTACTCTTGCCCTGCCTTTTATTTGCATACAGGGAGGTGCCTCAAAAGGGGGTTGGCTACACCCCTTTTGAACTTTTGTTTGGTCACCCTGTCAGGGGTCCATTGTGCTTGGTGAAGGAAGGATGGGAGTTACCTCTCAAGCCCCCAAAGCAAGACATAGTGGACTACGTACTTGGTCTCCGCTCCCGGATGGCTGAGTACATGAAAAGGCAACTAGTAAAAACCTTGAGGCTAGCCAGGAACTGCAAAAACCTGGCTTGACCAAAGGCTGTACTGACTGTTTACCAGCCAGGACAGAAGGTGTGGGTGCTGGAGCCAGTGGCCCCAGCAGCTCTCCAAGACAAGTGGAGTGGACCCCATACCATTGTTGAACAGAAGGGTGAGGTCACCTATTTAGTAGACCTAGGAACACCCAGAAGTCCCCACAGGGTTCTCCATGTCAACAGATTGAAACCATATGTGGACAGGGCAGACATGGGCTTGCTCATGGCTACTGATGAGGGACAGGAGGAAGAGAGGGACCCACTCCCTGACCTGCTCTCACAGAACCCTGATGATGGGTCAGTGGATGGTGTAGCCTTGGCAGGCAGCCTCACTGCTCAGCAGCAAACTGATTGCAGACAAGTACTCAATCAGTACAGACATATGTTCTCTCTGACTCCAAGTCAGACCACCTGGTGCACTCATGAAGTGGACACTGGGGACAGTCTGCCTATTAAAAATAAGATTTATAGGCAACCTGACCATGTCAGGGACTGTATCAGGACAGAAGTATAGAAAATTTTGGATTTGGGAGTTATTGAACCCTCCGATAGCCCTTGGGCTAGTCCAGTGGTCCTTGTGCCAAAACCTCACACCAGTGGTGGGAAAAGAGAGATGAGGTTTTGTGTGGACTACAATGCAGTCACTAGGACTGATGCCCATCCAATACCAAGGGCAGATGAGCTAATAGACACTTTGGCCTCAGCCAAGTATCTAAGCACATTTGACCTGACAGCTGGCTACTGGCAGATCAGACTATCTGATGATGCAAAGCCAAAAACAGCATTCTCAACCCCTAGTGGACATTATCAATTTGTGGTAATGCCCTTTGGTCTGAAGAATGCACCTGCCACTTTTCAGAGGTTGGTGAATACAGTCCTTACAGGTCTGGAGGCCTACAGTGCAGCATATCTAGATGATATTGCTGTCTTTAGCTCCACCTGGGAGGATCACCTGGTCCACCTCAGAAATGTTTTGGAGGCCCTGCAAAGGCAGGCCTCACTATCAAGGCCACTAAGTGCCAGATAGGGCAGAGTCAGGTTGTGTACCTGGGCCACCTTGTGGGTGGAGGCCAGGTTCAACCACTGCAGAGCAAAATCCAGACCATCATGGACTGGGTTGCTCCAACCACCCAGACTCAGGTGAGAGCCTTCTTAGGCCTGACTGGGTACTATAGGAGATTTGTCAAGGGGTATGGATCAATAGTGACACCCCTGAATGACTTAACTTCCAAGAAAATGCCCAAGAAAGTTCAGTGGACAGCTAGCTGTCAAAAGGCATTTGATGACCTGAAGCAGGCCATGTGCACTGCTCCCATTCTCCAGAGTCCTGATTACTCCAAGAAGTTCATTGTCCAAACAGATGCATCTGAATTGGGGGTAGGGGCTGTACTGTCACAATTGAATGATGAAGGTCAGGATCAGCCAGTAGCTTTTATTAGCAGAAGGCTGACCCCTAGAGAGAAACGTTGGTCAGCCATTGAGAGGGAGGCCTTTGCTGTGGTCTGGGCTCTGAAGAAGTTGAGGCCATACTTGTTTGGTACTCACTTCCTTGTTCAAACAGACCATAAGCCCCTCTTATGGCTAAAACAAATGAAGGGTGAAAACCCCAAACTGCTTAGGTGGTCCATTTCCCTACAGCGGATGGACTTTACAGTGGAACATAGACCTGGGAGTAACCATGCCAATGCAGATGGACTCTCTAGGTACTTCCACTTAGAACATGAAGACTCAACTGGTCAAGGTTAGTTTAATGTCCCTACGTTTGGGGGGTTGTGTAGGAGAGTAGGATCTGCTTCACATGGGTACCCCCACTTTTTGCTGATGCTTCACTGTTTTTCGACTTTAGTCTGGCTGGGGCCCTGCTAATCAGAACCCCAGCCTAGCTGCTTCCTCTCTAAAATGGTTTCCATGTGCCTTAGGCACATCTCTGATTGGAATCTGGAGTGCCCTTATAAGTCCCTAGTATATGGTATACCATGTACCCAGGGCATAGGTACCTCAGAGGCCTACCAGGGGCTGCAGCATGTATTGTGCCACCCCTGGAGGGCCATCCAAAATGACACCACAGGTCTGCTGCTGCAGCCTGGGTAAGGTGGTGCATGCACCCCTTACAGTGGTATAGGCTACCTATATCACTACCATTGCACACACATATAAACCTATAAGTCACTCCTATGGCAGGCCTTACCAATCCTGAAGGCAGAGTGCTTGGTTTTTATGTGAGAGGGTGCCCCTGCATGAGCAGAGCCCCTCTACAGCGTTCGGAGTCCCTCCTCTGATGCTGTTTGTGGTACAGCCGGACCATATACTCTTAAGTGCATTATATCCTCGCGGTACAATGCTAACTTTGGACTGGCTGCACCAAAACATGTCGTGTTTGGTGTCAAACATCTTGGAATACTACCCCCGCCAGTCCTGGCAGCGGGGCTAGCATTCCACCCTTCTAGAGGGAGAGACATGTACACACCGGGCTACCCGGTAACTTCTTTCCAGAGCCCTGGCATCACAAAATGGATGCCGCTGCCACAGACACGGGTCTGGCCTCCTGCTGCTGACTGAAACTCTGGCAGGGGAGGCCTGTAGAATAGGTTTCCTGTCCCAAGGAGGTGTAACCACCTCCCCAGACAGGATAGTGTGTATTGGGGCTGGGCGGGAGCACCCTCTGGTGCTTTGAAGTCCTGCACTGGGGGCACATTTGGTGTCCCTGTGCATATGCCAGTTCAAACCGGTTGCAGGGGCTACCTGCCCCTGCTCTGGCACAAAACTGGACAAAGGGAATGGGTGTAACCACCCCTCTTCCCTGACCCTCCCATAGGTGGGTCCCCAGAGTATGTCCAACCCCTAACTTTGTATAAGTATGGGACCCCAGTCCTTAGGACTTTAGATTAACCTGGACGAAACTCTGACACTGAATCCTGGACCTTCGACGCTCTACTTAAAGACTAGAGGACTGAAGAATCTCCCTTGGGGTCAAGGAGTGACTCCCCTGCTTGGCAGGCACCTAAGAAGCAATTGTCCGGGCTGCATCGCTGAAGCTCCCACCGGACGCCGAAGTCTTTGCATCACCAGAGGTAGATTTCCAGACTTCCCCGAGGCTGCCCTGAGTCCCCAGCAAAGCTGAGGCCCGTAGCTGTTGTGGGTAACGTGGAACCGTGACCCCTGGATACCAAGCACATTTGCAAGTGCATCCTCTTCCTGGTCTCCCACGAAGTTGTGCTTTGGGCTCCGAGTAGCCCCCACCTCCAGCACCGACTGCACCGAAGATCACTGGCCTCCACTCCACGAGTGTCCTGTGAGCCAGCTCCAAGTGTGTCCACTCAAGGCTTCTTTGCGGTCGCTAGTCCGTTGGCTAGTGGGCCCTCCCGAAGGCAACTCTTCTTCTGCTTGGGCTTTCCTCATTGTTCCAGACGTGCCCTGACTTACCTTTGCTGGGTGAGTCCCTCAGACCTTGCTGGTCTGTACCACCGTCCTTCTTCTATTTCCACAAGACTTGCCGTTGCCAAGGCTTGTTGTGTCCAATCCAGTCGCCGACACCGCAGCAATCGACAGACGTTGTGGGCCATCTCGAATCCAGCTCCTAGTTGTCGTTGACGCCTCCTGGACCTCGTGGCTGAAGAGTCAAGACGACCGTCAACCTACCTGAAGCACCCGACATCGGTGGGCATCTGCTCATCGCCTTCCTGGTCACTGGCTAGTGACCCAGACTCTGTCCCCTCTGCTTTCAGGTTCTTCAGATCTTCGATCCACCTTTGGATCCACCCGAACACTTTCGACTTGGTCGCCAGCAGCACTTTGCAGCAGATCGCCATTGAAAACGACGACGAAACCCGACCCCGAAAGACACCTATGCACCCGGCTCCCCTGGGTGAGGTAACTCGAGTACTCCGGTGCTCCCGTGGGTATAGACTCTAGAACAGCCTAGTTCTAAAGGGGCTTGCTCCAAATCCTCCTCTAAATGTCCTTTTTCTTTAAAACTCCAACCGCGACATTCCCCATAGAAGTCAACGGTGGCTCGCGGCTGTGTTCTCACACTGCACGCGTCCCCCGTGGGTCCCCTGTGTCACTACCTTGGGTGGTTCCTTGAGGGCCAAGCACTTCTACAGGCTCTAGGCCTTGTGTCTAGTTCAGTCGTGGTTCTTATACCACTTTATTGGTATATGGTTTGGTACGCCCCTAGGGCTCAAACGTGTATTTGTGCTATTACTGTTGATAACTGACTTGTAACTTATGTACTTCGAACTCTATCCTCATAAAGAGACTAGAGGGGTGTGTTTAAGACTAAATACATATATTTTAAATATATACCTGGTGTGGTCCTCTTTCATTTGGTCACTCAAGAGATTATAGACTGGTAAAACAAGCTGCTTTACATTCCTTCAAGACTTAGCCTGAAGGCTGCTCTCCATAGCTACCACTAGGATAGCTTTCAATGAAGGTTGTCTTTAACCTATCTCCAATAAGGGGTTGTTTGGACTGGTGCAAGGTGCCCACTATAATTAGTGGACAGCATATGCCAGGCCAACGTCTCACAGTTTGCGATTGTCAACATCAAGTTGGCGAGATTTCTCAATGCGGGGGGGTCATGTTTCTCATTGCGAGTGGTCGCGTATGCTCGCGACCGCTCGCGTTTAGAAACTGCTCGTTTGCATTGAGAAAGCTGCAGCTCGAGTAAAAATCTACTCGAGCGGCAGAAAGGAAAGCAGCGCCCGCTTGCGCTATGCATGGTGCCATTCGCGATGATTGCACAGTGCGGACAATCATCCGGCACTGAAAATCACAGCGAATGGCATTTTTCTATCACACTCCGCCACTTGCGGAGCTCCGCGTAGCGTGGCGGAGTTTTTTTCCACTTCGCAGAGTTTCGCGTAGCCCAACTTCGCGAACTCCGCCCAGGGTTATATGTGACTACATTGTTACATGGGGCATATTTGCACTTCATTACCTAAAAAGCTGTGTCCATGTGACTTATGCTGCAGTGTGAGTGTCAGAGACATCAACTGGCAGTGAACAGCAGTGAGCATCATGTTAGTGTGCATTTAGAGATGCGTGCTGTGCACATCAAAGAAATTGGTACATCTACACAGCTGACACCAATGTACAACTGTAGTTGAGCTTCAGTGCCCAACATAGTGGTTTTAAGGAGGTAACATCACTTGCAAATGGATATATTTTATTTTGTATCTGTGATGTTCAGTGAAATATACTTCACATGTGACTGAGACAACATGTTTGGATGTGTAGCTATCTTACCTACAGGCACGTAGGTGTGCCTACAGACAATTATATGTGATGTTTAAATATTGGTACATGCACAACTATTTGGCTGTGTCAACGCAACATGGAGCATGACTATCAACTAAGCATGTTTCCATGCATCAGCTGTTGAATGCATAAATTTGGCATATGCTGAAAGTACATGGAGTAGTTAATCGTGGGAGTTTCAGTCAAAGTATTTGAGTTTGTATTCAATATTATGTTTGTGAGTATGGCACTATACTGAACCTATGTCTCTGTCGCTTGCAGCATCTACTGAGGGCAGGGAAGGACAGGGGACCAACACCATTGGGGAAGCTACTGGCACGACGGGTACACAGGTGTTCAGTGACACTGAGGGGACCAGCGCCTCGGAGGGGGACAGGAGTGCCCTGGAGGATTCCCGCCCAGAAACACCAACCTACACATCTTCCCAGTCCAGCGCTGACTCCTCGATGTTGGTGGGCACAGGAAGTTCAAGATCTGCATCTTCTTCTGCCACACCTTGTCCTGTGTCCACCCTCCCGGATGCTCCCCCAAGTGCTATCCGTGCCCGCAGCCCTAAGCAGGGTAGAGTCTCCTTCCCCCCAGGCACTGCTGCCCCTGCCCCTGTCTCCCCTGCTGCCCTCAGTGTGCAGGCCATAGACATTTTGTGGCAGCTGTGTGTGGGTCAGACTGCTCTCCTGAATGCCCTCCAGGATCATGGCAACAAGTTGTCACAGGTTGTTGCGTTCATAGAGGGCATTCATTCAGACGTGGGTGGCCTACACCGAACTGTCCAGTCTTTGTCCTCCACAGTGACGGCAGCCATTCAGCAGTCCCAAGCTCCCAGTCCAGCTCTTGTCCCTTCCACAACCACACTCCCAGTGCCCCCACCTGACCAGAGTACACACACACCAGAGCCCTCAGGCACCAAGTCATCCACACGTAGCACACAACACCAGCACTCTAAGCGAACAAGACACCATCCACCATCACCACAGCACACAGAGGGCACACATGACTGCAAGACAAAAAGCCCATCACAGGACACTCAGGGACATAAGGCAAAAAAGCATGCATCCACATTACATTCCTCCGAATCATCACCATCCAAGGGCACTCCCATCCCCACACCTGATCCCAAAGACACACAAACACTTGCCCTGTCTGCAGTGAACCTGGTGCCTGCCACAACTAAGCCCAAACACATTCAGAAGGCAGTTTCACCCAAAACGTTGACTCCCACCCACACCCCTGTGAAGCATGGACAAGAGAGCAAAGTGGGGAGTGTACCTCCACAACAGGGGATGCAGGGGAAAAGGCAACCCCGCCCCCAGTGTACCACCAGGTCCAGCAAATCCCCATGGAAAGAGCCACCACCACCTGCTACACTTTCGGGGAAGAGGGAGGCTGTTGGGGCCACCTCACTTCTGACTTCTGGCAAGACACTTGTGGGATATCGGATCCCAAAACAATTGAGACCCAGCCCTCAACATTCACCAGCAGCCACTGAGCCTCCACACAGCATGTCTCAACCTCCCCGTGCCACCACTCCACCCGGTCCAAGCAGCCCTCAGGCTCCCACATCCACGGATCACTCTACCTCAGCCATTTCTCTCCCTCCCAGGTCCAGTCCTCTGACTGGCCCAGACAATCTGCCCCTTCCCAGTTCAACTTCCACCCAAATTTGAATCCAAGTCCCCATTTCTCTCTGAGCGGTGCCTCGACTGCCCATTCAAGGCCCCTATCCTGTGGTGATTCCCATGGCAGTGGACTGTGTTACATATTTGTTGTGCAAGTTTTCATGCACACATGTGCGGACTTGAAATTTGGACTGGCCAATGGCCTTGATGTTTTGCACTTTTGATGCCTATACAGAGTTTATGTAATAAAGACGGTTACTCATGTTCTGAGCTTTGTTGCTGCCCTTGCTAATGATGCAGTGCAATGTATGTGTATATGTTCATCTGTTACATGCTCTGTATGCCACATTTACATTGGCTTGATTTTCTTTTGCAGAGGTTGCCAGAGGTTCCAGCCACTTTTGTGCTTCTTGACTCAGAGGCTTGAGGGTGCAATGATGCTTGTCTGTGATGGTCTACTCTTGTCATAATCATTCTATTGTGGGGTCTCTAGTGTTGTACACATGTCATATTTGGATGCTGTACCACAACAGCAGAGAATTCTATTCACATGATGACTTGCAGGGTGGACAGGGTCCGCCATATCTGTGGAATCTATCTTGATGTGCACACAGCAGTGTATATGTGTAGTCATCTTTTGTAGGCCTGGCTTCATAGTCACCTGGGTATATTAGAAAGTGTGCACTTGAGTAGTCATAGTGTGATTGTCCTGTCATTAGCTGAAGTGTTGATGTGTATGTGCCCTTGAACATGACCCTTACACACATGTATGATCCAGTTGATGAGTCCCTGTTTGTTTACATGATCAGACACCTGCTGTAGATTGTGGGCACATGTAGGAGTTGTTTGTTGAGCAATGTGCAGTGTGTCAGTATGACCTTGCAGTCCTGGGGTACACCTACTTGTTGTCAACATCATTTGGGAGTAAGCAGAGTGTGTCACTGCAATGTCTGTGTTGTGGCTTTATTATCAGCCATGGCTCTTGCTTACGTTTGTGCTCACTGTGCTGACTGGCTCAGGCAAACAAACATTATGAGTGACTTTTCACAAACATTGATGTCATTTAACACTTTATTTTGAGCACTATGTGGTATTAAGAGTCATACCAGCCCCAAGAGGAGCTTTTGATGCCTACACATTGTGAGCTACTCCTCTATGTGATTTTGCTCTGTACACTCCTCACCTGTCCAATACTAATGTACACACCACTTCAGTCTAATATCTTCCACCCCATGCCTTGCCAGTGTTTGACCCTCCACACCACACCACTTCATAGTGTGACACTATACTGTGGGAGGATGATCTGTATCCAGGACCAATGTGCCCCTCAGGACTGTTTCACAATTTGTTCTGTGCTATTTTGTTCTACTTGATTGCAGTCATGGTTGCTCATGTACAGTGCAGATGATTTTCCAGCACAGTCCTCTAGTTAGGTTCCATGCATCTGTTTTTGCTGAGTTTTGCAGCAGTAGGTGATGGCTAAAGTGTATATATGTTTGCTGAGGTACTGCTTCCCATCCTGAGTGTGATGCGATCTGTGTGCTGTGATGATTTGTGATGTTGAAGTTCATGGTGGAGCACTCAGATATGTGTGATACTGATATTGGTGGTGTTCACACACTGCTTACTGTGCATGCACTGCTGTCAGTGGATGTTGCATTGTCCTTGCCAGGTGTGAGTCCCCTGATGTCCAGCTGAGTTTGCTATGTAATGTTTTTGTATGTGCATATGTTATGTATTTGTTGTTGAGGGATGCAGTCTTTATCCTGTGTTGGCTCTTTCTACTGACAGGTCCATGTGTGTGTAATGTTTTTTAGCATGACATTGTGTGTGAGGAGTTTGTGTATTTTAATGCATTCAGATGTGTGTTGAATTTGTAGTGTGCATTTCTTGTGTGAATGTCACATGCGGCAATGTGGAGTCTTGTTCATTAGCTTGTTTTGAGTGCACAATTGTGCTATGGCCTCCTATATTTGAACAGTCACTTGTCAGGATTGTGCATGTGAATGCTTGTGCTACACATTGACACCATGCTCACTTTGTAACTGGTGGACTGTCTAGGTCTGTGTTTGCAGATTTGTCTGGTTGCACACAGTTTGTGTTTATGATTGACATTTGTTCATGTATTTTTTGATTGGTTTGGATGATGGTGTCTGTGCAGTTGGCCAGAGTAGAAATGTTATCTATTCCGGTGCTGTCTAGGATCACATTGCCTATCCACTGTTTGGCTGTACATGGCTAAGCTTGTTGGACTTCTTTTGATGTGGTTTGTGATACCTGTGTTTGGCAATTGGTTTGGGATCAGCATTGGTTCAGACATCCCTGAGTGGGATTCTGACATTTGTAGATACACACCAGGGTGTGGCATTGGTTATCAGGAAACTCACAGGACTTTATTTTCAACTTTATCTGTGCTTCTCACAGGTGTTGAGTAGTGAGGGTGGGAGATGGGTAGATGAGGGGTATGTGTGAAGGTCATACTTGGGTTTGACAGTCAGGGAGTGTCACCGTGAGCCATGAGTGTTGTGCTGGTGGCATACACATGTCAATATAGTTGACACAGATGAGGGGCTGGTCACTGTATGGCTTATGACAGTTCATATCATTCTGGGCCAATGCATTGCTTGCATTGCTGTATCACAGGGATATTGCACAGATGTTACTTTCGTTCACTTTCAATCACTGTGCCACCCATGTATGATTTAATGGCCTAAGTGTAGTGTGATATGTGGTACCTCTTGCATGTCATGTACAAATGGTAACAGTAATTTCTCCATGCTTTTCCTACACTGTGCACTCCACTTTAGGCTAGTTTAGTTATTATGATACAATGCCTCTGATTTATGGTATGTGTATGAGGCTAAGTTTAAGTGTGTGAGCTGTCTGAAGGACTTCACATGCAGTGTGAACAGTTCCAAGGTTGTTAATCTGCACAGTGACTCTTCATTTCTTCAATTACTAACTTTGATTCACATGAGTGGAAGGCAGGTGTGAGGAGGAGGAGGGTTGTCATGAGTCTCAGGTCAGAGTTTCCTGCTGTCAAGATGGACTGTTCCTGACACTTTGGCATTCATTCACTACTTTGTTGTTGGTGCTACCTTTGTTGAGGTGAAGTAATGGCGTGCAGGTGTTCTGTGAGTTGGTAGTGTAGTCAGTGTTGTTGATGTACTGGACATACTCACATGGTGTCAGTTATTGCAGCAGTACACTTGTGAGTCAAATGCACAGTGGTGCTTACTTTGAGTTTGCTGTTTGAGTCAGTAATTTCTTACTGTGTTGCATGGTATGGGCTGTCATTGTGTGATGTGGTTTGCCATTGTATGTGATGAGCCTATCAATGTCTGCTTGGGGGCTGTGGTGATCTGTGATTATGTGGCAGTGGTGTCTAATGTGATGTGTCATCTACCTTGGCTCACTGACTCATCCAACACCTTGTTGGACTACTGTGAAATACACATACACACCCTGCTTGCTCTGCACTCCTCTGTTCCACATTGTATTTGAACTGACCCTTATTTGGGTACAATGATGACTATTGTCATTTTGGGGGACTCTTGCCTCACCCCACAATCATGTTACTATACAATTGGTGATGATCCTAATGAGGTGAGAGAAGAGGGTATGCAGTTCCTCGGGTAGGCCAAGGAGAGAACAGAGATGGCTGATCAAATGATTAGTCAGACTCAAAAAAGAAGAGGAAAGGAATTCCTCTTGTCGTAACTAGGGTCCTCACACACCCAGCCAGCTAGGTGTCATGCTTCATCATATGGGCCTGCTCCTCGTCGGGTCGGCGCTGCAATACCCGACGGGCACCCATAAAGGGGCTCTTTAGCGGAGATCTTTTGTTCCTAGCCATTTGGTGCAGTGCGTGTGAGGGGCCTTAGTGGTGTAGATGTAGAATAGAAATGGTGGTTAAAACAGGTTGGATAGTCCAAAAAGGGCTTTTATTCAGGCTGGCTATCCACCTGATTAAAAACAGAATAAGAGTGGCAGCTTACTGACGTAAGGGTTCAGTACAGCTATGCTCAACTCTGACGGTCAACATGTTTCATGCCTCGTGATCATAGTGATCCGTGGCAATTCTTCAGGACCTAGTGCAAAAACTATATAAATAATGTCAAAGTTGCACCACTTCCCAAATGTATACAATCAAATAATTTTGTGTCAATCCGTTTTGGAAAAATAACGAAGTTCCTTCTTTATTGATTGTCTTAAAAGAATCACAGCCAACGCGTTTCGTTCTGCAAACAGAACTTCTTCAGGGCATTCTTAAAATTCCACGACATCACTAGGTGATTGATGCATTAGATAGTTGTCTTTCACTGCAAATTATCCTTTAGGGGTTATACTCATATATCTCCTCCATGTGCTTCGACGTCACTTCGAAATGGAACAATTATATAATAAACTTTTCGTGTCCACGTCGAACTCAGATCACCAACCAAGTGTAATATCGTGATCTGATGATCACTTGAATCGCTCCAATAAGTATATATATGGGGCACAGAACACACAGTACCTTATCAAGGAGTGAGTACGTCCGACTTATTTTCTCGGCATTATAATTCCCGCCCGTTAATGTAAGGGTTACTTGGATGCATGATAACATTCTCCTCAAAGGTGGCCATGTAAATACAGGCCACACTTGGGGCAAATGTACTCCCCATGGAAGTACCTTGGGATTGGTGAAACAACTGTTTTTTATATTCAAAGTAATTTTCAGTTAATGCTAAAGTAGCGCACTCCATGATAAAGGAGACAGGGGTAGGTGAAGTCCATTCCTCTCTCATGAGTGATGTCTCAATTGCAGTCAGGGTGGCACGTTGGGGGATATTGGTGTATAGTGCTTCTACGTCCAATGTGACCAAAAGGTTGATTTCGTTAGGATCATGTATCTCTTCTATGATCCATAAAATGTCAGTCGTGTCACTTAAAAAAGAATGGTGTCTGGTCTCTTGGAAGTGCACCCGAGACCTTTTGGTGCTCATCATCAACACTGCCCAAAGGATAGCAGATGCCTTATTGGCCAGGATACAGGCAGCGGAAGGGGCACTGAAATCCAAGTAACCCTTATATTAACAACCTGACCTTATGGAAGAGGTTCATAGACGACATTCTGATTTTTTGGAGGGGGGATCACCCCACTTGTATTGCTTTTTGCGATTGGATCAACACACAAAATCAATATCTGAGATTCACCCACACGTTTCCCACACGAACATACTTTTCTAGATCTGAGTTTGATGCTCAATGATACAGGACTTAGCAAGACACTCTACAAGAAACTGACGGACAGAAATAGCCTGTTATTGTACAGCAGTCACCACCCTAGGGCTCTCAAAGACAATTTACCCTTTGGGCAATTTCTTCGTATCAGGAGAAATTGTAGCTCCATCACAGACTACAAAGCCGAAGCACAGTCATTGGGGTCCAACCTGAGATCAAGGGGTTACCCAGAACGCCAGATTAGAAACTCGCTGAAAAGGGCCAGGAACAACCCCCGCGAAACATTACTACAACCAACCCCTAAGGAGCAAACAGATTCTTTGACGTGTGTAACATCTTTTACACCTGACTCCACACGCATCAAAGGCATTATTAAAAAAACATTGGGGAATTCTGAAGACAGGGGACCTGAGTATTCCTACACCAAGGTTTGCCTTTAAGCGAACACAAAACCTTAAAGACATTTTAGTACACACTAGACCCAAGACTGAGAGTAGTGTAGTGCAAAGAACACTTTGGGATCTTCCCCCTGTAACAGGGCACTACCCTTGCGGCACTTGCTCAGTGTGCAACCAGACGGGAGTGATCAAAGAGATTGCTTTTTCGGATACTTTCACCTGGAGAATGCTAAAACACACTAACTGTAACACAACACACTGCATATATTTGGTTACCTGTCCATGCGACATGAGGTACGTGGGTATGACCCTGAGAACAGTCAAAACACGCATCACAGAGCATAAGAGCAACATAAGATGCCAACGGGTCACCACTAAGATGTACACACACTACAAGGAACACAACCATGCCCCCGAGTCCTTGCGTTGGCTCGTTCTGGAAGCCCACCCCAAGATTACACAGCAGTCGTTGATCAGAATAGAGCAGAGATGGGTTCACCATCTTTCATCTGACCGCCACGGCATGAATGATGACATTCCCTGGGCATCCTTAACTATTAGATGAGGCTCACCACCCCGACATTAACCACTCTGCCTAAATACCACCTTTAGCAACATGAATTGACACACTTGATGATGATACCGCTGATTATGCCAACTTACTTGTGCGACCTATTTAACACACCGCCATTGACCTCACCCAGGTGCGGCTGAGAGACGGTTCCTCGTGGGTTGGTTGTCAGGTGATGGTCGCCTCCCTACCCATCAACCATATACACGGGGTACAGTTATACATGGGGCACTGTTACTAGTACCTTCCATCCTTACTTTTGCGGTTGCGGCTGATATTATTTTCCACACTATCTTCCACTTACAGGACACCAGACTCTAGGTGTCCCGGTACCGCATTGGACACGGATTGGAGTGAATTTATGTACTGAGTTAGGTGAGTGACATGACTTGCAGTTGCGCTCCGATTGCTTGTGTTTGTAGAAACCCCCCCCATGCACATGGTGCATTTGGTCCTATAGTCTTCTGTTTTTATCTATTTTTAACGCTTGTTTTTTACACATCACATTGTGATAGGTTATCTAACCTCATTGGAGGCCATCGTGGACACATCCTTAGACATCACCACCACCATTTGTATGATTTGCCACGGAGAGAGAGAGTTGAAAGCATAAGCAGGAGAGAGGACTACCTGCATACCACTAATACAGTCGTGATTACATTCTGTATTTTTCTTAGGTCACTCAACGTTACTGGCGAGACTGTTTTCCATAGTACTAGACGTGGTAGGTAGCACCTGCACCCACCACATTGTGTAGATAGTTTTTGCACTAGGTGCTGAAGAATTGCCACGGATCACTATGACCACGAGGCATGAAACATGTTGACCGTCAGAGTTGAGCATAGCTGTACTGAACCCTTACGTCAGTAAGCTGCCACTCTTATTCTGTTTTTAATCAGGTGGATAGCCAGCCTGAATAAAAGCCCTTTTTGGACTATCCAACCTGTTTTAACCACCATTTCTATTCTACATCTACACCACTAAGGCCCCTCACACGCACTGCACCAAACGGCTAGGAACAAAAGATCTCCGCTAAAGAGCCCCTTTATGGGTGCCCGTCGGGTATTGCAGCGCCGACCCGACGAGGAGCAGGTCCATATGATGAAGCATGACACCTAGCTGGCTGGGTGTGTGAGGACCCTAGTTACGACAAGAGGAATTCCTTTCCTCTTCTTTTTTGAGTCTGACTAATCATTTGATCAGCCATCTCTGTTCTCTCCTTGGCCTACCCGAGGAACTGCATACCCTCTTCTCTCACCTCATTAGGATCATCACCAATTGTATAGTAACATGATTGTGGGGTGAGGCAAGAGTCCCCCAAAATGACAATAGTCATCATTGTACCCAAATAAGGGTCAGTTCAAATACAATGTGGAACAGAGGAGTGCAGAGCAAGCAGGGTGTGTATGTGTATTTCACAGTAGTCCAACAAGGTGTTGGATGAGTCAGTGAGCCAAGGTAGATGACACATCACATTAGACACCACTGCCACATAATCACAGATCACCACAGCCCCCAAGCAGACATTGATAGGCTCATCACATACAATGGCAAACCACATCACACAATGACAGCCCATACCATGCAACACAGTAAGAAATTACTGACTCAAACAGCAAACTCAAAGTAAGCACCACTGTGCATTTGACTCACAAGTGTACTGCTGCAATAACTGACACCATGTGAGTATGTCCAGTACATCAACAACACTGACTACACTGCCAACTCACAGAACACCTGCACGCCATTACTTCACCTCAACAAAGGTAGCACCAACAACAAAGTAGTGAATGAATGCCAAAGTGTCAGGAACAGTCCATCTTGACAGCAGGAAACTCTGACCTGAGACTCATGACAACCCTCCTCCTCCTCACACCTGCCTTCCACTCATGTGAATCAAAGTTAGTAATTGAAGAAATGAAGAGTCACTGTGCAGATTAACAACCTTGGAACTGTTCACACTGCATGTGAAGTCCTTCAGACAGCTCACACACTTAAACTTAGCCTCATACACATACCATAAATCAGAGGCATTGTATCATAATAACTAAACTAGCCTAAAGTGGAGTGCACAGTGTAGGAAAAGCATGGAGAAATTACTGTTACCATTTGTACATGACATGCAAGAGGTACCACATATCACACTACACTTAGGCCATTAAATCATACATGGGTGGCACAGTGATTGAAAGTGAACGAAAGTAACATCTGTGCAATATCCCTGTGATACAGCAATGCAAGCAATGCATTGGCCCAGAATGATATGAACTGTCATAAGCCATACAGTGACCAGCCCCTCATCTGTGTCAACTATATTGACATGTGTATGCCACCAGCACAGCACTCATGGCTCACGGTGACACTCCCTGACTGTCAAACCCAAGTATGACCTTCACACATACCCCTCATCTACCCATCTCCCACCTTCACTACTCAACACCTGTGAGAAGCACAGATAAAGTTGAAAATAAAGTCCTGTGAGTTTCCTGATAACCAATGCCACACCCTGGTGTGTATCTACAAATGTCAGAATCCCACTCAGGGATGTCTGAACCAATGCTGATCCCAAACCAATTGCCAAACACAGGTATCACAAACCACATCAAAAGAAGTCCAACAAGCTTAGCCATGTACAGCCAAACAGTGGATAGGCAATGTGATCCTAGACAGCACCGGAATAGATAACATTTCTACTCTGGCCAACTGCACAGACACCATCATCCAAACCAATCAAAAAATACATGAACAAATGTCAATCATAAACACAAACTGTGTGCAACCAGACAAATCTGCAAACACAGACCTAGACAGTCCACCAGTTACAAAGTGAGCATGGTGTCAATGTGTAGCACAAGCATTCACATGCACAATCCTGACAAGTGACTGTTCAAATATAGGAGGCCATAGCACAATTGTGCACTCAAAACAAGCTAATGAACAAGACTCCACATTGCCGCATGTGACATTCACACAAGAAATGCACACTACAAATTCAACACACATCTGAATGCATTAAAATACACAAACTCCTCACACACAATGTCATGCTAAAAAAACATTATTCTGTTTTTAATCAGGTGGATAGCCAGCCTGAATAAAAACCCTTTTTGGACTATCCAACCTGTTTTAACCACCATTTCTATTCTACATCTACACCACTAAGGCCCCTCACACGCACTGCACCAAACGGCTAGGAACAAAAGATCTCCGCTAAAGAGCCCCTTTATGGGTGCCCGTCGGGTATTGCAGCGCCGACCCGACGAGGAGCAGGTCCATATGATGAAGCATGACACCTAGCTGGCTGGGTGTGTGAGGACCCTAGTTACGACAAGAGGAATTCCTTTCCTCTTCCTTTTTGAGTCTGACTAATCATTTGATCAGCCGTCTCTGTTCTCTCCTTGGCCTACCCGAGGAACTGCATACCCTCTTCTCTCACTGCTTGACAGGGCATGTATGCTGGACCTCTATAAAAATCCCTATAGTCCCTCCCTCTTGTTGATTGGGATCCTAATGAGGTGTCACTATAGAGAGTGTCCCTGCACATGACTTCTTGCTGCAGATATGTTGTGCTGAGTGGTGCTTCTTTTATGATACATGTGGTGTGGATGTTGTGATGTTGGTCTTGCTTGTCTGGGACAATGTCCTGGACTCCTACTACATTGTGGGCAGGTTTTACCGCGGCTTCACTGCTACGGTGACAAGACCGGAACGACTGGGCTAGTTGCAATAATTTCTATGGGGATGGGTGACCCCGATGCAGAGGTGACAATTTGTGACGTGCAAGACATGCGTAATTGGACTACGGGATATGTTCCTGTCTCCACCAGGGTGTTTGTTGTAGACATGACATGTATTTCACAGCAAGAGTTGTGTGGTGTTGTTCTTGTGCATGGGTTGTACCGTGACGGCGTCTTATCTGCTGGTAGTGGATCAGGTACAGCAGCGGAAGGGCTTGTAGAGCAGGATCCATGGCGGCCAGGAACATGTGGAGGTGTCTCAGACTCGAGTTTCTATCTCCGCAGTTGTGCTTCCGCCATCGCTGGTTTCTCTGCTGCATTCTGATGGGCTGGTTGACGCATCGTGATTTGTCCAGCGGTCGGAACGTCATTCCGCATGGCTGTCTTTCTCTATTGGCTCCCTCTGGCACCGTTGCCGAACGAAAAATCTGGCAGATCTGGAAACTCCGCGACGGACGGGAAATGGGCTATCTTTGCCCATTGTAATATGGCGGTCGCGAGGACCGCCGCAGGAGTAACTAACTGGACGTTTTCCGCCACTGCCAGCACCGCGGTGGGGTCTACAACCGCCATCGTAATCAGCCCCTAAGTGATTACGATGGAATCGAATTGTGTGAGAGACATGGAAGTATCATTGGAAGATAAGTTAAGCAATATACTGAATAATTTAAGGCAGACTCAGGCAAAAAGATGGAGAGAAAAATAGATGATTTATTACAGACAAGAGGTTTTGTAAATCAGTAAGAAAGATTCTGGCCAGCTGGTGAGGGACCAGTAGCTAAGAGAGGGGGTAAGGAGAGTAGAAAATGTGAACATTTGGAAATGGATCTGGTTAAGGCAAAGAAAAGTAAATCTGCAGTGGCATACGTTGGGTTTTGTGGCCGCACAAAACAAGGTTCTGCCGAGAATATGCAAGGGAACCAGAAGAAGGGTCCAGAAGTGGCTAACGCAAAGCCAAAGGAAGTACGGAGGCATTCAACTGTCCTATGCAATGATACGTCAGCAGTGCAGAGGTTGAACTAATCTGCTCATCAGGTTGTGATTCTGATGAGAGAGATGTTGGCCCTGTTCAGCGGTCAGGACAGGTACAGGAGGTGAAAAAAAGTGATGATGCAGGTTCTCTAACTGATCCACTGGGTGATTATATGTTTGCCCCAATGCTCTTGAAGCATTTATTTTCCCCTGAGTGCTTTACGGCTCCGCATGTGGCTGAATATGTAGAGACATGGCTGCATAAACAGATCCCTAAGGAAGTTAGATTGAGATTATGGTCGAAGTGCCCTAGACCTATTTTGGGCAATAAAATCTCTATGACACCGGACCAGGATGCAAAGATATTAGCATTCAATTGCAAAAGGCGTCGAGACACTAGGAAGGGTTTAGACAAGGGTCTAAGAATGTGCCAACATTGATTATTGGATCTCACTGGCCCACTGACGAAAATATTTGATATGGTAGAAGATTCCTATGTTACTAAGAATCCTCTAGATGTTGAGGAGTTAAGAGAGTGTGTCTGCTTGGGAACGCGAACACAGTCATATCGGTAGAGAGAAGGAAAAGTATCCTTTAAAAATAGATCCAAAGTTAGTGGAACTGGTCAATAGTGAGTCAGGTCAGAAGGCAAATGGAATGCTTTTTGGGGACGCATTTATTAAGGAGATGTCCAAATATGAAGGAGCTTTTAGCTCGTTGCAGAAGTCTCAGCGAGAAATTAAAATGGTCTTTGACAATCGTGTTTTAGGTGGGGGCCAGGTGAACGAAAGGTCGATTCCCCGGCCGTGGGCAGGGCATTGGTAGATTTTCATTTTCACGAGGTTACAGGCCCTACCAGTACCAGACCTCCTACCAGCCAGGAAATTTATATTCCCAGAGACAGAGAGCAGGGTCTAGAGGTGGTTGTGGGGACCGTAGAACCTGAGAAACAGGTAAGACAAGACCCTTCTGTTATCTAGTTAACATTTGGCGGCAGACTTGCTAAATGTTTCCACAATTGGACACAGATAACAAGAGACCCTTGGGTTCTAGAGATGGTGTTAAGCTATCACATAGATTTTGTGGAGGTTCCAGTCTAGAACCTACTTTTAGAAATGATAAGATTCATTTCAGAGCTGTCAGAGTTAGTAAGCAAGGAGGTACAAGAGTTGAAGAGAAAGGGTGCGACTGTGGAAGTGAGAAGCCACCTGGAAAGTTTCATAAGCAATATTTTTCTGGTGGAAAAGAAGGACAAAGGCATGAGGCTGATAATAAATTTGAAGTATCTGAACAATTGGATAGAGAACCATCATTTCAAGATGAAAGGAATGCATATGTTAAGAGATGTTTTACAGATAGGGGATTGGATGACTCGGTTAGATCTGCAGGATGCTTATCTGACAATTCCAATAGTGGAACCACATCAAAGATTTCCTCAATTCAGGTGCGCAGGAAAGATGTGGAAGTTGTCTGTCCTCCTTTCTGGCTTTCTTCCACCCCTTAGTGTTTTACACAAGTGCTTCGTCCTGTGGTGGTGTTTTTAAGGGAACAAGGACTGTGCCTGATAATTTTTTGGGACGACATTCTGATTATGGACCAGGACAGGTCATAGGTAGAGGATTACATGAGGATGGCTGAGTTGCTGCTGGAGAATCTAGGTTTTGTAGTCAACAGACAGAAGTTGTGTCTGGTTCCGAAACTGTAGTGTGGTTTGTGGCCTCATTGTCGACATTGCTAAGTTAGCTTAGGCCTAGCTGCCATGATGCCTCCTTTGCACACGTGACTCTGTGACTTTGTTTTTCCACACTCTGCTTGTGACCGTTCACATTAGAACTGTCTGCCTTTTTGCCTTTCACCTTTTCTCATGTTCTCTGTGGTTTTGTCTGCACACAATGTACAAGGTTGAAAAACAACATCCCTTGTTTTTGCTGTTCTGGTCAGCCCCTCGCACTTAGACATAACATGACATACAGCTGCACTGGAGAAATTCATGTGCTTTTAATATTGTGATCTCACTGTTGAAGGCACTTGGAGAAAAGCCTTTCCAGGAAGAAGAGCTGTGCTTGTCCGATGATGTAACCCTTGCATCTAGTTCTTGAGGTATGGGGGTCCCCCTGACAAAGCCTAGAGGTCTTCTATTTTTATAATAAACTAGTTACTAGCACGGGGAGGGTGGTAAGGCATTTTAGTCCTATATCCACTGTCTTTATAAAATGCTGTCCCCGTTTGTATTCTATGGAATTGTAACCATGCTTACTGTTTTATCTTTATGCATTATCAATCAATCAATCAATCAATCATGTCACTTATAAAGCGCACTACATACCCGTGAGGGTCTCAAGGCGCTGGGGGAAGAGGGGGGTGGTGCTGCTACTGATCGAAGAGCCAGGTTTTGAGGAGTCTTCTGAAGGCCAGTAGGTCTTGGGTCTGTCGGAGGTTGGTAGGGAGGGTGTTCCAGGTCTTGGCGGCGAGGTGGGAGAAGGATCTGCCGCCGGCGGTCGTTTCCGGATGCGGGGGACTGTGGCGAGGCGAGGCTGGTCGAGCGGAGCTGGTGGGTGGGGGTGTAGAAGCTGAGTCGTCTGTTGAGGTAGGCTGGTCCGGAGTTGTGGAGTGCTTTGTGTGCGTGGGTGAGGAGCTTGAAGGTTATCCTCTTGTTGACAGGGAGCCAGTGCAGGTCTCTCAGGTGGGGTGTGATGTGGCTGCGTCGGGGGATGTCGAGGATAAGACGTGCAGAGGCGTTCTGGATGCGTTGCAGCCGTCTCAGGAGCTTAGCCGTCGTTCCTGCGTAGAGGGCGTTTCCGTAGTCCAGCCTGCTGGTGACGAGGGCCTGGGTGACTGTTTTTCTTGTTTCGGTGGGGATCCACTTGAAGATCCTGCGGAGCATTCGGAGGATGTTGAAGCAGGATGAGGAAACGGCGTTGACCTGCTTAGTCATGGAGAGGGTGGGGTCGAGGATGACCCCTAGGTTGCGTACGTGGTCGGTGGGTGGCGGGGCTGTTCCCAGTGATGTTGGCCACCAGGAGTCGTCCCAGGCTGAAGGGTTGGAACCAAGGATGAGGACCTCCGTCTTGTCCGAGTTCAGCTTCAGGCGGCTGGTCCTCATCCATTCGGCGACGGCCTTCATTCCTTCGTGGAGGTGGGCTTTGGCGCTGTGAGGGTCTTTGGTGAGGGAGAGGATCAGCTGGGTGTCGTCGGCGTAGGAGATGATGTTGAGGTTGTGCTGTCGGGCGACGTGGGCGAGGGGTGCCATGTAGATGTTGAACAGCGTTGGGCTGAGGGAGGAGCCTTGGGGTACGCCGCAGATGATCTTGGTGGCCTTGGATCGGAAGGGAGCGAGGCGGACGCTTTGTGTTCTGCCGGAAAGGAAGGATGTGGTCCAGTCCAGGGCCTTCTCTTGGATCCCGGCGTCGTGAAGGCGTGTTCGTAGTGTGTGGTGGCAGACCGTGTCGAAGGCGGCTGATAGGTCCAGGAGGATGAGGGCTGCTGTTTCTCCGTTGTCTAGCAGGGTCCTGATGTCATCGGTGGCGGCGATGAGGGCGGTTTCGGTGCTGTGGTTGCTGCGGAAGCCGGACTGGGAAGGGTCCAGGATGTTGTTCTCCTCGAGGTAGCGGGTCAGTTGTTTGTTGACGATTTTCTCGGTGACCTTCGCGGGGAACGGGAGCAGAGAGATGGGTCGGAAGTTCTTGAGGTCCTTGGGGTCTGCCTTGGGTTTCTTGAGTAAGGCGGTGATCTCGGCGTGCTTCCAGCTTTCCGGGAAGGTTGCTGTCTCGAAGGAGATGTTGATTATTTTCCGGAGATGGGGCGCGATGGCTGTACTGGCTTTGTTGAAGATGTGGTGAGGGCACGGGTCTAGCGGTGAACCGGAGTGGATGGTGTTCATGATCTCGCTGGTGTTCTCGTCGTTGATGTTGGTCCAGGAGAGCAGGCGGTTGGTGGTTGTGGGGGCAGTGGTCTCGGTGGTTGCCGGGGCGGTCGTGGTGTTGAAGCTGTCGTGGATGTCGGCGATTTTGCGGTGGAAGAAGGTGGCCAGTGAGTCGCACAGGTCTCGCGACGGCTGGATGTCGTTGGTGTTGGAGCTGGGGTTGGAGAGTTCCTTCACGATGTTGAAGAGCTCTTTGCTGTTGTGTGCGTTGTTGTCTAGGCGGTCTTTGAGTGAGGCCCTTTTGGCGGATCTGATGAGGTGATGGTGACTGCGGGTGGCGCTCTTGTGGGCGGCGTAGCTGTCCGCTGTCCGTTCGTGGAGCCAGATCTTCTCCAGTTTTCGGCATGTTTGTTTGGAGGCCTGGAGGTCTTCGGTGAACCAGGTGGCTTTCTTGCTGGTGTGGCTGTTGGGCGGATTCTTGAGCGGGGCGAGGGTGTTGGCACAGTCGTCGATCCACTGTCTGAGGTTGCGGGCGGCGGTGTCGGGGTCGGAGAGTTCGGCGGGTGGGCTCAGGGCGAGGGTTGTGGTTAGCTGGTCTTCCGTGACTCTGCTCCAGCAGCGGCGAGGCATTTGTTCGGTGCAGTGGTGCGTGGTGGGCTTCCTGTAGGTGAAGTGGATGCAGTGGTGGTCAGTCCAGTGGGGTTCGGAGGTGTGGTTGAAGGAGACGTGTGGGCTTGCGGAAAAGATGGAGTCGAGCGTGTGGCCGGCGGCGTGGGTGGGTGTAGTCACGAGCTGTCTGAGTCCGAGGGTGGCGAGGTTGTCGATCAGGGTGGTGGAGTTGGTGTCCTTGTTGTTCTCGAGGTGGAAGTTCAGGTCCCCGAGGAGGATGTAGTCCGTGGAGGCGATGGCGTGTGTGCTGACGGAGTCAGCGATGGAATCGCTGAACTGTGGTCGGGGTCCGGGGGTCTGTAGATGAGGGTTCCTCTGAGGGTGGTGTTGGGATCGGTGTGGATCTGGAAGTGCATGTGCTCGGCGGTGCTGAGGGTGTCGTCGGTGTTGGTTGAGACTCTGAGGGTGTTCCAGTGGACGATGGCGATGCCTCCTCCGACTCCGTTGGTGCGGTCCCTGCGGGTGATCTTGTATCCGTCCGGGATGGCAATGGCGATGTCTGGGGCTGAAGCGGGATTCAGCCAGGTCTCCGTCAGGAATGCGACGTCTGGGGAGGTTGAGTTGAGAAGGTCCCAGAGTTCGATGGCGTGTTTGCGGGTGGAGCGGGTGTTGAGGAGGATGCATCTGAGGTAGTTGGGTTCTTTCCTGGGCGGTGGTTTGGCAGGGCGGGTGCTGGCGAAGCTGCAGTTCCGGCAGGTGAAGGGCCCTTGGGTGCGCTTCGGGTTGGCCTGGTAGCAGGCGTGATCTTTTCCGGGGTTGAGTGCGTGGAGGGTGCTGGCGTCATATCGGCGTCTGTTGATGTGGCGGGCGCGGGGGATGCCCGGACCAGGGGGTCTGGCGCTGGGTGCGGTCACGGCGCGGACGGGCGCAGACGGGCTTGCCTTAGGCGTGCCTTCGGCGCGCCCGCTGCGCACGTCCGCTGCACGGCCGCACAGCGGCCGCCATAAATGGGGAGGTGGGAGGGAGGAGCAGGGAATGGGGCAGCGAATGGGCAGTGAGGGGGCGGGGCCGCAGGGGCGCAGCAGCGGGAAACAGGCACAGAAGGGAAAACGAGCACAATCAGGGCATCAAGGGGGCACAGAAAGGAAAAAACTAGCACAATGAGGGGCAGCAAGGGGGCACAGAAAGGAAAAAACTAGCACAATGAGGGACAGCAAGGGGGCACAGAAAGGAAAAAACTAGCACAATGAGGGGCAGCAAGGGGGCACAGAAAGGAAAAACTAGCACAATGAGGGGCAGCAAGGGGGCACAGAAAGGAAAAAACTAGCACAATGAGGGGCAGCAAGGGGGCACAGAAAGGAAAAAACTAGCACAATGAGGGGCAGCAAGGGGGCACAGAAAGGAAAAACGAGCACAATCAGGGGCAGCAAGGGGGCTCAGAAAGGAAAACGAGCACAATGAGGGGCAGCAAGGGGGCACAGAAAGGAAAACAGAGCACAATCAGGGGCAGCAAGGGGGCACAGAAAGGAAAAACGAGCACAATCAGGGGCAGCAAGGGGGCACAAAAAGGAAAAACTAGCACAATCAGGGGCAGCAGCAGGGCACACAGACGGAGCTGTGTGGTGGGGGAGCGACCTACCAGTCAAGGTCAGGGGTCGCATTATGCTGCTAGTACTGGCATGTGTACTGTGTCTTAGAGCACGATAGTTGAAATAAACATTTTAAACTATACTGTGTCTCTTAATACGCACGTTGTGGACAAGTATGAGTGAGTAATGAAAGAGTGTTCTTGCTCCCGCGATTCCTGAAAGAGTCCGTGTTCTGGGATGTCTAATCATTGTTAGCTTCGCTGTAGCACGGAGAACGAATGCGACACTATAGCTAGTCGGATTGGGATTTTGGGCACTAAGGTGGATAGTTGGTACACCACTATACACCGAGGTCCTGTTTTCCTGCGCATAGTTCTGTATATGTGCAGAATCCCCGCAACATGGCACCACCAACGTGGTGGGCTTCTTATCTGCGAGACGCTTGAGTAGTACTTGTGCTTGTCCACAATTCCCTTCACTTATGTTTCCGGAAACATATGTGGGGGTGTAACCTCCTATATTGATGTTTTTATAGGTTCTTTCAAGCTTGAAGTTATTCAAAAGGTTTTCTCTTTAATGTTAACCCTATATTGCGCTGCCACGCACTAGTTTGTTTTTCATTCTTGGTCTTAATGGCTGTGAATATAAATATCCCGGCGCATAGCCGCGCTGCGCTCCAAGCTCATTTGACAGCGTATGGAGTGCCTGACGCGGGTGTCGCCCTCATCTTTGTGGTCCAGGCCGATCCGGCTTACCACTTTGAGGTGTTTTACTCATGGGTCACTTTTCCGGCGGTGGAGGGGGATGACAATTTGTTCCACGTTTACGCTCCCACCGCCCTTCCTAATGTTTATCGGCCTTATCAGGCCCTTGAAGTACCGCTCACGGCATGGCAACACTGTGTTTGGTTTAATGGCGCCCTCCCACATCCGGTCACCCCGATTCGTTTAGGCCCCTTATCGATAGATGGGGCCGCTTGGCCTGTTTTGGCCGGGTATACCCCACATCCACGTCATTTAGTGGTTCCAGTAGATGAACTGCGCGTGCTGCATACGTCTTTGATCCGTGTGCACAGAGCTTTTGTACAATATGTCACAGGCAATGTCCAGATGGCCCCTCCTGGAGTTGCGGCGCATCCAGCTGGGCTTGGCGGTGTGACCATAAGTCCCGTCATGGTTAATTCGGTGATGGGCAAGCGCCCACAGACTAAGGATGATTTGCCTTATTGGCTTGCAGAAAAATTTGACCAGCTGGAGGCGGTGTTTCCAAATACCTCTCCTGTGGAAAAACACAGGATTATGACTATTAGTTTGCCAAAAGACTTAATTCCCGAGTTGACAGAATGCAACAACTGGGGCAAGGTATTCGCAGCAGTGTATGCGAAATGTTTCGGCACTCCAGCCATGACGGTCCTCCCTACCGTGATTAAGCATGTGCAAGATGAGCATGGCCCTGAAGCGGCTGTCGAACTGGGGATGAGACTGGTGGGAGTGTTCGATGTAGTGGCTGATCTAATCCTTGCGAACGTCAAGGGTGATGCAGTCAACTTTGAAGTCGCTAATGCTTTGGCTTTAGTCCCAGAGCCGGACAAGCCTAGCGAATTACCAAAAATTATTGCACAGGCTTATAAAACCATTGGCCGCAATAGTTTTGGGGTTAAGCCTTTTGCTAAAACGCAAGCTCAAACACAACCACAACAAAAATCTCAGTCTGATAAAGACGAGAAACCGTTCTTTTCTAAAAAGACCTGGAAGTTGAAGAAACAGGGAAAGCAACAACCAAAACCAGGGTCGCGTGCTGCGTCACCGGTTTCCGTGTCTTCTGAACGCACTTATGATTTGCGCGACCGAGCGAGAATTAAGTCTCCTGATAGATTTCAGGTCCCTGACCAGCGTTCTCCTCATTCTTCGATGGCACCATCGACCTCACAGGCTGGTGGAGGAGATCGCCAGGAAAGAGGCAGGGGTCGTGATGCCCCACAGGGACGAGACCAACCTCGACAACCTGGCAGAGGGAAACAAGAATAATTTCCCAGTCCTCACCCACAGTTTCAGAAGAAAAAAGTTGCCTCTTTAACAGCGAGATATGCCACAGATGGTGAGAATGAGACTCCTGAATTGGACGTGGGCAGTGACACTGCTAGACAGCGCTGCGGAAGTTACCATAGTGTGGGAGGCACTACGTCCTCATGTGGAGGTGACAGCAACTGACACTTTCATTACTGTCGAGACAGCTGACACCCGAGTGGCACCCCCTGACAGACTATTTAATATTGTCCTTCAAATTGAAGATGACATTGAGCGTGTTATTAAAGGGATTTTTTGGGGAAAATCTGACCTCTTCCTACGACATTTTATTGGCGGAGGCGGATTGGCCGCCCCGATTTGTTCTCGCTGCTCCTAGAGGGGAGGAGGTAATCTTTCCGAGCTTTTCTCGTCATGTCCCCAAGGACAAAGTGGAGGCTCTCGCAGCTGAATGGGCTGTGGCCCAGGCCCCGGCACTGTACCGTAATCACGTGGGCTGGGATGAGGATTCTCCCCCCCATGATATACCATTGCGGTCTCTGCCACAGCCTCAAGCCCAATATCCCCTCCGGCGGGAAGCTAAGGGTCCCGTTTCCGACATTCTGACACAGTTAGAATATCAAGGAGTAATTGAAACAAGCGTGTCACCAATGAATAATCCCCTTTTCGTGGTTTCTAAACCCGATGGGTCTTACCCCTTGGTATTGGACTACCGGCATTTGAACTCCCATTGTTGAACCTTTGCGGTACAGAATACCCATAGTTCTGCGCTCGTAGACAGTCTTGTTCGTAAAAAATATAAAACGACTCTTGGCCTTTCCAATGGTTTTTACACTCACAATTTGTCCCCGGACTGCGGTCAATGGACCGCGTTCACTTCCGGTGGAAAACAGTTAAAATTCCGGCATTTGCCAATGGGCTACAAGAACAGCCATGGGGTCTTCGCCGCCCGTGTTGTCTCTTTCTTGGACAGCATAGACCCAGATGCGTATTCGTACTTGGATGATATATATCTACCAGATGACAAACTATGGCCGCATCTTTCCCGAGTAGACCGCATTATTCTTGAATTCGCGGTTTTAGGTTACAAATTTAATTTTGCCAAATCCCACATCGCAGAATACACTGTGTTGTTTTTGGGCTATGAGCTCAATAATGAAGGTAGGGGCTTAGCACCCCACTTCCTGGAGAAATGCGCACTTCTGCGCCCTCCGACGACCCTGAAAAAACTTCAGTCTTTACTGGGATTTTTGAACTTTGGGCATTCTTACATTCCCGAATATGCCCAGCATATCAAGCCTCTTTATGCCTTGATACAACCAACCTTTTCGAAGTCGTGCTGGCTTCTGGAACACTGCACTATACTGCAATCTTTGCAGTCTGATCTACTTGAATCTAAGTTCTTGTTGACTCGTGATAACCACACGAACCTGGTGATTAGAATTGTGCCGGGGGCAGTGGGTTTCACGTACTTGACGTTTAACGAAGGTGACACAGTACCTATTGCCTACAAGTCGCATCTTTACACTTCGGCCGAGTTGCGCTTTTCAACTGTGGAGAAAGTTTTGACTGCAGTGCAAATGGCGATTCTTAAAGAACGCGCACTGGCACAGGGAAAACGCATCTTGGTTGTTACGCCCTATCCTGCCCTGGAGGCAGTGACAAAGGCAAGTGTGCCAAACTCTAAGGCTTTGCACCCCCGTTGGATACAATGGGTTACTTCATTGACGTCTCCGGATGTCACCTTCATCTTTGATTCCTCTCTTCAAGTTCAGACACAGGAGTTCCTGCAGTATGAATTTGTTCATCCTCCTCCTCTGTCTTTGCTGCCGCTTGAGGAGTACAAATGTATCATTTACACCGATGGTTCGGCGCAACCGGCCACGGGTTCTAAGCATGCATACTCAGCAGCCTGTGCTATTGTCGCAGGTACCATAGTGAACGGTGAGTTCAAATCGAGTGTTGTGCACACGCAGGCACTGGGGGACAGTACCGCACAATTGGCCGAGCTGCGTGCTTTGGTGCTTGCGCTTGAGTTTGCAGACCCAGATGTGACTACACTTATTGTATGCGATTCTTACTACTGTGTTCAGTCTTTTAATGACAACTTATTCTTTTGGTCTCAGAACGACTACAGAGATTCTAAAGGCAGCGCAATTAAGCATAAATGCTTTGGGTTCGATCTTAAACAACGTCTGCCTCTCACACAGGTGATTCACACTCTTGGCCACCAGCGTGTGGGCGCACACGCGGTCAGTAACAGTTTGGCAGATGAAGCTGCCAAATCAACAGTAGCCACGTGCTCAGTAGCAGCTGTTACAAGATCCATGACAAAAATAGATAATGAGATTTTGGCAGCTATTGCTGCAACCAAGGAAGGTTCTAATTATCCACAGGGTTTCCCTTCCAAGTACTCTTATCACTTAACTCCCGACAAGATTCCTTATGTAAGAATTCCTGACATTGGTGATCGGCTGATTCCCAACGCGGACCGCAGAAATTCGTTGATAACAGCCGCACACAAAGGCTTGGCTTCGGCCCATGCTGGCGTGTCTGCAACTGTTTCAATCTTGCAGCAACGTTACTGGTGGCGTGGTTTATACAAACAGACCCGTAATTATGTCCTTTCTTGTGACATTTGTCAGCAAATTAAACCCTCTACGGTCACACGTCCGCCACAAACACAGCTCTGCATTTCTAATAAACCTTTTGGTTGTGTATACCTTGATCACTGCGGTCCATTTTCTTCTGACACTGCATATAAATATATCTTAGTTGCAGTTGATTCGTGCACACGTTTTATCTGGGTTTGGCCACAATGCAGTGCTGACGCTCGAAATGTCATCAGGGATTTGCGTGTCTTTGTGGGAATTTTTGCCTGTGGCACCTTCCATTCCGACCAAGGTCCACCGTTCGCCTCTAAGGCGTACAAGGACGCGATGAGGTCTATGGGGGTGCTGGTGAAATTTTCATCTCCATATAGGCCTGAGGGCAACTCAATTGTGGAGCGAATGAACGCTCTGTGGTGAACTCTGTGGCTGGAACTTTGGCTCCGCATTCTTCTTCTCACATCATGAAGCGTGATCACACATTTGTGAACATTTCCGCCTTTCCAGTTGCAGATGGCATCGTATGGGATGCAGTGAATTTTCAGATTCATGGACCGACAGAAATTATTAATGTTCCTAATGTGCTTCGTGTTTCCATGGGTGATGTGGTAAAGAGGAATATTCATTCAGATGATTGGGATGTGCATGCCATTGAATCGTTATTTTCTGATTTGAAATATTATGCTGCTTTTAACGCTGAGGATTTGTACTTGAATTCTGCTAATTATGCCGATTTGTATTGTTACCAGCATTACGGCAACCATTTTCTGCATAAACCCAGTACAATTCGAGGTAGTTTCAATTACACCCAATGGGAACATTGCCCGACCCCTCTGCAAGGTATCTCCCAAACACTGATAAATAAATGTACCTACTTTACAGACTTTGACAGATCTAACCCAGGGTCCTATTATTTTAAATTGAACATTTCTTCAAATCCAAAGGTAATGTTGACCCACACAAAATTGCTCTATTCCAGTTCCTTTATGGACGCATTAGCTGTGGGTGGCTATGAGCACTGGAAACACACCATTGACTTGAAGTCTATTTGGGGCACTAAAGCTTGGCAGGTACGCGGTACAGAAACTTTGCACCGTTCTTGCCTTATCCCCACACAAATATTATTTTTAAACAGTACTATATATCAAACAACTTGTTTGGGTTTGGCGACTTCCAAACAATTGAATGCACCTTCCACTCCTGCGTTGTCTTCCTGGCCGAACAGTAGCTTGCACTTAAATATTTCCGTTGAAACTTTGCAAGCGTTGTTTCAAAATAATTCGTTTAATGTCTCTGCACTAGATCAGTCCGCCTGGTTGGTGTGGCACATAGCATCTAATGCATGCCAACTGCTTTTTCATAACTCTGCTCCGGGTTACAAACAGGATAGACCAGATCCACGGTTTTCTAAATCACGTACGGTTACCACATATTCAGTTGGTAAATTATGTAAACAGTGGTTGCAGCACTCTACATTAGATTCCGTAAAGCAACATTTATCCCTCCTATTAGACAACATCGAACTGGCCGATTTGGTTTTAGGACCTCGAGGTCCAAGACCTAAAAGATTTGTTTATGCGACTTACAATGAAATCTGGAAGCTTTCACAAATAGAAGCTGCTTCCAGTTTACGGGAAATAGACCAAGCAAATCTAGAAAAAGTGCTTGCTGTTGTCGACAATAGTATTAACACCCTGTCTTCCCGCATTTACACATTAGAGAATATTGTTTCATCTGTTGTTGATATTGTACAGGATGACGTGTCTGTGTTATATCATGGTCAAAATCAATTGCGTTCAGTTATGCAGTTTGCATGGACTTTGTAGACACTGAAATTGGGGAAGGTTCCATGGCATTTTTTAAACACATCTGCCTTGTTCGTGCCGTTTATTTTTAACTAAGAAACAGAAGTTCATGTCCATGAAAGATGCAACATACACTCTTCTACATATCGAAAAAATAGATCCTTTACCATTCTCTGTTGCGGAGACTGACTCTACAGTGTGGCTACTACACGGGGTTATCGCTTTGCCTTTTTCTTTATTTGAATTTAGTTCATGCATGAAACATTATCCTGTTGGCCGTTTCGAGCCTTTGGGTAGTGCCTTTTTGCACGAACTCTGGTCCCTACCTTTTACATACAGATGCCTTAGGGATGACAAGGAGGTATTTCTCACAGGGGAGTCTTGCGATTCTACAGTGGGTCATTCCCTTGTTTGTAAAAACATTAAGTTGCACGGGGCTTGTAATGTTT
The DNA here is from genome assembly GCA_963921515.1 of Calotriton arnoldi. Taxonomy (NCBI): domain Eukaryota; kingdom Metazoa; phylum Chordata; class Amphibia; order Caudata; family Salamandridae; genus Calotriton; species Calotriton arnoldi. Next base: position 567,258 of record CAWUFW010002484.1, read on the forward strand.
CTGCCCCGAATCTTGCATGTATTTTAAAGGGCATTCCTGTTCCTGTTATATCACCTACTTTCACTATGCTTGCTAATGGTAGCTATCTGCTTTGAAATAATAAGGATTGCGGTGGTTTGCTGGCTGGCATACTCTATATAGTAACAGTTTCGCAACGCGTGGTGTGCTGCAAAAATGTGCTTTTTCCACCCCCGCGTGGGAAGTTAGATAGTTCCATTTGGCCTTACATACCGACTTTGAAGGCAGACTTCAATAAATTGAGCAGAATAAAGGAGCTATTATTAAACCAGGAGGTGATGCTCACATCTGCACGGGAGACCTTCGTTTTCCAGGTGGCCAGCACCCACAGTGAAATACAGGCCCTTTTGAACACTAACCTCCCCCAACATTTCGGTGAACTAATTCACCGTATATTTAATGCATCTACTACCGAAGGTCTTGTGCACTTTTTTTAAGTTGTGGGCTCTGGCCTTTTGACCTCCTTTCAGACTATATTTGGTGTAATTCCGGCTTTTATTCATTTTATTTTTTCCAGCGTCTTTGGCAGCTTCCCATTGATCCTAGCCTTAGCTGCTGGAATATTGCTTTTACTTTGTCTGTTGCGCAATGGCTGCACCTCCTGTGGGCCTACACAACTCAGGGCGACTGCGGATGCTCCGTGAACGCATGATTAACAGCTTCGGCATACTGCCACTGGCGACACTCAGCGTGTCTTATGGACTTTCCTATCGCTTTGCGTATTTCACTTGCGTGCAACCTGTGATGTCCTGCTTACGATGTCCGTTCTCTTGGTCCTTGGATATTTGCCTCTCCAATACGTCTTGTTCGGACCCGGATTTCGACCAGTTGATGGGCCCCTTAGTGGCCCATGAACGGGAATGTTCCGGTGCTGGATTAATGGCGCGTGCGGCTGCACTTGGGGTCTTGGCGCAATGGGATATCTGGGCGGCTGCTCAGAATCTCCTACAACAAAGTTATATCGAGTATCACGCAAGTTGTCCCGCAATGCTGATCGCTGCTCCCTATTATGAGGAGCATGAATGCAGTTTTGATTTGTTGAATTGGATGGCATCTCTTTTTTCCAACAATGACAATGATGTCTTTTTGGAAGGTGTTGCAGTTTTCTGCGCATACACTCTGATGGATTAGTTGCATTGACTCTCAATGAACTGCATAGCTGGTTTTTTTGCTTGTCTTTGAGTGACCTATTGTCTGGCCCTATCTAGGATTTTTTTTTTTCAACGTTTTTTTTTTTTTTTTTTACTCTCCCTTTCCTTCAAAAGGACATTTCCCACCTATAGACGTTTACGTTCTGCTCCATCTATTCGAACTCTGTTTTCGTCCTATGTCTTAACCTATGGACTGACCAGGGGAGGGTGTAGTGTGGATTGTGGCCTCATTGTCGACATTGCTAAGTTAGCTTAGGCCTAGCTGCCATGATGCCTCCTTTGCACACGTTACTCTGTGACTTTGTTTTTCCACACTCTGCTTGTGACCATTCACATAAGAACTGTAATTAATAACATCTAGTGACCCTTACAACTTACCAAGATGAGGAATGGAGACTAAACACTGGGTGTGAATCTTAAATAATAGGCGATTCTGCAAAAAAGACCATCCAAAGAGGACTGAAAACATGAGAAAACTGAGTGGAAACGGATATGCTTTCGTAAGAATGTTTTTATATATACATCCTTGGTAAGTTGTAAAGGTCACTAGATGTTATTAATTACACTCTATTTCCCATTATTGTTCCTGTCTCTGCATGCTTTATCACCAGATTGGGTGTAGAAATATGGGTATTTTTCTCTCACTTTCATATTCTATGCACGGTTTGTTCTCTATATCTTATAATCTTTTTCTTGGTAACATTATACTTTTTTCTATAATTGTATGGAGTTCACCTTTGTGTATGTTCATTGTACAGCCCATATCCCTACACAGAATCAGTGTACTGTTTTCTTATCTATGTCATGTGTGGTTTTTCTTTTTTCGTACAGACTTTTATGTGGCTCTTCCTGAAGAAGGCGTCTCGTATGCTGAAACGCGCGTAGAGCAAATAACGAACACCTACAAAGTTCAGCCACTTGTGGTTCACACCACATGAACATTGATTTTGTCTTGAATAATGTTTAGTCATTTATTATATGGTTGTATTTAAACTGATTATTTTAGTGTATATGTTGTTGTATTGTTTGTGATACTATTCATGTTTTATCATGGGTGTCTATGTCAGAATTTTAAATTTGTATGAATAAAATGAAATATTGTAACTTATTTTGGTAGTACACTGAGCCTGTGTTGATATTATCTGATTATGTATAGGACTTGATTCCCGTATAGTCCCAAGTTGCTTAGGAATGTTATTTCAGTAAGATACTAATATAGACACCAGTAAAAGACGCACAAAGCTGATAAGACAGGCTCTTTGAGGAGAGAAGCAGTATTGTAATCCAGTACCTCTACCAGCTTTTGGCACTGGCCAGCAATTTGCGGCATATCACTGACATCTGGTATTCTCAGAACACATTCGCTAATATTTCATTGAAAAATGGTTATGATGCTGAAGATGATGGATTCTGAACTTGAATTCGGGATCTGTGCCAATTTTGGAACTGGTGGGAAATGCATGAAACAGCTGCAACTCAAGTTGTAGCTTATTAGGTGGCAGCAAGTGCTTTACTAAAACTCATAATAGACGGTAGAGAGAATTACATTTAAAGTGTTCTGTGCCGTACATAAAGCTTATTGGAAGAAAAGCTCTGGGTATATCCAAAATGTTGTCACACCATTACATCCCGACCAGAAATATCCTGGCTTCTTCATGGCATCAAATTACCCAAGAAACCTTCAGGAAACAAAAGCATAGAGGCAGTTTCCGAAGGAGTTTACAGCCCAATGCTTTGGAATGCATGGAACCCAGAGGAGAAATAACCGAATAATCCATTTACCTGTGATTCAGGGTAAGTAGACATAAAATCAAGTTTTTAATATTGTTGTTCTACAATATCGAGTTTAAAATGTGGTAAGTCAAAAATATTGTAGTGTATAATATCGATGTCAAGAATATCGATTTAGTGTTTTGTACAAAATATCATTGTTAAGAATATCGATTTAGAAAATATCGTTAATAAAAAATATCGATTTTGTAAATGTGAAATTTTTATTATAGTATATATTTGTAAATATATTAATCATTTTTTAATAAATTGTATACGTTTTTTGTTTGTGTTCAAAATGTTTTATTAAATGAATTTTTCATAAATATTAAACACAATACAAAGAATAATACCGAACAATAAAGTATAGGAACATATTGCAATATAAGAAATATAAACAACCATTTGTAATTAAATAGAATACCTATACCAACCTAAATAAATACATAATAGATATAAATGATAATATAAACAAAAAAGGGCTACATTGAACAAAGATTGACTGATATAGATTCAAATAAGTATTTTAAATTGAAGAACATGCAATGATATAGGAATCCAGACTGGACTACATGTTAGACCTAGAGGAAGAGAAATCATTAGGAGAAAGTGGAAAAGAGCATTGCCCACGTCTAAGAAAAATAATCCATACCCGCCACGCATTAACTGAGAGTAATGTAGCGTTTTTCCAGTTACACGTAATAGATTTGATTGCAGTAGAAATAAGGAAATCAAACAATTTACAATCCATAGAGGATAATCTAGATTTAAAAAAAGAAGATTTGAGAATTAGAATATGAAAAGATAGAGTTGTTTGGATCTTGAGGATTCGAGTTATAATATTCCATATGTCTGATAAAAACTGATGAATAATAGAACAATTGAAAAATGAATGTTGTAGGTCACCAGTTGTAGACTGACAATGCCAACAATTTGAAGTATCTAGAAGTTTAGCTTTAAATAATTTGTCTGGATTCCAGAAGCATTGGTAAAGCAGGTAAATATTAGTTTGTATGAGAGTAGCCGGAAGATAATTAGCCGTGTTGGATTTCCAAATATCCTTCCAGGATACGCTATGGGATTGAAGATTTATGTGTGGTGACCATTTTTGATTAAGATGTGTGAAGGAGGAATTAGGCGTGGTAAGTTTTTTATATACTTTAGAGGCTATATGTCCTGAGCAGCTGAACACAGAAATACAAAACTCCATACCAGAGGACTGAGACATAGAAAGTAGTTGCGGATAAGCATTAAGAACAGTATTGCATAGTAATGTATATTTGGGTAACTCAGACAAAGGTAGGTTGTATTTAGCTTGAATAACATCAAATGTGTAAAACATATCATATTGGCATATGTCAGCAACAAAGAAAATACCAGCAGTAATCCATAATTCCAGAAAGAAATATGCTTATGATATTGTAGTTTAGGATTGAACCAAAGAGAAACTTTTTAGTGGAAGACAAAGTAATAGAAAAGCTATTATCGAAAGATAGAAGGGCAATTTTAGAGTTTGCAATAATGGGGGAACGTTTACCAAAGGAGCCATTTGCCATGGTAAGGAACGCAGTTAATGGATATAGGGCCAAAATATTTTTCTCCAGGATAAGCCATTTAGGTGCATTAAAAGGGGGAATAATATGGAACCATAAGGAACATTGTGCCACAAGGAATGCAAAATGATATTTTTTTAAATCTGGAAGAACAAACTCACCTTCAGATTTGGGCAGTTGTAAAGTCTTAAGAATGATTCGTGCGGGTTTATTATTCCAGATGAACTTAGTAAATAAGTTATATAATTTAACATAAAAAGTGGACAGGAAAGAGAAGGGTATCATAGACAATAGGTATAGAATTTGTGGAGTTATAGACATTTTAATTGCTTCAATACGTCCCCACCAATTTAAATGAAGATTAGACCATCTATCCTGTTTCTCTTTGGTATTAGCTAAAATTGTGGATCAATTGGTTTCAACTGTATCTTTAATCGAATCAGTAAATGTTATTCCCAAATATTTGAGTTTTTTTGGAGACCATATTATATCAGTATTTGCCAACATTGTAGAATTACAAAAAACATTTAATGGAAAAAATTCTGTCTTATTAGTATTCAGGGAGTAACCAGAAACATCAGCATACTTATGAATAATATCAAGAATAATAGGTACAGTGGTAAGGGGATCATTAACATATAATAACACATCATCTGCGTATGCAGACATTTTAATGTTAGTCTTTTTCAAAACAACACCTGTATATATATCACTAATACCGATAGAACATAAGAGGGGTTCAATTGCAATAGGAAAAAGTAAAGGAGAAAGAGGACATCCTTGGCGAGTGCCTCTACAAAAACGAAATGAGGAAGAGCACACACCATTGACAAAAATGGAAGCTGAGGGGGCTAAATACAATGCTTTAATCATATTAATAAAAATAGGACCAAAATGGAATACTTCTAGAGTTTTAAATAAAAATTGCCAATTAACCTTATCAAATACCTTTTCCGCAGCTAAGGCCATTACACCAATTGGACAGCTGGATTCTTTGGCAAGGGATAATACATGACAGAGCAACCGGGTATTATGAGCGGATAATCTACTTTTCATAAAGCCAGTTTGATCAGGTTGTATAATATTAGAGAGTAAGGGTGATAATCTATTCGCTAAGATTTTGGCATATATTTTACAGTCCTGATTAATTAGAGAAATGGGACGAAAGTTTGATACTAAGGTATGGTCTTTATTAGGTTTGGGAAGAACAATTATAGTGGCTTCATTAAAAGATCCCCCATCATGGAAGTGCGCTGTTATTCTGTAAAAAGGGAAAGTAAAAAGGGGATAATTGGTCCTGATAACATTGATAGAATTCAGCTGGAATTCCATCTGGGCCAGGAGTTTTTGGGAATTTAATGCATTAATTGCTGCAAAAATGTCTTTAACGTCAATGGGGTTATCTAAGGTTGATCTATCAGTATCAGAAATCTGAGGCAATCAACAAGAATTAAGGCAATCACTGATAACATTGTTATGAGGGGCGAGAGGTTCGTGATATAAGGAAGAGTAGAAGGAAAGGAACTCTTTCAGTATATCCTTAACATCTGTCACCAATGTACCATTATTCGCTTTGATGGCTGGAATTTGAATTCTATCTCGCTTGAGGCGTATATAATTAGCTAATAGGCGACCAGATTTGTTGGAATTAAAATGAAAATTTGATTTTTCTTTTGAGCTAAGTAAACCTGCTCTTTTACAAAGCATACAATTATATTCGTATCTGTATTTCTGAAGTTGGGATTTATATTGTGGATCTCTAGATGTAATAAAAAGTCTTTCCACGGATGCAATCTGTTTCTCTAATTTGGTGAGGTGGGAGTAAAAGATTTAGGGGTCCATTAGTATGTCGGGCGGATCGCCACCGCCCGCATGGCGGTGGCGATCCGCCCGACATATTCCTCCGCCCGCATGTAAATTCCCCCCGCCATATTACTATGGCGGGGGGACCCCAGCGGACGGAAAGACCGTCCGCCGGTTTTCCACCCGGTCGATGAGTCGACCGGGCGGAAAAGCTGTTAATATGGTGGCGGTGTCTGGTAGACACCGCCATCCATATTATGATACATGCAGGGTTATGCCTTTCCGTGGCGGCAACGCATGCGGTCTTCTACATTGGGGGCCCGTAGCGGGCCCCCAGGGATTCTGGGGGGTGGGGGGTGCACATGGGGGTACCTATGGTACCCCCTGCATTTCAATGTACAACGTGGCAGGCACCGCGCGGTGTCTGTCACGTTGTGCATTGAAAAGCACAACTTGCATTTTTGGCATTGCGGCAGGTGGTGCTTTCAGCACCGCCCACTGCAATGTCAGAAATGCGGGATGCGCCCGCCAGAGTGGCGGGCGCATCCTAATGGCATGTGTGGGACCGCCGCATGCATTGCGGGCGGTCCCATTTCCCGGGGGTATGGCGGGCGGACAAAGTCCGTCCGCCATTCTAATGACCCCCTAAGTTTCATGTGCCATAATAGAAATTGAAACACCACAAATGTAAGCTTTAAAAGCATCCCAATATATAATGTTGGAAGTGTCGCATGAGTTATTATTTAAAAAATAATGACTAATAGCTAAGGCCATTTTTTTTAGAATTGGTTGGAATAAGAACTATTTCCGAGTTCATTCTCCATCTTTTATTAGGAATTTGGGGGTCAGAAATACATAGAGAAAAGGAAATTAAAGCATGGTCCGAAACCGTAATAGGGTGTATAACCGCTTCACTAATCATGTGACATAAATTACGTGAAGTCAATAAGTAATCAATTCTAGAAAAAGAAGAGTAAGCATTAGAATAAAAGGTAAATTCTTTGTCCATAGGATGCTCCAATCTCCAAAAATCTACCAATTTGGTAACGGAAAGGAAAGATTTCAAAGCAAAAAACGCCTTGTTAGGCCGGAACTTAAAAGCAGAAGACCTGTCCAACAAAGGATCTCCAATAAGATTAAAATCTACCACCTACTATTAGGGACATATTACCAATTTTGAGTATTTCAGCAGAGACATAAGACCAGAAGGTAGGATCATCAGATGTAGGAGCATATATATTGACCAAATTTAAAATGAGTTTGTCAATTTGAACTTGAGCATAAACAAATCTACCATCTGCGTCATGATGATGAGACAATATTTGTACAAGAGCTCTGTGTGAAAAAAATATAGCTACATCATTTTTACGTTTTGCAGCAGGAGATGAAACTATAAGCCCTACCCAACCTTTAGACATGATATGTAATATTTTATCATCCACATGGGTTTCTTGTACAAAACATATATCTACATTAGATTTTTTGAGATATTCTAAAATTTTACGTCGTTTAACTGGGTGTCTCAGACCCTTCACATTTAATGAAGCAACGACTAACTTTTGTGGCCTAGACATATTGTCCTATAAATAATAGAACAGAATAAAAGAAGGACAGTAGCCCATATAAAAAAAAAACAAGACAAACAACATAAAGAGAGGTCAGTCTCCAAGACCTCATACCAATAGAACATTGGAGACGGAGGTACAAAGCAAGAAAACCACCATTATATGTACCTGCATAAAGAGAGAATAACAACCTACAGTAAGGGGTATAGAATATTAGCCCGCAGAACCAGAAGGCTGAGAGTCCATGAGAATAGGATTATGCTGATCCAAGAATCTGATTAAATCTGCAGGAACTGAAAAAGACTTGGAGACATAATTTTTCCAGATGCGCATATCCGCTGGGTCAAAAAGGCCATATTTGTATCCAGCTTCTCACAAACGAGGCCTCAATTCTGAAAATTGCCGTCGTATTTGAACTGTCTCCTTTGAAAAGTCCTGATGAATAAAGACTTTATTTCCTTCAATTAGGAGAGAAGGTATTTCTCGGGCAGCCTTCCGTAGGAGTAGGAGGTGATGGTGCCTTAGAACTTTAAATATGATTTGTCTTGGTTTGACTTGATGAGGTTTACGAATCGAGAGTATTCTGTGAGCTTTATAAATCTCAAAACGTTCTGGAAATTTGATATTTAATAGTTTAGGTAGAAGGTTTTCCAGGAAAAGACGACAACTTTGTCCCTCAACTCCCTCTGGGACATTGAATATGCGTAAGTTGTATTGTCTATTTCTATTTTCCAAATCAAGTAAGGCACGTTGGAGAGAAGCAACCTGAGGAATAAGTGGAGCCATAGTTGTAATGGCTTTAGTATTATCACAAATTTTAATCTCATTATCTGCAACTCTCAAGGATAGTGAAGCCATATCTCTCTGAATATTTTTGATATCTGAAGAAATTGTGTCAGTATTAATATGAATAGCTTGAATTTCCTCCCAAATTTTTGCTAATGAATTATCTTGTGAATCAATGGCTTTGGATTTGGCAGGAGGAGGTGAAACAGCTTATTTACGTTTATTTGACACCATTTTGGACTCCATACTGTTAAACAGAGAGCAGGCAAGTAATAAAAAATAAATGACGCCACAAATAGCAAAGATTTGAAGTATAATATGGTCTTCTGACAGGACAATATAATTAATAAGGCAAAGAAAACAGCTCCAGAAAGTCTTAAATCAGGGTTTCCATAAAGCTTAATGAAGAATAAAAAGGACAAAATCCCTTTAATTCTGTGTAGAAACAAAAGTTGTGTCCAACAAGAGGCAGGAAAAAACCCCTTTAAGAATGGAAAGGCTTCTGGAGAGAGGAGGTGCCCAGCAAGTTATGCCCGCCTCCTCTGTGTGTGAAGCTCACAGAGAATGCTGCAGGAAACAAGAGCCCTCTCTGAGGAGAATCCCAAAACACCTACCGCTCTTCACAGGAAGGCACCAGACCTCCAAAATGCAGCCCAACGCCTCCGCAAGCCACAAGGAGCACCTAGGCCAAAAAGAAAGTCGCAATGAAGCCCCTATCGTCGCCGGAAAATCGTCGGTGATGCAGGTGAGATCGGAGCTCAAGGCGCGGCGGCCATCTTGGTTCACACGCGCTGCCGACTCCAAATTGTATACGTTTTAGAGAAAGAAAAATGTAGGAGCGGGATGTTGGGTTTATAGGGGATAAAAGTGGGGAGTGTTTTAAAAAAAATGTCATTTAAAAAGTTTTAAATTAATATTACAGAAATGTAAAAATGTTTTATAGGAGTGGGAAGTTGAGGTTATAGGGAATAAGGGTGGGGAGTGTTTGATTTTTTTTTAAATTAATATTAAAGAAATTTTAAATTGTGTTTTAGGAGCGGGATTTGGGGTTTATAGGTGATAAGGGTGGGGAGTGTTTTGAAAAATAAAATAAAAACAATTACTAACATTTATTACATTATATAAAAAAATATAATATTTTTATTTTGCAGCTGGATGTTGGTGTTATAGGGGATAAGGGTGGGTAGTGTTTTTAAAAAAATATTTGAAAATTTAAAAATAAATATATATTTTATAATAAATACATTTAAATTTGGATTTTAGGAGTGGGATGTTGGTGTTATACGTGATGAGGGGGTGGTTTTTAAATAAAAAATGTTTAAATTTAAATTTAAAAAAATTCAAATATCAAATTTTAAAAAATTATTTGTGAAAATTTGTGAAATTTACATATAATTTTGTGGAGTAATGTTTAAATTTAAAAAAATTGAAAAAGTGAAAATTTGAAAAAAGTAAAAAAAATATTATGATTTTTGTTTTAATATGGTATTATAGTAGTGAAAATAAAAAAAAATCTAAATAAATAATTTAATATTTAATGTAGATTTGTTTTGTTTTGAGATGGTATTATTTATTTGTATTAAAAATGTGTAATTATATTTTTTAAAAATATAAAGATTTAATAAAATAATAAATAAATTGTAAATTTTGAAGATGTTTAATGTTTGATTTGGAAAATAATAATGTTATAAAAGTGAATTTATTTTTATGTTTAATATTTGAATATAATATTATTATTAATATATTTAAATTTTTGTAATAGTTTTTTAATACTTTTTCATAATTTAATTTATAAATACAACGAAATTTAATAAAATAATTAAATAAGTAATATAATTTTTATTTGGATATGTTTTTATAATTGGAACGAGGTTAATGTATATGTATAATGTGTATTATTTTGTATGTGTTTATGTAATTTTTTGGGAATATAACATTTTATGAGTATACTGTTTTGCATTTTCCTTGAGTTAATATAGTTTGGAGTGGGAATAGTAAATTATATATGTTTAATGTAAAGGACCTTCCCTGAGTTAATACAGTTTGGAGTGGGAACAGTAAATTATATATGTTTAGTGTCCAGCACCTTTCCTGAGTTAATATAGTTTTAAATGGGAATAGTAAAATATATATGTTTAGTGTCCAGCACCTTCCCTGACTTTTTCAAGTTTGGAGTGGGAATAGTAAATTATATATGTTTAGTGTCCAGTACCTTCCCTGAGTTAATATAGTTTGGAGTGGGAATAGTAAATTATATATGTTTAGTGTCCAACACCTTCCCTGAGTTAATATAGTTTGGAGTGGGAATAGTAAATTTTATATGTTCAGGGGCCGATTCCGATCTCGGCCGGTAGGGCTCCGAATCGGATTCGGCATAACCGGATCCGATTCGGAGCCCTATTTCCCGACCGATTCGTACGCGCGTCCGGACGAGCGAGTACGATGCGAAATCGCCGACCGACTCGTTCGGGCGCCCCAACCGCTCCGACCGACTCGTTCCCGGGTCTAACCGCACCGACCGACTCGCTCGGACACGACTCGCACCGCGCAATGGAGACGTTCCCCGGCCGGGTAAGTACGATGCGCGCCGCAAGCAGTCCGACCGACACGCGCCGTCCGGCTCGAAAGAGCAGTCGAAGCCGTACTTCGGGGGTCTGTGTCGGACCCCCTGTATGTGTAGCCGCGCGAGTCGCATACAGGGGGGACCCATGGGTCCCCCCTACCTGTGTGTGTACGGCGTGAGTCACTTCGCCGCGTACCCGCTGTAGGGGGCGCCCTTGTTCGCCTCGCATCCATTGAGGCAATGGGAGCCCGCGTACGCGTTGTACGACCGGCTCCCATTGACTTCAATGGGAGTCTGACCGACTCGAGTACGATAGCATACGGACGCATCGTACTCGTTCGGTCGGGCTGCACGGGTCCGATTCGGTCGGAAATCTCTCCGGGTCCGGCTCAGTTGGAGAGATTTCCGGCCCGAATCGGAATCGGCCCCTTAGTGTCCAGCAGTTTCCCTGAGTTGCTATAGTGTAGAGTGGGAATAGTAAAAAATTAGTTCTTTATTTTGGAGTAAGGTTAATGATAAAAATGTATATTTAAGTGGTAATAGTATTTTTTATATGTGTTTTAAAAAATTAATTTATGTCTGACAATTAATTTAAGATAAACATTTTATGTAAATACAGAAAAATACATAATATAGGAATTAAGGCGCTGAATAGGATGGCAGGCGGACTTTAGTCCGCCCGCCATCCTAGCGGTAACGGGACCGCCCGCCTGCCATGCGGCGGTCCCGCTACTCTGATCATGATGCGACTGCCACCGCGGCGGTCGCATCTGGCGATTTAACATTGCGGCGGGTGCTGCTGGCTGCAGCACCTGCCACAATGTGAAATGGCCATGTTGTGCATTTTCCTGCACAACATGGCAGGCACCGCGTGGTGCCTACCACCTTGTGCATGGAAATGGGGGGGTACCATGGGTACCCCCCCAGTGCACAGCTGACCCCCCCAGGGGGCCTGCAACGGGCCCCCAAAGAAAGTCTCCGTATGCCTTTTTGTGGCGCAGATTCTGCTGCAAAAAGACAGGCAGAGAGGGCCATTGTAATCACTACGGCGGTGCCTGCACGGCACCGCCGCAATGATTGCCTGGTTCCGGGTTCAGCAAGGCGGGCGGAAAAGGACCGCCTTGCGGAACCGTGGCGGTCGGTGTTTCCGACCACCGCGGAACAATAGTGATTCCCACCACCATCCTAATATGGAGGTGGGGAAATCACCTTTGATGGCGGACGGATCGCCACCGCCGGGCCGGCGGTGGCGATCCGCCTGCCATCGTAATAAGCCCCTAAATACAAAACAATATTTATATTTTATGTATGTCTTTATTTTCATTCAAAGACTCAAGCAAAGAAATAATATGCATTTATTTTTATTAAAATTGTTTGATATATATATTGTTATTCAGAGAAATACAATTCATTTTTTATTTTTGGATACATTGCATTTTAGTACATATTTAAACATAAACATATAATATTTAGGTAAAGTCAGCATAAAACATTTGATATGTTTTTTATAATGGAGAACTTGGTAAATATGTACATTTTTTACAAATAAAAGATGTAGTTGTCCAATTGTTTTTATACATTTTTTTAATACATATTCTTTGGGTAACATTTATAGAATATTTATTTACATTGTAAATATGCATTACATTATTACATATAGGGGCCAATTCCGATTCGGGCCGGAAAATGGACCGACCGACTCAGTGCGGGATTTCAGTCCAACCGACTCGGACCGGCGCCGTACGACCCGGGTAGTACGATGAAATGCATGTGAAACCCAACCGACTCGGACGGAATACAAAACGAACGACCGAGCCGGACGGAAACAAGCCATCCGAACGGAAAATCTGCCGAAACGAACCGACCGAAACGTTCCCGGATTGAACCCGAACGAAACGTACCCGCGAACTCCGACCCGCGTAGTACGATGCTGTGCGTGCAAAACACGACCGACTCGCACGGAGCTCAAGCCGTATGACCGACACGCATACAAAACCCAGCCGAAGCAACCCAATACTCCGCGCCCGACTCGTACGCCGCATATGAAATATATAGCTGACACACAGCGGGAACGAGTCGGACAACATCGCACCAGACAACAGCAGTGTCCGACTCGGACACAAGAACGACACCTACATGCACCAATAGCACCAAGGAAAAAAAGTAAAAATAAAAGGGCCAAACAAGCAACCACTAAGCCAATAAATACTTGGGGGGGTGGAAATGGAACAAGGACACACCTCCAACTCCACCTACATAAAGGCCACAAATCCCTACCATGATCCTTTGCAAATTCCACTGACCTGCCAGCAAACAACACCATCACACAGCAACCACAGACACACTCACAGCTCATACATCACACAAGCCACACACCATTACCACACCTACAAATCGCACCCTCACACACACCCAGCTAAACCTACACTCACACACCCCCACTTGCACACACACACACATCAATCACCACCACCACCATGCCCCTAAAGAAGAATCCAAAGTTCCTAGATAGTGAATTGGAAGTCATGGTAGATGAGATTCTCAGGGTAGAGCCACAGTTGTTTGGTACATTGGTACAACAGACCCCCATGTCGCAGAAAACCAAGATGTGTGCGAGGATTGTCGACAGGGTGAATGCACAATCACCATGTTTGCGCACAAAGGAAGACATCCAGAACAGGTGGTATGATGTGCGCAGGAGGGTCCGGGAACTACTTAAAAAGGATTACCTCCTCAACCAGCACACCGGCAGTGGCCCTCCTGCAAAACCAGTATACCTCAGGCCCTGGGAGGAGAAGGTGCGGGCCATCCTACCACCAGTGAGCGTATACGGACTAACAGACATCCCAGAGCCTGGTGAGTACACAACTAATATACACAATATGGTGTGACAACACACACACATCTCAGTCAAGGGGATAGGCAAACCATGCACCCTTAGCAAATACACAGCAACCAAAACATATTCATCCCAAGATGTGAATGCTACTCAGACAAACACAATACCTGCCATCTCATACTGATATCTAACTGTGTCATGACATGTACAAACCTAACAACAAATACAGCAAGGCAGTGGCACAAATAGAACCAACAAACACTCTCAGATATTTTGACACCACTAGAACACCACCTCACAGGGAAGATCACTGAAAGGAAGGAATTCTGTGTATGCTGGTCAAGTCAGTGTAGCCAATAGCATGATGGGAGTTGGAGTCATAGATATTGCTCAGCCTCACAAGTGGCCCATCAACACCACCCTGAACCATGCACACATCACAGGGAGTGGAAAAGGACTCACAAGATGGCGGACACTGGGAACTGCTGTGGGGAGCACAAGGCCCTGCTGGGAACTGTGCAACAACCAACAGCAGGACTCCACTGACTGACATCCTGAAAGACAACTTGCACTCCCTGCAATGGAAGCACGTTCCATGGTGGGATATCTGGCTGGGTGGGAAGGAGGACTCACAGCTCTGACCATAGTTACCAGCACCTCCCCTCACACACCCCCTCAACACTAACTCCACATAACCCACCTGGGAGAATGCAATGCCTCACATTCTAACTGAAGATCCCACAAAGAACCACCACCCTGGGTCATGCTGTGTGAAGCACAGGGACACTCTTGGGACTTGTAGCCAAACAACCGCAAGGACAACACTCACAGCCATCCTGTCAGCACAGGCACCCCACCCCACAGGGAAGCAGAGTCAAAAGGAAGGAAGGATGGGCATGCTGGGAAGGGGGGTGGAGGCAATAGCATGATGGGAGTGGTAGTCACAGCTCAACATCCCCCACCCACATGGCCCAGCAAGCTACCACTGAAGCATGCACACCTCACAGGGAGTGAAAAGCTACTTCAAAGATGTCTGACACTGGCCTCAGCTGTGGGGAGCACAAGGCCCTGCTGGGAACTGGGCACCAACAAACAACACGACCACATTGTCAGCCATCTTGCCATTGCTGTCACACTCACACACACTGAGGTCCACTCAAAAGGAAGGAAGGATGGGCATGCTGGGAAGGGGGGTGAAGGCAATAGCATGATGGGAGTGGTAGTCACAGATATTGCTCACCCTCACAATTGGCCCATCAACACCACCCTGAACCATGCACACATCACAGGGAGTGGAAAAGGACTCACAAGATGGCTGACACTGGGTACTGCTGGGGGAAGCACAAGGCCCTGCTGGGAACTGTGCAACAACCAACAGCAGGACACCACTGACTGACATCCTGAAAGACAACTTGCACTCCCTGCAATGGAAGCACGGTCCATGGTGGGATATCTGGGCTGGGGGAGAAGGAGGCCCGGATGGCAACCAAATAGCACCAATGCTGGTCAGGCACACACCTCAACATTCACATTGACATGCCACAGGTTGGCAGGACAATGTGCTACACCAATATCACTCTCTGACTGTCACAATTTAGGAGAATGCTATGTCCAGGCCCGCATCCAGAGGTACAGTCACAACTGTCAGGTGTTTGAACAATTGATGCCTGTAGAAACATACCATACAATCTGTGTCTCTCCCCAAAACAGGTGATGATGGGGACTCAGCAGCAGACCAGGAGGAGTCCCTGTCCCAGGCTCCGGGGGACACTCAGCTCACTGGTGTGGATCAGCCTCTGCACTCCTCGGATGGCGAAGAACTAGCTGGACCCTCCGGTGTCAGTCATCATGCAGCACCAGCAGGACCAACATCTGCACCCCTGCACCCACCCCTCCAACTACTGCCAACACACAGGCCACCCCTGCCAACACGGACACACCAAGGACCACAGGTGACAACAGCGCAGGGACCCAGGCCCAAACTGGAGCTGCTGACAACGAGCCCACGAACAACACCCAAGTGGGCACACGGTCACCTGTGCGTGCCACCGCAGGTCCCTCACGTGTCGCCAGGGGTGGTGGGAGGGGTGGTAGACACAGGTCGCTCTTTGCAGAGGGGTCGGGACTGCATGATGACCCACAACTGGCACGCATTGCGGATGCGTACCAGACTAGCACCGGAGAGGTCAGCCAGGTAGTGGGGATCCTCAAGGACATACAACAGCAGCAGGATGCCCATCATGCCCGCTTGGACTCCCACATGTCCCGTGTCGAGACACACATGTCACGTGTCGAGACACACATGTCACATGTCGATACACACATGTCTGGCATAGAGTCCAAGTGGGACACATTGGAACAACTAACAGCGGTGCATAGGGACATACTGACATGCCTCCGCCAGATTAGCACCAACATGGCCTCACCTCCCTGTGTGCCCACAACATCTGCTGCTGAAACAACTGCAAATGCCACAGGGAGGGCGGAGGACTCTGGCGGAGAGTCCCCTGCACCGCCGCAGCCTGCACCTGAGGGTCCCCCCCCCCAAGAAGAGGGGCCGTCCGAGGAGGCCAAACTGAGAGGCCGATGGCCAGCTACATCCTCCAGGAAGCCAACACCTGTTCTGGAACTTTTCCTCTGTGTGCAAACTGCACGCCCTGTCGAAGGCAACCCAACTCGCCCACATGACATGGGGAGCTCTAGTTGTCCAAATTCATCAGATGACTGTGGACTTTACTCTGGACATTTCAGCTACCAAGACTTCAAAATCACATGGGAACTTTGGATTCCAATTTCTATGTACAGCACCCACCATCCTGTGCACCATCCCCACACCTTTTGTAAATAAACTCACCAATACACCATATCTGCCTCTGTTGTGATTCCAACGTGGTGTCTGTCATGGAGATGGTGATCAGAAAGATTACACTGTGCATGCTAACTGCTACAGCAACTCCAACACCGTCATGTCAGTCATGGCCAAGTGACACATATGAGGGAGACACACCACTAGGGCCACACAACACATACACACCAGGGCCATCAGACTCATCCCCTACACTGATGTTGCCAGGAAATACAGTGCAATGCACAGACACCACACCTATTCACAGTCTGTGTCAACTAGACTACAGGTGCAGTAAGCAAATGTCACTCAGATGTGTGACTACAGACAACGCACATCCCAAAGTGAAGCACAGGTTTATTACACATTTGCAACATGTTGTTTCCACTACAAATGCAAGCTAATCCCACCTGGCTGTGGCCACAAAGTCAAACAATGCAGAAGATAGAAAGTCCAGGGGTGTGTGGCACATCACCTGTAGGTAAACAACTGCTGCCACCTTGGAAGTTGAATCATGGATTCGGGGGATCCAAGTTGATCAAACAACTCCGGCAGCACCCTGTGAAGGACAGACATGACACACAGTCAGAACCACTGAAGAACAGCACAGAACGGCAATACTCATGTCTAATACCTGTCACAAGATAACTACACAAAAGCAAGTTAGCAGGTCAACACTGTTGGGCAGTACAGACCACCTGCAAGGACACATTCCTGCACGCATCCAGTCAAGTTGCACATGGCCACACTCAAACAGCACCAGAGCACCACACACACATATCATGCAAATCTAAAGCATTGACATCACAACCCTCTGGATACTCACATTCAGCTGAAGAAGTTGGTGATGAGGTGTGTGCGGACATCACCATCATCATCATCATCATCATCATCACTGGCATCGTGGCCCAGGCCAGGATCCTCCACAGGTGGCGGATGTTGGTCATCGTCATCCAGGATGAGAGGCAACTCCTTCCGCACTGCCAGGTTGTGTAGCATGCAGCAGACGATGACATTCTTGCACACCTTTGCTGGGACATATGGGAGGGCCCCTCCTGTCTTGTCCAGGCAGCGGAAGCGGCTCTTCAGGAGACCAAAGGTCCGCTCAATCACCCTCCTCGTCCGACCATGTGCCTCATTGTAGCGCATCTGGGCTGGTGTCACAGGGTTCCTGAGGGGTGTCAGCAACCACAGCATGTTGGGGTATCCCGAGTCACCTACAGACAGACAATTGCACATTAGCCAATTTGGAAAAGTGTGCGGAAAGCAACATAGCAGAACACACACAATGGTACAAAGTCAGTACACACCGACAAGCCAGGCACGCTGGTTCTGCATCTGTGACATCATCCTCGGGATGCGACTACTCCTCATCACGTAGGCATCGTGTGCCGAACCGGGGAAACGGGCACACACATGTGTGATGGTCATATCTGCAAGACATACCACCAGAGCATTTATAGAATGGTAATGTTTACGGTTCCTGTATGCCTGCTCATGTGCCTGTGGTGGTACCAAAGCCACATGTGTTCCATCAATGGAGCCAATGACATGTGGCATCCTCCCCAGGGCATAGAAGTCACTCTTGATGTCAGTGAGTCGTTGACGTGGTGGGAAATAGATGTACTGGTTAAGGCATCTCAACATTGCCACCAAAACATCGCGTAGCACACGGCTGAACATAGTCTGTGACATACCACCAGTAGATGCCACAGTGTGTTGAAAGGTACCGGTGGCAAAGAAGTGTAGGGCTGCCATCACCTTCACCTTGGGGGTCAGCGCTGTAGGATACGGCCGGCCAGGCTGCAAATGTGGGTCCAACCGCACTGCCAAATCCTCAATCAGCTGCCTGGTGAAGCGGTACCGTCGGATGCTGTCACGTTCCACCATCGTTGCCAGGTCTGGGAATGGTCTATGGACAGCAGGAGCCCTGCAGTGCAGAGGTGAAGAAAGCAAGATTGCCAGTCACCCCACATATGTTCCATTCACCATACTCAATTTCACATGATACATCATTACCAAACACAAGTACTTGATATGTGTCTCGTTCTGTTTGGACATATATGGCACCTACATGGACATCATCTAACATCTCTGTTCAACAAGTGTGGACAACAGGTCCCAGGGTGTGCAATGTGAAACCATTTGGATGTGTCACAGTACCCATTTACTGCTCTCACATTCCACACACATACCACAGTGACATGTCTGGACAGATGCGCCACAGGCATCACGACTCATTGACAGGTAGATTCCCAGGGACCCTGTCTTGCCACATGGACACTGGCATGACATGGCGTATCATGTACACGTCAGAAAAACAAACATGACACCCACAGGTGGTGGACCCTGTAGCCTCTGTAGGACAGACATGGACGTCTGTGACACACACACACAACATCTAAGTCCATGCACAAACAACGTGGATGTGGATACTGTCTCCCATTGTGCACATGGAGTCAGACATGTGAAACTCAACATGCACACAGACTGTGGAGGGACATGACTATTGTGGCAATGGTCCACCCTGTGACATACATGCCTTCCCACGTGAGCCTGGGGGTATGTGACATGTCATACACATACACAACCTGGAAATGTGGCCATGCCACATGCTCCAAAATGAACATTTGCACATCACAGTGGTCATGTGCACAACACACAAAGGACCCTGTCCCCATGAACACGTGCACAGCCTGGGTGTGTCTGCCCCCAAGTGACCCCAAAAACAACATGTACACCCCCATACACAGATAAGGTCATGCTGCCACACATGCCTTAGATACAGTGTGGACTGGGTGTGGTGTAGTAGGTGTGCCCCTGAGTCCCTGGAAAGTATATGTGGCTGGCATAGGTTCACCAGTGACCAGCATGGTGACATATGCATGTGGCCTGTCCAGGGACGCGTTGTACAGCAATGGTCCTATTGGTGTGCCCGCACGGACCATTGCATTGAATGTGAGCGGGTACGCGTTGTACAGCAATGGTCCGATCGGTGTGCCCGCACGGTCCATTGCATTGAATGTGAGCGGGTACGCGTTGTCTCGCGGGTATGCGTTGTACAGCAATGGTCCGATCGGTGTGCCCGCACGGACCATTGCATTGAATGTGAGCGGGTACACGTTGTATCGCGGGTACGCGTTGTACAGCAATGGTCCGATCGGTGTGCCCGCACGGACCATTGCATTGAATGTGAGCGGGTACGCGTTGTACAGCAATGGTCTTATCGGTGTGCCCGTCCGGACCATTGCATTGAATGTGAGCGGGTACGCGTTGTACAGCAATGGTCCGATCGGTGTGCCCGCACGGACCATTGCATTGAATGTGAGCGGGTACACGTTGTATCGCGGGTACGCGTTGTACAGCAATGGTCTGATCGGTGTGCCCGCACGGACCATTGCATTGAATGTGAGCGGGTATGCGTTGTACAGCAATGGTCCGATCGGTGTGCCCGCACGGACCATTGCATTGAATGTGAGCGGGTACGCGTTGTATCGCTGGTACGCGTTGTACAGCAATGGTCTGATCGGTGTGCCCGCACGGACCATTGCATTGAATGTGAGCGGGTACGCGTTGTACAGCAATGGTCCGATCGGTGTGCCCGCACGGACCATTGCATTGAATGTCGTGTGGTACGCGTTGTACAGCAATGGTCCGATCGGTGTGCCCGCACGGACCATTGCATTGAATGTGAGCGGGTATGCGTTGTACAGCAATGGTCCGATCGGTGTGCCAGCACGGACCATTGCATTGAATGTGAGCGGGCGCGTTGTATCGCTGGTACGCGTTGTACAGCAATGGTCCGATCGGTGTGCCCGCACGGACCATTGCATTGAATGTGAGCGGGTACGCGTTGTATCGCGGGTACGCGTTGTACAGCAATGGTCCGATCGGTGCGCACGCATTGGCTGGGGCCTGGCATGGCAACGGACGCGTTTTTGAAGCTTCAACGAGTCTGATGCAGTGAATTCAGTTGGCCAGCCACAACAATGTTGCAAATTCATGGGTGTCATGAAGTTGAAATTTTTGAAGGATGCTGTGGGCGTGTCTTGGTGCTGCAATTCCATGGATTGGTCAGATTCATAAGATGCATACGACTTGGACCTATCACTTTGGACACATGGCACAGTATCTGCCTCTGCAGCACACATATAATGCTGGCTGTTCCCCTGAGGGCTCACTTGCCTGCACTACATGCTCCAGGACGACATCTGCCACTACACTGCTGCTGTCTCTGCATCCTCTGGCTACTGCAATGGCACGTACTGTGGAGAGAGCCCCAGCCTTCACCCATGAGGAAACCTCCTTCCACAGTACAGCAAGCTGTATGGGACACCAGGGGAGCAGGTGAGTGTGCTGTCCACTGCCTTACTAATTGTGCATGTTGTCTGACTAGCAGGATTTACAGTGTGCACACCACTGGCTAGCATGCTCACTGAGTAGTTCTCACCCCCAAAGTGTGTAGTCACATGCACTGAACAGGTACAGTGGAGTAACAGTGCATTCAAATAAGGTTCACTTCCCATGCAATGATACCATGTAGTAACTGCTGGCAAACTGTCCATAGCCCTCGTTGCACTGCCTGTGTACATCATATGCCCCTGTGATTGAGACATGTATTTCCAACTGTGTGATGCACGGATATGTTGCATGTGTAGTAATGGCCTTTTCACTTTGTCATCCTCACAGGTTGATGCCCATCAGAAGCAGGATATCTGGCTGGCCATCGTCCGGGCAGGATTGCAAGGGTCCAGCTGAAGCTGTCGCCTCCTTGCAGGAGGGGCGGACACCGGACCCTGACCCCCACATGCTCCAGATCCTGCCGGTGGTCTTCCCGGAGCTGGATGGGCAGCTGAAGGCCAGACAGCAGCAAGGAGGGGGTGAGTCAAAGACTGCACTGTGAACTCTGTCTGACATTCTATGTGCCCTCCTGTGGCATGGTTAAACTTCCCCAGTACATCAGTCTTGTTGTCCAGTACCCATGTCCCTCTATTGTGACATGGCCACTACCCATCTGATAGGCTGGTGTGCTCCTTACGCTCAGGATAATTGTGTCACTCGGGTACAGGGTCCTTGCATTTTGCTTTGCTCAAGGTGGGTGACAGCTTTTGTTCCCGTAATATTGTGTTAGCCTTCATGGGTGGGTCAATTGCTCACACAATGCCTGAGTTGTGCAATGTAGTCTGGGTGTAACTTTGATATGTGATCCACTTGCAGATCAGAATCACCACATGTCCCTGGGGTATTTGCCACACCCCCATGCTGCGGGTGGGTAAAATGTTTGGGCCTCAGGAGTATGTATGTCAAGTGTGTCACACATGCTTAGCCACCTGCCTACTGACCAGGGCTCATCCATCTTGCAGGTGGAGCCGGACAGTCATGCCTACTCCAGGGCATACAATACACTCTGTACTCCCACTACCGTGTATCAGCTGACATGCTGTGCTCAGTGAAATGTTCCCTCAGGTGTCTGCCTCTGTGTCGTTGTGCTGTGACTACGTTGTCGGGACTCCTGTGATGTTTATCGGTTAGTGGTCAGCATGCCATCTGCTATTGGACCATGTGAGACAAGACTTCTGTGACTTATAGGTGTTTGATCACATGACTGTGGAGACAGGTGTATGCCACTGTGACTTTCAGGCAGCTGTTTTTCATTCTCAGCACACTGTGAGGTGCTCATGTTCAGAGAGTTGTGTTTCATGTCCCCCATATGTCCAATTGGTATGACGTGGACAAATAGTAGTTCAGATGATGTGGTTTTTGGGGGATGGACATGTGCACTTGTCAGTTACATCACTTGCCTTCCCCATGTCCTAGGATTGTGACACAGTTCAGACTGTTGTTGGCTGGCTGCCATGGCCATGTGACTGGAGACAGTGATGTATGACTTTGCAGGCATGCCTGTGTCATGGCATTAAACTTCCTAAGAGTGATCCTGCAGGGGAGTGACATGTGCAACATGCACCCCATTGTGTCATTGACTATCCGGACATGGGTGCTTCATGGGGTCTGGTGCTGGTATGCATCACATGCATTTCTATTTAGACTCTGGCCATCCATTTATCCAGACACCTGCACTGACTCAGTGGCAAGAGATGTGACGTGGGCATGTTCACATACTTCACCGTGTTCTCAGCAATGTCCAACTACTGTGTAGGTGGTGCATGTGTCCACACTGGGGTCTTACCATCAGACAGGCACCAGACAGATGGGTGCAAGGGCAGGAGGGGTGTCTGTTCCATGGTTGACCATCAGACTGACAATTGGCTTCTCCTAATCTGTGTGATGACTTTTGGCAATGTTCTACTAAAGATGCCAGGGCTTGCTCTGTGATGTGCTGTACTTACTGTGGTGTGTGCGGTCAGTGCAGGTGACTGATGTTTGTCTGTTTCCCTAATTGTTTGCAGATACATCCACAGCCACAGGAGGGGGCAGCTCCATGGACCAGGAGGAGCAGCGGAGCCAGACTGGGTCAGCGTCCGATTTGTGGTCACAAGGACCCAGTGGCACGGAGGGCGAAGGGAGCCACACCGAGGAGTCCTCAGCACCATCCACCTCAGCTGAGGACCACAGCAGCTCGGAGGATGACTCCCTTGTGGATGCGGGTGTCAGCAGCCACCACACCCCAGCTAGACTGTCTGACCCCGCCACCACCACCACCACCCTCCCATTGGCTCCCATTCCTGAGGTCCGTGGAGGCTCCCGTGCTCGGGAGCGTGTCTCCTTCAAGCCAGGCACCGCACCCCCTGCCCCTGTGTCCCTTGCTGCCCTGAGTGAGGAGTCTATGTACCTCCTTCGGCAGCTCCATGTAGGGCAGACAGCAATGCTGACTGTCCTCCATGCACACACCACTCTGTTGACACAGCTGGTGTCGTTCATGGAGGGCATCTCAACGGGTATGTCTGCCCTACAGAGGAGCAATAGTCCATGGACTCCTCCCTGACGGCAGCAGTGTCCCTCCTCCAACAGTCCCTCACCCCTCCCACCTCTGCCCCATCCACACTTCCTACCACCCTACCTGTCCAAAGCACATGCACACCTGCACAATCACCCAAACACACAGACACGAGCAGCAAACACACACCCAAAACCAAGGCAAGACGTGCACACAAGCATCCTCAGGGGACTGATTCCACACACACAGGGGATGGGGAACTGACACACACACAGGCAACCACAGTCACACCGCAATCCTCAAGATCCTCTCCCTCCAAGACCCCTTCCCTTGCCTCACCTGCAACCCCACCTACACAGCAGCTCTTCCTCTCTGACCTCGGCCTCTTCCCTCCAATCCCGCTGATCCAGCATACCGGGGAAGAGGAAGTCCACACACAGAGAGGGAGTGCCCTCGCCCCGGACACCCTCCCCCAGGCGCAGGCAGAGTGAGCCCCCACCCGCAAGTCCCCCGGACCCGGAAGAGCAAGACCCTGCCACCGCCCTGCAAGTCACCCACCCAGTCTCTCACCTCCATCCCCCAGGCCACCACTCCACAGGTTCCACCGCCACTCCATCTGCCCAGCCCACTGCAGTGGTTGCAGCACCAACACCATCGGACTTGAGCCATGCGGTGGTGCCGGCCCCCCCTGAGTCAGACACCTCCACTGCAGTTGCCGGTGACACTCCTGCACCCACCTCACCTTCCCTGCCTCCTTCTGGCATCCCCTGATCCTGTCCCTGCGGTGCCTGGCCTGCCCCTCGTATGCCCCTCCAAGGGGGATGTCCCCTGTCGGTACCTGTGCAGGCAAGCAATTGGTGACAAGTTGTCACACATCACCCTGTTGGGACTGTGTATTTGGACTGGACATTGGCCGTAGTTTATTTTGGACTTTTGATTTCAGTTGCACACTTGCTGAATAAAGCCTCTTTTGTTTACTTGTGGTTAATCTTTGGAGGTACATGATGTAGATGTGTAGAATCATGCATTTGCTGTTGTAATTGTGTTCAGATCTGGTAAATGAAGTTTTGCTGTGATGGGCTCCATGTGGTCCATGGGATATGTGTCCTAATCTAGTCTGGATCTATAGCATCCCTTGCTGCAGTCTGAGGGTGTAATGTTCAGCATTTGACACAGGGATGTACGTTTAGCATTTGTAGATTACCATCTTTGTCCTACACTGTTGCACATCTGTTGGGCTTACCACTGTCCAATGTTCCTAGTACCCTGACTGTGTGCCCTTCTCCACTGGACATGCAGTTTTGAACATCAATTTTGGAGGACTCATCTGTGTATACAGTACAACTGGATTGCCACGTGTTTTGGGTGTATGCAGATGACTGACGTGACACTCCCGTACCCAGGCTGATGTGAGCAGAGGCTTCTGTGTGTTGTAGTTGTTGACTCACTGACGGAGTGTCCTGCTGATATGTTTGAGTCGTGCACAGACAAGGTTTGGCACAGCGGACCTTCCACAGGAGTGGAGTGCCCTCATGGCTGTGTGTAATCTGGTGACATTGCGTGTGCCCGTGTTGTGTGTTGTGTGAGCATGTCTGTGCATGTTTCCTTCCCTTTTCATACACAGGCTGTGTCCCTAGGGATGTTCCTGTTTGTGATGCTTGCAGAGTTGGTATGTGTTCATCCAGCATCTTGGACCTGGTTTCTCCGTGATGTGGGTGCATGGCAAACTGATGTTCATGAGGTTGTCATCCCAGGTTGTCTTTG
The DNA here is from genome assembly GCA_963921515.1 of Calotriton arnoldi. Taxonomy (NCBI): domain Eukaryota; kingdom Metazoa; phylum Chordata; class Amphibia; order Caudata; family Salamandridae; genus Calotriton; species Calotriton arnoldi. The sequence goes on from CAWUFW010002484.1 coordinate 592,810, forward strand.
TTGTCAGGGCTGGGGATGTGGGCAAACGCTGATGGGACACATTCAGAATTCCCCTTGGCACTTGTTGTTTACACAAGTAATGTGATTTTGAGTTTGTGGTAGCTTTCAGTGATTGTGACGCGTTGTGTGTGTGACTGCTGCCACTCCTCAGGGTCAGAGCTGCAATGTTGGAAGTTGTGTACGTGTGTTCTTTGTGTCTCACCTTGGCTTCTTCGTTGGTGTGTGACTATGGCCAGGATCCCATTGTTTGTGGTGGATTTCACATCATGCGCATGTACGGAGTACTGTGCTGTGTGTCATACATAGACGAGTCATGTTGAGTGGGCATGTGTGATGGGTTTCTGCACCTTAGTTCCCCCACCACCCCTGGGATTGTCATGGGTGCATGTGCAATGTCACCAGTCCATGTGAGCTTCACTGCTGCACATTGGTGGAGATCAGGGTGTGTGGTGTTGAGTGTGCAAATGTGAGTTGTTGCACGGCTAGACCACTACCTCCATATTGGCCTTGGCTGGCAGGCCCTGCTGATTGATTGGAGCTTGTGTAGGTGTGATGGTAGTTTGTAGCTGAGGACACATGGCTGTGGTTCACAGTGTGATCAACATCTACCTTTGTCATCACAGTGGAATTGTCATGCAGGCTAGTGTCTGCACAATGTGGGGTCCCTGGGGGTAGTGCTGTGGTGGGTGTGTCTCTTGCTGTGTTAGTTGCTGTTCCTACAAGCTTGTGTGACATGTGTAATTTGGGCTCCTTCTCATCTAACAATGCCAGATTGCCCACATAGGGGAATCCAATCCATGAGTTACTTGTGTGTGGCACTGTATACACATCTGTGTAATTGGGATTCAGGCCTCCTCATGTGTTGTGTGGTTGCCTGGGGACACTGGCACACACCCCCATCACCTGTTGTGTTTGATATGCAGTGTGAGTCTGCCTGTTTGTGTTAGTGCATTTTCATCACTGCATTGGCATTTCTGTAGTGTGCCATTGGCTGTATGTAGTTTGGTGATTTTCCCCTGCTCTCCCTGGGACTCCTGGGTCATCAGTCAGCACAATGATAATGGTTTGTATGTCCCATTGCTGCCATGGTATGGTATTTGTTCACCTGACATCGACAGTCTCCACAGGTTATATACATTTGTGTGTCCATAGGTGCAGATATGTGGGTCAGCATCATGATGGTCACTTCTGTCATTGTGTAATTGGCTTGATTGTTGACAATGTGGTCCCCCATGTGTGATGTTTGCATGCACATGGCCAACACGATGTTTCTGTGACACTGCACTGTTAGCCTCGCCCAATCTATGTTGCAATGGGACACACGCACTACTATGCCACAGATGTTTTAGTTGTTGTGTGACCAGGATTCATCCATACAGTTTGTCTTTGGCAGCTCTTACCATGCCTACACTTACCTTATGATCACCGTGGTGATGGTGCTTTGGGCCCCATTGCCACACTGATCAAAAGGTGCATCAGCCTTGGACCCCACACTTCCCTTTTTGGTGACTGTGGTGATGGGGCTTTGGGCCCCATTGCCACACTGATCAAAAGGTGCATCAGCCTTGGACCCCACACTTACCTTTTGGTGACTGTGGTGATGGGGCTTTGGGCCCCATTGCCACACTGATCAAAAGGTGCATCAGCCTTGGACCCCACACTTACCTTTTGGTGACTGTGGTGATGGGGCTTTGGGCCCCATTGCCACATTGATCAAATGGTGCATCAGCCTTGGACCCCACACTTACCTTTTGGTGACTGTGGTGATGGTGCTTTAGGCCCCATTGCCACACTGATCAAAAGGTGCATCAGCCATGGACCCCACACTTACCTTTTGGTGACTGTGGTGATGGTGCTTTAGGCCCCATTACCACACTGATCAAAAGGTGCATCAGCCTTGGACCCCACACTTACCTTTTGGTGACTGTGGTGATGGGGCTTTGGGCCCCATTGCCACACTGATCAAAAGGTGCATCAGCCTTGGACCCCACACTTACCTTTTGGTGACTGTGGTGATGGTGCTTTAGGCCCCATTGCCACACTGATCAAAAGGTGCATCAGCCTTGGACCCCACACTTACCTTTTGGTGACTGTGGTGATGGGGCTTTGGGCCCCATTGCCACACTGATCAAAAGGTGCATCAGCCTTGGACCCCACGCTTACCTTTTGGTGACTGTGGTGATGGTGCTTTAGGCCCCATTGCCACACTGATCAAAAGGTGCATCAGCCATGGACCCCACACTTACCTTTTGGTGACTGTGGTGATGGGGCTTTGTAACCCATTGCCACAGTGGCCATGGTCGGCTTGTATTGTGGAGGCCACACACTTTTATGTGTCACACATGTGATAGTGGGTCACATTGTATGTTCATTGTCATGTTTAGTGTTGTAGGCATTTGACATGGACTGCACACACTTGTCATGTTATTTGGTGGATGTAATTTTCTGTGATTCCTTATGTGGGAGTATGCTGGTTGTGTCATGCATTACCCGTCCTATGAGTAGGGGTGGTGGTAGTGGCAGGCATCCTGCCCCCCATGAGTGGGGATGGTAGTAGTGATAGGCATCCTGCCCCCCATGAGTGGGGATGGTAGTGGTGGCAGGCATCCAGCTCCCCATGAGTGGGGATGGTAGTAGTGGCAGGCATCCAGCCCCCATGAGTGGGGATGGTAGTAGTGATAGGCATCCAGCCCCCCATGAGTGGGGATGGTAGTAGTGATAGGCATCCAGCACCCCATGAGTGGGGATGGTAGTAGTGGCAGGCATCCAGGCCCCCTTGGATAGTGGTGGTGGTAGTGGCAGGCATCCATCCCCCTAAGGATGGGGATGGTAGTAGTGACAGGCATCCAGCCCCCCCTGGATAGGGGTGGTGGTAGTGGCAGGCATCCATCCCCTAAGGGTGGGGATGGTAGTAGTGACAGGCATCCAGGCACCCATGATTAGGGGTGGTGGTAGTGACAGGCATCCAGGCCCCCTGAGTAGGGGTGGTAGTAGTGGCAGGCATCCAGCCCCCTAAAGGTGGGTATGGTAGTAGTGACAGGCATCCAGGCCCCCTGGATAGTGGTGGTGGTAGTGGCAGGCATCCATCCCCCTAAGGATGGGGATGGTAGTAGTGACAGGCATCCAGCCCCCCTGGATAGGGGTGGTGGTAGTGGCAGGCATCCATCCCCCTAAGGGTGGGGATGGTAGTAGTGACGGGCATCCTGCCCCATCAGTGGGGATGGTAGTAGTGATAGGCATCCTGCCCCCCATGAGTGGGGATGGTAGTAGTGATAGGCATCCAGCCCCCCATGAGTGGGGATGGTAGTAGTGATAGGCATCCAGCACCCCATGAGTGGGGATGGTAGTAGTGATAGGCATCCTGCCCCCATGAGTGGGGATGGTAGTAGTGATAGGCATCCAGCCCCCATGAGTGGGGATGGTAGTAGTGACAGGCATCCAGGCCCCCTGAGTAGGGGTGGTGGTGGTGGCAGGCATCCAGGCCCCTATGGGTGTGTATGGCATTGGTGATGCCCATCCCACCCCTATGATTGTGCTGTTGCTAGTGTACGTCATTTGTGCTTCCCTGTGTGTGTGTGACATATTTTGGGGTCCGTGTAGTTAGTTTATATTGTTGGTGTTTGACTTACCGTCTGCGCCGTACGCGTCCGAACCGGTCCCGGTAATAGATGTAGAGTATAGGTAGGACCTGCGCGATGGGATTCATGGTTGGGTCATCTCGCTCGGGTTTCACGTGTCTTCGACTCGTACTCGCCGCTGGCTTGTTCGCCTCGTAGCCGTGGATCTTCTTGTGGCGCGAATCGGAGCTTATGTGCGGCTCTCCCGGATGCTGAAACGTGCCGGACGTAGCGACGGGTTCGGCGCTACGGAAGACGATCGTACTAGTCCGGCCGGAAGGTGCTGTGTATTTGGGTCCGTGCGGCTCGAATCGGCGCTTGCGGATCCGGCTCGGGCGGGGAACAGGAGCCTGATTGGGTAAGTACGGCTCGCTCGGAATCTGGGCTGTTATGCGCATCGTACTTGTTCGTTCGGTGGGGTATTCGAATCGGTCGGAAAACACGCGTTTGGCTTGGTTTTTTTCCGGACGAATAGTGTTAGGTGTGCTTCCGGCCGACATCGGAATCGGCCCCTTAGTGTACATTTTTAATAACATATATTTGTATACAAGTTTTTCATTGTATAACTTTTTTATATTTTTTGCATATTTTCTAATAAATAATATTATATTTTGTATAACATTATTTAAATTGTAAATACAAATAAAATTATCAAGGTAAGAAAGCATTTTGAAAAAGAAAAATATTGTTAACACTAATATATTTTTTCACAGTTTTTAGCATGCAGTACACATTTTTCTAACACATTGGTAAGTTAACATATTTTATTTTAATGTGTAATAATAAATATTATTTATTTTCTAATATTTACTATTATAATTTAACATTTTTAAACAGCAAATAAAATACATTTTGTACATTAGTAATATTAAATAGTATTTTTCAAAAAAATTTGGATTACATTCCTAATGTACATTGAGTTTAATGTAAAAGAATATTTTTATTATTTCAATTAGGTAGCCATTTTCTAAACTAAGTTGTATTTTGTAGGCTATCTGTGTTGTTTTAGGTCATTTCTGAGGGGAGAAGCTTGGGGTTGGAAGCTGCGTCGCATCGGTTATGGTAAGTTTAATTTAGTTACTTTTAGGCTTAATTTAGGTGTAGGGCGAAGGTAGTTAGGTAGTCTATAGTGTATGTAATGTTTGTATTTTGTGTTTTATGTGAGGTTTCGTTTGTAGGTTTGCGTATGTGAAATGCGGTTAGTACGTTGATAGGTAGGTGTTAGGGTATGTTCTATATGTTTAATAATGTTTAGAGTGTGGTGTTATATCAGTATGTTTATGTGTGTTTTTTAATGAATTTATTGTATATTTGTGCGGGAGGGATTGTGTTGTTTTTTCCACAGGTTTTTGTCATTTGGAAGTTGCCGTAGGGAGAAGTTTTCTTTTTTTAAAGGAACTGTGTATTAGTTTCTAGTAAACTAATAATTATTTTAAAGTTCCTTTATTTTTTGGGTTTTTTGGAGCGTTTCTTTTTTAATTACATTTTTCGGGTTTTTAATGGATTCAAGTGTATGGATATGTTGCTGGCAGATTATATTTTACACAGCTGTATTTTTACATATTTTTTGGGACTTTTAACTAAGTTTTGGGATTTTTACACGTATGGATTTATTTATGGCAGTTTGGTTTCAATTCTTCAGCAACAAAAAACACGTTTTTAAACATTATTTACAATGGGAGGGAAATGTAATTTTTGAAATTGTTATTGATATTTTTAAATATGTAAAATATATTTGTCAATTATTTTTAAAAACGTTAAAATTAATTGACGTAATATTTATATTTTAGATGTTTGTAAAGAAATGTTTATTTAAGAATTCATTTCACAATTACGATTTTGTCTATGTTTTTGTATTATTGTTTTAAAGTAGGGATTTAGCTATTGTTTCTAGATATTCTAGCCCTTTAGTGTTTGGGTAGAGTCTTACTTTGTATTGTAAGTGCTCGAACATTGTTTTAGTTTGTTTAGTTAGTTTTGGACCTAGTTGTGTTACAGACTGTTCAAGTCTTAGGGCCCGATTCTGATGCGGTTAGGAAATCTTCCCGATCGAATTGGTTTGGAAATGGTTTCCGACCGACTCGGATCGGGAGAGTCCGACCGACCGAGTATGATGCATCCGGATGCTTCCAGATACGATTTGGTTGGACTCCCATTGACTTCTATAGGAGCCTATGTTGCTAACCGCATCGCAATCTTGCCCTCGGTCGGGAAGACACATTCCCGATCCAATTCGGAAGGAGCAAATGCCATTAGGAGGCCTTCCTAACCACATCGTAATTGGGCCCTAGGTGGGAATGCTTTCCTAACCGCATCGGAATCGGGCCCTTAGTTGTTGGTAGCTTTGCTCTTTTTGGATTGATAGTAGTAATTTATGTAGGGTTGGTTGGGTTCTGCCTGTTGAGGCTTAGAAACCATTATGCCATCCTTCCACAGCGTTATTAGTTTTTGCCCCATTGCGCTGTGTTTGTCGGCCACGTCGGAGTTGTCCGGAGGGCCTCGCTGACGGGTACGAGTCGTTTGGAGCGCGAGGCTATATGCGCAACGTACTTGCTCGCTCGTACAGCGGTACGAGTCATACAGAAATCGCGCTTACGACTCGGACTTGCTCCTGACGGATGCCGTTAGGAGCCCGTCCGAGCAAGATCGTAATCGGGCCCTAAGTATTGATTTTTTAAGGTGTCTCCATATCCATTGATAAAAGTGGTAATAGCACTTTGTATTTCTGTGTGAGGGTAGTTTTTCAGGATGGCTTGTATCATTGACTGTTCAAAGTCTGTGATAATCTTTTTGGGGATAGTAATTATTAGTTTCTTGCTTTACTTTTGTTAAGAGTTCTACATAGGTAGTGGTTTGTTTGTTTGGTAACAGGGCATATATAAAGAGGATGTTCGTATTGTGATACAGTTCATGGATTGTGTATAATTGGTAAAATAGTTTGGGACATATTTTAAATGTTCCGTCCATCATCCATGTCTCACAATTCTGTATTTTAAGTAAGTTTGTGGGAGTTGCATATATTATAATTCTTTTCTCGTTAGATTTATTGTCATAAAGTAGAAATTGCTCTTCATTATGAGTTACAGTGTGTTCAGGTGGTATTTGAATTTCACTGACAGTTTTGGGGGAAGGTGGGGTGGTAGCAGTTGATTTTTTTGTTCTAGCTATTAGCCTTTTTAATGTTGAGACAGAGGCTAATTGGCCAGTTACATGTTCTAGAACTCTGGGGAGTACGACTTTTAGTATTTCAGTAGTAGGTTTTTGAGAGCTAGTGCTAGCTTCTTTCAGAGTGTCTAAAGCGTCTCTCACTTCTATCTCAGCTATCTTAGGGGTGGTTATATTCCTTAACATTTAATACAGTAGTTTCTTTTGTTGTAGCCCTCCCATAACATGCATTTGAATAATATTTGCTGCATTTCCAATTAATTTTGTTGCCTGTCTGTATTTCTTGGGTGTAGACATATCCCATATAGCATAATAAAAATGTTCCTTCCTGGGAAGTAATGAATTTTGCACCTTCAGTCATTCTGATGTTTCAAATGCTATGAGAAATGTATATAAAAAATATTAAATGTATTGTAATTGTTTTTATTGTAATACAGATTTTTATAAACAAAATTATACTTACATGCTTGAATATGTTGAACTTTTTTTGACGCTGGGGTGTTTCTGTTAGTGCTTGGCTTTAGTGTTTCTTTTTATTTCCTGCAGAAAAAAAATGATAATTTTAATAAATGTCTTTAACAGCATTTTCTGTATTTTGGGGTTTGTGTGGTTAGTATGCTTTTTGGGTTGGGATTTTTAGTTTTTTAGTTGCTTTAAAAGTTTAATTTAGATTTATACTTACTTTTTTGGCAAGGTGGTTTTTTGATGATTGTAGTTAGTTGAGTGTCTTTTGGAGTTTCTGTAGAAGAGATATAATGTAAAAAATATATACATTAATCATTTAATTATTGTGAAAAGTGCTTTACGATTATTTTATACAGTTGTAACACTAAGGTGTCGATTCCGATCTCGGCCGGAAGCGCACCTAACAGTATTCGTCCGGAAAAAAAACCAGCCGATTGCGTGTTTCCCGACTGATTCGAACACTCGTCCGGACGAACAAGTACGATGCGTATAACAACCCAGATTCCGAGCGAGCCGTACTTACCCAATCCAGCTCCTGTTCCCCGCCCGAGCCGGATCCGTAAACGCCGAATCGAGTCGTACGGAAGCAAATACACAGCACCTTCCGGCCGGACGAGTACGATGCGCACTCCGTACGCGCCGAACCCGTCGCTACGTCCGGGACGTTTGAGCATCCGGGCGAGCCGTACATAAGCTCCGTTTCGCACCACAAGACGATCCACGGCTACGAGACGAACAAGCCTGCTACGAGTACGACTCGAAGACACGAGAAACCCGAACGAGACGATCCAAGCATGAATCCCATTGCGCAGGTCCTACCTATACTCTACATCTATTACCGGGACCGGCACGGACGCATACGGCGCAGACGGTAAGTCAAACACCAACAACACAAACAAACGACACGCACCCGAAATATGTCACACACACATAGGGATGCACAAATGACGTACACTAGCAACAGCAGAACCATAGGGGTGGGATGGCCATCACCAATGCCATACACACCCATAGGGGGATGGATGCCTACCACCAACACCACCCTACCACCACCCCTACTCAGGGGGGGCTGGATGCCTACCACTACCCCCACCCCTACTCAGGGGGGCCTGGATGCCTGTCACTATTACCATCCCCAATCATAGGGGCTGGATGCCCATCACTACTACCATCCCCACTCATAGGGGCTGGATGCCCATCACTACTACCATCCCCACTCATAGGGGCTGGATGCCTGTCACTACTACCATCCCCACCCTTAGGGGATGGATGTCTACCACTACCACCACCCCTACTCAGGGGGCTGGATGCCTGCCACTACCACCACCCCACTCAGGGGGCTGGATGCCTGTCACTACTACCATCCCCACCCTTAGGGGGCTGGATGCCCACCACTACCACCACCCCTACTCAGGGGGTCTGGATGCCTGCCACTACCACCACCCCTACTCATGGGGGCCTGGATGCCTGTCACTACTACCATCCCCACCCTTAGGGGGATGGATGCCTACCACTACCACCACCCCTACTCAGGGGGCCTGGATGCCTACCACTACCACCACCCCTACTCAGGGGGCTGGATGCCTGCCACTACCACCACCCCACTCAGGGGGCTGGATGCCTGTCACTACTACCATCCCCACCCTTAGGGGCTGGATGCCTACCACTACCACCACCCCTACTCAGGGGGCTGGATGCCTGCCACTACCACCACCCCACTCAGGGGTGGCTGGATGCCTGTCACTCCTACCATCCCCACCCTTAGGGGCTGGATGCCTCACCACTACCACCACCCCTACTCAGGGGCTGGATGCCTGCCACTACCACCACCCCACTCAGGGGTGGCTGGATGCCTGTCACTCCTACCATCCCCACCCTTAGGGGCTGGATGCCTACCACTACCACCACCCCTACTCAGGGGGGCTGGATGCCTGCCACTACCACCACCCCTACTCATGGGGGCCTGGATGCCTGTCACTACTACCATCCCCACCCTTAGGGGATGGATGCCTACCACTACCACCACCCCTACTCAGGGGGGCTGGATGCCTGCCACTACTACCACCCCTACTCAGGGGGGGCTGGATGCCTCCCACTACTACCATCCCCACCCTTAGGGGGATGGATGCCTACCACTACCACCACCCCTACTCAGGGGGGCTGGATGCCTGCCACTACCACCACCCCACTCAGGGGTGGCTGGATGCCTGTCACTCCTACCATCCCCACCCTTAGGGGGCTGGATGCCTACCACTACCACCACCCCTACTCAGGGGGGGCTGGATGCCTGCCACTACCACCACCCCTACTCATGGGGGCCTGGATGCCTGTCACTACTACCATCCCCACCCTTAGGGGATGGATGCCTACCACTACCACCACCCCTACTCAGGGGGCTGGATGCCTGCCACTACTACCACCCCTACTCAGGGGGCTGGATGCCTCCCACTACTACCATCCCCACCCTTAGGGGATGGATGCCTACCACTACCACCACCCCTACTCAGGGGGCTGGATGCCTGCCACTACCACCACCCCACTCAGGGGGCTGGATGCCTGCCACTACTACCATCCCCACCCTTAGGGGGCTGGATGCCTACCACTACCACCACCCCTACTCAGGGGGGGCTGGATGCCTGCCACTACCACCACCCCTACTCAGGGGGGCCTGGAGGCCTGTCACTACTACCATCCCCACCCTTAGGGGGATGGATGCCTGCCACTACCTCCACCCCTACTCATAGGACGGGTAATGCATGACACAACCAGCATACTCCCACATAAGGAATGTCTGAAAATTACATCCCCCCCAACACCATGACAAGCATGTGTAGTCTGTGTCAAATGCCTACAACACTGAACATGACTTTGAACATACAATGTGACCCCCTAGCACATGTGTCACACATAAATGTGTGTGGCCTCCACAATGCAAGCCGACCATGGCCACTGTGGCAATGGGGTTGAACACCCCATCCCCACAGCGACCAAAAGGTAAGTGTGGGGTCCATAGCTGATGCACATTTTGAACAGTGTGGCAATGGGGCCCAAAGCCCCATCACCACAGTGACCAAAAGGGAAGTGTGGGGTCCATAGCTGATGCACCTTTTGAACAGTGTGGCAATGGGGCCCAAAGCCCCATCACCACAGTGACCAAAAGGGAAGTGTGGGGTCCATAGCTGATGCACCTTTTGAACAGTGTGGCAATGGGGCCCAAAGCCTCATCACCACAGTGACCAAAAGGGAAGTGTGGGGTCCATAGCTGATGCACCTTTTAAACAGTGTGGCAATGGGGCCCAAAGCACCATCACCACAGTGACCAAAAGGTAGGTGTGGGGTCCATAGCTGATGCACCTTTTGAACAGTGTGGCAATGGGGCCCAAAGCACCATCACCACATTGACCAAAAGGAAGGTGTGGGGTCCATAGCTGATGCACATTTTGAACAGTGTGGCAATGGGGCCCAAAGCCCCATCACCACAGTGACCAAAAGGTAGGTGTGGGGTCCATAGCTGATGCACATTTTGAACAGTGTGGTAATGGGGCCCAAAGCCCCATCACCACAGTGACCAAAAGGTAGGTGTTGGGTCCATAGCTGATGCACATTTTGAACAGTGTGGCAATGGGGCCCAAAGCCCCATCACCACAGTGACCAAAAGGGAAGTGTAGTCAGGGTAAAAGCTGCCAAAGCCAAACTGCATGGATGATTCCTGGTCACACAAGAACAAACACATCAGTGGCATAGTAGTGCTTGTGTCCCATAGCAACATATATTGGGTGAGGCAAACAGTGCAGTGCAAATAAAACATACCTTTGGCCATGTGCATACAAACATCACCCATGGGGGCTCACATTGTTAACATTCACAAATAACACAATGACAGAAGTGACCATCATAATGCAGACCCACATATCTGCACCAATGGACACACAAATGTAGATATCCTGTGGAGACTGTAGATGTCAGGTGAACAAATACCATACCATGGCAGCAATGGGACATACAAACCATGATTATTGTGCTGACTGATGACCTAGGAGTCCCAGGGACAGCAGGGGAAAGCCACCAAACAACATACAGCCAATGGCACACTCAAGATATGCCAATGCAGTGGTGCAAATGCACAAACACAAACAGGCAGACTCACACTGCATATCAAACACAACAGGTGATGGGGTGTGTGCCAGTGTCCCCAGGCAACCACACAACACATGAGGAGGCCTGAATTCCAATTACACAGATGTGTATACAGTGCCATACAAAAGTAACTCATGGATCGGATTCCCCTATGTGGGCAAACAGGCAGTGTTAGATGAGAGGGAGCCCAAATTACACATGTCACACAAGCTTGTAGGAACAGCAACTAACACAGCAAGAGACAGACCCACCACAGCACTACCCCCAGGGACCCCACATTGTGGTGACACTAGCCTGCATGATAATCCCACTGTGATGACAAAGGTAGATGTCATTCACACTGTGAACCACAGCCATGTGTCCTGAGCAACAAACTACCATCACACCTACACAAGCACAAATCAATCAGCACGGCCTGCCAGCCATGGCCAATATGGAGGTAGGGGTCTAGCCGTGCAACAACTCACATTTGCACACACTCAACATCACACACCTTGATCTCCACCAATGTGCAGCAGTGAAGCTCACATGGACTGGTGACATTGCACATGCACCCATGACAATCCCAGGGGTGGTGGTGGGAACTAAGGTGCAGAAACCCATCACACATGGCCAGTCAACAAGACTCGTGAATGTCTGACACACTGCACACTACGCGGTACATGGGCATGACGTGAAATCCACCACAATCAATGGGATCCCGGCCATAGTCACACACCAATGAAGAAGACAATGTGACACACAAAGAACACACGTACACAACTTCCAACATTGCAGCTCTGACCCTGAGGAGTGGCAGCAGTCACACACACAACATGTCACAATCACTGAAAGCTACCACAGACTGTAAATTACATGACATGTGTAACCAACAAGTGCCAAGGGGAATCCTGAATGGGTCCCATCTGTTTTGCCCACATCCCCAGCCCTGACAACAAAGACAACCTGGGATGACAACCTGATGAACCTTAGTTTGCCATGCACCCACATCCCGGAGTAACCAGGTCCCAGATGCTGGATGAACACAGAACAACTCAGCAAGCATCAGAAACAGGAACATCCGTAGGGACACAGCCTGTGTAGGAAAAGGGAAGGGTACACGCACAGACATGCTTACACAAAACAAAACACGGGCCCAGGCAATGTCACAGGATTACACACTACCATGAGGGCACTCCACTGCTGTGGAAGGTCCGCTGTGCCAAACCTTGTCTGTGCACGACTCAAACATGTCGGCAGAACACTCGGTCAGTGAGTCAACAACTACAACACACTGAAGGCTCTGCTCACATCAGCCTGGGTACGGGAGTGTCACGTCAGTCATCTGCATACACCCAAAACACGTGTCAAGCAAGGTGCACTGTATACACTGATGAGTCCTTCAACATTGGTGTGCTAAACTGCATGTCCAGTGGAGATGGGCACACAGTCAGGGAAATAGAAACATTGAACAGTGGTAAGCCCACCAGATGTGCACCACTGTAAGACAAAGATGTTAATATACAAATGCAAAATGTACATCCCTGTGTCATATGCTGAACATCACACCCTCAGACTGCAGCAGAGGATGCCATAGATCCAGACTACAACAGGACACATATCCCATGGACCACATGGAGTCCATCACTGCAACACTTCATTTCCCTGATCTGAACACTATTACAACTGCAAATGCCTGATGATACTCATCTACATCATGTACATCAAAAGAAAAACCACAAGTAAACAAAAATAGGCTTTATTCAGCAAATGTCAATAAAAATCAGAAGTCCAAATTAAACTAAGGCCAATGGCCAGTCCAAATACACAGTCCCAACAGGGTGATATGTGACAACTTGTCACCCATTGCTTGCCTGCACTGGTAGGGACAGGGGACATCCCCCTTGGAGGGGCATACAAGGGGCAGGCCAGGCACCGCAGGGACAGGATCAGGGGATGCCAGAGTGAGGCAGTGAAGGGGTGGTGGGTGCAGGAGTATCACCGGCAACTGCAGTGGAGGTGTCTGACTCAGGGGGGGCCGGCACCACTTTAGGGCACAAGTCAGATGGTGTTGGTGCTGCAACCACTGCAGTGGGCTGGTCTGATGGAGTGGACTGGGTCCCCACTGCAGTGCCCGAGTCAGACGGGGTGGTTGTGGACTCCACTGCAGTGCATGCCTCCAAGGGAGTGGAAGAGGGGCAGATGAGGTGGGCAGGACAGAGGGGGGGGACCCGGTCTCCACACCAGTGGCACAAACAGGCTGAGCGTCTGGGTTGGGGTTGGAAGAGCAAGTGGCAGGGGGGGAGGGCCTAAGCAGTTTGGGGATGCGGTATCGGTGTGTGGGTGAACCTGGGGCAGGGTGTGGTGGTGGAACCTGTGGAGTGGTGGCCTGGGGGATGGAGGAGAGAGACTGGGTGGTGGAGCTGCGTGGTGGTGGTGGTGGGGTCTTGCCCTTCCTGGTCCGGGGGACTTCCGAATGGGGTCCTCAGTCTGCCTGCGCCTGGGGGAGGGTGTCCGGGGGCGAGGGGCACTCCCTCTGTGTGGGTGGACTTCCTCTTCCCCGGTATGCCGGATCTGCAGGATCGGAGTGGAAGAGGCCGAGGTCACACAGGAAGACCTGCTGTATAGGTGGGGTTGCAGGTGAGGCAAGGGAAGGGGTCTTGGAGGGAGAGGATTTGGAGGACTGCGGAGTGACTGTGGATGCCTGTGTGTGTGTCTGTTCCCCATCCCCTGTGTGTGTGGTATCTGTCCCCTGAGGATGCTTGTGTGCACGTCTTGCCTTTCTTTTGGGTGTGTCTGTGCTGCTCGTGTCTGTGTGCTTGGGTGATTGTGCAGGTTTGCATGTGCTTTGGACAGGTAGGGTGCCAGGAAGTGTGGACGGGGCAGAGGTAGGAGGTGGGAGGGACTGTTGGAGGAGGGACACTGCTGCCGTCAGGGAGGAGTCCATGGACTTATTGCTCCTCTGTAGGGCAGACATACCCGTCGAGATGCCCTCCATGAACGACACCAGCTGTGTCAACAGAGTGGTGTGTGCATGGAGGACACTCAGCATTGCTGTCTGCCCTACATGGAGCTGCCGAAGTAGGTACACAGACTCCTCACTCAGGGCAGCAGGGGACACAGGGGCAGGGGGTGCGGTGCCTGGCACGAAGGAGACACGCTCCCGAACACGGGAGCCTCCACGGACCTCTGGAATTGGAGCCAATGGGAGGGCGGTGCTGGTGGTGGTGGTGGCGGGGCCAGACAGACTAGCGGGGGTGTGGTGGCTGCTGACACCCGCCTCCACAAGGGAGTCATCCTCCGAGCTGCTGTGGTCCTCAGCTGAGGTGGATGGTGCTGAGGACTCCTCGGTGTGGCTCCCCTCGCCCTCCGTGCCACTGGGTCCCTCTGACCACTTGTCGGATGCTGACCCAGTCTGGCTCCGCTGATCCTCCTGGTCCGTGGAGCTGTTCCCTCCTGTGGCCGTGGATGTATCTGCAAACAATTAGGGAAACAGACAAACATCAGTCACCTGCACTGACCGCACACACCACAGTAAGTACAGCACTTACAGAGCCAGCCCTGGCATCCTTAGTTGAACATTGCCAAAACTCCTCACACAGATTTGGAGAAGCCAATTGTCAGTCTGATGGTTAACCATGGGACTCACACCCCTCCTGCCCTTGCACCCATCTGTCTGGTGCCTGTCTGATGGTAAGACCCCAGTGTGGACACATGCACCACCTACACAGTTGTTGGACATTGCAGGGAACACGGTGAAGTATGTGAACATGCACACATCACATCTCTTGCCACTGAGTCAGTGCAGGTGTCCGGAGAAAGGGATGGCCAGAGTCTAAATAGAAATGCATGTGATGCATACCAGCACCAGACACCATGATGCACCCATGTCCGGATAGTCCATGCCACAATGGGGTGCATGTTGCACATGTCACTCCCCTGCAGGATCACTCTTAGGAAGTTTAATGCCATGACACAGGCATGCGTGCAAAGTCATACATCACTGTCTCCAGTCACATGGCCATGGCAGCCAGCCAACAACAGTCTGCACTGTGTCACAATCCTAGGACATGGGGAATGCAAGTTATGTAACTGACAAGTGCACATGTCCATCCCCCACACACCACATCATCTGAACTAGTATTTGTCCACGTCATGCCAATTGGACATATGGGGGACATGAAACACAACTCCCAGAACCTGAGCACGTCACAGTGTGATGTGAATGAATAACAGCTGCCTGAAAGTCACAGTCGCATACACCTGTGTGCACAGTCAAGTGATCAAACATCTATAAGTCACAGAAGTATCGTCTCTCATGGTCACATCTCAGATGGCATGCTGAACCCTAACCGACAAACATACCAGTAGTCCTGACAACGAAGCCACAGCACAATGACACAGAGGCAGACACCTGAGGGAACATGACACTGATCACAACATGTCAGATGATCCACGGTAGTGGGAGTATAGAGTCTATTGTATGCCCTGGAGTAGGCATGACTGTCCAGCTCCACCTGTAAGAGGGATGAGTCCTGGACAGTAGGCAGGTGTCTAAGCATGTGTGACACACTTGATATACATACTCCTGAGGCCCAAACATTGTTCCCACCCGCAGCATGGGGGTGCCAAATACCCCAGGGACATGTGGTGAATCAGATCAGCAAGTGGACCACATATCAAAGTTACACCCAGATTACATGTCAGGACTTGGGCAATGTGTGAGCAATTGACCCACCCATGAATCCCACAACATAGTCACCGGAACAAATGCTGTCCCCCACCTTGAGCAAAGCAAAATGCAATGACACAGTCCCCAAGTGACACAATTTCCTGACTGTAATGGCCACACATATGCGTATCAGATGAGGAGTGGGCATGTCACAATAGAGGGACATGGGTCATGGACCACAAGACTGATGTACTGTGGAAGTTTAACCAGGCCAGAGGAGGGCACATAGCATGTCAGACAAAGTGCACAGTGCTGTCATGGACTCACCCCCTCCTTGCTGCTGTCTGGCCTTCAACTGCCCATCCAAGTCAGGGAAGACCACCGCCAGGATCCTGAGCATGTGGGGGGTCAGGGTCCGGTGTCCGCCCCTCCTGCGAGGAGGCGACAGCTTCAGCTGGACCCTTGCGATCCTCCGGGTCCAGCCTCGAAGGTCCTGCCACCTCTTCTGGCAGTTGCGGATCCGGCGCTTGTAGTCCCCCACGGATATTACTGCCCGGGCGATGGTCAGCCAGATTTCCTGCTTCTGGTGGGCATCAACCTGTGAGGATGACAAAGTGAAAATGCCATTACTACACATGCAACATATCCGTGCATCACACAGTTGGATATACATGTCTCAATCACTGGCGCACATGATGTACACAGGCAGTGCAACGATGGCTATGAACAGTTTGCCAGCAGTTACTACATGGTATCATTGCATGGGAAGTAAACCTTGTTGGAATGCACTGTTACTGCACTGTACCTGTTCAGTGCATGTAACTACACACTTTGGGGGTCAGAACTACTCAGTGAGCATGCTAGCCAGTGGTGTGCACACTGTAAGTCCTGCTAGTCAGACAACATGCAAAATTAGTAAGGCAGTGGACAGCACACTCACCTGCTCCCCTGGTGTCCCATACAGCTTGCTGTACTGTGGAAGGAGGCTGTCCAGCAGGGCCTGGTTCTCCTCAAGGCTGAAGGCTGGGGTTCTCTCCACAGTACGTGCCATTGCAGTAGCCAGAGGATGCAGAGACAGCAGCAGTGTTGGTGGCAGATGTCGTCCTGGAGCATGTAGTGCAGGCAAGTGAGCTCTCAGGGGAACAGCCAGCATTATATGTGTGCTGCAGAGGCAGATACTGTCCCATGTGTCCAAAGTGATAGGTCCAAGTCGTTTGCATCTTCTGAATCTGACCAATCCATGGAATAGCAGCACTAATACACGCCCACAGCATCCTTCAAAAATCCAAGTTCATGACACCCATGATTTTGCAACATTGTTGTGGCTGGCCAACTGAATTCACTGCATCAGACTCGTTGAAGCTTCGAATACGCGTCCGTTGCCATGCCAGGCCCCAGCCAACGCGTGCGCACCGTTCGGTCCATTGCTGTACAACGTGTATTTCGGGATACATCGCGTACCCGCTCCCAACAGATGCAATGGGCCGGCCGGGAACACCGATCGGTCCATTGCTGTACAACGCGTACCCGCTCACAACGGATGCAATGGGCCGGCCGGGCACACCGATCGGTCCATTGCTGTACAACGCGTACCCGCTCACAACAGATGCAATGGGCCGGCCGGGCACACCGATCGGTCCATTGCTGTACAACGCGTACCCGCTCACAACAGATGCAATGGGCCGGCCGGGCACACCGATCGGTCCATTGCTGTACAACGCGTACCCGCTCCCAACAGATGCAATGGGCCGGCCGGGCACACCGATCGGTCCATTGCTGTACAACACGTACCCGCTCACAACAGATGCAATGGGCCAGCCGGGCACACTGATCGGTCCATTGCTGTACAACGCGTACCCGCTCACAACAGATGCAATGGGCCGGCCGGGCACACCGATCGGTCCATTGCTGTACAACGCGCACCCGCTCCCAACAGATGCAATGGGCCGGCCGGGCACACCGATTGGTCCATTGCTGTACAACACGTACCCGCTCACAACAGATGCAATGGGCCAGCCGGGCACACTGATCGGTCCATTGCTGTACAACGCGTACCCGCTCACAACAGATGCAATGGGCCGGCCGGGCACACCGATCGGTCCATTGCTGTACAACGCGTCCCTGTACAGGTCAGTCGCATATGTCACCATGCTTGTCACTGCTGAACGTATGCCAGCCACATATACCTGCCAGAGGCCCAGGGGCACACCTACAACACCACACCCAGTCCACACTGTTTCCTAAGGCATGTAAGGCTGCATTACCTTTTCTGTGTATGGGGGTTAACATGTGGTTTCTGTGGTGGCACTTGTGGACAGCCACACCCAGGCTGTGCATGTGTTCATGGGGACAGGGTCCTTTGTGTGTTGTGCACATGACCACTGTGATGTGCAACAGTTCATTTCGGAGCATGTGGCATGGTCACATTTCCAGGTTGTGTATGTGTATGACATTTCACATACCCCCAGGGTCCCATGGGGGAAGGCATGTACGTCACAGGGTGACCCATTGCCACAATAGTGATGTCCCTCCACAGTCTGTGTGCATGTTGTGTTTCCGATGTCTCAGATTCCATGTGCACGATGGGAGACAGTCTCCACATCAACGTTGTTTGTGCATGGACTTTGATGTTGTGCATCACTGGCGTCCATGTCTGTCCTGCGGAGGCGACAGGGGCCACTATCTGTGGGAGTCATGTTTGTTTTTCTGACGTGTACATGATATGCCATGTCATGCCAGTGTCCATGTGGCAAGACAGGGTCACTGGGAATCTACCTGTCAATGAGCTGTGATGCCTGTGGCGCATCTGTCCAGACATGTCACTGTGGTGTGTGTGTGGAACGTGTCAGCAGTAAATGGGTACTGTGACACAGCCTAATGGTTTCCCATAGCACAACCTGGAACCTGTTGTCCACACATGTTATACTGAGAAGTTAGATGATGGCCATGTAGGTGCGAGTTATGTCCGAACAGAACGGCACACACATCAAGTACTTGTGTCTCGTAATGATGTATCATGTGAAATTGAGTATGGTGAATGGCACATATGTGGGGTGACTGACAATCTTTCTTTCTTCAATCTATGCACTGCAGGGCTCCAGCTGTCCATAGACCATTCCCTGACCTGGCAACGATGGTGGAACGTGACTGCATCTGACGGTACCGCTTCACCAGGCAGCTGATTGAGGATTTGGCAGTGCGCTTGGCACCACATTTGCAACCTGGCCAGCTGTACCCTACGGCGCTGACCCCCAAGGTGAAGGTAACGGCAGCCCTACACTTCTTTGCCACCGGTACCTTTCAATACACTGTGGCGACTGCCGGTGGGATGTCACAGACTATGTTCAGCCGTGTGCTACGCAATGTTTTGGAGGCAATGTTGAGATGCCTGAACCAGTACATCTATTTCCCTACACGTCAACAACTCACTGACGTCAAGAGTGACTTCTATGCCCTGGGGAGGATGCCACATGTCATTGGCTCCATTGATGGGACACATGTGGCTTTGATACCACCACAGGCACATGAGCAGGCATACCGGAACTGGAAACATTACCATTCGATCAATGCTCTGGTGGTATGTCTTGCAGATATGAGCATCACACATGTGTGTGCCCGTTTCCCTGGTTCAGCACACGATGCCTACGTGATGAGGAGTAGTCACATCCCGAGGATGATGGCACAGATGCAGAACCAGCGTGCCTGGCTTGTCGGTGTGTACTGACTTTGTACCATTGTGTGTGTTCTGCTCTGTAGTATTCCGCCCACTTTTCCAACTCAGCTAATGTGCACTTGTCTGTCCGTAGGTGACTCCGGATACCCCAACATGCCGTGGTTGCTGACACCCCTCAGGAACCCTGTGACACCAGCCCAGATGCGCTACAATGAGGCACATGGTCGGACCAGGAGAGTGATCGAGCGGACATTTGGTCTCCTGAAGAGCCGCTTCCACTGCCTGGACAAGACAGGAGGGGCCCTCCCATATGCCCCAGCAAAGGTGTGCAAGATTGTCATCGTCTGCTGCATGCTACACAACCTGGCAGTGTGGAAGGAGTTGCCTCTCATCCTGGATGACGATGACCAACGCCCGCCACCTGTGGAGGATCCTGGCCTGGACCACGATGCCAGTGATGATGATGATGATGATGATGATGATGATGGTGATGTCCGCACACAGCTCATCACCAACTTCTTCAGCTGAATGTGAGTATCCAGGGAGATGTAATGTGAATGATGTGAGTTTGCATGATATGTGTGGGTGGTGCTCTGGTGCTGTTTGAGTGTGGCCATGTGCTACTTGACTGGATGCGTGCAGCAATGTGTCCTTACAGGTAGTCTGTACTCCCCAACAGTTTTGACATGCTAACTTGGTTTTGTGTAGTTGTCTTGTGACATGTATTGGGCATGAGTATTGCAGTTCTGTCCTGTTCTTCAGTGGTTTTAACTGTGTGTCATGTCTGTCCTTCACAGGGTGTTTACTGAGTACTTTGGTCAACTTGGATCCCCCGACACCATGATTCAGCTTTCAGGGTGGCAGCAGTAGTTTCCCTACAGGTGATGTGCCACACACCCCTGGACTTCATATCTTCTGCACTTGTTGACTGTGTGGCCACTGCCACGTGGGTAAACCTTGCATTTGTAGTGGAAACAACATGTTGCAAATGTGTAATAAACCTGTGCTTCACTTTGGGATGTGCGTTGTCTGTGGTCACACATCTGACTGACATTTGCTTACTGCACCTGTGGGCTAGTTGACACAGACTCTGAATAGGTGTGGTGTCTGTGCATTCCACAGTATTTCCTGGCAACATCACTGTAGGCGATGAGTCCGATGGCCCTGGTGTCTCTGTGTTGTGTAGCCCTAGTGGTCTGTCTCCCTCATATGTGTCACGTCACCATGACTCACATGACGGTGTTGTACTTGCTGTAGCAGTTAGCATACACAGTGTAATTTAGCAGATCATCATCACCATAACAGTATCCACATTTGAATAACAACAGAGGCAAGTATGGTGTACTAGTGATTTTATTTACAGAAATGTGTGTGTGTATAGTGCACAGGATGGTGGGTGCTGTACATTGGGATTGTGATCCAAAGTTCCCAGATGAGTTGCAAGTCTTGGTAGCAGAAATGTCCTGAGTGAAGTCCACAGTCATATGATACATTCGTCCAACTTGAACTCCCCATGTCATGTGGGAGAGTTGTGTTGCATTCGACAGGGTGAAAAGTTTGCACACAAAGGAGAATTTCCGGAACAGGTGTTGGCTTCCTGGGGGATGTACGTGGCCATCAGCCTCTCAGTTTTCCTTCCTCGGACGACCCCTCTTCTTTGGGGGGGGACCCTCACGTGCAGGCTGCTGCAGTGCAGGGGACTCTCCGCCAGAGTCCTCCTCCCTCCCTGTGGCAGTGTCAGTTGTTGCAGCACCAGATGTTGTGGGCACACAGGGAGGTGTGGCCATGTTGGTGCTAATCTGGCGGAGGCATGTCAATATGTCCCTATGCACCGCTGTGAGTTCTTACAATGTGTCCCACTTGGACTCCATGCGAGACATGTGTGTCTCCACACGGGACATGTGGGAGTCCAAGCGGGCATGATGGGCAGCCTGCTGCTGTTGTATGTCCTTGAGGATCCCCACTACCTGTCTGACCTCTCCGGTGCTATTCTGGTACGCATCAGCGATGCGTGCCAGTTGTGGGTCATCATGCAGTCCAGACCCCTCTGCAAGCAGCGACCTATGTCTACCACCCCTCCCACCACCCCTGGCGACACGTGCAGGACCTGCGGTGGCACGCACAGGTGACCCGAGGCCCCCTTGGGGGTTGTTAGTGGTGTTGTTGTCCGTTGCTCCACGGTGGGCCTGGGGCCCTGTGCTGTTGTCATCGGTGGTCCTTGGTCTGTCCGTGTCGGCGGGGGTGGTCTGTGTGTTGGCAGTTGTTGGAGGGGTGGGTGCAGGGGGTGCAGATGTTGGTCCTGCTGGTGCTGCATGATGACTCACACCGGAGTTGCCAGGTAGGTCTTCGCCATCCGAGGAGGGCAGAGGCTGTTCCACACCAGTGAGCTCAGTGTCCCCCGGAGCCTGGGAAAGGGACTCCTCCTCGCCTGCTGCTGTGTCCCCATCATCATCACCTGTATTTGGAAGAGACACACATTGTATGTTATGTTTCTACAGGCATCAATGGTTCACACACCTGACAGTTGTGACTGTACCTATGGATGCGGGCATGTACATTGCATTGTCCTAAGTTGTCACAGTAAGAGGTTGATATTGGTGTAGCACATTGTCCTGCATACCTGGGGAATTTCAATGTGAATGTTGAGGTGTGTGCATGGCCAGCATTGGTTGTATTTGGTGGACATCCGGCCATCCTTCTCCACCTAGCCCAGTTATCCCACCATGAAGCATGCCACCCTTGCAGTGGGTTCAGGTTGACTCTCAGGATGTCATTCAGTGGTGCTCTGCTGTTTGTTGGTGCATAGTTCCCAGCAGGGCCTTGTGCTCCCCACAGCAGTACCCAGTGTCAGCCATCTTGTCAGTCCTTATCCTCTCCCTGTGATGTGACCATGGTTCAGAGTGGTGTTGATGGGCCAATTGTGAGGGTGAGCAATATCTGTGTCTACAACTCCCATCATGCTATTGCCTACACCCCCTTCCCAGCATGCCCGTACTTCCTTCCTTTTGACTCTGCTTCCCTGTGGGGTAGTGTGCCTGTGCTGACAGGAAGGCTGACAGTGTTGTCCTTGCGTTTGTTTGGCTACAAGTCCCAAGAGTGTCCCTGTGCTTCACACAGCATTACCCAGGGTGGTGGTTCTTTGTGGGATCTTCATTTGGTGTGTGAGGCATTGCATTCTCCCAGGTGGGTTATGTGGAGTTTGTGTTGAGGGGGTGTGTGAGGAGAGCTGCTTGTAACTATGGTCAGTGCTGTCAGTTCTCCTTCCCACCCAGCCAGATATCCCACCATGCAACGTGCTTGCATTGCAGGGAGTGCAAGTTGGATTTCAGGATGTCAGGCAGTGGTGTTCTGCTGTTTGTTGGTGTACAGTTCCCAGCAGGGCCTTGTGCTCCCCACAGCAGTACCCAGTGTCAGCCATCTTGTCAGTCCTTATCCACTCCCTGTGATGTGAGCATGGTTCAGAGTGGTGTTGATGGGCCAATTGTGAGGGTGAGCAATATCTGTGACTACAACTCCCATCATGCTATTGCCTACACCCCCTTCCCAGCATGCCCGTACTTCCTTCCTTTTGACTCTGCTTCCCTGTGGGGTAGTGTGCCTGTGCTGACAGGAAGGCTGACAGTGTTGTCCTTGCGTTTGTTTGGCTACAAGTCACAAGAGTGTCCCTGTGCTTCACACAGCATTACCCAGGGTGGTGGTTCTTTGTGGGATCTTCATTTGGTGTGTGAGGCATTGCATTCTCCCAGGTGGGTTAAGTGGAGTTTGTGTTGAGGGGGTGTGTGAGGAGAACTGCTTGTAACTATGGTCAGTGCTGTCAGACCTCCTTCCCACCCAGCCAGATATCCCACAATGCAACGTGCTTGCATTGCAGGGAGTGCAAGTTGGCTTTCAGGATGTCAGGCAGTGGTGTTCTGCTGTTTGTTGGTGCACAGTTCCCAGCAGGGCCTTGTGCTCCCCACAGCAGTACCCAGTGTCAGCCATCTTGTCAGTCCTTATCCACTCCCTGTGATGTGAGCATGGTTCAGAATGGTGTTGATGGGCCAATTGTGAGGGTGAGCAATATCTGTGACTACAACTCCCATCATGCTATTGCCTACACCCCCTTCCCAGCATGCCCATACTTCCTTCCTTTTGAGTGGACTTCACTGTGTGTGAGTGTGACAGCAATGGCAAGATGGCTGACAGTGTGGTCCTGTTGTTTGTTGGTGCACAGTTCCCAGCAGGGCCTTGTGCTCCCCACAGCAGTACCCAGTGTCAGCCATATTGTCAGTCCTTTTCCACTCCCTGTGTTGTGAGCATGGTTCAGAGTGGTGTTGATGGTCCAAATGTGAGGCTGCCCATTATCTGTTACTACGAGTCCCATCATGCTCTTGGCTACACTGACTTCACCAGCATACACAGGATTCCTTCCTTTCTGTGAGCTTCCCTGTGAGGTGGTGTTCTAGTGGTGGCTAAATATCTTACAGTGTTTGTTGGTTAGATTTGTGCCACTGCCTAGCTCTATTTGGTATTGGGTTTGTACATGTCATGACACAGTTACATATCACTATGACATGGCATGTATTGTGTTTATCTGACTAACATACACATCTTGGGATGATTATCTTTTGGTTGCTGTTGATTTGCTAGGGGTGCATGGTTTGACTATCCCCTTGACAGTGATGTGTGTGTATTGTCACACAATATTGTGTATATTAGTTGTGTACTCACCAGGCTCTGGGATGTTTGTTAGTCCATATACGCTCACTGGTGGTAGGATGGCCCGCACCTTCTCCTCCCAGGGCCTGAGGTATACTGGTTTGGCAGGAGGGCCACTGCCGGTGTGCTGGCTCAGGAGGTAATCCTTCTTCAGTAGGTCCCTGACCCTCCTGCGCACATCATACCACCTGTTCTGGATGTCTTCCTTTGTGCGCAAACATGGTGATTGTGCGTTGACCCTGTCGACGATCCTCGCCCTCATCTTGGTTTTCTGTGCCATGGGGGTCTGTTGGACCAATGTGCCAAACAACTGTGGCTCTACCCTCAGGATCTCGTCTACCATGACTTCCAATTCACTATCTAGGAACTTTGGATTCTTCTTTAGGGGCATGGTGATGGGTGGTGGTGGTGATTGATGTGTGTGTGTGTGCAAGTGAGGGTGTGTGAGTGTAGGTTTTGCTGGGTGTGTGTGAGGGTGCTATTTGTTGAGGTGCTAATGGTGTGTGGCTTTTGTGTTGGATGAGCTGTGTGTGTGTCTGTGTTTGCTGTCTGATGGTGTTCTGTGCTGGCAGGTCAGTAGATTTTGCAAAGGATCATGGTAGGGATTTGTGGCCTTTATGTAGGTGGAGTTGGGGGTGTGTCCTTGTTCCATTTTTTTCCACCCCTGTATTTATTGGCTTTGTTATTGCTTGTTTGGCCCTCTTTTTTTGTATTTTTTCATTTGTAATTATTGTGCATGTAGGAGACGTTCTTCTGACCGAGTAGGACGTTGCAGTTGTCTCGTGCGCGCCTCTCCGAGTCGTTCCCGCTGTGTTTCAGCTCAGTTTCATATGCGGCGTACGCGTCGGTCGCGGAGTATTGTGTTTGTTCGGCTGGCTTTTGTATGCGTGTCGGTCGTACGGCTTGGGCTCCGTGCGAATCGGTCTGATTTTGCACCCATTGCATCGTACTGCGCGGTTTGGAGTTCGCGGGTACGTTTCGTTCGGGTTGATTCCTGGTGCGTGTCGGTCAGTTCGATTCGCGTGGTTTCCCGGCCGGATAGTTTGTTTCCGTCCGGGTCGGTCGTTCGCCTGGAGTTCCGTACGAGTCGGTCGTGATTCACATGCATTTCATCATACTTCCCAGGTCGGGCAACGCCAGTACGTGTCGGTCGGACTATATTCCCGTACTGAGTCGGTCGGGTGGTTTTCCGGCCCGAATCGGATTCGGCCCCTAAATAGATATTTTAGTTACTTTGTGAAGTTGAAATCAGAGCATTCAATGAGGACGTCCAATGTTGCAGAAGCAATCCGGCAGAGATTCCCCTTATTCTTCGTTTTGTTGTTGGAGCATAAAATATTGTTAAATTTTCTTTAGTTTATATAGTGTTTGTTTAATTGTGCTTTCAATCTTATTGGGTTATATAAGTTGTAGGTGTTTTTTCTTGGTTGTTACTAATGTTTTCAATTAATTTGGCAGTTGTTTCCTTACATGGGAAATGCTAATTAATGTTCAGTTAAACTTTTTTTATTCTTACTTTATTTAAAAGTATAAGAGTATATTATTTGTAAATTATATTGCATTGAATGTATAATAAAAATTTATATTTTTATATATTGTGTTTGTAACGAGTAATTCATTTCATTATGTTAAAGGTATTTTTTTGAATGATAATTTATTTAACATTATTTTTATTTTTTAATATGTTATGTGTGTTTGTGATATTGTTTATTTTGTTATGTATATTGTGTTATTAAAAATATTTTTAAACTGTCGATATTTTGTTTTTGGCGATAATTGTGTGGTCTATATTTTTGTTATCGATATTTGTGTCATTTTGTATGTTTATTTAATGTTTTCGATATTAGTTATGACGATATTTTTTTCATCGATATCAGTGGTATCGATGTTAATGTTTGATGATATTTTTGTGTCGATATTTGTGTATTTTTTTAAATAAGTATAGTATATCGATATTTTTGTTATCAATATTTGTGTGTCGATAATTTTGAAGGTAGATAGTATGAGTGTCGATGTTATGTCAGTGATCCGTGATTCAGCAGACTCCTGAAGAGAGAGATTTTCAGACTGGCCATTGATGGGACCTCAGATTTGGTGAGAGCTAGGCAGAATATTGTGAAGGAATGATGCGTAGCGATTGGTTGGACTCCTGCTATGCCAGACCTATTTTGAACTGCACAGCACTCTAAAATATCCATCACATGGCACAGAGTGTTGTATAAATCTGTCAAATTAAGAAAAGTGGAATTAGTCACAATCAAACTTTTTCTATGGAGATCATGCATGTTCTAGATTTTGATTGTCTATGTGTTAGACTCTGAGGGGCTTATTTATGAGAGCTCTTAATCAATTTTACACCACGTAAAGTGGTACATGCGTAACGCAGGGCTGTCATAAAGATTTATGAAGCTAAACAAAGCCACCATGCAAGGCTTTGAGTGGCCTTATAACTCATGAGTAAGGTGACGCAGTGCAAATCGCTGCGTCATCTTACTCTATGACCAGGAGGTGTTCCATGGGCATTGCGGTAGGTTTTGCCATGCAACATCCATAGAAGTTGACGCTGCCCCAAATTTACAAAAACATGTTAACCTGGGGAAGCACCAAATCTGTATGCCTCCTGAGGTGGGGCGTAACAAGGACAAATCCCCTCATTTCTCCTTGTTTTTTCCTCTTTCCATGTGTGCTGCATTCTGCAGCACACATAGAAAGAGGAAAACACCTCTTAAAATTGTTTTTGTGCAGGAAGGTGCCTCTTCCTGCACAAAAACAATCCTGCCTGTAACAGCGGCACCCTTGCACCATAGTGCAAGGGTGTCTACATTGGCACTAGGCTGCCAAAGCTACACGAGCGCAGGCAGAAAGGGCAGGAATGTACTGTATTGCCCTTTCAATTTGGCGTAAAGCGCGCGCAGCAAGGCACCAAAATGCCTTAAATGATGCCCCATATTTTTTGCAAAGTATGTTTTTGCAGTCTACGCTGCATGTTAACCAATGCATTTTTGAGTATGTAAAGTAGTACTCCACTTGTACTATGATATCCACTCAAATGATATTAACTAGTCTACAGCCAGAGAGCTCCACATATGGTGCCTTCTCTGTTATATGCAGAGTTCTCTGCCATGACTGCACAGACCTCTACAAACAGGTGTTCAGCTGTCTGGTGTAAATGTGGGAAAGCAAGAAGGAGAGGTACGAAAATGGGGATCGTCTACTAAAAATAGAAGTAAATGAAAAATTAAGAGTGACATGGGGGACAGTGCAAGTATTAGAACATCCCCACAAAAGGTAAGCCGCTTGCTATTCACCAAGATGACACCCACATATACTCCTGTAGTACTATGGACCAAACATGCTGAAATTTACTCCAGCCAAACCTTGGAGTAAGTCACGCACAGAGACACTCGTTGGATCTACAGTAGAAGTAAGAAATAATACTAACACCACAGCAGAAAAACAGGAACATAAAGGTAAAAATATTTTATGTTGCAAAAAAATGATATATCATGTTAAAAAAAACTTTTTGTAATTAAACGCAGAAACAAAAACAGTAAACATAGCTACACCTATTTGAGAATGCATATTGCAGCAAGGCTTCAATAACAATAACACTTCTGCTTCTTGGGGGTGAAAAATCAGGACTCCACACATCCATCAATAGGTGAATTTCACTACAACATCAACCAGTTATACAAAGATTGACCACATAAGAACGCAAGTCACAAACAAAAAACATTTTTTGCCATGTTACTGAATATCTTCGTTGAGGTACCATTGCTTGAGAAGGAGACAGGATTGATAGGTACAGGATCAACATCTTTAGGATGTCTAGAGAAGCAATAATTCCTAAATAGTGTTTGTTACCAGTTGTGATCCTTGACATGGTTGCAGACTGGGAGCAGGTGATCACTTCACCTATAGCTCACCCCCAGGCCATCCCTGCTCATGCCAAAATACTTCCAGCACTCCGTTTCCTCACCACTAGATCTTTTCAGGGGGGCAGTGGAAACACAGGACAGCCAATTACAACACTTGCAACAGATACTAACATGCATCATCAGCCGAGTGCACCAATTTATCAACATACCAAGTCACTGGCAGAAAGGCAATGGGTGGCAAGGGAATTCTATTCTATCGTACACTTCCCTTGGATATATGTGATGTCAGTTGTACCCATGTGACATTTCAGCTACTGTGCCACAACACAATTCCTGCAACAGACACCACTGGTACTCCATGAATGAGCAATATGTCTCTGATATCAGGAACTGCTGGAAAAGTAGTGTGGAAAGAGAATTGGAAGGACATCACCACCTGCTGCAATGGAGTGGAAATTCACACTAGAAGAAGCTTTGGTGATGGGAAAGGTTGAAGGAAAAGGATGTGCAGGAGTTATCTTTACAGCACCATGTGATAGCCTATGCTCTCTTCACTGCACAGGACGGTCCTCAAACAGCTTGACCGGGAGGGACTGCATGCTCAGCTGGAGGACCACAAGCAGCAGCAAGCTGGACAATATATAAAATGTAAAACTCTATATGTGGAATCTTTTGGAGCGTTATGTCTCATGTTATTTTAGTTTGATTATGTGCATGTTGCCAATATGATATGTTGATGTCTAAAATATGTAGTTGAATGAGTGTTAATTTAAATATTTGTAACATATAATTAAAAAAATGATAATTTCTTGCATTTTAAATTGCCACAAAGGATTTTTTGAAACTATAATCTATTTTGTAGTAAAAAATATTGCTCAACATTGTCAGACAGCTTATTGATTTTAAATGCATATAACACATTTTATGTCAGGCACTCAAAATGTTACTATGTTATAAGCACAAAATAGTAATTGTCATGTAACATACAAACAATGTAGAAATATTCGCCATCACATGCCCACATAACACCCATTAATACTGAACCAATCAATCATTAACTCTTCATCATTAAAGCATTAGTAAGTTTCTTTTGCAGTAATAAGGGCATGTCAGGGTTACATTGTCTTAGTATCTCATATCTGTTCAACTTGACCCTCTATGCAGGGTCACCCCCAAACGTTTAGCCTTCACTGACTCCTATTGTAGCCTAATTCGTTTTTGTTGGCCTTAGGACTCTGTGCGCTTTAACACAGCTAACCAGTGCTCAAGTGCTTGTGCTCTCATCTAAACATGGTAGAATTAGCATATTTAATTTACTTAAAAGTACCTAATAAAGTGGTACTAGATATACCCAGGGCCTGTAAATTAAATGGTACTAGTGGGTCTGCTTCACTGATTGTGCCACCCAATTAAGTAGCTTCTGTAAACATGTCTCAGGCATGACACTGCAGCCTGTGTATGCAGTTTTTAAACTGCCACTTCGACCTGGCAAAATAAACCTTTTGCCAGGCTAACACCTTCCTTTTTCATACATATAAGAGTCACCCCTATGGAAGGCCCTGGACAGCCCATAGGGCAGTGTGCAGTGAATTTAAAAAGTGGGACATGTAATTTTAAGTTTTACATGCCCTGATAGTGAAAGATTCTTACATTAGTTTGCACTATTGCAGGGCCTACCTCTCCCATAGGACAACATTGGAGTTACCCTATTACATTTAATAAGCTGTAATTTCCAAATGGGGGCAGGTGCCCAGGTTTTTTTGGTGTCTTTGGAATTTTAATGAAAAATCCTAACTTATTGTGGGGTCAGATTTTAAATTACAATTTTGAAAATGCCACTTTTAGAAAGTTAGCATTTTCCTGCCTTATAAACCAAATGTGGTGAGTGGCGCACACCATTACCTTATCTTATTTATAGCCTAAATTTGTGTTTCCTACAATTGTTGCATGCTATGCAGGGTCAGGGAACTACCTGTTTCCCTGATGTGTGATCAACAAGAAGTGAATTTTGACCTGAATCATTATTATTTTCCTGCCTTAGCCATTTGGTGCCTGCAGCCTTTCTCTGCGTCACATAGCTGGATGTAGTTGACAGTTGGGCTCTGTGTATTCCTCCTAGACAGCCACATACAATAGAGAGCTTAGATGTGACTGGATGGGCCGACACTGGCAGGGTGGGAGGGCAGAGTTGCGTACAGCCCTACTTACACTTGAATAAGGTGTATCCTGCCTCCACACAAAGGGCTGCATTCCCTCTGTAGTTAGTCCGGAGCCAGGGCAGGGAAGGCAGGATGCCTGTGGACTTCAAACAGCAACCTCTAGAAGTTTCTCCCCACTTAAAAGGTACAACTGGGTATAAATAGTGTAACTCAGAGAACAACTCTTCAGTACATTTCTGGACCTGTGGCTACTCTACCAGGGGGAAGGAGGACTGTGCTGCTGAAAGGACTGCTGCTCTGAAGGACTGCTGCTCTGCTGTGTTGAGCAGCTGCCTGCTGCTCTCCTTCCTGGGTGAGAAGGACTGAATCTGCATCTGTTGAACCCAGAACTTCAAAGTGAATCCAAGGGCTAGATGGCTGGCCTCCTGACTAGAGCCTCGGGGACAAAAGGCTTAAACAACCTTGAACTCAGCACCTGGAATCTGCCATCTGTGAGTCCATCATGTCAAGTGATGCCTCCCCAATCCTGGACCCTTGGAAGTTAGCCTAAGGTGCTATTCTAGCCTCTGTGGATCCGAATAAACCAATGCATCTCCTCTGCTGCATGGTGCAAACCCGAGCAGAACCTACACATCGCTGCTGCTGTGTGGATCGGTTCCGCCGTGAAGACCCACATCTCATTGCAGCCCATCACCTCATTGGAACTGTTGTTGCCTGATGCATCCTTGTTCCAGGTCCTTGCAACCCTCATCGATGGCAGCCTTGACGATTACACAGGACCTCGCACAGCAGCATTGCCGCATCTCGGAACCGATGCAATGCTTCAACTGCGTGCTGCATCTTCAACACAGACCCTTGCAACGCTCCACAAAGCAGGATTTAAGGCATTTTGTTCAGTGGGCCTAACTGGGTCCCTGTTGCTGGCCCATGCTCCATCACAGTCGGCCTGAACTTGTGACTTTGCCCGAGGCCTGCGCAACTGGATATGCACAGTTGGCGTTTTGTGCTTTTTGACGTTATTTTCACTGAAATCTTTAAACCTGCATAACTCCA
The DNA here is from genome assembly GCA_963921515.1 of Calotriton arnoldi. NCBI lineage: Eukaryota > Metazoa > Chordata > Amphibia > Caudata > Salamandridae > Calotriton > Calotriton arnoldi. The sequence continues at coordinate 624,306 of CAWUFW010002484.1, forward strand.
GTTCTACTGATTGGCTATACGTTGTTTTGGTCTTGTTTTATTTATTATACATTAGCCAATTTTTCTAAACTGATATGGGGACCTTCTATTGTGTGTTTTCACTGTGTTACTATTTCAAGTGTTGCACAAATACTTTACACATTGCTCTGAGCCAAACCTGACTGCTCTGTGCCAAGCAACCTTAGGGTTGAGCACAGGTTCATTTAGGGTTTGCTTGTGACTGCACTGTGAGATGAATTGTGGTTGCTGCTTGAGAAGGGCTTCACCCTTCTCAACCAGTAAACCCATTTACTGCCATATGCTAAGGTAGCATTTCTGTTTTTGTGTCATACAAAAATAATAATGTTTAATTGGGAATTAATATATGTTTCATTTGCTATGTTGGATAGCCAGAGTCAAACCAAATTGTCACTCTTCATTATATTACGTATTCTAAGATTAGGATGTTTTGCTATTAACATGGAGTAGTGGAGAAATCGACTTATCAATGTTTTCTTTTCTTGCCTTTCCTTTTCAGCTGCTATTCAAGGACAAAGCAAGGAACAGCAGGACCAAGTAGGAAGATTAAGGTAGACCTCAATCACAAAGTGGGCACAAAAAAAGGATACCACCACCACCAAGGAGGAGGGAGAGTCCACCAGCAAGGAGGGTATATCCTCCCTGAGAGCCACTGCAGAGGCTGATGTGATCACCAAAGGTATTACAATTCTGGAAACTATGTGAAGAGGAGGACCTATGGGGCTTTTTCTAGCCAACAACAAGTTCCATCTGCCGTGTCCCAGATGCAGGCCTCTCCATCATCAGGACATGAAGCTTCCCTCACCAATCAAGACGCCCACACAACAACATGCCATCCACCTGCGTCTCCTGTTACCCTTCATCCTTCTGCAAGTGACTATCCAGAAGTACAGAGGCTGTGGAAGAGATTATTGTGCCCTCATGCAATGTCCCAGCCCCAGCTTCTGAGTATGTGACCATGGCTGCTTTAGGGTGAGGTTTGTGTTCAAGATAAGTCCTTTTGACTTAGCATTCAGTGAAAGTTGGTGGTTCAAAACTGTCAAGGCTCATGTCATTGAGCCAAGTTTGTACTTTTCCCTGTTTGTTATTCTTGGTAAATAATAGGAATTCTGTTTGGCTAGGTTGAGCTTCAGGTAGCCACTGGAAATTCAGGTCTGAATTTTGTGCAAGCAGTGTTTGAAGTGTTGAATGTCTGAGGCAGGGGCGACTATCAAGTAGAGATTTCTGAATATTGATGCTCTTATGTATGAGTAGCAGACCAAGGTGTTCCATGTTGAGATTGAAGATGATAGGAGACAATTTGGAGCCCTGGTGGACACCACATGTGAAATGAAATCTTTTGGGACCTTCTGACCTTTAGTGCCCATGTTAAAAAACTGGTGTTGGTTGGAAAGGTATGAGTAAAGAAAGGGCATTGCCAGTAAATACCATTTGAGACTCAAGGGTGAGTGTGAGGGTGGGACAGCCGGATAGGTCAAATTCAACTGAGAGGTCCGGAAAAATCAGGAGGAAGGGGCCATCTTCGTCTGTGGTCAAAAAGGCATCAACTACAATGTGTAAGGTAGCAGTTATTGTGATGCAGCTTGATATGAAGCCATACTGTTAGCCATGCAGGAGATATATAGCCTTGATTAAGCCTGGGCGTAGTTCGCGTAGTCGCGCTACGCGAAGCTACGTGAAGACGTCGGAGCGCTACACGAGCTACGCGTAGCTTCGCGAGCGTGCGTAGCTGCTTGTCGCGCCCGTTCGCGATGCGTTTTTCTTGCTCGGGAACGCGTTGTGCGTGTTCGGGACGCTGTTTGCGTGCTCGGGGGCGCGAACTTACCCATGCGGTCGCCTATGGGCGCGGCCATTTTGTTTTTCACTTGTCCCGCCCGTTCGCGATCCCTTATTTCCTGTTCCGGGTCGCGTATAGCGTGCTCGCGATGCGCATTCCATGTTCGGGAACGCGTTGTACGTGTTCGCGACCTTTTTTGCGTGCTCGGGGAGAAATATCGCGCGAACTTACCCACGCGGTCGCGATGGGCGCGGCCATCTTGTTTTACCACTCTATGCTATGGTTCTGGGCCTGCGGTTCTATCCTCCCTCAATCTTTGCAATCCTTAGTTTTTTACACTGTTTTTCAATTTTTCTTTATTTCTTATCTATCTCTCTCTCTGCTTAAGTCTATATTTTGCATTTTTTTCTACTTTTTACTGTGTTTTTTTACTTTTCGACTGTTTTATATAACTTTCTTCTTTAAGCTCCTACTTCTTCCCCTAACTTTATTTTTCCCTTCTAACTTTTCTTTTTCACCTCCTCCCACCCCAGAACCATGGCGAAGGGTAGCAGCAGCGGCTCAAAGGGCAAGGCGCGTGCGCCCAAGAGCCGCCTGCCTTGCGGCAGACTGCGCCCTGCAGGGGTGCAAGCCCGCCAGCTGTTTACTGAGGCGGAGGTGGCCGCCCTTGTTTTTTTTATTCAGCGCCACCTCCCCTTGACCTTGGCAGCAGGCGGCAGGCCAGGCTCCGGGTACCCGACCCAGGAGCGTCACCGCCGGTGGGCGAAGGTGCGTCGGGCAGTGTTTCGCTGCTCCGCGGTCCGGCGCACCCATAACCAGCTGGCCCACCGGTGGTCAGACATCCTTGACCGGGAGCAGGACCTGTTGGACCTGCTAGGTGTCGAGGTCGTGGGGCTTGGTGAGTAGCCAATATATATAGTAGTATAAGTATTGTGATTTGTGTATACATTTTTTACAAATAACAAGAATACTGCTGCTTACATTGCAGGTAAATTACGTTTCAAAATCTTCTGTGATTGTAGGACACAGGTGCTGGGCGGTACTCTTACTTTTTTGCAACTTTGCGCTCGCTTGTCATTATTATGTAAGAGTTTACTTTAGAGAACTTCAGTTAGGTAATGCTATTGCTAGAGAGACTGTAGTCCTTCCTTTGTCCTCCTGTCAAATAGTGGTGGATGGATTTGATACTAGGTTTAGTTACTATTAGTTGATAATTTTTGAGCGGTCTGCGTGACGCATCCTCTGTCACTGAGTGCTGCTTACCCCAGTCCTTAGAACCTTTTGTAGTTTGTTTAGTGAGTGGTACTGGTAAGCTTAGCTTAGCAGTGTCAGTCAGCTGCAGAACATCAGACGCAACCAACCAACAATTTGGTGTATGCATTATGCACTTTATGCATGTGTCCTCCTTCTCATCTATGCATTTTTGATGGCAAAAAAAATGGAAATGCAGGCTTAATGAACAATTGGCCCGCCTGGAATAGGTGGGCTAGGTCAGGTGGTACTTAGGCTTAGTTAGTGTTCTGGATTTTATTTGAATCAATCAGAATGGAACACTGAATTAGTGTTCCCAAATAAGTAGACTGTCCGTGAATCCCGCAAGCCAGTAGTCGATCGGATTAGATAGGTCAATTTTATTGCAATTTTTGTTTCCTAAAACGTTTTTTGAGCGTTTTTTTAGATAATTTATTTGTTTCACAGCAATCATTAATGTTTGTGTCTTTCTTTTTCTTTATTATATCTTACATGATCACTGATCTGCAGCACCCAGGGGCAAGAAGACGGGGTCCGAGTCGGCGGGACAACCACCAGAGGACCGCTCCTCTACCGAGGGCCCTGCTGCTGGTCCCAGTAAGTCCTCCAGTGGTTAATATTAACAATTATATTGCCCTAACTTTTACTGCACCTTATTTTTTCAGAACTATTAATTCTGGCTCCACTCCCTAATTCTATTTTTTACAAAAGATTCTTTGATCTTGACTTGACTATCTGTTTCTAAATTCTGGTTATCCCTGCCTCTAAGTTCTAACTGCCTCTGCTATGAATGTCTGTACTCTGTACTACTAATATTAGTCTGTCGCTAAGCTTGCCCAGTTTGCATTGCCACTCTTTATTGTACGGTTTTGAATAAAACTCAGATTGACCAATACTAATAGCTCTAGCCACTGAGTCCAGTCCTTTCGGTTGTCCTCTTCTAGGCTTCTTAATCTTGAGGCTTTGACAATTACCACAAACAAAATGCCCAACCAGATATTTGACTATTTTTGATAGGATATAGTACATACTACTTGGATTCTGCACAGCCCCATGCAGAACTATGCACAATGAAATAGGATGTTGGTGATGCGAGTTTGGAACTTGGACGTTCCTCACACCTCAGTCAGAAGTGAACCCACAATCCCCTGAACGACTAGCTATAGTGTCTCATTAGGTCCCCGAACCCCCACCCGAAGATACCCAATGATTATGATTACACAACCCAGAACATAACACCCTTTCGCTCACTCACTCGTGTAAGTCCACCACCACCACCACACCAAATACCACAGAGTCTATGTGTAAGTTCAAAAGGTTTATTTTCAACTAACAAGCTCTGTATGTATGTTGTTCTATAAAATTCAGTGTACTCCAGCCAGCTCCAACAGCAAAATGCATAAGATTAAAACAATAAACAGTGTTGCAACAAGTGCATGATCATTGATGATATAAGACAAAAGATCTGTGCGAATTCTGGGCGACTCCTCACCGTAGAACGTAGAATTACTGGTTACATGCATCATTCATAAGCTCTGCAAATCTCTGGTTCGTAGAAGGGAATCCTCTGCCTGAGAAAAATGGTGCGTGTTATATAGTATAATGCAAGCATTTCTCAGTCCTGCCAAAAAAGTGTAACATGTTACCTATGGCTAAGCAATACGGACTAACCGAACTCCATAACAAAGTGGCTTGTTTTTCGACCTCTTGTACGCAACGCTCAGACAGTAGCTGTATGTGCTCATGTGGGCTCAAAAAGGCGTCTTACTGTTACTGCACAACAAGCTGCGAGGTAACATGCGCAAAAGACATGAAGCGAAAAATGGTTGCATGGCTCAGGCTAACTTTGCAAAGAGTAGAGTATAGTATAATAATGACCCTAGGGACCATAACACTACTAGTGTCTACTGACTGTACTCTAGTACCCGATTTGGACTATTGAATGTGATTTATAATAATATGTATGTATTAACTTTTTTTTCAATCTTGCTAGTGAAAAAGAATAAATAGGGGGAGGTGTACAGGCATCTAAAAATGTGTCATGTTTTTATCTAGGCGTACTAGCGACCACCAGTGGCGGCGGGGCCACCGGCGATTCTAGCATTCCGGAGGGGGCAGGAGAAGATGCGGCACCTGCAGGAGCTACAGGGGGGAGCCAGCAGCAGTGGCGGGCGGTGGTAAGTTATATTCATGACTTATTGACATTGCACTAGCTGGAAGGGTGTGTGGACTTCACTCACTGTACTGTTGTTGAGACTTATTAGGTATGAAGTTGTAGTGAACATTATACAACGGTTAAAGAAGACACCCTTTACTTAGCATGAGCAATGCAGTAGCAATAGCATTACCAGCGTGACTTGATTAACCAATGGCCTCTTATATCTGACTCCAACTCAGCTGTGAAAGTTTTATGGAGGAGACTAAAAGTCAGATCAGATGACCTTGATGGATGTGTTGAACAAAAAGGGAAAGAAGGGTGGAAGGAGGAAGGGCGGGCGAGATTTAATATGATGACTGGCAGAGAAGGATACGTTGGAAGCATGGATAGGTGGCTGATAGGAATCAGATGCATGTGTTGTTGAAGGATGGGTGGAAGGTGAAAGAAGAATGGATGCCTGCCTGGGTGGGCGACACAGTATGGGTGGATACTGTGGATAGCAAGAATCATCAGCGGTGTTTGGGTGAAACTCAAAGCCAAGGCAAGCAACGGAGTGAGTGGACGCATGCGTTGTTGTTGGTGAAACAAAGTAAGGTTTGTGGAGAGATTAAGAAGAATGATTGACATTTACTTAGAATGGATGGATGCCTGTATGTATTCATCATAGACAGCATAGGTGGAGACTGTCACGGGATGCACAGTTTTAGGGAATGTAAAAGAAACCGCGCCAGAGTAGCAAAGCCGATGTGGGGAGGGGCAGGGTGGGGGTAGTAGTAAACAATGTATTACGCGGGCAAATACAGGTAACTTTACTGTAAACATACAAATAAATAAAGCGAATTTCATTGTGCGCACTGCACCGCCAAATGCGATGCAGTGTGCGCAACAAAATTAGTTTCATTTATTTATATGTTTACTTACCTGTAATTGGCCGTAATCCATAGTTTACTACCCCCATCCTGCCCCTACCCACGTCACCGCCCGGCCGAACTCCCCGAGTCCCACCACCGACCGCTACTGACCTTATGTCGTTGTCCCATATAAAAGCAACGATCATTGGATCAGATATATAATCTGCCTTTTTGTAGTAGCCAAGGCACTGTGAAATTGAGCAATTGCCCTCCATGTAACAGAGAGAGTATGGCCAGTGCCACCCGTAATAGAAAAATACGAGCTTCCCCACCTGCAAACAGTAGTAAATCAAACTAACGTGAGTCTGCGTCATGACTCGTATGTTTGTCTTGGGTGCAAGCATAGATGACCGAGCTGGCAATGCCGGCTACAACCAGGTTATGTCATTTCGCTAAACTAGAGATAAGAAGAACACTGGTGTACTGTGTACTGGTTGGAGTCCATAGTGCTAGTATAATGCCTGAAACTCCCACAAATGTTAGAGGCCGAGGAAGTGGGAGGATAGATAGATTATTACCACAAATGTTATGTACTGTGCTTCTTGCTAGTGCTACTGTGCCATTATGTGTTGAATTAATTTTGTGTTACTGTTTAGCTAAGAGTACTGGTTACAACAATATTTTTTTTCTTTCTTGATATAGATAGTACTCCTTCCCAAGACAAACCATCGCGGAAGGAGTTGGCAGCCAGGGCCCGGCGCCGGAAACTGGAGGCCATATGCCAGGAGTACCGGCGGCTGGTGGCTCAGGCGGAGGAGGAGGAGGAGGCAGCAGCAGCTGCAGCCTCGTCCGATGCCCCGGGCCCCAGCCAGGCCCCAACTCCAGCGGTACGGCGCCGCGGTCTGGTAGCCGCCCGCCGCCGCAATTCGCTAGCAGCCAGCACTGCTGTCCCCCATCCTGGATGCCACTGCAGGGCATTTCGCAGGAAGATTCTCCTCCGGATGTCACGGCTAGAGGAGCAAATGGAGGAGCGGGTAAAAATACTGGTGGACAAACACCTCAAAGCCCGCCGAATATAACATCGAGGACCCTGTTGCTTTGCCCCTTTTTATTCCTTGTTTTGGTGGGTGGGAATTGGGCGTTGGGGTTTCGGGACATTCTTTGGACTTTTTTCGTTTTGGACATTGGTTGGGGTTAGGGAGAGGGGTGGGTCAGGTGTGGGATAGTTTATTTTTGTTAGGGTAATAAATTATATTTATACTTAAACATACAATGTTAATGTTTTGTGGGGGGTTACTGTTTTACGAATTAACGTCACATTGGTTTCCTTGCTGCTGCAGGGCCGCAGCCAGTGTTTGATTTAAATAATCTGCCGATGATGTAACACAAACAGATAGATGCGGTACCCCTCACTGAGTTATTTGTCCTACTAGTACTGTCAGTCTCTCCTCCTAGTCCATTATACCTCCCACCAAACTTATCTTACCTGTGATTGATGATTGATGATTACGTTCGGCACAGCGATGGCTGCATGGTTTCCAGAGAGAATGTAGAAGATGCCATGGTTGTGGTGGTAGTAGTAGAGTAGACACTGGCAGTAGCATTTGCTAAAAAAATAAAAAAGAGACAGTCACTTGCCTGAGAGCGACTGTGGGAGGAGTAGTAGAACGAAGTAAAATACAGTACAGAAGAAGACTGCCAAACAAACAATATTGCAGTTGCAACTGCTAAAGTCAAATTAAACATAATGGTGGCGGGGACAGCCTAGTACAAGAAGTTACAAACTGTAGTTGTGTCGAGTGAGTCACTTAACTTAACACAATCGTAATTCGTAACCTTTACTGCTGTGTGGTAGGAGTTTGATGATTAATCCAATCAATGACGGCAATTAATTATGATGTACTACTATTAGCCGGTGACGGCTTGCACATAGACTGAGCATGGGTGGGCAAGCAGAAGAAGCTCCTCGCCCTGCCTTGCAATTGAATTAGTGTTGCTTTCACCACATCTGCCCCAGCAAGCGTGTGATCAATTGGTGTACATTTTATGTAGTCACATCACACCTCAATATAAATCACAGCCCGGGGGAAGAGGGTTAGGGTTTGATGAATGGATGGGAAGGGGGTTTGGGGAAAGGTTTGAGAATGAAAAACAGTACGCATGGACAACAAAAGCAAAGCGCAATCTTGGCAGACGACCATGATCTTATCCAAAAAATCTATAAAGGGAGAAAAGGGAAATGCATGCATGATGATGAAGATAACTTGATGGTTAATGAGTAGTACTTAATAACTCCTACTAGACAATTAGACAGTACAGGGCAGCAGTATATTCTATGCAATTTGCCTTGCCTGTAATATGCCCTCAGAGACCCAAATTCCATGTTGTACTGGGCTTACTTGTAAAGATAGCAAAGACAATTAAAAAACAGTTGTAGGGATCAATTAGCAAACAAACAACACACAACACACAGTCCTAATGATTGAAGAGAAAAAAGGATTCAAATTAATTAAAAGATGAATGATGAATGATACTAAAGTTACTGTATTATCATGCTCAAATTGTGGAGTTGAATCTCGTCCTTCCTCTTGGTCCTATCTTCCATGGACGCTCCGCACATCAATCTTGGTGGCCTTCCTGATGCCGATTGGTAAGGTAAATGTGAGTTGTGTCTCCCAGTATAGCAAGCACAGGGTAAAGGCCGGCCTGTAACGTCTAGATGGAAAAACAAAAGGGGTATTGAAAAATCAATGAATAAAAAAAAACATCAATTACGGTGGAGTCCAAGAAGAGAAGAGAGAACACTTTCAGAGTGAGGCGGCTTGGATATATCGTGTAGATTCTGTTTACAGCATTAAGCTACAACAACAACAGGACAGAACAGGCCCACCACAGCACCAGCCCGTGACCCAACCTCCATTTACCTTAATTTTTGACATAGCCAGACAAAAGGCATACACAGCAACTTAGCATTTTCCTAATTAAGTGACAAAATCAATGCGCCGCTGTCAGTCATCACTACACTCGACTACACCACTACATGGACATGTAGGTCTGCTGTGTTTACTTTCTTGTTGAATTGTTGTGTTTATGTTTACCTTATGCCACTTCATGAAATGCAGTTATTCCTTGAATCATCTCCGATCCAACTGAATGACTGCGTGCAAAGATAGTATGGTCATCATCATGGTGTGGTACGTGTTGTCCAACTACAACTCAGTCTGTAGTGACTCCGATTAAGTCCATATTCCATATTAAAAAATTGCAACAGATATTGGCCTGCACCTGCAGTAGTAGGAGTACAATTTGGTTATTAAACAACAAGAAGGGAAACATTGACTGTCACTGACTTGAGTCACTTTGTAGATTAACTAGTAGAGTAGAGTTCGACTTCATGCACAACATCAACAACAAACAACAGCAATCGCTCAGAGTCTGCAAGCATCCAATGCATTCCATCATTACCTGTCTTGCTCTTCTCTTTGGCTGTCAGATCATCAGATGCCTAGTTCTGACAGTTGTTTTTTTTTTTTTACGGGGCAGTGGCCTCATCATTACTCCAGTCCACATTCATTTTGAGTGTTAGTCGCTGTTTCGGTTTTCGTCTTATTCATCTGTGGCACTTTGTCACAGTTTAAGTTGCTTCCCATGGTCAGCACTGTGATGATGGGCCGCGGCCTGGGTAGCGCTCATTGCTGGTCATTTGAGTTTGCACAAATGTCAGCAAGTTTCTTCGAAGAGTCTCTTGTCTTTCTCTGCCAAGTACCTTCTGTCCTGACAGTGAGGACCTTTGGATGCCTGCTGAGGCTGTAGCCTTCGGACACTGATGAGTTTCGGCTCGAAAACAAAACGGAGGATAGCTATAGTCACGTTTCACTTCTTATGGAGGCGGGACTGGTAAAGGCAACATTTCTTGTACTAATGTCTGGCTTGATGGAAATGTACTTGTGCGAGACAGGAAGATGAAGCAGGACTCTGAAGAGTGGACAGTTAAATGCACAGACGTGCAACTCCAATAGGGAAATAAAAAGAGAAGACGGTGGTGATGGATTTGTTGTGATTTGATTTGAACCAGAAAGACAGATACACAGACACATAAAGGAAGGAAGAAAGTAACAATTTGAAAGCCTAGTTGTCAGGGAAGAGGAGCTCGTCCTCAAACTCTGGTGGTTCGGACAGAAGTAGGTCCTGTAACGCACTATTTACGTCATCCAAGTCGCTCTCCTCTTCCTGCTGTGATTCACGTATTTTGTAATCCGGTGGTATAAAGTGCTGATTCATTTTGATCATGGTTAACCTCTCCACGCTTTGGGCCGAGAGACTGGTCCTTTTCGAAGTTACAATGGCACCAGCAGCACTGAAAACACGCTCAGAAGAGACACTTGCGACAGGGGAAGCCAGATACTTTATCGCCAGCCTGCTGAGCACTGTCCATTGGCTTCTTTTCCCATACCAATACACCAATGGGTTTCGATCCATGAAGACCTCTGTTGGGTCATCCAGATAGGCCTGGACCGTCCGCTCAATGTTCAGGGGTGCTCCGATGTGCTCGGCCTGTTTTGCCTTTGCATCAGCACTGGACTTACCATACCCCTGCCGTAGAAACCAATCAGTTGCACATTGTGCTGTGGATGATCCTGTTCTTGATGTTATTGTTGGTGTAGGTGACTGCTGGGAGGCAAATGCACTGCCCTCAGGCTCCGAAGTAGAACTTGACTCTGGATGCCCTGTAGTACTGGTTATGGCCTGGGGTGGGGGGCCTGTAATTAACAGCCGTTCGCTTTCGAAAATAGTGGCTTCCTTAGCTATCAAAGTTTTGTAGTTGGCAACATCCACTTCCGAAAAAGGAATTACTGCCTTGCTGTTCAGAAATACTTTGTACCGTGGATCCAAAATTGTGGCACTAATGTAATGTGGTTGTGACAAAATTTTATTTTTAATCCTTGTATTTTCCGATAAGCGAGCGGCTAAGGTCTCCGCCAAATGATATGCGTCTTGTTTGTCATCCACACCTGCGTACGTTTCAGACACCTCCTTCAGCTGTTGCTCTAGCATGTGCAACAATGGGATAGCTTGGCCCATAGTACAGTCCTCCCTGCTGACTTCACGTGTGAAGATCTCAAAAGGAAGTAGCATCTCAGTCAGGCATTTAATGAGGTCCCATTGACCCATCTCAACGGTCATGCCTCTCACAGTAGGTTCCCCTAATCTTTGCATGACATAAGCATTGAGTGGTATGTACAGTTCAAACAGACGATCAAGCATGTAATAAGTTGAGTTCCAACGTGTTGGCACCTCCTGGATGAGCGCTTTGACTGGCATTTTATGCTCACGTTGAATGACCCTCAGCTGCTTCCGGGCTTTAAAAGAATGGCTGAAATGTGTGCATATTCTTCTGCAGGTGACCAGTAAGTTGCTGACTTTGGATTCATTTTTCAAAAAGTCTTGAACAACAATGTTAATGCAGTGTGCCAAACACGGGACCCTGAAATAGCCACCATTGCGCATGGCCAAAACTACATTACTGCCGTTGTCCGTGGCAACAAAACCAATCGTAAGCCCTCTTGGGCGCAGCCACTCAAAGACCTTGGTGTTAAACTCTTCCAAAATGTTTGCAGCAGTATGAGATTTCTCCATGGCAAACATGGCTACAGTTGCATGTTTGCGAGTGGCATGAAAAATCTCTGCAGTATCAACACCAGCAGATATCTGTTCTCTAACCCCCGCAAAACAGATCCAGTGTGCAGTGATGCACATGTAATCTGTGGCTTGGCAACTGGTCCACATGTCTGTAGTCAGGTGGATACTGTGAACAGCACTCTGCTTCAAGGCCTTTCCTAGCAATTCCAGCACGTCGTGATGTAGTGCTGGAACTGCAACTCTGGCAAAATAGTAGCGGCTGGGAACATGCCATTTTGGGCAGATGGTTGACACAAATTCCAGAAAACCCACCCCTTCAACAAAAGAAAAAGGGAGAAGGTCCAGTGCTAACATTTTAGCCAGCTTCGCATTGTACAAACGTGCTATTGGGTGGTTGCGTTCGTACTGCCCCTCACCCCCAAACATGCTGATAATGGTAGGCTGCATGGTTTTCCTTTCTCTTAGGCTCAACAACGCACTTTTTGGTAGTGCGGACCTGGTACTTCTTGGTGTCTCCGGCTGACTCTTACTCTTGTGCCACTGAGATGTTGCTGAAGATGTGTGCGACGTTAAGACTGCACTGCTGGGGTCAGGGACACCTTGTGTACCACTACCAGAGAGAATGTCTCCCTGTCCTTCCTCTTCCACCGTGATCGGATCTTCTTCTTCTACTCCTTTATCCCCACCAACACCAATGGTTGCAGTTTTTTTTCTGCCGCGAAGGTGGTCCTCCCAGCTGATCAAGTGGTGTTTTTTCAGATGGGTCATTTGGCCTCCGGTACCATAGTTTGTACCAAGCTTACCACGACTAACAGAGCTATTACAAATGGAGCATATAGCAATGTTCTCCTCCTTTTCGCTAACCGTAAAGAAGTCCCAAACTGGGGAGCTTAACTTTGGCCTCCTGCTGGAGGTGCCACTTCCAATGCCGGATGAACTGGAGGGTGTGTGTTGAATTTGACTCTGTGCTGCTGTACCACTACCTACTCCTACTGAGGTGGTGGTTGTGCTGGATGTAGGTCGCTGCCGGGCCTTTGCTAATGCAAATATGGAAGCTGTAGGTCGTGTTGGTGTTACCTGTGGAGGTATGCGTGCTACATCCCTCGCAGCGATTTTGGATAGGGTAATAATGTTGGTCTCCATCTCCTCGGGGCCGGGAGTGATGTTCGTGATGACTGGCTCGTCATCATCATCATCTTGCTGTTCTACATCGACCTCCATAAGTGTAAGGCTTTCCGGAACCTTCCTTTTCCCTAGCTTGGTCTTGGAACGTGGCTCCCTCTCAGACTCAGTTTGTGGCTTCCAAGTGGCATCTAGATCATCAGAAGGGGGCTTGGCGAAGAACTTGATGGACTACCCCTCCTTTTCCTTGCTGGGGATTTGGAAGACAATGGATCTTCTGAATGAGTGGCTTCTTCTTCTACCTCTGCATGAGGCTCAATTTCCTGAACTGCCCCTACTTCAGGAGGAACAACAACTACTATTGCGGGCGGTGGTTGCGGCTGTTGTTGTTGACCACTTATCTGCTGTGTTTCCTCCTGCGTTGATTGGGTACTACTTTGAGATAGCGATAAGTTTATCTCAGGCTCAGCATCACTGCTTTCCACCATTAGGCTGGCTACCTCTTCCACACTCATGTGCTTGGGCCTGGGTTGGTGGGTTGGGTCCACTGATGCGGAGGTGCTGCCCCCAGCTTGCCCCCGGACACCGCTGCTGCAGGCGCAATTTTTTTTTCCCAAAAAAGGTATTGGCCGGCACACCAGACTTAAGTGTCACTTCCTTCTTCTGTTCCTTCTTCTTCTCAATAGCAACTTTCTTGGTACTGGAGGACCTGGTACCTGCTTTCTTTGGGCCCATCTTCTTCAGATGTCAGCAGCACTCAGTTGCAGAGATGTCTGGTCAGGTCACACGTCACGTTGTGTTGTGTGTACAGCAGCAGGATGTCTGTCTGGCAGTGCAACGGGCAATGATGAGAGACACACCTCCTCCTCAGTCTTTGTGCACCTAAAAGCAAAAAAGCCAGAACATCAGTCAAACATAGCACAAATCAAACAAATAGAATATAGAACTTAGTGTGTGGTGGCCTCAATTATTAAATTTCAGAAACTCTGTGAACAACAACACACAGTCTAGCCATTTATGAGACGTTGACAACAAGGCCAGGGCTTTCCTGGCTACTGTGTAGTGCTAGTGTACACTCTGGAAGAATAAGAATAGTAAAGAACAAAAACTAAAATGTAGTGGAGCATGTTTGGCCTAAATTTGTGCATCACGTGGGATGTATTATATAGCAGCATCAGGGAGCTGCAGCTGGCAATGGGGATGGATTTGGAAGCAGTAAGACAAGAGGAACAATGGAAAGACACGCAGGCCTATGTGGCAAAAACAGCACACTACTAACTACCACAACAAAATGGCCCCCAGCAACATGGTGACTCACAGGCACAAGGCACGGCAAACAATGAACTCAAGCAGGCCTATATATGGGCAGACAAAGGATGCCTTATAAAACACACACAGCTTTAATGCAAAAACTAAAATCCACATGGCTAAAAACACTTTTGAAAGTTAGACAACCACTACAACAACACAATTATAATTACACAGTACACACGCAAAAAAGGCATTTATTTAACACACCCAAAAAGTGAAATAGTCAGACCCTCCAAAAAAACCACATTTCGCAATTCAATTCAATGCCATCCATGGCCTAAATGATGTCAAAATTCCACAGACTACACAGAAACAGTTTTATGCACCCATGGTGACTACCTCTGGGCCTACTGGCAGACTGGGCCGCAAGCTTGGAGGCCTATGGCAAAAGCACAGTGGCTGGTCCCACAAAATGGCCGCCACCACATGGCCAGGCCACCGAACAACTTCCTTCCTCGTTAAAAAAATTGTAAAACAAAAAAAAGTGACTCCTTGCTCACCAAACTACATCTAAATGACAACCTGAGGAGTTTTTTGTGCAAAATGAACTAAATCAACATTTTCGAGAAGGTTTTATGATGCTCGAGAGATATTCTTCGCCAGATTGTAAATTCTGCGTGTTCGGCATCGCGATCGTCACAAAAAGTCGTTATCGCGCGCGCGAAAACGTATATTGAGCGCGCGAAGAAGATAAAAAGTGTAAGTCCGCGTTGTCGCGCAGTGCGGAGTTGCCCAAAGTCCGCGAGCTGAATGCCCAGGGTTACCTACTGGCTGAAAAGGCCTATTTATTTAACAAACACCCAAAAAATGAAATACCACCCCAAAACCCACATTTTGCAAATCAATCCAATGCCATCCATGGCCTAAATTATGTTACAATTCAACAGACAACACAGAAACAGTTTTTATGCACCCATGAGGATGACTACCTCCGGGCCTACTGGCACACTAGGCCGCAAGCTTGGAGGCCTATGGCAAAAGCACAGTGGCTGTTCCCACAAAATGGCCGCCAACACATGGCCAGGCCACCCAGAACAACAAGAAAAGGAACACAAGACAGACAATGCAGGCCTATGGCAAAAGCACAATGCCTGGCTTTACAAAATGGCCGCCACCCACATGGCCAGGCCACCCAAAATAACAAAAAAGTGAAGACAAAGGACAGGACCAGGCAGTTGGAGACTCTGGGCAACTTCCTTCCTCTTGAAAAAAATTGTAAAACAAAAAAAAAGTGACTCCTTGCTCACCAAACTACATCTAAATGACAACCTGAGGAGTTTTTTGTGCAAAATGAACTAAATCAACATTTTCGAGAAGGTTTTATGATGCTCGAGAGATATTCTTCGCCAGATTGTAAATTCTGCGTGTTCGGCATCGCGATCGTCACAAAAAGTTGTTATCGCGCGCGCGAAAACGTACATTGAGCGCGCGAAGAAGATAAAAAGTGTAAGTCCGCGTTGTCGCGCAGTGCGGAGTTGCCCAAAGTCCGCGAGCTGAACGCCCAGGGTTACCTACTGGCTGAAAAGGCCTATTTATTTAACAAACACCCAAAAAATGAAATACCACCCCAAAACCCACATTTTGCAAATCAATCCAATGCCATCCATGGCCTAAATTATGTTACAATTCAACAGACAACACAGAAACAGTTTTTATGCACCCATGAGGATGACTACCTCTGGGCCTACTGGCAGACTAGGCCGCAAGCTTGGAGGCCTATGGCAAAAGCACAGTGGCTGGTCCCACAAAATGGCCGCCACCACATGGCCAGGCCACCCACAAGTTCACAACAAGCATAAGCCAAGGGGAACAAAGAAAAGACATGCAGGCCTATATGGAAAAAGCAGCACACTACTAAACTACCACCACAAAATGGCCCCAAGCCACGTGGTCACTCACAGTCACAACAGGCCATGGAAAACAATGAACTCAAGCAGGCCTATAATAATATTACCAGACAAAGGAGGCCTGCAGTGCTAAACAACACAGCTTTAATACAAAAATGCAAAAACGAAAATCCACAGGGCTACGAAAGGTTGAAAAGTTACACAACAAGCACACACACACATCCAACAAAGGTATATATATTACACCCAAAAAGTGAAATACACCCCAAAAACCACTTTTACCAATTCAATCCAATGCCATCCATGCATGCCCTACATGATGTTTAAATTCAACAGACACCACAGAAACATGCACCCATGGGTACCTCTGGCTCTAGTCCGGGCCTACTGGCTGAAATTCCAATCAAAGAAAAACAACTAGGCCCCTGCCGAAACTACAGGCCACAACAATACATTTTAAAAACTATGGAAATCCCCCAAAAAATGTAGGTACAAACAAGCCCCAATCAAACAAACAAGTACACCAATTCTCCAACTTACTTGTAAAATCTCAAATCCAAGAGTCCTCAAATCCAATCCAATGATATGATGCAGCAGACAGACACAAAAAGTGATCCTTCCAGCTCCAAATCCAAATGAAAGTGAACAGCACATGGACAAAGCACTGGGAGGAGCCTGCTGGACAGGAACAGGAAGTTTGAGAATCAGGGGCACTTCCTTCCTCTTGGAAAAAAAGAAAAAGGACTCCTTGCTCACCAAACTACATCTAAATGACAACCTGAGGAGTTTTTTGTGCAAAATGAACTAATTCATCATTTTCGAGAAGGTTTTATGATGCTCGAGAGATATTCTTCGCCAGATTGTAGTTTCTTCGTGTTCGGGATCGCGATCTTACCAACACTGCCGCCGGAAGTCAGATCGCGCGTCCGAATGACGTGTTCGCGTTCGCACACTCTCGCGGGATCGTGCGGCCGGATTCCAAATCTCGTGGCGCCCGCGAACGGATAGGAAGTCGCGTCGGCGAACGCAGAATCACGGTAGGTCGTTACCGCGCGCGCGAGAACGTATATTGAGCGCGCGAAGAAGAAAAACAGCTACGCTACGCCGCAAATTGCGTAGTGCACGGTAACTTCGCGTTCTACGCGAATCGCGAAGTTACCGAAACTTTGCAAACTCCGCGAGCGTAGCGTAGTTCACCGCCCAGGGTTAGCCTTGATGTGATCTTGGAACTGGACAAATATTGTTTTTTCAATGATCATGCTGATGAATGGCAGGTGAATGATCTGCTGGTAGTTGGTGAGGTCATCCTTGTCTACTGTAGGGGCTTTTAGGAGTGGGAAGATTCTGACCTGTCTTGAGAGCATCTGGTAAGATGCCTTGAGTCAGGGAGGCATTGACAATGGTGAGTAGGGATGAGAGCATCCCCAGAGAGAACTTTAATGAAGTATGATTGTAAGTCATCATCCTCATTAGGACTGGGTTTGAGGGAGTTGAGAATGTTAGTGGGATCTGCGAGAGATAGGTCTTTGAAAGCTGTCCTTTGCGAGATTCGACAGAAAGGGGTAAATGATGAAGCAGGCTTTGTGTTATCAATGTGCTGTCAGATCTACTTCTTTCAATAAAGAAAAGGTTGGTGAACTGCACTTTTTTGTGGAGTAAGGAATAGATGGGTCTTGCAGGGGGGCTGATGCAGTGCCTTTGATGTTGGCTTTTATGATGGTGTTAATATAGTAGTTTGCTTTGGATGATGTAATAAGCCCTCTGCCTGTCACGCAGAGGCACTCAGTTTCATGAGGTAATCTGGAGTTCTGTTTTTCTTCTATTTTCTTTCCTGCCTGCAGGTTGCAGAGAGCTCCTCCTTGTACGCAGGCAGGAAGAATTACACCAGACAGAACAAAGTTCAACTCACAGCGTGTGAGATTTATTCTTCAAGTAAAGATCCCACGAGTCATAAATCCATGTAAACCAAGAGATGGGCAGCAAATGACAACCCCCAGAACCAACAGACTAGAACCCTACCACCTTCTATGTGTAGATTCTCTCAGACCACTTCAGAGAAGTAATAAGCATTGGTAAAATGCACATATAGTACATTCATAATATATTACACTAATGGATTATTTATTGTCAGCAATTGTTGGTTTAGAGAAGGTAAAAAATATTGAACTGTTACATAACCTTTGCAAGTTGAGCACAACTGTGGCATACTCTTGAAATTTAAGGTCACATAAACTGCCCTTAGAGACGTTACCGTTGTAGAGTTTAGCTCCTTTGTTGCACCCTTCTTGCTCAGCACTTCCCAGTCTCATGATACAAATACACATCGCCTAAAAATAGGTTAGTTCGCAGCATTTCTATAAAAGCTTGGGGTATATACAGAAGTTTTATAACAATTTGTACTATGTCTACTTACCTAAAATGTCTTGGAGAGTTATATAGAGATTGAGCTAAACTTTATATGTAGTATAAATGAACTCCTAGATAAACTACAATCTGGGTTCAGGTCAGGATGAAGCAAGGAAACCAAAACTTTAAAAATAGTTGACCACACTGGAAAAGCAAACTCCTCTCCCCGCAACCTCCTCGACTTATTCACAGAATTTAACACAGTGAATCATTCCTCTCTCCCAATAACTTTCAAGAATAAAATCGGGATGAATGGTGAATTTCTCATCTGGTTCTCATCTAGTTTCAAATACTGCTGCCAATGTATAAAAATATTTCATTCTCTTTCACCCTAACAATACTATAACCAGAGGTTCCCAAGGTTCTATTCTCTCACCCACTCTCCTCAATGTATTTATGGAATCTCTCACCTCTATTCTAAGCTGATGACACATCTTATCTGAGAATTACCTCACCTAAGCATGTCAAATTATTGGTTTAATTTCTAGGATTTTACCAAGCATGAATTACATATCATTATTTTAGGTTGAACTCACTAAAAAGAAAATTACCCCTCTACTTTAGACTTGGTTCATTTACCTCATAGTTCTTCTCTGCAGCCCTCCATTTTAAAGCATGTTAAATCTCCTAGATTAATTATGTGTAATAGCCTTAATTTATGAAGACACATCAATTCAGCAGATTAAGGGCCATATTTAAAGTTAGTCTGGGAAATCTAATCCTTTATTTTGATCTGAATTTCAAATAAGCTATGCAATCTCTCATACGCCAGAGATTGGAATATTAACTCCCAATTTAAAAGATTTCAGAACTGCTTTTAGCTTGTCTTAAAGTAACCATGAATGCAGCTCCCAGACTAGCCACAGGCTAAAGATGGGTTGTCAGCACTATTGACTAGTACTTTGAAACTTAAACACTGATCACTATACACTACAATTAATATTACCAAGATTAATATTTTCCAAAACTATTGTATACATTCTGGAACTTGCTTTACATTATTTCCAAACCTTGGTAAATTGTTTTACATGAGTTTGCAGCATTTAGGTCTAGGCATTCCCAATTTGAAGATTAAATGGGTTGAAGTTACAAGTGTAAATAAAAGAGGTCAAAGAATATTACAATGTGTAATCTGTGCCTGCCCACTCAACAATTGTAGATTTTCCAAAGTAATAACTAGTGACAGAGATTAATTTAAGCATTCAACCAATCATTTCTTTGTTGTATAAGAATAATCGACCCATTACCAGGATATTAGCTGGAGTGAGGTAAAAGACTGACTTGATACATATGAGTGGGTAATAGGGATGGCACATTTATGTAATTCTTACACAAAAATACAAAAGTGCACTGTGGAATATTAATTGGGGTAGATATGAGTCCAACACAAGTAATAAGGCAGCCAACTTGTCAGGGTAAAACACAGTTTCAATAATAATAATAATCCTGGAATCAACTCCTCAATAGCTATGGCATAGAGCAGACAAGCTTAACTTCAGAAAATGTGTAAAGTATTTAGCAGGTGAATATTATCAAAAAGACAAAACACAACAAAATAAAAATCCCACAACAAATTTCTAAAAATAGAGAAATTACACCAAAATGACAAAAAGAGGAACCTGAGATATGAATTTTTAAAAAGATTTAAAGCATAAAGAGCTAAGAAAAAGTACAACACCAATCAGAAATCACTGCTCACAATTGACCAGAACTAGGGGTGATTCCACGCTGGCGCTAGTTGAATAAACCGGGTGGGTCATTCAGTCAAAGATTTTACTTTATGGGATTTGAAATCTTCAAGCATGTCAAGTTTCAGACACTATCGACAAAGTTCTCTTGAAGCTGGTTAGCCATTGGTTTATGTTACACTGAAGCGGCTGGTTTCAGCCGGGAAAGCTATGAGTGGGAGAAACTCAGATTTTGCAGCCATCGAAGTTCTCACGTCAGGCGGATTTTTCTTGCACCTTCACCTGGTAAAGATTTCTACGTTCAGAATTAGGGCCAGATTTAGAGTTTGGAAGATGTGACTGGGCTGCCTGTTTCCTCATCCGCCACCATGAAGAGTTGTTCATCCTATTTAGAGTTTGGTACTTTGGAGTATGAAAGTCTGTCAACTCACTGTCACCTCTATTGCATTTTCCTTACTCGGTCGATAGCGTTATATCCTAAACACGGCGATGGGAGTGAAAGAAAGTCACTACTCTATCTGTCAAATTTAGGGCCAGATGTATTAAATATTAGCTAATAGGTAATTAGTTGCAAACTGGTTATTGACCACTAAAATTGCTGTTTCTTATGTTCAAAAGGCCATTCGGTTGCTATTTTTTGTGAACCGAATAAACAGTGATTCCTTAACTAACCAATTCCAAATAGCAATTAATTATTAGAGAGTTCTTAATTGCAAATTACTATTTATATGTATGAAAGAGATTGACAGACAGAGTGTAGCTGCAGAATTGTCATTATGCACATCCAATTTAACACCAGATAGAACCAGGTGGTAAACAGGTGGACTTATATAAACAGAATGCACCAGAGCCTTTCACAATGTCATTTCTGTATTTGATGGAGAGGAGGATACATATAGTGGACTGCAAAGGAGGAGGGGGAGACTAGAAAGGATTTTTAGGGTAAGGATTACTCTCTTTCAGCAAACAGAGGACAAGTCATTTGACAAATACAGACTTAATAGTCAGGTTGTTTTAGACCTAATTGCGGAACTTACACTATAGCTGGAGAGAAATGCTTTTTGAAGTAACTCCATGCCTACCCATGTGCAAGTACTATGCTCACTTCACCTTTTAGTCTCTGGTAGTTTCCAGGGTGTCATTGCAGCAGCAAGTGATATTTCCTAAAAGTGTCAGCCATTTTCTAGATCTAATGTTAGTAAATATTAATATTATTTTCCCTAACACACAACAGGACTAAAAAGTAACCAAATTAGAATGCATTACATAGTACCTTTCCCACGTCATAGGATGTATTGATGGTACTTGTGTTGCTATATGCCCACCATCTGCTAATGAGTATTAATTTAGAAACAGGAAAAGTACTCATTCATTAAACATATATGTCTGTGATGCATCCTTTATCATCATAGACATAGTAGAATGTTTTCAAGGCAGCACCCACAACTCCTACATGTTAGACACAGTGGGATTTGCAGTTGTCTAGCTAGTTAAAGTAGACTTTGCTGATGAATATTTACTTGCTAAGTCTATCAATACATACTTAGACATAGCAAGCCTGGGTTCATCATGTGAATTTATTTGAATTTTTAATACAAAATAGTTTTTTTTATAGGCGACAGTGCTCATGCTTTATGCCCTTGCATTTTAACACTGTCTCTAAACCAAAGCACCAGAAGTGAGTGAAGATATAATGATAATTACAAATGAACACACCCTAGTTTTGAAGGGCATATTTAGTTGTCACCATAAGAGTAGTGGGACACAGCAATATAGCCCAGAACTTTCATGCAAAATATATTGCTATCTGTGTTATATGGCATAATTTAGCAACAAGAAAAGGACTAACAGGGACACAGACTCGGACTCAAATCCACATTCACCTTACGATGGATCAAGAGCAGCCGAAGGTAGAGCATGACTTGCAGACATTACTACTGATTAGTTTTAAGATAAGTCTTGATGCAACTGTTAACACCCATGTAGTAAAATAGAGTACATTTTAATAAATTAATTGACACCAAAAAGACAAAAATCCAATCAGTAGAACCAGAGTTATGAATTGTTAAAGTTTAAAGCAAAACTAGTGCATAAAAGATCAAAGCGCCAACCGCAGACATTTTTGCGAGACCGGGTCTAAGGCGAAAAATATGGTCGACCGCGATGGAGCGTGAGTTGGATATAAAAAGTAGATTGGGCCTGGTCAGCGCTTACCTTCAGACTTAGAAAAAATTTGAAGAAAAAGTCTCTGAAAATGGAAGACATGTTCAGCAGGGCAAGACTGCAGGCAATGTCTGAGGCATCGTTGTCATGGAGGAGCCAATGGACAAATTCACGGTTTAGATTTCTATGTTCAGATTTAGTCTCTTCTTTAAAGTGGAAAATCTCCAGTGGGATAAAGCTGGAGGTTGTAGCTGATGAGAAATTCAAGAGGCCAGCTATCCCTTTGGTAAAGGAATGCTGAACAGGATTTGCTGCTGTGGAGAAGAAAGTAGTGGGAGCTCCTGCAAATTCAGGCTGACAATGGCAATGCACCTTGGGCAGATAGACGAGCAGGTTGATCCCGGTCTCCTCTCGATTCTCAAAGCAGTTTTCAGCCAAAACATTTATAAGTGCTAAGTTTTGGATTCTGGCTATCCAGGTATTTTTAACACCACCACCAAGTGTCCAGGACTGGAGGGGCACCACTGGGGGGGTTAAGACTCACTCAGGTTGGGTTCAGGTGCATGTTCAATATGGTTGGAGCCTTTTCTGGTGGAGAGGCTCTGGTCAGGAGGCCACAACAGCAGGCAGTCCTCTAAGAGTCCTTCCACAGGTCCAGAAAGTGAACTAAAGAGTGGGTCTGAGGGTCCTATAATTTTATACCTAGTACCTTCTTTGAAGTAGGAGAAGTTTCTAGAGAATTCCCTTTGAAGTGAAGTGCTTGAGATATTCTGCTTCCACTACCCTGGCTGTCTGCATGAACAATGCAGTGGTGACAAGTGTGTGAAGTAATTGCAGAGTCTTTTCAGTTGCAAGTGAGGTTGTATCCAGCTCTTCCCCATCCTGCCAGTGATGGCCCATCCAGCCACACCTATTTCCTCTATTATGTGGCTGTCTGGGAGGAATAAACAAAGTCTAACTGCTATCTACACCCAGTCATGTGACCCAGGAACAGGTTATAAGCATCAAAATGTTAGGGCAGGAAAATGCCAACTTAATAAAAGTCTTTGCCTCTGGGGAAAGAACATTCGCAAGAAAGCAACTAGGCAGTGGAAATATCGACAGATGGCCTATTCCTCTATATAACATAGTTACAATTAGCAGCCCCCAAGAGTGTATACCGGCAAGAGAGGACTTTCTAAATGGTTATTTGTAATCTCCGCCGTGTTATGTTATTTTTGAACAAATGACTGGTCATAAAATGATCTTTTTATTTATGTAGTAATCTAGTTTGTGTAAATAAAGCTATTGTCATTCATTAATGTTTCCTTTCTGTATATACAATATGTTAAACAGTTTTGTGTGTATGTTAAAAAATGCAAAAAGTGGCCCGTTGATGACATGCTTAAAAAGTGTTACAAAAGTTTAAATGAATTAAGAATAACAAATGAAGAAAACACAAGGGCTAGTCAAAATTAAATTATTGGTCTTCTTGAGTTAGCAGAGAAATTAGGCAGCTACAGCTTTCGTTTGGTTTATACGGGAAAGAGGCCTACTCTAGTTGTCGTAAGGGCCCAACCCCTTTTACTACATGAAAAAAACTTAATAAAAGTGGCATTTTCAAAATTATAACTTAAAATCTAACTTTAGCATTGAAGAGGTTTTTAAATTGCAATTTCTTATATATCAAACATGAAATGTTTACCTGTTCCCACTCAAACAGTTATTACTTATTAAATGTAATAAGGCGGCCCAATGTTATCCCATGGAAGAGGTCAACCTCACAGTAGTGAAAACGAATTTAGAAATTTTTCACTACCAGGACATGTAAAACGTAAAAGTAAATGTCCAACCTGTTGATTAAAATGCACCCTGCCCAATGTGCTTCTTAGGGACTACCTCACGGTGAAATATGCTATGCAATTAAAGGGGAGTTTAAGGCTTGCAAGGGGGTTAAATTGGCAAGTCGAATTGGCAGTTTAAAAC
Source organism: Calotriton arnoldi (assembly GCA_963921515.1). Lineage (NCBI taxonomy): Eukaryota > Metazoa > Chordata > Amphibia > Caudata > Salamandridae > Calotriton > Calotriton arnoldi. The sequence goes on from CAWUFW010002484.1 coordinate 648,503, forward strand.
TGCATTCATACTGCTATGGCAGCCCTGGGACCTGTTTTAAGGGGCTACTTAGGTGGGTGGTACAATACGTGTTACAGCCCTACTAGTAGCATTTAATTAACAGCCCCTGGAAATATGATAAACCACTTTATGATGGACTGATAGGTAAATTAAATATGCCAATCAGGTCTAAGCCAATTTTACCAATCTTTAGGGAGTGAGTACAAGCACATTAGTACTGGTTAGCAGTAGTAAAGTGCACAGAGCACAAAAGCCAACAAAAGCAAATTCATCAAAATAGGAGGGTGAAGGCGCAAAGTTTGGGGGAAGACCACCCTAAGGCTGACAGATCTAACAGGAGTATACCCTGATGCCAGTCAAGGGTCCAGGGCCTGTGGAGGTATCTCTTGGGGATCAGGGACTCACTCCTGCAGAGACTAGCATGGCTCAGACAGGCCCAGTTGTAGGGCCAGGCAAGTCCAGTTGCAGCAGGTCAGCTGGGCGGTTGCAGGGTTGTCACTGAAGCTTGTTGTGTCCCTGTAGCTCACACAGGTCAGCCAACTAACCCTTGGATTCACTCCTGTTTAGCATGGGATGCGGGTAAGCAGGCCCAGTAATCCTTTTCAGACAGCAAGGCAGTCCTCGGCAGCAGGGCAGTCCTTCTTCCGTAACCCCCATGGTCAAGGAATGTTTTGAAGGGTGGCTCTGGACGTCCAATATTTATTCCTGATGCTAGCTTTTGTGTGTGTGGGGGGGGGGTTCCCTGTCCTACCCCTACATCTGTTTCTGGCACATTCTCCCTTTTCCCTGTCAAGACTCTAAATTGTCTGGTGTGACAAAAGACATGGCAGGCCTGGTGTCAGATTCCTTTTTGTGTGCAGGAGGCAAAGCCCTTTAAAACGTAAGTGGGGCTGGATACAGCCCCTCCCAGTGGTCCTGCTAGGATGGACCACCGTGTCCACACGTAAGACCCCTTTGTGTTACTATCTTCAACGAACACACAAACCCCAACAGCAGAACCATTCACAGTCATGTGACCCAAGACACTGGCTGAAAGCGTAAATGGTAAGGACAAGAAAATGTAAACTTTCTAAAAGTGTAGCTTTCAGAATTGTAAATTAAAATCCGACTTTACAGTGAAAGAGGATTTTCAATTACAATTCATTTGAGTGTAAACAGCATATCTCTACCTTCTCTAAATATAAAGTTAGCACCTATTAAAAATATAGTAAGGTAACCCAGTGTTAGTCAATGGGAAAGATAGGCTATACAACAGTAAAACACCTTTAGGAGTTTTTAATTGCCAGGACATTTAAAACTTAAGTACATATGTCCTACCTTTTAAATATGATGCACCTTGTCCTACTAGCCTTCAAGGCCTACCTTAGGAGTGACCTATATGTATTAAAGAGGAAGGTTTAGGCCTGGGAAAAGGTTTATTTTGCCTGGTCAAAATGGCAGTTTAATACTGCGCTACAAGCTGTAGTGGCAGGCCTGAGACATGATTTAAAAGGCTACTTTAGAGGGTGGCTGCTGAGCCACTAGTAGCATGTATTTCAAAGGCCCTAGGTACATCTAGTACCATTTACTAGAAATGTATAAGTAAATTAAATGTGCCAATTAGGTGTATTCCAATGTTATCATGTTTCAAGGCGAGAGCACAAGCACTTTAGCACTGGTTAGCAGTGGCAAAGTGCACAGAGCCCTAAAGCTAACAAAATCAAATTCAGCAAACAGGTGGTGTGAATGCAAAAGGTTTGGGGTAATACCACACCAAGGATGTCAGGTCTAAAACACCACAATTGCCATAATGCACCACAAAGTTAAATAGAAAGGTTAGTCACCAGTACATGAACTATAATTCAATAATTAACCGTAACCACTTAAAGGAAATCAAGATCAGTAAATGTGCAGTTTAAATATAAATATTTAAAGTTTGTCACTTATATTTAGTAGCTGAGGGTAGAGTTGATATGCAAATTGAAACCACAGAGGCTTAAAGTTTGACTCAATTAATTGCTCAAGAGGATTCGGTGGGGGCTAAGTAGAGAGTCCTCCACTGGTAATATGTGACTCAGTCTACTTGCCACTTTCTCCATTGTTCTTGATCTCAAGTCGTACAACTTGCTCACAAGTCATTCCATCGTACCACTGCTTTTGAATTCTCTCTATGATATGCTGCCTGAGATCCACAGGATAAATTTTCCCCTGAATGCTTAGCCAGATATTTTTGGGGAGACTCAGACACAATTAAAGAAGATCTGCCAAAAAGAATGTCATTATGAGCCACACATTCGTCTCTGATAATTTTGACTCCTTTTCACTAAACCTTAGCTTTTTTTTCCCCCCTCCAGCATCCTTCTCAGATTTCTCTCTGGACATTTATGAAAAAATTGAGTGCAATGACAAAGTAAAAACGTAGAATTCAGATTCAGCAATGGCTGGTTTCCTCTGTATTCTGAAGCCTCTACAGAACATGCATTAAAGCACTTCCTGATTGTGAGGTCATCAACTATTACCTTAGTGAAACATTCGCAATTTTGAATGCATTTACAATTTACCAAATCGATATTTGTGATTCAGTAAATTGCAAAAGGGAATTCTATGAATCGTTGAATATTTATTTAGACCTATGATACATACTGAATTCCAAATCGCAGAATTGGGATATTTATTATTGGGGGATTTGTGGTATTAATCGTAAAGTGCAATTCAGTATTCCAAACCTTCATGCATTTGACCCTTAGAAAATAATTTCTGTTGATGAAAACATGGTGGTTTATCCTCCAACCTGTGTTGGAGGAAAACAAAACATAAGTAGTCAAACCTTGTCTACAACAACCACAGAATCTACTCTATAAATATGCACATGCTACTCCAAGTCCTGGGACTCTATCTGGCAGTAGGTACTGACAAACAACACAATACACAACAAAATAGAAGGTCAGTAGAAATTTTTATACAATGTCATTGTATCCTCCCTCAGCCCCACGTTGTTCAACATCTACATGGCTCCGCTCACCCCTATCGTCAGAACCCACGGACTCAACATTGTTTCATACGCAGACGACACCCAACTCATCCTCTCCCTATCCAACGAACCCAACGCAGCCAAACACAACTTTCAAGAAGGCATGGAACCAGTCGCCAAATGGATGAAGAGCAGCTGTCTACAACTCAACATGGACAAAACAGAAGTACTCATCAAGGGCCCACACCCCGACGCCTGGAACGACACCTGGTGGCCCCCCGCCCTCGGAAGACCGCCCGCCCACCCCCACGGACCACGCATGCAACCTCGGAATCATCCTGGACTCCGAACTCAAAATTGACGGCCAGATCAACTCCGTCGCATCCTCCTGCTTCCACACCCTCCGCCTCCTACGCAAGACCTTCAAATGGATCCCCCTCGAAAACAGAAAGACCGTCACTCACGCCCTCGTCACCAGCAGACTTGACTACGGCAACGCACTCAACGCCGGAATCAACAAAAACCTCACCCACAGGCTTCAAAACATCCAGAACGCCGCTGCCAGACTAATCCTCAACCTGCCACGACACTGCCACATCACCCAGCACCTGCGCACACTCCACTGGCTCCCCATCGAGGCAAGAATCACCTTCAAGATTCTCACCCACGCACACAAAGCCCTCCACTACACCGGGCCAGCATACCTGAACAGCCAACTCACATTCCACGCACCCCAAAGGACCCTACGATCAGCCCAGCTCTCCCACACCGTGGTCCCTCACTCCAGGAAGTCCAGATCGGGAGGCAGCTCCTTCTCCTTCCTCGCGGCCAGAGCCTGGAACGCCCTCCCGCTCCACCTCAGACAGACGACATCACTCCCCAACTAGACCTCCTCCTTGATGGACAGGACCCCCACCCCCTCAGTGCCTTGAGACCCTTACGGATGAGTAATCGCGCTTAACAAACCCATGATTGATTGATTGATCAAATTAACTGTCTTAACTATTAATGTCACTAAAAGCTTTTATGAACACCATATGGTCAGGCTGTTCCCTTTATCCCGAGTATCATTTCTGAAATTAAAATGCTTCTGGTGTTTTTTCCAGAAACATTGTCTTTTCAGGTATAGAGGATTCCCGTTGACATCCTCCACACTATGGAGATAGTGTGGAGGGCGTTAATGGGTCGCCTTTCTTACTTAAAAGGTTCACCTTCTTGCCTGATAGTCTTCTCATGCTAACTGTTTTATTAGCGTAGTCTTTTATGCATTAGCCATAATACTCTGTCATGCAAAAACAAACAAGACTAACTTCTTTGTTGATCTGTTCTTTCAAACTGCTGATAGTCTCTACCAAATCTCTTAATACTTACTCCACTTCCTGTGATTTAATGACCCACACAATTCACTTCCATTGAACAAAATGTACACTATTCTGCCTTTAGGGACAACCCTGACACCATCAGCCTCAACAGAACCTTTCCGAAAAGTAAAGTGGTTTTCAAAATTAAGAGCATGGCTCGTGGAAGAACTGGCATCATTTTGAATTTTAAGGCACCCGTTGGAGAGATAAATGCAGTCAAATCCTGCAGGCTTTTATCTGAGAGCAATTGATAATAGGCTAATGCAAGGTCAAGTAACAAAAAATATCTCGCATCGGTCAACATCTTAATCATCTCTTCAATTCTGTAAAAAGGAGTTTTGTCAATGAATACTTCCCTGAGATCATTGCATAAATATTTTGTTTCATTGGGTCTGTTGTTCAATAATATAGGAGCAAGCCACTCAGTTGCTCTCAATGGTTCTATTATTGCCATTTTACATAACCGGTCCATTTCACAACTAATAGAGTCCTAAACACTGAATGGCAGCCATCTACCTTAGAGCAGGGGTCTCCAAACTACGGCCCACTGGCCACATCTGGCCCTCTACATGAATTATTGAGCCCTCAGCAACTTTAGCATTAATGGGCTAAAATGCATTTCCCTGTTGTTTTTCAAAGACTCGGATTTCGATGATCAAAGGGAAATACATATCCAAAACCTTTGGCAGCAGAGCCTTTTGAATCTTCTCTATTTTAAACTAATTAAAAGAATGAACACCCTGCTTTTGTTATCTACAGTTAAGTAATTGATTATTTTGTAAGAACATTTGCTAATGTTTGACATTTTTACTCATTATATATCATTTCTCATTTTAAGCATGGCATTGTTTCTTTGTAATTGTCACATTTCTCTTTTGTTCTGAATCATATCATGCTGATTACAAAAAAGATCCAAGTAAACCTTATTCATTCAGTTAAATTTTATTCATTCATTTATAAACTGATTTTTTTCAGCCCGTGAACATTTGTAAAATATACGATGTGGCCCTCGTACTGAAATGTTTGGAGACCTCAGCCTTAGAGCACACCAAAAGAGCCTGTTTTTTAAGTTAGATCTTATGTTTTAACCTTTTAAACAACCGAATTCTTCTTTGAACAAGTCATTGCATTCAGTCAGAAAACCTGTGACACAACATACAATTTTCTCTACGTGCACATGTGGACCAGCATTGGAATTCAAAGTCACTCCCATAAACCCTTGAAGAGGTCTTCCAACTATATTATCTTTTCTCTGAGACATTTAAATGTCCTAGCATCTTAACTAAAACGAGACTGTATCCTCCCAGTTTAACATCCATCCTGTTAAGACATTTTCCTTTGCCAAAACACTCCTCAAACATTTGCAGAGATAGAACTGTCAAATGGGAACAAGAATCAAATTTCATCCTAATGCCCACTCCATCCACCTGTACCTCTTCTGGAGGATGATCAGAAACCTTACTACTAATCTGTAGCACAACCTCATTATAGTCCTCTTTTACCTCTTCATGCAATTTCTTTTTGTCTTTACTCTTAAAGCATCTGACATAATGTCCCCTTCTTTCACTACTGTTGCACACCGCATTTATGGCAGGATGATTTTTGGCATTGACTTTATGGCTCATTTTTCCACAGTGAAACAATCACCATTGAACCCACATTCACTGTTTCAAAATTCTACTTTCTTCTTCACCACATACCTCTTTTCATCTACATTCAGTTCTCATCTGTTTTGACTGTTTTGATGCACTTAAATCTACCACACAATTAGTCATGTGTTCTATGCTTTTTGTCACAAATAGCACCTCAGTCAATGAAGGTCAATATTTCATCCATAAATATTCCTTGACTTTATCACAGTTGTACTTCAATAAAATTTGATCTCATATTTTTTCTTCCTCCATGCCCACAAATTTACAACTTGCTGCCAACTTTCTGAACTTAGTCACATAGTCCTCCACATACTATTCTACACCAGGTGCTCGTAAACCAAAATGTTATCATTCAAATATTGCACTCACTGAAGGTGGAAAACATTGGTCTGATTTCTTTATTCCAATCTCATACTCATTCTAAATCCTTTTATCCTCTGCAGTCAAAATTGGCAAGTTATTCAATACTTTTTGCCCTTCTACTCACGGATAATGCAGTAACAATGTATGCTTTCTTTTTGCACCGATGTTTATCCCACACACTCTAGCATAGTTTGAAAAAATATGTTTCCATTTGTTTCATCATACAATCAGTTCTCCTGGGACAAAAAGAAAGAATGTAAGAGTAATAGCATTATGCATCATAAAATATGAATACCCTACACAGCTTGGTTATAATAATTTTCCTTTGATTACCCAAACATAGCTGTGAGCAGTATCGGGCAGTAGGGGGCTTGTGAGGTCACAGATGTAGGTCACGGGGACTGAATTCTGCTGGATGTAGTAGATAGAGGTGAAGGACGCCTTACATAACCTTAGAGTAAGTCATACACCATAACTGCCCATGCACAGGTACTGCAAGAGAATCACACTTACACCAATTGACATAGAAAAGGAAACCACCAAAGCAAGAAATAAATATGTAAAGTAAAGAAAAAATGATGTTATAACTTTAGACATTGTTGACATCAAAATAAATCTTATTGCAGAAACGTAAACATAGCAAAGGCTCTTACTTAGAGAAATACAAATATTTAAATTGCTAATTAATTATGAAACGAATAAATGATTGTTTCATGCTTAGCACCACACACTCTCAAAGACACATGATAACACATTACATATGCCATGCGAACACATACACACATGCACACATACACACATGCATACTATATGCAGGGCCACTGAAATTATGCATTTGTGTGGCCACTTCGTTTTCTGAATGATTATAAATTTAGTGCATTTGACACAATACCCCATATTTGTTTCAAGATCTGCAGTGTTAAACAAAAAAATTGTTTCTAGCTCAAATGGCACAAAGGTTAATAAAAATGCTGCGCCACGTGTTGTCGGGAAGTGGGAGGCCCTTTGCAAAAGTTGACTGATCACCTTTCTGTTGCTTTTTGTTATAATTGAGTGTTAAACTGGTACTAATGAGGTGCACTCAATGCCCAGACAGTTTTAACAATTGTAAAAATCACAAATTAATGAAGTAATACTATCACAAAATGTGCCACACCATGACGCATAATTTGCCTTTTCCTGGTGCATAATTTACTCAACCCTGCTGTACAAATGGGCCCTCCCCTGCTACATAACTCCAGTGTCCCTGACTATATATCTAAAGTAAGCCCATAAAGTTACTACTACTACATGTAACCAGAAGCAAGAGGGCAGGGACACAAACTCCTGCTAGGTGTAAACCTCCACAAATAGTTGTTGAATTAGACATAGACAGAGATTTACACTCAGGCATAGGTATTAATCTACGTATGCGGAGATGTCGGCCCACAGATAAACCTTTGTGAAATCAAATCCAATATATTTATTGATATCCTATATTAATATATGTGAAACATCTCTACATGAAAGATGATGCTACAATTCATTTTGTATCATATCATTGTAATAAAGAGTTAGGCTGTAACATCATTTGTGACTGTAAATGAAATCTGCCATTTAGTCTGGCCTGATAGATCCTCCTTTTGCTCTAATTTGTATAATGCAAATTGTTCTATTTATTGACTTTTTCTCCGTATGAATTTTGACAATAGAAATAGTGTTCATAATGCGCTTATCCACTATATGCATTAGGTGTTACTACTACCAATTTATAGCACTCAAAGTAAAGGTGTTAATGCTACTTGTATCACTTATTTTGAAAATGTCATCTGCATTTTTTAAATAGTTTAGCTTTTAGAAATTGTTTATTCCAGTGTTAAGAGCAAATAGATATCAAGACTCAGCATAGTTTCTGGGAGCCATCTATGAACAATACAAATAATAGACACATTACAGAACACAGCATTATAGAATTAAATGGTAAAAGCAGCCATTAATTTCCATACATTGGAAAGTAAGAATTATGTGTCCTCTTGCAGTGGTTGGGCCTATTGATAGAACCTTTTTTGTTAAATCAGTTTTATTGCAATTTCATAAAGCAATAATAAAACAAATAAAATCCGTATAAATAAATGAATATTAAAAGAATTGTAAACATGAGAGAAAACCAAGTTCAATTAAATAATTATTTCGTTTTATATGAACACAAACAAACAAAATATAAAGTTGGAGCAAGATAGAGAATGAATAGAAAAGTAAGGGGAGAGAGAAGAAGAAGAGAAGAAAGGAATAATAGAGTAAGAGGTTGATGAGTACAGGGAGAGATAAGTAGTAAAGGGTAACCAATATAAATCAGATTTATTCCTTTGATGTATTCTATGTTCATCACATATAAAGTTCCACCATGACAATATAGATAATTTAGAAAAATCTTTCCAACAGAAAAGTATGACTTTAAAAGCCAGTGCGATCAAAAGATCAAACAATAGAGGTTTAGGAGATAAACTAAGTGATAAAGAACCTAAGAAAATATTCTGCAATGTAGGTGGTATATTACATTGAAATATCTTTAACCATTTAGACCAAACTAAAGTTCAAAATGTTTTACCATGACAATGGTTGTATAATATATGAATTACAGAACCATTATATTTAGAACATTACCAGCAGAGAGGGGAAGCAGATGGGTCAAATTAAGTGACCTATTCTGGTATGATAACAGCTCTATTGTAAATAAAAAAGAGTGACTGCATAATGCAAGCAGCTTTAAAGGTAGAGAATAGTTCAAGCTAAATTTCATCCCAGAATTGGAGAGAAATGATAGAGACAGTTCATTTTCTCATACCAGTTCCGGAGGACTTTTACTTCTAGCGGAATTAGAGGATAGTAATGTCTTGTAAATGAGGGCAGCTTTGGGGATAGTGTTGTGCAAAATCTTAGCTAAAAGTATAATAGGTACAGGTGTTGTTGAGTTGTGGTTCACTTGGTATTTTGAAAAGAAACAGTGGAGAGAAGAATATATCAACATATATTCTTTCAAGAAGGAGTCAGATAATTGATAGTTGACTTCTACATATTCAAAAGATGCAATAGAATTATCTTTCACAAATTGGAGGACAAATGTAATGCCGTTCTCCCTCCAATGTTTAAAGTAAAAGGATCAATTCCGTAGTTTAAGAAATGTATTGTACTCTATGGACGAAGAGAAAAACACTGCTGGAAAGTAAGTTTATCAAAAAATATTGTGTGAAGTAAATAGAGTCAATATAAAAAAAAATATTTAGAGATAAAGGTAATATTTGACAGATAAATTACATCCTTAAAGGAAAAATCAGTCCTTAAAGAGCGTTCAAAATGAATCCACATTGGAACAAGTTGATCTTGAAAATCATTAATCATTGCATAGAACTATCAGAATGGTAAAGTTTAAAATCTGTGAATCCAACACCCCCTTCAAACTTTGGGCATTTGAGTTCGGAGAGAGCAATGTACAGGTGTATATTATGCCATATGAATTTTGTACAAATGGAGTCAAGCTGTTTAAAATATTTATTACAGATTACTGGGTAACATAGAACTGGTATAAAGAATGTGTAGTACAATGATCATTTTAATGGTGTTAAGTCTCCCACACCATGATAAGTATAGCAGAGACCAGGTCAGGAGTAATGCTTGTATCCTGAATTTGATCAGAGTACAAAGATAGCAAAGTGTATCTGGTATGGTGGGAGAAAACCAAATGCCAAGGTATTTAATCTTTCAGAAACACAATGTAAAGCTAGTATATTGATAGCATAGAGAATCCAATGGAAATACCTCAGTTTTAGCAAAATTAAGTTTATAACCTGAGACACTACAAAATAAGGAAATCTCTTGTAAAAAAGGATCCCTAGCCGTTAAAGGATTGGACATATAAATTAGAATGTCTTCTGCATAGGCAGATAGTTTAACCTTTAGAGGTCCCAGTATGAAGCCAGATATAAGTGTATTCCATCAGATTTGTTATAGGAATGGCTTTAAGCAGAGGACAAACAACAGAGGAAAAAAGGGGCATCCTTGTCTGGCACCTCTGTGTAAATGAAATAAGGAGTAAAACAGCTGTTAACAAAAACACTGGCTCGGGGTTAGAGTACAAATAATTTATAAACGAAAGAATCGTGGGCCAGAAATAAACCTGTAAACGGTAGTGAACAAAAATTGCCAATTAATATGGTCAAAATCTTTTCCAGCATCCATAGAGAGGGCTGCAAGAGGGGCATCAACTTTCCCAGCAAGACTAACAATATTTGAGAACATTCTAGCATTGTCCGCAGGAAGTCTTTCCTTAATCAAGCCACATTGGTCAGGCTAAACAAAAAGAGGTACAACAGATTCTAGGCGGGAGGCTAAAATCTTCGCAAAGATCTTGCAATCCTAGTTGATAAGGGAGATGGGCCTATAATATTTACAGAATTTTGGATCTTTGTCTTGGTTGAGATTTATGATTATCAAGGCTTCCTAAAAGGAGCCACTAGCTTTAGAACCAGAAAGAAAAGAGTTAAAAGGTTCTAATGATTTGGGACAGATAGAGAACTTATCTGAGCCAGGTGCCTTTGTTCTCTTCAGGAATTTAATTGCTTCCAAAACCTCCTGAATTCTAATGTCGGCCTCCAACTCAGCAAATTTGTCTGTGAGGGATGGTGGTTTAGGGTGGCCATCAAAGCAGCTCTGTATATTAAGTGCAGAAGGGATACTATCCTCTGTATATAATGTTTTATAAAAGGAGTGAAAGGTATTCGATATAGCAGAAATAGAGACCAATGTAGAATTGTCAAGTTCATTAATAATAGGACAGATGGCCATAAGCTATGTTTTTATTTTTAAATAGTTAGCAAGCATTTAACCAGCTTTATTCTGACCCCAGGAAACTAGGATTTGAAATATTACAGGCATCAAGGGTAGCAAGTTTGTTAAGGTTAGATTTAGCTTTAATCAAATCATGCAGCTTAGATGAAGATTTAGAGGTAAAGTAGGCATGTTCAAGTGTCTTAACTTGTTTGAATAGGAGGAGATACTGAGCATTTAAATTATTTTTCTCCTGGTAGAGTAAGTTATAGTAAAAACTTGAAAGGAAGCTTTAAAAGCATCCCAAATATTAACAAAAGATGTATCATTAGGATTATTAAAGTGTAAAAGTATTGTATAAAAGCAGTAGCTTCAGTAGCAAATTGATCATCAGATAATAGAAAGTTATTAAATCTCCATCTGCCAGTTTTGGACACCATATTAGAAAGATCGAAAAAGGGTAATACTGGGGCATGATCAGACATAAAAATTGAGGCAATTTCCGATAATTGTTGAGTTGGGAGCAATGATTTAGTGACTAATATATAGTCAATGCTGGACATTGTATGATGTACATTAGAAAAAAAAGAAAATTTGAATTTATCTGGACTGCAAGTTTTCAAAACATCAAATAATGGTCACAATGTAATGACTGATTGGAATTGTTTATGTGATTTGTCTGGTTTAAATTTATATTTAGACATTATATCTATAAAAGGATCCAACAATTGGTTAAAGTCACCTGCCATAATGATATTGGAGTTGCAGATATTGGCAAGTTTTACCATAATAGAATGCTAAAAATCAGGATCAGATTTAACAGGGCCATAAACATTAAACAGAGTAACATGCTTGTTATGGATAGTAGCATTAACCAGCACACAACGTCCATCAGTATCACATTCAGTAGAAGTAACCTGTAGTCCCAGAGCTTTATGACAAAGAATAGCAACACTCCCATTACGATTAATGGCAGGAGAAAAAAAACCTGACCAACCCATTGTCTTTTCAGTTTTACAGATAGATTCAACAGCATTAAAATGAGTTTCTTGTAAAAAAACAATTTAAGAATCAAGCCTAGATAAATGAGAAAGCACCTTTTGTCGCTTAACCTGATTACCATGTCCCCAGACGTTCCACGAGACAACGCTAAACATATTGGATACAAGAAGGTGAGAGTACAGGAATATGGATAACAAGCTGCAAAAAAGGGAAAGAAAACAAAATGACAACATTTAATAAATAGAGCAAGGGATAAAAGCAGGGAAACAAATTGAAAACTAACATCATACAAGCACTCATGGAGAACAGAAAGAGAAAAAAGTATAAGGCAAAGGAAAGGGAGGGGGGTACATAAGAAGACAGAAGGAGTGTTGTGAAGTTCCCCATTGTCCAGTAGGAACTAAGCGTTTGTTGGGCAACATAAATGTAGAGATAATGGCAGACTTATTTCGTGCATTCCCGCAGGATATGTCGTCCTAGAGACCAGCTAGATCACAGTGCCACCATGTGCCCCCTAGACCTAGGTAGGCAGCAAATGGTTTTGACAACCACAGAACATGACAAACCTGAGCCTCCCCAGGGATCATGGTAACAGATCTAAAACCCTTTCACTCAGTCACTCGTGCTCTCTTTCTCTCAGAGCAATATACAAGGAATACACAGATGGGAATTTTTCAATACTTATTAAACCATCATGATTCTTGTATAGAATATATGTGCTGAAATGATCAATAGACAGAATCAGATGAAAGTGATTAGCAATATAAGGACTGTGAACAGAATGAAATATATACTCCTACTATGCGTTCCCTAACCGAGATGCCAAGAATCTCCTATTGGATGAGCCAACCTCATTACCAGAAGGGAAAGTATGTAGGTCCCTGTCTTGGTCACAGGTTAGACATCCCTCCTCGCAGAGGGATCAGCAAAAGCTGGGCTGAGGTTTCAGCATGTAGTGACCCACAATGACAGCAAGTGCTCCTCTGTCTAAATCCGGAAATGCTTGTTTAATTATAACAAAACATATCCTTGTTCTTGAGCAGAGGCCTTAGTCAGGCCGACATTGTTATGATCTATTGATGGCTGTGTGGCCTTATAGATGAAAACAAATAATGAAATTTGCACAATGTGTGTTGAGGTCTTCTACATGATGTTCAAGGTGTCATGATAATGGTTTTACTAAGTAGGATTTGTAAACAATGTAGTTTCAGGGAAACTAATCCTGCATTGTCACGCATGCAAATGTGTGTCAAAAGTCATTGTGAGAAAGAGAAGGCAGCTTAGGAAATGTGTACATGGTAAAATGGCAGTGTTTCTCCCTGGGCCTAACTAATACACATGACAGGAGGAGCAGATCAAGGGTAAGTATCCTGATCTGGGAGGGTAAATACTGAGAAGTGACATGAAACGTGTCAGTACCATAAGAAGAACAAAGGCAGAGATCAAATACGTGAAATAAAAAGAAAAATCCATATTAAGGAGAGGTAAAAATAACAAGTGCAAGAAAGCATCCTAAGACTTCTAAGCAGCAGTGTCTATTAGATGGAACGTAATGTTCTACAGAAACATTTTCATGAAAGATTTAGTAGTGCCTTTGTAGGTTATTTTTCATAAGCAGGGATAGGGAATACCGTAGCGCATATTCAGATGTCTCATTTGAGATCTCAAAACAAAAAAATCCTTTTGTCTAGCACTAGTAGCATTGGAGATGTCTTGAGATATCAATATATTATGACCAGACAAGATGCCTTTATCCCTAGCAGCTTTCAAGGCACGGAGAAGATCTGGAAATTCAAGAAAGAGCATAATTATGCCTCAAGGTTTGGAAGAATGAGGGTTAAGCCAACCCACGTGATGAGCGTGTTGCAGTTTAAAAGGAGGAGAAGTAGGAAGTCTGAGGAGTTCTGGAAGAAGCTTCTTCAAAAAGTCAAGGTGGTTAGTACCCTCGAGAGCTTCTGGTAGACCATATAAATGGAGATTATTGCAACAATTCCTATTTTCTAAATCTTCTGTATGGAGTTTGAGTTCCAGGATCTCCTGTTCAAGCGATGGAATTTTGCTGGACACATCTTGAAGGGAACTAACATGCTGCTCCATTTCAACAATTGTGCCCTCCACCTAATACATTTGGCTTAAATCTGTTGTAATTTCTCATTGGTGGCACACATAAACAGCTGCAAACCCTTCACCTCATCAAGGATGTTATCCAGAACTGGATTATTAGAAGATATAGTAGGTGAAAGAGGATCATTTTACTTCCTTTTGGAGCTGGCAGTAGCGCCGACAAGGAAGTTGCTGGCCATTTTGACGTGATGTGCAGTATTGTGAGGAACCTTCTGAAAGGATTTTATTCTGCCCATAAAATAAAGTATATGACTACTACGAAGCAGAAATATTCTTAAGGAGATCCAAGCCTTGAATCAATGAGGTAAAAAACAAATAAAGATCAATACGGATGCTATGCAATCATATCAGAGTGCTGGAGACCATTAGATATCAGGTACGCCCATGTACAGCATTTAGGAGAGCTTGAAACAACAATAATTAGGTGACCTGTTAAGTGGTGCACCACCGCTGCATCTTCGAGGCAAAAACGTGGGTGAAGCACCACAGAAAATAGCAGTTGTTATCAAACTGCATCAAGATGAATTAAAAATACCATACATAAAGAAGAGGAGACTTACTGCAACCAATCATGGCGCACTGGTAGGCATAATGAAAGAAAGTCCTGGCAGTGCATGAGGAGCCGTCAAGAGAAAAATGTGAATGGCGTCCTGAGAAAATGGCGGCCCTTGTCTTACTGAGCAGGAATTACTGCCGCAGCATGCAGAAGGCACAGAAAAAACATTGTATGGCATTCCATGACATGTAGACTATTCAGTGCACAAAAACACAGTAGGTAGAGGTCCCAGAAGGCTCATTTAATTACTTTTGAGAAGAAAATAGGCTCTGCATAGCGCCAAAGCTCATGGGTCCGCAGCCATCTTGTTTGGTGTGGAACCCACACTCCCTCTTTTAATAGAACTAATGGAAATAAAGCAACTGATTCCACAATCTGACTCTTACCATTTCCAGTCCTTTCCCTTCTAAAATCACTGTTTGCCCAGAAATAATCAGCAGTACACCATGTTTTTGGACTTCATTAGAAGTGGTCCAGAGCAGTATCCCCCTGGATGCCGATCCAGACCATTCTAATAAACGGGGTGTTTGTGGGGCAGGATTATTAGACCCAGTAATCCTGGAATCACTTTCTATTGGCTGCTCCAGGGCCCCACAGGAACTTCCTCTACCTCATTGGAATTTTCGCGAGAACCGGGATCCGGTGTTAAAGGCGGGGTCGTCGGGGCAGCAGTAGTGGAGCCGTCTACACCAGGATCTGGGGTCAATACTCCTAAGGAATACCCGGTTTTCTCTATAAATCGCAAAATCAATCAGATGGCTACTCTGGCCAGCACAGTGGATAAGACACTTCCCTTAGAGATGGCCCCTGGAATTCAGGAGAAGGGCGCAGTTATTATTATGCACACTAGGGCCCCGCTGGAAAAGGAAGGAGAGACCCTCCCTGAAAAAAGTTCGGAAGATCAGATCCAACCAAGGCAGCTGGCAGGGGCTGTACAGGGGGTACAGGGGGTAATGATGGAGATGTCACAATGCAATTCCAAGGCTGGTGAAGTCCTGGGGTTTCTACTCCCCCCGTACAGCATGAGTTGTCGTTGGGGCCAGAACCAGAACTAGAACTAGGGCCAGAAGTGAGGAATCTTCCTGCTGATCCTGCAGATTCGGCCTAGTCTTTGGTTGTCCCGTTAACACAGATGCAGCTGCTCTTTGAAACCATTCTGGGAGAAATTAGAGAATGCAAAACTGCACAAGCGCAGGAACTCTCGTTACTGCATCAACGTCTAGATAAGATTGAAACTATGGTACAGCAAATACCTGAGAGATTCAAAGAACTGGAACAACGGGTATCTGAAATTGAGGACCACTCTGTATTATGTGATTCGGATATTGCCTCTCTTCAGAAGAAAGCTCAGGCCTCTCAGAATAAGATAGATGAGATGGAGAACTATGCAAGGCGCTCAAATCTGCGCTTCACCGGGATCCCAGAGGACAGTGAACGCATAGATGGCCAAGCCAACCCTGTGAACTATATCGAATCATTAATTAGAAACCACTTGCTGGATAAGGTGCCGGAAGATCTTACAGTAATGAGGGCCCATAGAGTTCCCTTCCACAAAACTCCTGGAGCAAAGTATCCTAGGACAATGATTGTGAACTTTTCGGATTACCGTATTAGAGAGGCAGTATTAACAAAAGCAATTCAGAAGAGAGAAATTGTCCTACAGGGTGGAGGTCGAGTGCGAGTATTTTCTGATATGTCGGCAGCATCGGCACGGAGACGGAAGGACATTGTTGGGTTGCTGAGTCAATTTAAGAATGCAGGAGCCCAGGCCTCGATTGCACAGCAGTCCAAATTGAAGGTTCTGTGGAAAGGGAGGTTCCACCTATGCTCTTCTCTTGAAGAAGCTCAAGAGTTACTGTTGAAGATGGCCCAAGATAATCAATAATAAGTGACTCAAATAGACTTAATTCAATAGTTTCAAGCTTAGTCTCCTCTTAATCTGTGATAATCAACCAATTGAGTGAGCTGTCAGACTTGGGGGGGGGGGTTTCTGCTTGAGCACTTTGGCATTTGGTCACTTTAGATAGATGAAGTAGGACCCGTTACGGGTGGTACGGGATCTATAGGATTCATTGTTTATTGTTATTTTGTACTGTACTCTCTGCACTTTTCTTAGTTGGTTGTTTTTTGGGGCCGATCTGTAATGCACTGTGTACGGTACTGTATCTTCTACATAATGATTGGTAATGCAGAAAACGTAATTCGTTGTTCTAAGCTCATTGTATATGCTATATCAAGTCTATAGATTGGATGCAACACTTGCACATTTTTGCACATTTTGCACACCGCACATTGCACTTTATCCTTTCTCATTTTATGGACATTGTATATGGAGTATCTTCTTATATCTCCTCATATCCTCTATGGCACTTTATAAGCCTGATTCTTTTCTCTACGATGTGTGTGGAGGAGGTGCTATGTAGGTCTTTTGCTGCACTAAAGATTATTATTCATGGCACTTTGCATAATGCACTTTATCATGCTTTATCTTGCCTGATAAGGTGATTTTATATGAACTACCCCGGTTTTTACAATCGGAGGGGGTAGGTAGTTCTTTTTTATATGAAAGGGTAGTTTTTTAGCTACTTTGCACACTGCACACTGCACTTTATCTATTCATTTTTGGCTGCATTGGATCCAACAGGGTGCAATTGGCACATATTTATCGGTCCCGTATGGCATTTTTGTACTTTCCATAACGCATTCTACTCTTTTATGTATTGTGTATATTGTATATGGTATATCGTATTGTAATGTGTTATTGAATTATAGCAGTACTATAGGAGTACTCCGGTATTGTGACCCTGTAAGTTGGAATTGGTTTTAAAGCAGTCAGTTGTATATTCTCCAGTCCTGAGGATGCGCAGGGGTTATTAAGGGAAATCTCTTCCAAAAGTCGTTGAGGTTAAATGAGAAGTATAATTGACTTAAGTCTCCTTTCTGGGGGGGGGGGTAGAGGTGTCACTTAGGGTCACCCAGGGTGTAAGGTCATGACACCCAATAAATGTTTAGGGAGGGTTGGAAGGTGGCCAGCATGGTCAGGAGAAGTTGCCACACTTCCTTGGGGGGGGTTCCAAGGGAGGGTCCACGGGGGTGGAGAGGGAGCATGCGGAAAAATGAGTTCAATGCATATGTCCAGTATGATTTAGATAAGCTGAAGGGGGGACAGTTATTCTCCTTACTTTTAGGTGCCCTTGGTGTATGGGAATTGGGCACTTTGTCACAAGCATTTAAAAATATTTGGGAATTTTGTTTGAGATGTACTAAAAGATCTTATGAAAGGGAGATCAATGGGAAATAAGGAATTACTGAAGGTGATTTCTTTCAATGTCAACGGCCTTAATAATAATAGGAAAATGAGGGCCATAGAAGCCTGGATCAAGACAGAGAATCCTGCGGTGATTCTGCTACAAGAGACACATATACCAGCGGGTAAAATAGCAGAATTTCCAATGTTTAAATCATGGGCTGCGCATAAAGCTTTCTCCTCATCTTCTGCAGCCCACAGGGGGACAGCTATTTTTCTCAGTAGGAATATTCAGCCAGAGGTGGTAAATACAGCGAGTGACCAGGGGGGAAGATGGTGTTGGGTCACTTGCAAGGTAGGACATAGACCCCTGACATTCGCAAGCTTTTACGCTCCAGTGGAGGATAATCCTACCGTTTATGAGGAATTTTTTCAATCCTTAACACAAGTGTCAGGGGAGATAATTGTGGGAGGGGACTTTAATTTGTTGATGAATCCAAAGATCGATTCTTCAACAAAAGAGAAAAAACAGTTAAAGCATCAATCCCTCAAAGTGGTTCAAAGCTACAGCCCAATGCTTGATATTGCCGATCCTTGGCGGGCTGCATTTCCTACTGAAATTGCCTATACTTGCTTTTCAGGGAGATTTCAGTCGTTCTCACGGATTGATTTTTTTCTTATCTCCCAGAGTTTGTCTTTTAAATCACAAAAAATCCTTCAGAGCGGGTTCTCAGACCATGCACTGGTTAGTTTAGAGTTAGAACTGGGGGAATGTAAGAAAGCCTTAAGAAGATGGCAGCTAAACCGTCAGTATCTATCAGAGGATAACTGGATTTCTTTGACTAAAATTGAAATTAGAGCATTTTTCGAGCGAAACCATGGCTCAGCCCCTATACACATGATCTGGGACTCATTTAAAGCCTTTTTTCGCGGGCTTGCAGTGGCCAAAGATGCAGAGATCTCAAAGGGTAGGAAGGAGGAAAAACAAATGCTTGAACAAAATTTGCAAAGGTCCCTAAATAATTTTCTTGCCAGCCCTACTCCGGCAAACCATCGACAGCTGGAGCAGGCTAAACGGAATCTTGCTGAGAATTACTATGTAAAAAGTGAACTTTTTTATCAGCAGTACAGGCAAAAAATGTATGAGGACAGTAATTACACTGGCAGATTCCTAGCTTGGCAGGCAAGGGAGCGGGCTGTTAGTAATCAAATACTTGCTTTAAAATGCCCTATCTCAGGTCACCGCATTGAGGATAGGGAAGCAATAGGAGATATTATGGTCCAACATTTTGAGAATATATATGGCCATGAGCAACCTATTAATATGCCATCGTTGGAAGCGTTCCTTCAGGAAAATGAATTACCCGTTCTAACAGATTCAGAAAAAAGAAGTATGAGGAGGTCGTTTACAAGAGAAGGGTTAGGGCAAGCTATTAAGAACCTCCCGAATGGCAAAGCCTGCGGCCCAGATGGTCTCCCTTCAGAGTTTTTCAAAACATTTGTCAGTGAGATCCTGGATTTCTTTCTCATTTTGGCAAACTCAATTTTGGAAGGAGGACTCATACCACAAACTTTTAGAGAAGGGAATGTAGTTAGTTTTTTAAAAAAAGGCAAAAGCGGTGAGGATCCTAACTCTTATCGTCCGATAACTCTTTTAAACACGGATTATAAACTGATTACTAAACTTTTAGCTAATCGTTTTAATGGGTGTGCTTTGCATTTAATCCACTCTGATCAGAATGGTTTTATAGTTGGAAGGCAATTGGGAACTAATACGCATTTTTTAGTGGAAGCACTGGATTATTTTGACACACGAAAGATCCCAGCATTAGTTCTGTTTTTAGATGCTGAAAAGGCTTTTGATTTGGTTATATGGGAGACTTTATTTTGCATTTTAACAAAATTTGGAATCCCATCCAACATTATAGATTTGGTGGCGAATTTATATAAGAATGCCGCGGCCAACATTATTATCAATGCTACTCAGGTCGGTCAGGTAAAAGTTAAAGGGGAACTAGACAAGGCTGCCCGTTGTCCCCGGTGCTATTCGCTTTTTCATTGAGCCTCTTGCGATAGCCATTAGAAAAAATAGGTATATCTGTCCTCCGCTTCCGTCTATGGCTAAGATTAAATTATATGCTGATAATATTATGCTTTTAATAAAGCCAGAAGAGGAAGCGCAGGCCAAAGCTTTTCAGATGTTTGACTTATATGAGTCATTTGGTGGCTATAAAATCAACAAAAGAAAACCGAAATAATTCTGAGTGGATGTACGTCGGAGATCTTACACCCCGATATTCTTTCGTGTATTAATTCGAATCCTAAACGGTATTTAGGGGTCTACTTCTCACCATTTGTTTCGGATTTGTATGATTTGAATTTTGTCCCATTGCTACGAAAAGTTCAGGACCTATTTTTACGCTGGGATTCTCTTCCGCTTTCTATTTTAGGAAGGGTTGCTTTGATCAAAATGTCAGTGCTTCCACTGTTTAGTTTCCTATTTTCTACAATTCCCTGTGTACTATTAAATTCCTTTTTTACAAGAATAGAGTCAATGTTTACAACGTTTCTGTGGAAGAAGAAAATTCCCAGAATTGCACTCAGCACCTTATATGAGAAGGTGGAAGATGGCGGCTTAGCTCTCCCCAATCTCAAAGAATATTATTTTTCGTACTTTACACAATACATGTCTAGATTTAAGCAGGGTTTACAGTCGGGTCTTTTTATTAACTTTTTTATGAACTTAATGTTTAAAGATAATCAGATCCACCACCCGTTAGCAATATTTCGATCTCCAAAATTAGTCAGATATAAGTGTCTATATTGGGTTTTTCATAAATACCAGGCTTTTTTTAGACGTTACTCTATCCCACTTATTAATGATATAACTCCCACTGCTGAACTTTTTGTGTCAGCAGGTATTAAAGAATCATTTTCTCTCTCACAAAAATGGTCGAAAGCTGGTTTTCTGAAGCTCTCCGATTTTGTCCGGAACGATAACTGGATCAGTGTAAGAGAAATGTCTCAATTAATCCCCGGTGATTTTCTTCTCCTAGGGTCATACATTACGCTTAGTAAATTTCTCGAAAATCTTGACCTGTTCCAGATTATAACTCAGAAACATCTAGTCTATGACTTGTTGGGAGATAAGGTAATAAAAAAACCAGGGAGTGGAAAAAAGCTAGCTAGAATTAAAGGGACAGATTTGGAGATTAAGGCAATTACAAAGTGGGGTAAATATGAAAACCAAGAACTTACAGTAAATATCTGGACCACAATTAACAGTTTAAATTTCAGCTCAGTTAGAGGCGCTAATTGGAGAAGGATGTTATATTTTAGTAAATGGCTATTGTATAGAACTCCGACCTTTGTTGCTAAGACTTATCCTAGTCAATCGGGGCAGTGTTTTCGTTGCCATACTCATCCTGCCGCAAATTGGACTCATATAATATTACAGTGCCCATTGATTCAGAAGTTCTGGAGTGATATCTTCGAGTTTTTCACGATAGAATGCGCAATATCAGTCAGTTGTATTGACCGACTGATATTGTGGGGTTACGATCCAGATTTGCAGGTATCACAGAAGTTGATTAAAATAATATATATTGGTATGGCGGTCGCTAGATCTCTTTTACTTCAAAGATGGTGATCGGATTTAATTCCTTCTAAAATTGAATGGATTCGGAAAATGGTTCAAGTAAAGAATAGTGAACGAAAATATGCTATGCGAACAGGGGGACTTAAGAAATTTGAGAAGATCTGGGCAAAGTTTTTTGATATCGCTCCCTAAAGTCACTATTTGAATCCATTCGCTCTTTTTTATTCCTGCCCTCTTGGTTATGAGAGAATATTTTTTTATAGAGATAGTACATTTTTAGCCCTTGGATCTTTCTCGATGGCAACAATGGAGATATATTTAAAAGTTGCTAGGTGGTTTATTTTCCTTTTTTCCCTGTTTTTATGATTGATTAAGATTTGCTATGTATTGATCAATAGATGCTATTTATTATTATGTGTGTGAATATTCTTGATGAAATTTATATGATGTATAGCTGGATTTATTGTATTGTATTCATATATGGTTTTCAATTAAAAAAAAATTAAAAAAGAAGTGGTCCAGAGCAGTATCCCCTGGATGCCGATCCAGACCATTCTAATAAATGTGGTGTTTGTGGGGCGGGATTATTAGACCCAGTAATCCTGGAATCACTTTTTATTGGCTGCTCCAGGGCCCCACAGGATGGTTTACAACGGCATAAGGGGAGCAGCAACACTCTGCAAAGATGTATCTTAAAGCCTCCCCTTTGCCTCACCTGCCTCCGGCACATGACCCTAAAAATAGTCCCTGCACACATTTATCAATTGCTACAAGTAGGGCTATATCATGGTGGCCTTTGGTGGCGCAGCGCACAGCCGAGTGCCGGTTTTATTCGCCTGCAGGGTGTAAAGTGAATTCGTTTAACACCATATTTCTCAGAGTTAGTACTTTATTTTCAAATAGTACAGTTCGGAAACAGTGAGCAAGGTTTTCCTCTTTAATTTTTTTTATTGTGCTGTCTGAAAATAACGCATTAACTTGTAAAGTAAGGTTAAATAAATTCACTTTATGCATTCAAGGCACATAAAACAGGTGTCCGCCTCCGTTCTGTGCCAGAAAAGACCACTAAAATAAGGCCTCAGATTATAAATGTGTGCATAGTTGGGCCTATTATCTCGTTTGGAAGGAGGACAACCTGCAGGTTTGGACCCGGTATGCCCGGGTTACAATGTTATTTGCCATTCCGAGGGAAACTTATGTATCTGCAAGATTCAGGTGCGGGATAAACTCTGAAATACGAAATGCTGATCATCCTGTATCGCGGCATCTAAAATCCTGTGCTCTCGTGATGAGGGCCTCAGTGTTTTAGTAAGCATGGCCTAAACTGGGTCTTGCTCACTCAGACACCATCATTCCTGTTGCAATCTAAGCATTTTTCCTTCTGTAGACTTGGGTCTCTTCAGAGCTTGAGGTTAGACTCATGTATAGAATGATAATGGTTTATAAAAGGGAAAGCCCAGTGGTAGTACCTGTGGCCATACTACTGAGTGTGCTCGACATGCACAACTCTCTTAAATGGTTCAGATGATTACACAGATCCAAGCGATGACAAGGTACAGGGCTGAGGTGTCTGTATCTGTGTTCATGCACCATAACTAGTTTTGGTTTGCTCGTACTGTACGGTAAGGTGCCAAAGCCCCCATCACCTGGTACACATTGTCATCAGGGCAGTGGCGGCCGGCTGAGGTAAGTGCGGTGGGTGGGGTGGGCGCAGCAGGAGGGGAAGCCGACAGACGACGGAATAGGTATTATTTATTTATTTAATTATACATATTCCGTCGTCTATCAACTTCCCTTCCTCCCACCCCGCCCCGCCCTACCGCATTCACCTGTGCTGGCCGCCGCTGCATCAGGGCCCACTTCTTTGCATGGTGTCGTGGTTTCTATTGTACAGCGGCGGCCGGCACAGGTAAATGAGGTGGGGCGGGGTGGGGTGGGAGGGACGGAATAAGTATAATTAAATAAATAATACCTATTCCATCGTCTGTCGGCTTCCCCCTGCCGCGCCCTGCCGCGCCCCACTCACTTACCTGAGCCGGCCGCCGCTACTGATGTGGTAATCCATTAACCCTGCTCTGGACATGCAGTAACTAGAGAGGTTCCTAAAAGTAGTTACAAAAGGATTATACATTTCACTGCACCAATACCATTATGTGAAAAGTCCGTTTTCACCACAATTTTTAAGTGCAAATCAGAGGCGCATTCAGACAATCTCAATAAACAACTGATGCTGTACATTACAAGCTGGCTTTGCATGCTGTGCTGTGATATCCCTAAAATAACACAACTAAGTATATCTGGACTTCATTGAAAACGTGTGTGGGTTGTTGAAGCAGATGATTTCCAGGTGAACAAAATACATATTTTCTTCCTGGCAACTTCGCTGTGGGTATAAGATACATATGGAAAATAGATAACGCTGGGGGATGTGATCTGAGAGAGATATCTTGTTGACCTTTATAGAGAGATGAGATGCAATATGCTGAAAGCATGACCTGCGACCTGCCTCCAGTGAAGATATTACTTATGCATTTCTAAACATTTTGCTATTCCTACTTTACATTTAGAAAGTGATTCTTTGGGTAAGTTAATGTGCTATCTCTGATTCATGATACATGTTTAATAGACAGATATTATTTCCAGAAATTGTTAATTTCTTTTTAACAATATTTTAACTGACTGAAGCATAGCTGCTTGAAGTACACATTCCTAACAGGGCTACATTTCTCACTCTTCCCTGTTGAAATAAATTGATTTTTTTATGTTTCCTGGATAGCAAATATTTGCTATAACTGTGCAAACAGACGGTAGCTGGGTTCTCTTGGCTGGGTTTATAATGAGAATGTGCTGCCTGGACAGGTGCATGCACTCTGCTGTCTCTGCTCTCTGACCTGGAGGTCAAAGGTTATTTGAGCAGATTCAGAGATGCTTACAAATCACATCCTCTTGTCTTGCTGTTTTGTTGACTGGTTCTCCGTGGGGTCATGGCTATCTTCAGTAGGAACATGAAGGATAACGTGTGGTCTGTCTGAGCTGTGAAATGTTATCTTCAGACCAATCGCCTCTGGCAAACAGCAGCATAGGTTTGATTCAGTGGGTACATTTAAAAAAAAAAAACTTGCCATCACGGACCGATAGTGACATATTGTGCACGGATGCCTTCAGTATGAACAGGACTACAAGAGTAGGTGTTGTATAGTTTCAATTGTGTTTATGTATTTTGATAAAATAGGAAAAATGTAAGCGTCCTTTCTTGAATTGTGGTTGCAATATAAAAAACTCATCTTTTATTTTTACCTAATCATTTGTTTATGAATACATTTTTAGGTCACATATCATGTCAATATTTCTATAGAAACTGTCGGCAAATTATAGCAAACCACAAAACTGAAATTATGTGCATAAAATACCATTGTATATAGCAGTGAACACAAACCAGAAAAAGTACTTTCATTCGTCAGGTACAATATGCAATGGCCAATGCACATATTAGCTCACCACGCATGCCATGTTTTGCTTGTGGTTGATAGGCTTTTTCCACATGCAAACTAGTGTACTGAGCAAGGTAGAGAGCATGAGCTACAGCGTGTGTTGTGTGCTGCGTCTCATAACTGGTGAATTTCAAGGCTTTTTCGGGTTTATGTTTGCTGAACTATAACTAACCTATAACTGTTTCTTTTTTGGTGAATTTCTGTTTTTTCTATGATGTATTGCATTCATCTGCCATGTACCATTCAACCCTGTGCACAACCTTATGCCATGCACTGCAGGCCACTACCTGAGCCACCTACCCATGCACCCAACCAATGCCTTTACCCAATCATCGCCCTAAATGTATAATTTTTTTTAGAAAATCACACATTTTCAGAAAACTGTGATTTTCTAAATTCATAATTTTTATGAAATTTTGATTTTTGTTGCTTGTGTCCGAATGCAAAATGGAAGCCGTCTAATCCCAACTGCAATATTACTATGGCACTGTTGTTATCCTTCTATTTTATACTCTCATTTTTATGTGACCAAAATTGTGATTTTCAAAATGATAGAAAAAAAATTCAGCAGATCATATTCCCTGAAAAATTTGAATTTCATTGACAGAAAATACTCTTTTGTAAATTGTGATTTTAAACTGCCAATATATACAAACTGTTAACCCTTTTCTAGCCCACCCAGCACCTGTTTTAAATGCTAATATCCAAAAACTATTGATCGGATTTACAACAAACCATTAAAACATAATTTCTGAGTTAAGTCATGAAATCATGTCAAGTTTGGAGTAAATCTGTTCAGCATTCTTTGCAGAAGCAGTGAGCAAAATATCCTAATGGAGTTAAAATGTTAATACAGATCTTTTCGGACCCCCATCGCCCCTTAATGTTTTCCAGTTGGACAGAACTGCTTTAAATTTGGCATGCCAGACCTTAGTTGCTTACACATATTTTTGGTGCTCTTCCATAAATGTTAATCAAATGTATAGGTAAGTGAAGATACATACATATGTGTGTGTCCATTACCACTTAAGTGGTGATAGAAAATTAGCCAACAAACAAAGCAGCAAAATGCAGCTTTGGCAACCAAATAGTAAAGGTCATCAAAGAAGTCTCCCTTGCAGGGAACCTATTTGGTTTATAAAAGAACCGTTACCCACCAACCTAGTTGGTGACATGCTTCATTAAAGGGTTCCCATCCAGGGGGCCGAGTGCCTCCTGGGTGTGCTTCGACGCCTGATTACAGCGGAGCTGGTTTTTGTTTTTCTCTAGAAAATTAGCCCCATATATAGCATGTTCAATCACTTCCAGTCTCCAAATCTAATAGCACACTGCTGCAACCATTGGATGATGCCGTCAGTGACGGCATCAGTTATGTGATCAATTATGTAATTTGAGATGCTACGAGCAAGTCAATGTGTTATTTCAGCATCCAACTATGATGTCACATTAAACTATGTACTTTTTACATATGTAAGATCTTTTTTTGTTTAGCAATTATTTTTATTGGCATAAATTAAGTGTTGAAAAATAACAGCAAATACAGTGACATGCAATTCCAGCATGGACCCATATTGATAAATATTGATTGCGATACATGCACTAATAAGAAACAATCCTAATATATAAGAAAGGGTGAGAAAAAAGAAAGGGGTAAGAAAATAAGCTAGAAAAGGAGAAAAGTAAAAAGAAGAGGAGAAGAAGGAAAGAAGGAAAAGAAGGGAGGGAAGACAGAACTACAAGGCATGGAAGACCAAGTACAGTAATGCAGGCAGAAAAATGAGGGTGGGGGGTGCAATGACAGTAAGATCTGATTACCATGCCCAACTATAACATCAATGTAACCTTTGTTTTTTGTAGTTAATTTCTGGGATTGTTTTATTATATTTTAAATGTATCATGTCTAACACCTTCTGCAGGGCATGCCTGGTTAGTGCTTGGACAGGAGAATGCCTGTGTATACCAGGTTCTCATTATTATTATAACATCTTTTTTTGATATCACATATTTCAGAATAGTCCTGGGTCTGTAAATCTCGAATGGCAGATTGTCACTGGTCTGAGTGCCTAGAGTCCACTGGTAATTCAGGAAAGTCACTACATATAGTTATAGTTAGGGTTGTGTTTTCATAGGAAATACCTTTTTCGTTTTGGCGCCGCTTGACAAATCTCCACGAAACTGTCCAAAAAAGGGCTCCTTTTTGAATTTTTGTGCATGGAAAGTTTTAGGGTGATCCATCAAGCGGGGACCGAGTGAAAAAGGGGGTCCTAAAATGCATTTCCCTCTTTCGTTTTTCCATGGGAACTATAGGCACAGCTACAGCCCAAACCACTGAATGGATTTACACCAAATTTGGCAGAAAGCTAGATCTTGTTACAAAAAGAGTGCTTTTATTGTAAAATCATTCAGTAGTTTTGGAAAAATTAAGGAAAAAAAAACAGTTTATATCACACCTTGGAGGATCCATGTAGACAACAGATCTTGTCCTGAGATCTGATTGGCTGCCACCACCTCAACCAGGAAGTGGTGGCAACAATCTTAGGACTCAGGACTCGGTCCCAAGTCCTAAAAAAGAAAAGACATAGGGGGCGGGGACGGGGTAGGGATACCCTGATGCTCTAGGCCTGGTCTCAAAACATTTTGTGGCCGATTACGATGACCCTCGGTTAGAGCCGTTCGTATGGCATTGTAATCTTATGTTTGGATTAATTTCCGACCGACCCATTTTGATGGAGTCAGTCATAAATTAATCCAAACAGGATTTCCGAATGGCTTACGATGGACTCGGAGACACCGTCTGCCATTTGGGAATCCTCCTGTAATCCCAAGGATGGCTTTTTCCACCCGAGGGATTACAATGTCGGAT
Source organism: Calotriton arnoldi (assembly GCA_963921515.1). NCBI lineage: Eukaryota > Metazoa > Chordata > Amphibia > Caudata > Salamandridae > Calotriton > Calotriton arnoldi. Next base: position 676,513 of record CAWUFW010002484.1, read on the forward strand.
TCCAACAGCCTTTCTGTGCCAGCCTTTGCGACACAGAAAGGCTGTGGGAAGTTGACTTTGTGGGCCCCAGCAGCACCCCCATGGGTGCAAGGCCTCTGGATGGTGGCCGAGGGGGCACCCTGTTGATCCCTGCACCCTGTGGCAGGCCCCTTGAGGAGCCTGCCACGGGTTGCAGGGATGACCTGCACCTCAGCTCTTTACAATGAGAGCATGCATTCCAGTCAGAATGCATGCTCCCATTGTAAAGTATAGGAGTGCGACAGAATAGTGTTCTGTCACATCCTAATTGCTGGTTTGGGACCACCAACAGGAGGTAAGTAGGTCCCAGTTCCAGATCGATGTCAGACGGACTCAGGTCAGTCCAACATTGAAATCGGCCCCCTAGTTTTTAAAAAAATTGCTGAATCTCCACAGGGAATACGCGAATCCACTGCAAATCTTTTTTTAAAGTGCTGTCTCCCACGCCTCAAACCCTGCTGGGTGGGCTATGGCTGGGGGGGAAGGCACAAGGTATATTTTAGGGGGAGGGAGGCACGCGGTCCCCTTTCCCAAGCCTCCAAGAGGGACCCCTTCCACGGTGCTAGCTTTTAAAATTAAGGGGAGGGGGGCTGCGTCACCCCCCTCCCTGTGCCAGGAGAGGCCCTGGGACTTCATCCACTGGGGCCGTCTTTAAGAAATAAAGGCAAGGGGTACAGCACGCCCCCCTCCCTTGGCCAGGAGAGACCCAAGGACCCCAACCCCCTTGGCTGGTAGTTTAAATAAAGGGAAGGGGTCAGCACAGCCCTCCCCGAGCCATACAATGACTCCATCCTCCGGGGCCAGGTCAGTGATGGGGTCCTGAGGTCCCTAACCCCCGAGATACCATCTATTTACCTGCCCATGGTGCAGGCAGAGAAATTGCAATGTTCTCCCTCCAGGCGAGAGCACAAAGCTGCTTCCAATCAGTGGGAGAACAAAACATATCCCCATGTGCGCTCTAAGGCAAGGAAGTGCTTTGAATTGCTCCTATCCCACAGGAGCAAACAAAAACTGCTCCCAGAGACTAGCTGTGGGGTGCCCCGTATGGGCACCGGGTCATGCCACATAAATCAAAAACATGCCGGCTCCTGCAGGAGCAGGAAGCTGGTGGACTGTGAGCGTCATGGACCTCTGCCCACAGCCCCCAACAGTGGTGTTCCCCGGGTGGGCATCGAAGCACGCTACATGATTTTTTGTTTTTAATGACAATGTGGGCTCCTGGTCTGAGGTGCCCGGGGGCACACTTTCAATAAAAATAAAACTACCAAAATGAAACAGTGAATAATAAATGAGTGGCCACAGCTGCTCATTTATTATTCACTTCTCCTTCAAGGAGCACCCCATAATGCATTGGGAGTGCTATTTACATATATTTTGTTTTTTGTGATGTTCCTAGAAGGGGCAGGAACATCACCAAAATGTTTTGTTAATGTGTGGAGGGGCTGCCGTGAGTTCTGCAGCCCCCGTCAGCAACACTAGAAAAATAAGTAAATCTCCTGGGTCATTGAAAACATGACCCCAGGAGAACTTAGCATATCTTTCAAAAGCATTTCCCAGGCTGTAGCTTTTGCTCTACAGCTGGGATTGTAGTGCCACCTGTGGTCTGGTTGTATAGTTGCATTTTGTGTTATAAAGTGTATCACATAAAATGCAAGGCCTTTATGTGGCTATCTTACTGATTGCATATTTTGGAATGTAAAAAGTTAAAATTTAGACTAAGACATATGTTTGTTTCGCTTTTTTCTTAAGGAGAAAATAATATATCTCTGACTAATGTTTACATTTTTTACCCACAAAAATGTAATAATAAAAACTATGTAAATAAAAAGAGTCAGACATGCAATCTAATAAAACTTTATAAAAATATTTTAACTAATAAATTACATTAAATATCATGTTGTGAGAATTATTAAAATATACATTTGATTAAAATTATTGGGAATTTATAAAAAAAATATATGTATATATATGAATAATAAATCTTATAATATATTATCCTATACTGCTTTAAAATGCAAAAATAAAAGATCACTAATTTGTTGGAGCTGTGCCACTTGCCTCCTTGTGTACCTGCTTCTGGAAAGATAAGAGATCAGGCAGACAATATATATATATATATATATTTATATATTTTTATTATCTACTGGCGGTCGCCAGTAGATAGTTATAGTTAGGACCTATTTCCCATAGGAAAGTCACAACATTCTATTTCCAATAACTTTGGCGCCGGTTGATGAATCTTCGCAAAATTTTCAAAACTCGTGGGGCGCTCCGGTCCGCTCCTATCTTGAAAGTTTCGGGTTGATTCGGCAAGCAGGGGCTGAGAAAAAGGGGTGCCAAAACGTGTTTTCCCCATGCAATTTCCCTTAGGAAACTTTAGACACGGCTACAGCCTGAACTGCTGAACGGAAATACACCAAATTTGGCAAAGAGGTAGTTCTTGGTTCAGAAAGAACCCATTTTGTTAAATGGTGTAAATCCGTTCAGTAGTTGCTGAGAAAATCAAAAGTAAAAACACATATATATCTATGGCCGCGGAGGATCCACGCCTCTGAGGCCCCCCCAAGCCCCGGGGACCGCCACCCCCGGGGCTCACTTTAATTATATTTGCGGGGGACCGTCCCCGGGGCTTCTTTTAAAAAAAATAAATGTACGTGTGGGAGGGCTCGAGCCCCCCCACACTCCCCGGGGACCGCCACCTCCCCGGGGCACTAACATGTAAATTAGGGGGTCCGTTAAGGACCCCCGAGCCCCGGGGACCACCACCTCCCCGGGGCTATGTACAGATTGGGAGGGGGGCCGTGCGGCCCCCCTCCTGCAGCCCTCCATGGCCCTGGGGACCGCCACCCCCCAGGGCCGGCTCCTGCAGTGTCCCGGGGTGCCCACCCCCGGGACACTGCTGTTTGCAATGACAGGGCGGGAGCTGCGCGGCTCCCGCCCTGTCATTGCAACTGCTTGCTTCATTGAAGCGAGAGCAGGAAATCTGCTCTCGCTTCAATGAAGCAAGCAGATTGCTTTTCCACATGGGGAGCTGCATGTCAGCAGCTCCCCATGTGGAAGCAATGCCGGCTCCTGCAGGACGCGGGGAGCCGGCGGGACCGTGGGGGCATTGGGGACCCCCATGGTCCCCAACGGAGAGGGCCAGCCCCGGGGGATGGGGTCCCTGGGGCTAGTAGTGGCCCGGGAGGGGGGCCACGCGGCCCCCCTCCCCAAAATTAAATAAATACATTTAAAAAATAAAAATAAAATAAAGGCCGGCCCCGGGGGATGGGGTCCCCGGGGCCAGTAGAGGCCTCAGGAGGGGGGCCACGCAGCCAGCCTCCATAAAAAAAATATATATTTGGCCATGCCCCGGGGGATGGGGTCCCCGGGGCCGGAATTGGCCACGGGAGGGGGGCCCACGCGGCCCCCTTCCCGTTCATTTTTTTTTTTTGTTTAAAAAAGGGGTCAGGCCCTGGGGGATGGGGTCCCCAGGGCCCAAAATAAGGAAAAAGAAGGGGGGCCACACAGCCCCCCTTCTAAAAAAACCAAAAAACAAATTGACCGCGATCGTACCGGAGGCCCCGCCCCCTCCCAGCAACACTCTGCAAATGCACCCTGTGGCGCGTTTTAAGTTGGGAAATGAATTCCCCTTCAATACTGGGGGTCCCTGGGGGCCAACTAGCCCACCAGGTACCTCCAGTAAGTGCCACAGAGCTGCGTTGCAGAGAGGTGTAAAAAGGGGCGTGGCCTCGGACCACCTCTCTGCAATGCAGGCCTGTGGCGCTTACTGGAAATACCTGGTGGGCTAGTTGGGCCCCAGGGACCCTCAGGATTCAAGGTGACCTAATCCCCCAACTTAAAACGCGCCACGGGGTTAACATAACTCAAGATGGCCGCCGAGCTGGAGCTCCCCCACTAGAGCTCCGGGGCTTGGGATCACAATTCTGTGAAAATCCCTGCCTATGCCCCCCATTCCTTCGTTTTGCTCGATAGCCCTGCTTAGATGAAGCTCACCGCAACGCATCGCAACTACTCATTCGAAGATCAACTGCAATACCAAAGGATAAACAGAAGGCAAAACTTACCTGAATCCTGCTGGCGACAACGACGCCTTCTCATGGACCACTGCTGACTCGTGGAGAGAGCGGAGCCGGGGTTTTTCCGGTGCGGATGCGGTGCTTTGTTGCCGCGGCCTCTGGTCGCGTTGCCCCCCTTGGTGTTCTTCGCTCCTCATCTTTGGAGTCGGCTCCTGGCCTGAACTCACGAGACTGCGGGTGTGTTTTGGTCTTGAGGAGGTGGCGACCTCTTCCTGCTGCAGCTGACCGGGGCTCGGTCCCTGGTGCTCCCTCCTTTCTGGACCTTTGCGCAGGGCTCCCGGGGCTTTGGGACTGGGCTTCGGTCTGCATGTTTGCTGGCCCCTCCCTTCTCTGATCTTAGTCCGAACTCCCAGGATTTCCACGGGAGGCCTGGGGCTCGGCAGGTTGGGTATTATCCCCTGCTTTGGGACCCGGTTCCCGGGACGGGATCGTGGGCTTGTGGGCTACGTCTGTGGAGCGGCCGGATGGTCTCATTTCTGATGCGGGTCCCGGTTTGGTTGTATACGCAGGCTCTTTCCGGTGATGGACGGAGATGGTGATGATCTTGCCGAACCGCGCTCTCGGTCCTCGAGGCGACGGAGCTCATCGACGCTCTCCCCCCCGCTGCTTCTCCTCTGTGCCTGGTGTGAGGGAGTCTTCGTTGGCGCGTTCAAGTGATCGAGCCCTGCTGCGCCTAGCTAACAGTTGTGGCTGTTGCCTCCTGACGCTACTTGCTGCCGTGCCTAATGGACAGCCGTATGGCTTTGACCTGACGTGTTTTTTGTGGTCCCCACCCGGACACCCATTTTTGTCGGGTTCTGACGTTCTTTGGCTGTAGGGAGACCATTTTGTCCTCTCGCATCGGACTGGGTGAGGACGCCCCCTGCCCCTGGTCCCATTACTCCACCTGGAAGAAAATCTGAAAAAAAAGGTCATGCCTCAACCCACTCCTATGGTGGCCATCTTGGAGTGGAGCCCGTACTATTGGATAACCTAATCTGTCCTACACTGACTGCGTCTTTGGTGCCTCATCTACTTACTAATTAAACACTAGTAATACCGTGCAACATGAATGCCCTTTACTAGTGAAGCTAAATCGCATGCCTGCCATATCTCTTTGTGCAAGTCTGGTCTGAGCCACCTGAAAGTGTCCTGCCCTCGATCATTTCACTTCCACTTATGGCGCCCCTCTGAGCCTAGTTGGTGACCGGGTTAACTACACTCACTCCAGAACCCTGTGCTTTTTATCTATTCACTATACACTTTTTAGACTGCGCACTCAATCAGGGATGGAACTGCTGGAACACCCTTAACCTCATTTACCTGGACCGACATAATCTAATTCTTCCTCACCATGTCTGGTTAATATTTTGAGTCCCTATTGTTTACTGTCGCTATCTAGTATCCCCCCAATTTTTGAAGACTGATTTGTATTTGACGTCGGCTAGGCTGGTAGTCTTCCCCTGTTATCAAGTCTGCTCTGCAGTAAGATATTGTAACCTAAAGCTCCTCATGCACCCAAACGGACCTACCTCCTCTCGATCACTTTATTTTTAGAAGTTGCCTTTGCCCGCTGCTTTACAAGCCACATACTTGCACATAGCACTTCCCTCTCTTTATGCACAACTGTACTGTTAACTTTTGTGGTCCACTTATGTACTTTACCTTGCCGACTACCATTTTTTCCCTCCAATGTTTGTGACTGTCCATATCTGTGACTTCTCTAGGCTGGCTGTTTTACTCCTGCAATCAATCTGACCGGCTACAGGACTTCTTAATACCTAAGGCTCCACGTACTCCTAAATTGCCCTACCCCATCCCGACTTCATATTGTATAGAATTTTTACCTTGGATGCATACTTCTGTATTGTTATGTGAGCTGCTAAATGACATTTTATCCTTATTGCTCCACATACACTGTAACTGTCCTGCCTCTTTGTGATCACTTAATATTTACCATATGACATTACCCACAGCAAGACAATACGCGTTATAGCACATTGCACTTTCTTCTCTTTGTGCGCAAGTGAACTGTGCGTGCTGGTGGTTTATTTCTCTGCCATTGTTTTGCCTCTTTATGTTACCTAACTCTATTGTCTTGGATTTTTAAAAAGTTTTTAACGCTCCCTCATTTTCTCCTGCCCTATGATTTTTATTTTTTAGTCTGCTAACCATCATTCTTGAAATACCATTTGTGACACCTTGCTAGCACGGCCCTCTCCGGGGCTCACTCTAGTCACTAACTTTCCCTCCGGTCCCCCTTTTAATTCCTCCCCCTCACTTCACCCTGTCCCTATTCCCCTTCCCCACAATTTTCCCTCTCCCCTGGATCACTTTAGCGGAATAAACATGCCCCCCCTCACTCACCCCCTCGCTGCACAGGATGCACCTATCACTAGACACGGCCCAAACTCTTGGACCATCCTTTACCCCCCTAACCTCTCCAAAAATGCTAAGAAAAACTTTAAACATAAACTACTAATTCGCCACCAAGAAATGCTTTTTGTGGATAACTACCTCAGTCTCACCTCGATTGTAAAAAACCAATTACATCTTCTACTCCAAGCGCCCCTCTAAATGGAAAAGCATCTTCCTCCACCACCTCCCTATCACAAAGTCATGCAAAATCCCATATGGTTTGAAACTGTCTACCACCCCTTCCCCTACTTTTCCTGGTGAAATTGACATCTCCATTTTTAAATCGGGAAACATCCTCATTCAAGCCTTTGAAAAACATCTCACCATCTTTGAACACCATTTCAGCACCTTATCCTACCTACTCTCGATACCTTCCTCTGACCCCTCAGCCTCCCAACCACAGTCTGACCCTCTGCCCCCTCTTTCCCCTACTCTAACCCCTCCTCATACAGACACTGAAAACACCACTGAAGTCTCCCAAGCACAGACTCTCTATCTCCCTCCTGCGTTAACAATTTTCCCTCCTACTGATTCACCAATGGCCCACTCAACCATCCATACTCTCTCTCCTCCTCTTGAGGCTCCAACACCTCACACATGTTCCTCCCTTCTATCTTCTTCATCCTCCCACCCCCATAAAATTGATCCCCCTACGACTCAATCACTGACTCCAACTTCTCCCTCCCTAATTGACCTTCCCCTCCTTAACCAGGATGTCAATTCTCCTCACTCTCCCTGCGCACCCTCTCCTTCTCTTGACTCTTTTGTGACTCCAGTGAATGCCCTGTCCCACCTCACTTCCCCCCCTTCGTCCATCAATCGGAATACCCTCACCACCCCCCACCTGGGCTCCCACCCCTTCCTCACCCCAGACCGCTCATCCTGACTAACACGGAACATCCTCCAAGTCCCCCCGACCTCCCAGCCTCCATCCCTTTCTCTCTTATACCCCAGACGCTTTTCAATATAGAACTCCATCTCGCTAACCTGTCGTTTGAACTCACCTCACTCAGAAAAGATGTCAACTCCCTCTCCTTACTTAACCGCCCCAATCATTCTATTTCCCAGTGTGCTGAACAAACCAACACTACATTCCCCCAGCAATGGGATACTACCACCCTCTGTAACGACACACTTAGAACAATCCGTGCCTCAAACCACCTCCCCGCCTCTGATCTCCCTGACCCCTGTAAACCTTACCCCCCCTACTCTTTGACTACTGACCCTCTGGTCCCGCAGGCACCCATCCCCGTGATCCTTGGGACTAGGAGAATTCCAACTTCCCCTGCTTCACCCAGACTGCCCCCGCAATTTACCACTATCCATTCCTGCCCCCCCCTACAACCAACCCTAAACCCCTTACCTGCATGCTGGTTAACTGTCGCTCGGCTGTCCAACACGCGATTGAAATTTCGGAAACCATCCTTAGCGAAACCATTGACATTGCCTTTCTAACTGAAACTTGGCTTAAAGATCACTCTTCTTCCATTCTTGTTATGCTCTCTCCCCCTGGCTACTCCATCCTCAGAAAAGATAGACCTGTCCGAATTGGAGGCGGTCTAGCGATAATCTATAAAAACGAACTCCAACTCTCACCTGTGCAGAACTCCGATCATTCTACTTTTGAATACCTTGGAGCGGAACTTAAAGTGCAAGGCTCCCCTCCAATTCGACTACACAATATCTACCATCCTCCTGGTGACCCTCTTCCTTTTGTAGAAGAATTATCCGACCTTCTTACCCAATCCTCACTTTCCAATTCTAAAAACCTCTTCCTCGGAGATTTTAACCTTCATTGGAACAAAAATGATGATCCTATGGTTAACCTCCTCACTGATCTACTTGATATCAACGACCTGAAACAACTCTGCCACTCTCCTACCCACACCAAAGGAGCCACTCTCGACGCTATTATTACAAGCAATGATCTGGCCTCCCTTTCCTCCATCGTTCCCATCGACTGGTCAGACCATCACCTCATCCTTTTCACGATCACTAACTCTGTACTACCCCCTCCACCCAAAACCATCAAACAGATGAAATTGACTAGGAATCTTCATCTTATTCCCCCAGGCGAACTGGAGACCAAAGTCAAAGCACAACTTCGACTCTCCCCTCTCTCCCAAAATGCTAATGACCTCACCGAACACTTTAATAAATCCATCGTTGAGGTACTTGACCAAATTGCCCCAGCCAGACTAAAACTTCAGAAAAACTCCTCCTCCAAATCCTGGTTCAATGCAGATCTCAACAATGAGAGACGGGTACTTAGATCGACTGAACGCATATGGAGGCAAAACCCTTCCCCCTCTAATCTCTCCCTCCTCAGATCCGCTAGGGCCAATTATAAAAAACACATCCTCAATGCTAAGACATCCTTCTTCCGCTCCCAACTCGACCGGGCCAAAAACAGACCTAGGGAACTATTCAGCATTGTTAAAAACCAAACCTCCTCTGGAGAAGTGTGGCTCAATGGTTAGAGCGGCAGACCCTGATGCAGAGATCTGGCCCGGGACCACGGTTCAGGTCCCGCCTCGGCGGGTCTTGGGCTCAATTTCCTCAGACCTGATCATTCTCGCCTCGGTGCCTATTCTAATCATGGGTGCAACTCTGGGCAAGAGCTTGCTTAATCTCCACAACGGCCCCACCAGCACTGGGATGCCTGGCTTCACCTTGGGGGTGCCCAGGAGTGGACATTTCACAGGGAAAAGCCAGGAAGGGTTCCACAGCGGTATGCGTACAGCGCCACGACGCCCCAGCTGGGGTAGCAGTGTGCTTTACAAGTACAAATTTCATTTCATTTCTCTGCACCCCCCAAGGTGATTGCCACCAATGAGAGATGCGAAGAAATTGCCAACTACTTCTCAGAAAAAATCTCCAAAATTGATCAATCCTTCGCCTTAACTCCCCTCCCTCTTAGCCAACTTCCCTCCCTGCACATTTCCTCCAATTCTCCTTCACTCTCAACGCCTCTTCATGACCCCTCATCGCTTCCTCCTATTGTCCCTATTCTTGAACCCATCCCCACCATACTCGAGCAAAAAAATAATGCTTCTTGGCACAACTTCCATCCAGTCACTGAACTTGATGTTCTTAACGTCATTACCAGACTTAAACCGTCATCTCACACCAAAGACCCTCTCCCTTCCAACCTTGTCCAAGATCTAAAACATATCATTGCCCCCTATTGGACCTCTATCATCAACTCATCCTTTACCTCCGGTTGTGTCCCTGCTTCCCTCCAACTGGGACAAATCACTCCCATCCTCAAAAATCCTGCTGGTGACCCTAATGACCTAAATAACCTTCGTCCTATCTCTAACCTTCCTCTTCTCTCAAAAGCCCTTGAAAAATGCACCCTGCTCCAACTAGATAGACACATTGATTCATTCAATCTTTTAGACTCTTTCCAATCAGGCTTCAGAAAGGGCTGTAGTACGGAAACGGCCATGCTAAATATAATTGATGACATCCATCACTCCTTCGACAAAGGAGAGTCCACCCTTCTCATTCTCCTTGATCTCTCCGCTGCTTTCGACACTGTTAACCACTCTACTCTACTTAACACACTTAAAGATCGTTTTGGCCTCAACGGTTCAGTCCTCAAATGGTTCACCTCCTTTTTCCAACATAGAACCCAGCAAATTAAAATTCGCGACTGCCTTTCCAAACCTATGCCCGTCTCCCTAGGGGTCCCCCAGGGCTCTATACTCTCCCCCTCTCTATTCAACCTCTTCATGGAACCCCTCACCCTTATCCTTAAGCAAGCGGGAATCAATTACCACCTATACGCAGATGACACCCAACTTTACTATAAGATTCAATCCCGCTCGGACATTCTTCACCTCAATGATGCCTTGAATAAGATTCAATCCTGGTTCCACTACAACCACCTCAAACTCAATCCAAAAAAGACTGAAATCATTCTTTTCTCCCCTAAGAACAACTCGCTCCCCATTCTATCCTGGATCTCTGACCTAACCGCACTCAACTGCTCTCTCACTATATCAAACTCAGTTAAATCCCTCGGCTTTAACATTGACCAGAACCTTACTCTTATCCCCCACATAAAAAATTCGGCCAAAAGTGCTCTCTTCACTCTCCATCACCTCAAGAAAATAAAACCCTTCATTCCTGCAGATGACTTTAAATTAGTCGTCCAATCGCTGGTCTTGTCGAAAATTGACTATGGTAACGCCATCCTCTCTGGAACCCCTAAAGTCCACCTAGCCCCAATCAAATCTGTTCTGAACCTGGCTGCTAGGCTCATAACCGACTTCAAACGGTTCGATCACATCTCCCCTGCCCTTAAAGCCCTCAATTGGCTTCCCGTCGAAGGAAGAACTTCCTACAAGACAGCTTGCATTACGCACAAAGCCCTGCACCAACGCTCCCCGCAGTACCTCTCAGATAAACTTCACAAAGCTGGCTGCTCCAGAACATTGAGGAGCTCCAACACTCTCGCTCTAGTCCCTCCTCTCTTAAACAAGAAATCCACACAATCGCGCTCCTTTACCGGAAATGCGCCTAACATCTGGAACTCCCTCCCCAAAGAACTTCGTTGTAACCCCTCTTACGTCAGCTTAAAAAAAGACCTCAAACTCCTCCTCCTTCTCAACAAATACTGGGGTCCTTAATCCCTCCCCCGGGCACTCATCCCACCCTGACCTCCTACTGTTTAAGATCCTCCCCCCTTTTTTTGATCCCTTACTCCCTTTCTCCTCCCCCTCTCACATCTTCCTTCGCCCACTAACTTCTCCCACTAACCTTTCCCATAGGACCTGCTTCGTCCCACTTGGTTTTGCCTTAACCTCCCCCCTCCTCGGCCTCTCCCCATTCCTATACCCTACCCCCCTCTCCACCATTTCCCTCCCACGCTAACCTAATCTCTCAGGACTTGCTGTAGCCCATTGCAATATATACAATTAGATCGTGTAAAATGTGAGCTGTTTCTTACTGTCTGTATTGGTTTTGAGTACTACCTCATTGTAATTCTATTACATTGCAACTAATACCCATGTAAGCGGTATGGTATGGCCTTAACCTCCCCCCCTCCTCAGCCTCTCTCCATTCCTATACCCTACCTCCCTCTTCTCCTTCCTTTCCCTCCCACACCAACCTAATCTCTCAGGACTTGCTGGAGCCCATTGCAATTTATGTAATTAGATAGTGTAGAATTTGAGCTGTTCTTTACTGTTTGTATTGGTTTTGAATACTACCTCATTGTAATTTTGTTATATTGCATTTAATACCCATGTAAAGCGCTCTGATACCCTCGGGTACAGCCAGCGCTATATAAAACCTTTTAAATAAAAAATAAATAAATAAAATAAATACCCCTTCTGAGCTTGAGAAGGGGCCATGATTCATGAGAGGTGAATCTTCTTATGGGTCATGATCAGGGCCACTAGAATTGTGTGATTCTGTTGCTTTTCTCGCATAAATAAGGATTTGCCACATCTGCCACATAATCCATCATCTGATGCATAGTCTGCAGATTTTATCAAAAAAATTGTTTCAAACTCAAAATCAAAGGTTATTAAAAAAAGTGGCAATATGTATTTTCACGCTTTGGAAGACCCTTTGCAATGTTAACTGGTCATCTTTCAGATGCTTATTTATGCATGTGGTTGTCACACTGGTACTAATGGGGTGAAATCTTTGCCCAGAAGGTATAACCATGTGTACAAATTGCAAAATAATGAAGAAATACTGTAAAAGAAGTGCTGCATTATACCACATCATTTGCCTTATTTTGCTGCATAATTTTGTCAACCCTGCCGCATAATTTGGTGCGACCCTGCCACATAATTCAATTGGCCCTGTTTATGATGCCACTTCCCTCCCCTAACAATAGTAATTAGTACAATAGTGTGCTGTGCATCTGCATGCACAGTAGCTATAAGTAAAGGTATTTGCAGATAACCAGGATTCAAGAGGTTAAATGAACGTGATGAGATACGACCAGAATGAATATGCCTCACCACTATTACCTCAGTCCTTTTCCTTTGCACTGTCACTGTAACATGCAACATGTGAGAGAATCAGTAGTGTGTTTTTTAGGTCAATTACGGTATACTGTGGCAATAACATTGAATTTGGCCTTTGCACTTTAGTAATAAATGTGTGAACATGTGTTTTCTAGTAATTGCTCCAAACAATTGTCCCACTGCTGAGGGGAGGTGGGTGTGTGCCTGTGTGTGTTTCCTATAAAACACCCACACACCACAGACATGAAAATAAATGTGGCCTAATAACATGTTGTTTGAAGCAAATGTATTAATAAACACACATTCACACATTTATTGCTAAAATACAAAATTCAAATCTCATTATATTACCACAATATAGCAAAAGTGACGTGGGCAGGTCACTGTTTATGGCCTCACAGATTACGTTACAACCGCGTGACACACCAAGAGGCATCTTCTATGTGAAGTTGCCCTTATGGCACAAATGTAACCCCTTGCATCCTGGCACTGGTAAATACACATGAAAAATGCCATAGCATAAACCATGTATGTGTATGTGCAGATTGTAACATGCTATTTAGTGCACTTTTTGAAAGGGGAAAGGGGCACGTAACCCACTCAAGGCTTCAGCTCTCAGGAGTTATGGCCTCTCCCCCACCTAACAATGTTAAAAAAACAGCAGATTACACTCTGTGCACAACTGAGTGTGTGTGTGTCCATATGGAGATACAGACAGACCCGCCGGCCAACCGACAGACAGACAGACAGACAGACAGACGGACGGATGGATGGATGAATGGATGGATGGATGGATGAATGGATGGATGGATGGATGGATGAATGGGCGAAGGACGGATGGATGGAGGGAGGGAGGGACAGACCAGACAGACGGAGGGACGGACAGACAGACAGACTGATAGATAGATAGATAGATAGATAGATAGATAGATAGATTTGAAATTATAACAGAGATTAATATGCAACATATTTTAAGGGTTCCAAAAAAGAAGCGGGACGGGTACAGCAGAGCCGGCAGAACGGCGGAAGGGGTGTTTGTTATCAGAGGCGGAGGGCACGAGGCTCTGTGCATTACCCAAGACGCCTACAGAGTTGCCCGGGCTTTTCGCTGAAATTATTACAAATCGTTGCACAAGGAGGTCGGCATTGGCAGCCCCGGGTGCTGTGTGCTCCAGTTTTGGAACAACAAAGGAAGGTCCCGCAGCTGTGCTCTGAAAGGACCACTTGGCAGTTACACTGCCTCCTCCACAAACAAATACACACAGGCAGACACACATACACTCATTGAGACTCATTCAGACTCTCCCTGAGACACCAGACGCACACGCAGAGAGGCAGTCACACACGCTCGCAAACCACATACACTCATTCAGACTCTCTGTGAGACACGCAGACACACATGCAGAGAGGCAGCCACACACGCTCGCAAACCACATACACTTATTCAGACTCTAACTGAGACACGCAGACACGCAGGCCGACACAATTACATTGTATGTGTGCGCAGCACCTACTTAGGGAATAATTTTAAAGGGCACCGAATAACTTACTAAAAGAAAACTGTCATGTACTTACACTACAGTTCCCAACATGCAATATTCATTGAACTTACCTGTTGCCAATTAAGGAATACAATAAATAACATGCTGGTAATGGTGCCTTTTAATGTGACTGCGCCGGTACTGATACGCCTGTGAACAAGGAGAGTGTGACTCCGAAACGCGTAAGGCAGAGAAGATTTTCCGTGGTTGGGATGCCTGTTTGCTGTTACTAATCTGGCTTCGAGTGCACGTCCAAATCGAGGGTGCTTTGTTGATAAAATAATTTACGGCTATCCAGCCGTGGACTTGCACCGCCCTTTGAACTGTGGAAGGGGGCCATGGAGACACGGAACTGCTCAAGTCTCCGAGGTGAAACCAGTTGGCATAATTGCAGAGCATTCCTTTCTCGGAGCCCCACTGAGGCTGGAAACAATATCATAATGTGTATGTGTGCGCAGCACCTACTTAGGGAATAATTTTAAAGGGCACCGAATAACTTACTAAAGGAAAACTGTCATGTACTTACACTACAGTTCCCAGCATGCAATATTCATTGAACTTACCTGTTGCCAATTAAGGAATACAATAAATAACATGCTGGTAATGGTGCTTTTTAATGTGACTGCGCCGGTACTGATACGCCTGTGAACAAGGAGAGTGTGACTCCGAAACGCGTAAGGCAGAGAAGATTTTCCATGGTTGGGATGCCTGTTTGCCGTTACTAATCTGGCTTCGAGTGCACGTCCAAATCGAGGGCGCTTTGTTGATAAGATAGATAGATTTGAAATTATAACAGAGATTAATATGCAACATATTTTAAGGGTTCCAAAAAAGAAGCGGGACGGGTACAGCAGAGCCAGCAGAACGGCGGAAGGGGTGTTTGTTATCAGAGGCGGAGGGCACGAGGCTCTGTGCATTACCCAAGACGCCTACAGAGTTGCCCGGGCTTTTCGCTGAAATTATTACAAATCGTTGCACAAGGAGGTCGGCATTGGCAGCCCCGGGTGCTGTGTGCTCCAGTTTTGGAACAACAAAGGAAGGTCCCGCAGCTGTGCTCTGAAAGGACCACTTGGCAGTTACACTGCCTCCTCCACAAACAAACACACACAGGCAGACACACATACACTCATTGAGACTCATTCAGACTCTCCCTGAGACACCAGACGCACACGCAGAGAGGCAGTCACACACGCTCGCAAACCACATACACTCATTCAGACTCTCTGTGAGACACGCAGACACACATGCAGAGAGGCAGCCACACACGCTCGCAAACCACATACACTTATTCAGACTCTAACTGAGACACGCAGACACGCAGGCCGACACAATTACAGACACGCAGAGAGGCAGACACACGCACTACACACACACTCATACACACTCGCACCTACACACACAGACACATGTACAGACACATATAAACACACACACAGACACGCACAGAGGCACACATGCAGGCCCACGCACACAGACACACATACAGACACTTGCTGAGACACAGACACACACACACAGTTACAAATACGCACATGGGCACATAACACACAGGCAACACACATACAGACATACATTCAGTCTCGCAGAAAGGCACACACACATGCAGACACACCCAGGAGAGCCTGAGGGGAGTTCTGAGTGTGAAGGTGTGTGTGGAAACTAAAGAAGGACATATCAAGGTGCGGTTCTAAGGGTGAAAACATAATTGTGAAATAAAGACTCAATATGTAAGAGTGGAAATATAAGGGAGAAAATACAGGGGTGGGGATGTAAGGAGGGAAGTATAAGGCGAAATACGAAGATGGAAAAACAAGGGCGATAACAGAGTTAATAAACATAGGGAAATATAGCGGTGTATGATGTCACTGAGGCCGAATGGGGCTCGGGTCAGACTGGTGGTCAGGAAAGAAATACAAATATAAACGAGGAAATCAAACGGAGCAAAGACTACGGTGGAATTTTAATCCTGGTAAGGGGAACTATAGGGGTGAAAATACAATTGGTATAGTAAATCTAAGACTTGTAATGAAATATGGATGAGAATATAAGAGGGGAACTACCCGGGATGGTGTAGGAGTAAGGACATTAAAGAGTGCCCAAAGAGGGAAGGCAGGTAGAGGAGGATATATTAGGGAAAAAAATAAAGCTGGGAGAATAGAGGATTATAGGAAGGTAGGAGCTGAAAGAGGGAATATATACGGAAAGCAAAATATGTGCGGACATTCACCAGGAGAGGATTTAAGGTAGGAACTTTCAGATGGGAAATTTGATGAGGAGGTGTCGTTTTAGTTCATGGCTGACGATGGGCGCATTCCCAAGCAGAATGGGTTCTGCTAGTACAGAAAGGCTCCAGTAAACGCACGGCGCTGCACAGCGCCCCCTCCCAGTCCCCCTCCCCCTCTCCTCCTCCCCTCCGTAATGGAACCTTCCCGATCTGTGGCCAAGCAGCATTCTGGTGGAATGTGTGAATGAAGGAATGAAGGAGTGTGAATATCAGGGACCTCCCACCCACCTTCCAAACAGAGCCTAGCTTAACGTATTTGCATTAAAAAGCACCCACTGCAGCCAAGCATGCATGTACTCGCAGATGCACACAGGCATTCCCACGCACATACATGAACACGTACACAAGCAGACATCCGCGCGCTGGCACAGAGGCTCGCCCACACACACAGACACACACACGGGTGCACATAAGAGGGAACACACAGAATCGCACTCAGACACACGGGCGTGCAAAAATATCCACAGGTACGCGCACTCGCACGCACACCCGCACACATCAATGTGTACACTCCTAGGTACCTCATACAGCCCACCGTGGGCCTACGATCTGTGGTTTTGTTTCTCTATTTTTGTAAAGTTGGGATTAAAAAATAGGGGGTCAGAGAGACGGTTTGGGCACAAAATATCTCCATCCTGAAGAACTCTTGCTGTACATATGTTGTCCAGTTTAATCTAAATGCGCGTGCCTTGTTTCGAGCTTCTCGTTTTAAAGGCAGTAGAAATGCGCATTTTTACCTTGGCAGTCAGTCATTATTTCTGTTCATTCGCACTGAATATTTCCCTTTCGCTGATGTGAGCACCTTTATGATAGCAGCTGCTTCGTGATTTTAGAGGTCACGCGTCTGTGACATTCAGGAGCCTTTCTCGCTCCAAATGCCGAAAAATTTCATTTTTAACCGAACTGTAATGTGCAGACTTATTCTAAAAGCCTTAAGCGAACAACATTTAGACATTACAATCAACAGCCGACACTATTTTATAATCTGAAGAGCTTTACGCAGTTATTTTCCGCACCAGAAATATGCGCGTAAAATTCGAGCCGTTTGATTGAGTTACGTTTCAGAACAGAGACACCAAGCCGCGCCAAGATCACGGACGCTTTGAAATAAATAAAAAGAAATAAGATAAAGTAGCTGTAAAATCAAGGTTAGCGGAAATCCTAGAAGGCATCTAATGACGCTCTGAGCGTTTCCACAATTGATGACTGGCCCAACATCTTCTATGCAAAGCAAAGAGGGGATTTTGGCAGAGCAGGGGATCTGTAGAATGTCACAAGTACATCCTCGAAGATGGCCACCCAGCACCCTGCAAGGTGGCTCATTTCGTTGTGTTACAAAAAGGTGCCCTGATCTGTGTTTGGGTGACTGGACTGTGACCCCTGGGAGCTGCACGGCAGCAAAAGGTGTGATTTACAGCTCCTCGACCACAGGAGTCAGGTAGTTACACTCTCTGCTCACAACCATAAGCAACGCGGGGGTCCTGGTACCAGTTTATTCGGTCTGCGCCACTTCAGGGTGCACCTCCGCCCCTTCCTTCTTCACAAGCATGCCCAGCACACACTGTTACGACCCAGTCACGCATGCACGCACACATAGCGCACGCTGTTCTGGATCAAGCGCACGATCATGGCCAACCAACAAAGGAATTTTAGAGTAAAGAAGACAGTACTCCTGCAGTACTCTGGTCCATACTCTTCACATGCCCAGGGGAGTTGACCTAAATTATCTAAAATGGGAGCATTCAGAGACTGGCGTGCCCCTGCGCATTATCAATAAAGCCCTGGGGAGGTGGCGGTCCCCGGGGCTGCGGGCCCCCGCAGGCCCGCTACATAAATCTGGATAGCCCTCGGGACCTGGCCCACCCGGGGGCTTAAAACAAACAAAACTCGGGAGCCCGCGCTTCGTTTTTTTTTTTATGTTGGCCGGATTCGCGTACCTAGCGTGAGTCCCGCCGGAAATCTTTTAAAAAAATGCTTTTTTGGCCATTGGAGTCCCTGTGGGACGCCCTGACCAGGTCTAGGGGGTCAGGGTGTGTCTGCCCTGCCCCCTTTCCTTCATTTTTAACCTTTTTCTACCTTTTGTTGTGACTCGGTTACCGAGTCACAAGATGGCTGCCAACACATTCTGGTTTGGAGTGTTGGCAGCCAATCACAATGAAGCTCGTGCTCGGGATGGTTCGCGAATCCTCCTCGGTGCTCTGATATATACATTTTTATTTTTGAATATCTCAGCAACTACTGAACGGATTTACACCATTTAAAAAAAGGTCGCTTTCTGGACCAAGGCCTACCTTTTTGCCAAATTTGGTGTAATTTCGTTCAGCAGTTCGGGCTGTAGCCGTGTCTAAAATTCCTATGGAAATTAACATGGGGAAAATGCGTTTTTGGACCCCCCTTTTTTCTCGGCCCCCGCTTGACGAATCACCCCAAAACTTTCAAGACAAAAGCTGACCTGAGCGAACCATTAGTTTTGAAAATTTCGCGAAGATTCATCAAACGGCGCCAAAGATATTGGCAAAAGAAAAAACGCTTTTTGAATAGAAACAAGGTCCTAACTATAACTGCCTACTGGCGACCGCCATTAGGTAATATATATATATATATATATATCACAAAATAATGATCTTGTTGTGATCATAGATTTGAGGCGCACATCATGAATGCTCTTTTTTCAAGCTTTAATTGCCAACACGATAGAAACACCGAACAGACGCGTTTCGGCACACTCGCCTTCATCAATGTCAGTGTGGCTAGTTTTCCATGCATTATTTAAACAAAATCAACATAAAAGAAGGAAGCAGTTCATTTGTAATGAAAATCAAAGATGGTCTCTTACAAATCACAGAGATGTGTTTCACTGTCGGCCATTTTGTAATGGTACAGTTTTAGCAATTGCAATTCTTCCTCCTAGAGGAAGGGTCCAAAATTAAATGTATATACATAATTATTACATTGCAATCCAATCATTTCCATTGATAATTATACTCCTGATTTGATTCATCATGCGATCAAATGTAATGGCGAGGGATCATCATAGTGCAATATTATTCAATGACGCCCTGAATGGGCAAACGCTCCAAAATAAATTGGCAACTAAACAATTAATTTTGCTTTTTCAAATCACCCTTTTCTCAAGAATTGATATATACATGTTATTCGTTCTTTTACGCATAATTCCATTAAATCCATTGATATCTGCAGTTATAGTTTGTGTTGCAATGAAATTGTTTGTTCAATAACGCCCTTAATGGGCAAAACCTTTCGATTTCATATTGTAAGCAAAACAATTAATTAATTCAATAATTCATTTCCCATTTTCCAAATCATGCTTTTCACTGTATAGTATACTCAATAGCAGCACTTATTCCTATCAATTTGATCACATGAACGGGGATTCCTAACCATCTTTTTATTAAATGTGTACCCTCAATTCCTCTTCATTATTCAGGCCTCTTGGGGTTTTTGTTTGTAGTTCAATAATGTATTTGGATTCAAGTGCCCAGCGTTTTTTTGTTCTCTCCTCCTTTTTCCTCTCTTGGTGCTTGATCTAGACAAAAGAACTTCAATAGGTTCTGATTACTATTGTGTTTCTCCTGAAAGTGGCGGGCCACTGGATATGTCTGGTCTTTGTTTTTGATCGCCCGCATGTGCTCTAATATTCTTTTTTAGTAGGGTGTATCGTGCTACCGACATAGTGCCTCCCTCAGGGGCAAGAGAGACAATAAACCGTATACTCAGAGTTACAGTTAAGCAACTTGTTAATTTTTTGCTTCGTTCTCCTGCCTGGTATTTGAAAGTCTCGAATTTTATGGGTGTTTTTGCATGCCTTACATCACATGCTGTGATGAAATCCTGTAACCATATCCCTCTTCCTTTGTCCTGTAATAAAGTTGCTCTGACCATGTCATGAGTGATGTAATATGTGACGTCATCAGCAGTGCATTGTGGGGGTGCGAGTTATAGTTAGCTCAACTGACTATAACGGCCGAATTTCTCTGGTTTTGTACAAGTGAAATGTCCAACAAACTATAACATCTCTGGAACCTGTGTTTTTTTCAGTGTATTTCTAAGGTTTTTTAAATGCTAATTCCTAACTATAACGTCCCTGAAACCTCTGGTTTTTTCAGTGAATTTCTAAGGTTTTTAAATGCTCATTTCTAAATATGCCTATATAGGTAGGACATGTGCAGAAAGATGAAGAAAGGCGCAGAAAGAAGCAAGAGAAGTGCAGAAAGAGGCAACAGAAGTCCAGAAAGAGAAAGAAAGGGGCAGAAAGAAGCAAGAGAAGGGCAGAAAGAGGCCTACTTTGACTGTACCTTACAACAGACTCATACAAAGTAGCCTAATCACTAATCCTTCTCCCAAGATGTCTTAAACCTCACTTTTCTCTTGAAGGTTCACTATTAATCGACTGCTCAGAATGTTAGGCCTACCTACCAGAGGTGTGGCGCAGCGGCCAGGGTGCCTGACTCCGGACCACGGGGTTGGCAGTTTGATCGCCGGTGGCAGGTTAGCCCAGCACCATGTGACTCTGGGCAATAGCTCGCTTAATCTTCCCGACGGCCCCCAGCGCCGGGACACTTCTCCGGAGGTAGCTGTGCGCTTTACAAATGCTGGTATTTCATTATTATTTTATTTCATTTACCAAATATAAAACAGCAATCCTAGGCAGATCACTGTTGTAAGTTTGACCAAGTTTGTGAAGGTATGCATGCGTGTCTCTGCTTTTACCAAGTGACATGTTACATAAAAATAAACATAGAAATACTTGAATACCTGTGTTTCAAACAGCATACTCTGTAAATATGTGTACAAAAATGTGTATGTATTTCTTTCTGCTCATAATACAGGGCACATGAGTATTCAATAGTATATTTGAGGGGCTCTATAACACCTATATACATAAGACATGTCTGCCTGTGCAACTGAATGACAGAGCAGAACTGAGAAAATTTACCCACCTATAGAAGAAGCTACCCACTTTTTAAGCTACCATCATTAGATGCATACCACATGTGAGAATACATATACAAGAAGACATATACCTCAGTCGCAAGAGCACGCAGACCTTTAAACTTGACAGCTTGCACTTCCCATTTGAGTACAGAAAGAGGTGCGAGAAGTACAGAAAGAAGCAAGAGATGTGCAGAAAGAAACAAAAGAAGTGCAGAAAGAAGGAACGGGTGCAAAAAGAGGCAACAGGGGTGCAGAAAGAGGCAAGAGGGGTGGAGAAAGAGGCAAGGGGCTGCAGAAAGAAGCAAGAGAGCTACAGAAAGAAACAAAATAAGTGCAGAAAGAAGGAACAGAGGTACAGAAAGAGGCAAGAGGGGTGCAGAAAGTAGGAAGAGGGGTGCAGAAAGAAGGAAGAGGGGTGCAGAAAGAAACAAAAGAAGTACAGAAAGAAGGAACAGAGGTGCAGAAAGAGGCAAGAGGGGTGCAAAAAGTGGGAAGACGGGTGCAGAAGGAGGCACGAGGGGTGCAGAAAGAAGCAAGAGAGGTGCAGAAATAAGCAAGAGAAGTGCAGAAAGAAGCAAGAGAGGTGCAGATAGAAACAAAAGAAGTGCAGAAAGAAGGAACAGAGGTGCAAAAAGAAGCAGGAGGGGTGCAGAAAGAGGGAAGAGGGGTGCTGAAAGAAGCAAGAGGAGTGCAGAAAGAGGGATGAGGGGTACAGAAAGAAGCACAAGGGGCGCTGAAAGAAGCAAGAGAGATGCAGAAAGAAGCAAGAGAAATCCAGAAAGAAGCAACAGAGATGCAGAAAGGGGGAAGTGGGGTGGAGAAAGAGGCAAGAGGGATACAGAAAGAAACAAGAGAGGTGCAGAAAGAAACAAAATAAGTGCAGAAAGAAGGAACAGAGGTGCAGAAAGAGGCAAGAGGGGTGTAGAAAGAGGCACGAGGGGTGCAGAAAGAAGCAAGAAACAAAAGAAGTGCAGAAAGAAGGAACAGAGGTGTAGAAAGAGGCAACAGGGATGAAAAAAGAGGGAAGAGGGGTGGAGAAAGAGGAAAGGGTGTACAGACAGAAAGAAACAAAAGAAGAACAGAAAGAAGGAAAAGAGGTGCAGAAAGAGGCAAGAGGGGAACAGAAAGAGGAAAAAGGGGTGCAGAAAGAAGGGAGGGGTGCAGAAAGAAACAAAAGAAGTGCAGAAAAAAGGAACAGAGGTCCAGAAAGAGGCAAGAGGGGTGCAGAAAGAGGGAAGAAAAGTATGAAAGAGGCACGAGGAGTACAGAAAGAAGCAAGAGGTGTGCAGAAAGAAGCAAGAGAGTTGCAGAAAGAAACAAAAGAATTGCAGAAAGTAGGAACAGAGGTGCAGAAACAGGCAAGAGGGGTGCAGAAAGAGGGATGAGGGGGCAGAAAGAAGCATGAGGGGTGCAGAAAGAAGCAAGAGAGATGCAGAAAAAAGCAAGAGAAACGCATAAAGAAATAACAGAGATGCAGAAAGGGGGAAGTGGGGTGGAGAATGAGGCAAGAGGGATACAGAAAGAAACAAGAGAGGTGCAGAAAGAAACAAAAGAAGTGCAGAAAGAAGGAACAGAGCTGCAGAAAGAGGCAAGAGGGGTGCAGAAAGAGGGAAGAGGGGTGTGAAAGAGGCACGGGGGGTGCAGAAAGAAGCAAGAGAGTTGCAGAAAGAAAACAAAAGAAGTGCAGAAAGAAGGAACAGAGGTGCAGAAAGAGGCAAGAGGGGTGCAGAAAGAGGGAAGAGGGGTGCAGTAAGAGGCACAAGTGTTGCAGAGAGAAGGGACAGAGGTGCAGAAAGAAGCAAGAGAAGTGCAGAAAGAAGCAACAGATGTGCATAAAGAGGGATGAGGGGTGGAGGAAGAGCCAAAAGAAGTGCAGAAAGAAGCAACAGAGATGCAAAAAGGGGGAACAGGGGTGGAGAAAGAGCCAAAAGAAGTGCAGAAAGAAGCAGCAGAGATGCAAAAAGGGGGAACAGGGGTGGAAAAAGTGGCAAGAGGGGTGCAGAAAGAGGGAAGAGTGGTGCAGAAAGAAGCACAAGTGGTGCAGAAAGAAGCAAGAGACGTGCAGAAAGAAGCAAGAGAAGTGCAGAAAGAAGCAACAAAGGTGCAGAAAGAGGCAACAGGGGGAAGAAAGAGGGAAGAGGAGTGGAGAAAGAGGCAAGGGGGTGCAGAAAGAAGCATGAAAGCTGCAGGAAAACAAAAGAAGTGCAGAAAGAAGGAACATAGGTGCAGAAAGAGGCAAAAGGGGTGCAAAAAGAGGAAAGAGGGGTGGAGAAAGAGGCACAATGGTTGGAGAAAGAAGGAAAAGAGGTGCAGAAAGAAGCAAGAGAAGTGCAGAAAGAAGCAGCAGAGGTGCAGAAAGAGGGATGAGGGGTGGAGAAAGAGGCAAGATAAGTGCAGAAAGAAGCAACAAAGATGCAAAAAGGGGGAAGAGGGGTGGAGAAAGTGGCAAGAGGGGTGCAGAAAGAAGCAAGAGAGGTGCAGAAAGAAAACAAAAGAAGTGCAGAAAGAAGGAACAGAGGTACAGAAAGAGGCAAGAGGGGTGAAGAAAGAAGGAAGAGGGATGCAGAAAGAGGCAAGAGGGATACAAACAGAAGCAAGAGAGTTGCAGAAAGAAACAAAAGAAGTGCAGAACGAAAGAACAGAGGTGCAGAAAGAGGCAAGAGGGGAGCAGAAGGAGGAAAAAGGGGTTCAGAAAGAAGCACGAGTGGTACAGAAAGAAGCAAGAGAGGTGCAGAAAGAAGCAAGAGATGTGCAGCAAGAAACAAAAGAAGTGCAGAAAGAAGGAATAGAGGTGCAGAAAGAAGCAACAGGGGTGAAGAAAGAGGGAAGAGGGGTGGAGAAAGAGGCAAGGGGGTGCAGACAGAAGCAAGAGTGCTGCAGAAAGAAACAAAAGAAGAACAGAAAGAAGTAAAAGAGGTGCAGAAAGAGGCAAGAGTGGTGCAGAAAGAGGCAAAAGGGGTGCAGAAAGAAGTGAGAGGTACAGAGAGAAACAAAAGAAGTACAGAAAAAAGGAACATAGGTGCAGAAAGAGGCAAGAGGGGTGCAGAAAGCAGCAAGAGGTGTGAAGAAAGAAGCAAGAGAGTTGCAGAAAGAAACAAAAACAATTGCAGAAAGAAGGAACAGAGGTACAGAAACAGGCAAGAGGGGTGCAGAAAGAGGGATGAGGGGGCAGAAAGAGGCCCGAGGGGTGCAGAAAGAAGCAAGAGAGATGCAGAAAGAAGCAAGAGAAACGCAAAAAGAAGCAACAGAGATGCAGAAAGAAGGAACATAGGTGCAGAAAGAGGCAAGAGGGGTGCAAAAAGAAACAAAAGAAGTGCAAAAAGAAGGAACATAGGTGCAGAAAGAGGCAAGAGGGGTGCAAAAAGAAACAAAAGAAGTGCAAAAAGAAAAACCAGAGGTGCAGAAAGAGGCAACAGGGTTGCAGAAAGAGAGCGAATGGGTGGAGAAAGAGGCAAGGTGGTGCAGAAAGAAGCAAGAGAGCTGCAGACAGAAACAGAAGAAGTGAAGAAAGAAGGAACAGAGGTGCAGAAAGAGGCAAGAGGGGTGAAGAAAGAGGGAAAAGGGGTGCAGAAAGAGGCAATAGGGATGCTGAAAGAAGTGAGAGGTGCAGAAAGAAACAAAAGAAGTGCAGAAAGAAGGAGCAGAGGAGCAGAAAGAGACAAGAGGGGTGCGGGAAGAGGGGTGTGAAAGAGACACGAGGGGTGCAGATAGAAGCAAGAGAGGTGCAGAAACAAGCAACAGAGTTGCCGAAAGAGGGAAGAGGGGTGGAGAAAGAGACAAGAGAAGTGCAT
The DNA here is from genome assembly GCA_963921515.1 of Calotriton arnoldi. NCBI lineage: Eukaryota > Metazoa > Chordata > Amphibia > Caudata > Salamandridae > Calotriton > Calotriton arnoldi. Next base: position 701,569 of record CAWUFW010002484.1, read on the forward strand.
AAACAAGAGAGATGCAGAAAGAAGCAACAGAGATGCAGAAAGGGGGAAGTGGGGTGGAGAAAGAGGCAAGAGGAACACAGAAAGAAACAAGAGAGGTGCAAAAAGAAACAAAAGAAGTGCAGAAAGAAGGAACAGAGGTGCAGAAAGAGGCAAGAGGGGTGCAGAAAGAGGGAAGAGGGATGTGAAAGAGGCACGAGGAATGCAGAAAGAAGCAAGAGGCGTGTAGAAAGAAGTAAGAGAGTTGCAGAAAGAAACAAAAGAAGTGAAGAAAGAAGGAACAGAGGTGCAGAAAGAAGCAAGAGAAGTGCAGAAAGAAGCAACAGTGGTGCAGAAAGAGGGATGAGGGGTGGAGAAAGAGGCAAGAGAAGTGCAGAAAGAAGCAACAGAGATGCAAAAAGGGGGAACAGGGGTGGAGAGAGTGGCAAGAGGGGTGCAGAAAGAAGCAAGAGAGGTGCAGAAAGAAACAAAAGAAGTGCAGAAAGAAGGAACAGAGGTGCAGAAAGAGGCAAAAAGGATGCATAAAGAGGGAAGAGAGATGCCAAAAGAGGCACAAGGGTTGCAGAAAGAAGGGATAGAGGTGCAGAAAAAGGGATGAGGGGTGGCGATAGAGGCAAAAGAAGTGCAGAAAGAAGCAATTGAGATGCAAAAAGGAGGAACAGGGGTGGAGAAAGTGGCAAGAGGGGTGCAGAAAGAAGCAAGAGAGGTAGAAAAAGAAGCAAAGAGGTGCAGAAAGAAGCAAGAGTAGTGCAGAAAGAAGCAACAGAGGTGCAGAAAAAGGGATGAGGGGTGGCGATAGAGGCAAGAGAAGTGCAGAAAGAAGCAATTGAGATGCAAAAAGGAGGAACAGGGGTGGAGAAAGTGGCAAGAGGGGTGCAGAAAGAAGCAAGAGAGGTACAGAAAGAAGCAAAGAGGTGCAGAACGAAGCAAGAGTAGTGCAGAAAGAAGCAACAGAGGTGCAGAAAGAGGCAACAGGGGTGAAGAAAGAGGGACGAGGGGTGCAGAAAGAGGCATGAGGGGGGCAGAAAGAGGGAAGAAGGGTGCAGAAAGAAGCATGAGTGGTGCAAAAAGAAGCAAAGAGGTGCAGAAAGAAGCAAGAGTTGTGCAGAAAGCAGCAACAGAGGTGCAGAATGAGGCAACAGGGGTGAAGAAAGAGGGAAGAGGGGTACAGAAAGAGGCATGAGGGGGGCAGAAAGAAGCAAGAAATGTGCAGCAAGAAATAAAAGAAGTGCAGAAAGAAGGAACAGAGGTGCAGAAAGAGGCAACAGGGGTGAAGAAAGAGGGAAGAGGGATAGAGAAAGAGGCAAGAGGGTGTAGACAGAAGCAAGAGAGCTGCAGAAAGAAACAAAAGAAGAGCAGAAAGAATTAACAGAATTGCAGAAAGAGGCTAGAGGGGTGCTGGAAGAGGGGTGTGAACAAGACACGAGGGGTGCAGATAGAAGCAAGAGAGGTGCAGAAACAAGCAACAGAGGTGCTGAAAGAAGGAAGAGGGTGGAGAAAGAGACAAGAGCAATGCATAAAGAAGCAAGAGAGATGCAGAAAGAAGCAACAGAGATGCAGAAAGGGGGAAGTGGGGTGGAGAAAGAGGCAAGAGGAATACAGAAAGAAACAAGAGAGGTGCAAAAAGAAACACAAGAAATGCAGAAAGAAGGAACAGAGGTGCAGAAAGAGACAAGAGGGGGCAGAAAGAGGGAAGAGGGGTGTGAAAGAGGCACGAGGGGTACAGAAAGAAGCAAGAGGCATGCAGAAAGAAGCAAGAGAGTTTCAGAAAGAAACAAAAGAAGTGCAGAAAGAAGGTACAGAGGTGCAGAAAGAGGCAAGAGGGGTGCAGAAAGAGGGAAGAGGGGTGGAGAAAGAGGAACAAGGGTTGGAGAAAGAAGGGAATGAGGTGCAGAAAGAAGCAAGAGAAGTGCAGAAAGAAGCAACAGAGGTGCAGAAAGAGGGATGAGGGGTGGAGAAAGAGGGAAGAGGGATAGAGAAAGAGGCAAGAGGGTGTAGACAGAAGCAAGAGAGCTGCAGAAAGAAACAAAAGAAGAGCAGAAAGAATGAACAGAATTGCAGAAAGAGGCTAGAGGGGTGCTGGAAGAGGGGTGTGAACAAGACACGAGGGGTGCAGATAGAAGCAAGAGAGGTGCAGAAACAAGCAACAGAGGTGCTGAAAGAAGGAAGAGGGGTGGAGAAAGAGACAAGAGCAATGCATAAAGAAGCAAGAGAGATGCAGAAAGAAGCAACAGAGATGCAGAAAGGGGGAAGTGGGGTGGAGAAAGAGGCAAGAGGAATACAGAAAGAAACAAGAGAGGTGCAAAAAGAAACACAAGAAATGCAGAAAGAAGGAACAGAGGTGCAGAAAGAGACAAGAGGGGGCAGAAAGAGGGAAGAGGGGTGTGAAAGAGGCACGAGGGGTACAGAAAGAAGCAAGAGGCATGCAGAAAGAAGCAAGAGAGTTTCAGAAAGAAACAAAAGAAGTGCAGAAAGAAGGTACAGAGGTGCAGAAAGAGGCAAGAGGGGTGCAGAAAGAGGGAAGAGGGGTGGAGAAAGAGGAACAAGGGTTGGAGAAAGAAGGGAATGAGGTGCAGAAAGAAGCAAGAGAAGTGCAGAAAGAAGCAACAGAGGTGCAGAAAGAGGGATGAGGGGTGGAGAAAGAGGCAAGATAAGTGCAGAAAGAAGCAACAGAGATGCAAAAAGGGGGAACAGGGGTGGAGAAAGAGCCAAAAGAAGTGCAGAAAGAAGCAGCAGAGATGCAAAAAGGGGGAACAGGGGTGGAAAAAGTGGCAAGAGGGGTGCAGAAAGAGGGAAGAGTGGTGCAGAAAGAAGCACAAGTGGTGCAGAAAGAAGCAAGAGACGTGCAGAAAGAAGCAAGAGAAGTGCAGAAAGAAGCAACAAAGGTGCAGAAAGAGGCAACAGGGGGAAGAAAGAGGGAAGAGGAGTGGAGAAAGAGGCAAGGGGGTGCAGAAAGAAGCATGAAAGCTGCAGAAAAACAAAAGAAGTGCAGAAAGAAGGAACATAGGTGCAGAAAGAGGCAAAAGGGGTGCAGAAAGAGGAAAGAGGGGTGGAGAAAGAGGCACAATGGTTGGAGAAAGAAGGAAAAGAGGTGCAGAAAGAAGCAAGAGAAGTGCAGAAAGAAGCAGCAGAGGTGCAGAAAGAGGGATGAGGGGTGGAGAAAGAGGCAAGATAAGTGCAGAAAGAAGCAACAAAGATGCAAAAAGGGGGAAGAGGGGTGGAGAAAGTGGCAAAAGGGGTGCAGAAAGAAGCAAGAGAGGTGCAGAAAGAAAACAAAAGAAGTGCAGAAAGAAGGAACAGAGGTACAGAAAGAGGCAAGAGGGGTGAAGAAAGAAGGAAGAGGGATACAGAAAGAGGCAAGAGGAATACAAACAGAAGCAAGAGAGTTGCAGAAAGAAACAAAAGAAGTGCAGAACGAAAGAACAGAGGTGCAGAAAGAGGCAAGAGGGGAGCAGAAAGCGGAAAAAGGGGTTCAGAAAGAAGCACGAGTGGTACAGAAAGAAGCAAGAGAGGTGCAGAAAGAAGCAAGAGATGTGCAGCAAGAAACAAAAGAAGTGCAGAAAGAAGGAATAGAGGTGCAGAAAGAAGCAACAGGGGTGAAGAAAGAGGGAAGAGGGGTGGAGAAAGAGGCAAGGGGGTGCAGACAGAAGCAAGAGTGCTGCAGAAAGAAACAAAAGAAGAACAGAAAGAAGTAAAAGAGGTGCAGAAAGAGGCAAGAGTGGTGCAGAAAGAGGCAAAAGGGGTGCAGAAAGAAGTGAGAGGTACAGAGAGAAACAAAAGAAGTACAGAAAAAAGGAACATAGGTGCAGAAAGAGGCAAGAGAGGTGCAGAAAGAAGCAAGAGGTGTGAAGAAAGAAGCAAGAGAGTTGCAGAAAGAAACAAAAACAATTGCAGAAAGAAGGAACAGAGGTACAGAAACACGCAAGAGGGGTGCAGAAAGAGGGATGAGGGGGCAGAAAGAGGCACGAGGGGTGCAGAAAGAAGCAAGAGAGATGCAGAAAGAAGCAAGAGAAACGCAAAAAGAAGCAACAGAGATGCAGAAAGAAGGAACATAGGTGCAGAAAGAGGCAAGAGGGGTGCAAAAAGAAACAAAAGAAGTGCAAAAAGAAGGAACATAGGTTCAGAAAGAGGCAAGAGGGGTGCAAAAAGAAACAAAAGAAGTGCAAAAAGAAAAACCAGAGGTGAAGAAAGAGGCAACAGGGTTGCAGAAAGAGAGCGAATGGGTGGAGAAAGAGGCAAGGTGGTGCAGAAAGAAGCAAGAGAGCTGCAGACAGAAACAGAAGAAGTGAAAAAAGAAGGAACAGAGGTGCAGAAAGAGGCAAGAGGGGTGAAGAAAGAGGGAAAAGGGGTGCAGAAAGAGGCAATAGGGATGCCGAAAGAAGTGAGAGGTGCAGAAACAAACAAAAGAAGTGCAGAAAGAAGGAGCAGAGGAGCAGAAAGAGACAAGAGGGGTGCGGGAAGAGGGGTGTGAAAGAGACACGAGGGGTGCAGATAGAAGCAAGAGAGGTGCAGAAACAAGCAACAGAGTTGCCGAAAGAGGGAAGAGGGGTGGAGAAAGAGACAAGAGAAGTGCATAAAGAAGCAAGAGAGATGCAGAAAGAAGCAACAGAGATGCAGAAAGGGGGAAGTGGGGTGGAGAAAGAGGCAAGAGGAACACAGAAAGAAACAAGAGAGGTGCAAAAAGAAACAAAAGAAGTGCAGAAAGAAGGAACAGAGGTGCAGAAAGAGGCAAGAGGGGTACAGAAAGAGGTAAGAGGGATGTGAAAGAGGCACGAGGGGTGCAGAAAGAAGCAAGAGGCGTGTAGAAAGAAGTAAGAGAGTTGCAGAAAGAAACAAAAGAAGTGAAGAAAGAAGGAACAGAGGTGCAGAAAGAAGCAAGAGAAGTGCAGAAAGAAGCAACAGTGGTGCAGAAAGAGGGATGAGGGGTGACGAAAGAGGCAAGAGAAGTGCAGAAAGAAGCAACAGAGATGCAAAAAGGGGGAACAGGGGTGGAGAGAGTGGCAAGAGGGGTGCAGAAAGAAGCAAGAGAGGTGCAGAAAGAAACAAAAGAAGTGCAGAAAGAAGGAACAGAGGTGCAGAAAGAGGCAAAAAGGATGCATAAAGAGGGAAGAGAGATGCCAAAAGAGGTACAAGGGTTGCAGAAAGAAGGGATAGAGGTGCAGAAAAAGGGAGGAGGGGTGGCGATAGAGGCAAGAGAAGTGCAGAAAGAAGCAATTGAGATGCAAAAAGGAGGAACAGGGGTGGAGAAAGTGGCAAGAGGGGTGCAGAAAGAAGCAAGAGAGGTAGAAAAAGAAGCAAAGAGGTGCAGAAAGAAGCAAGAGTAGTGCAGAAAGAAGCAACAGAGGTGCAGAAAAAGGGATGAGGGGTGGCGATAGAGGCAAGAGAAGTGCAGAAAGAAGCAATTGAGATGCAAAAAGGAGGAACAGGGGTGGAGAAAGTGGCAAGAGGGGTGCAGAAAGAAGCAAGAGAGGTACAGAAAGAAGCAAAGAGGTGCAGAACAAAGCAAGAGTAGTGCAGAAAGAAGCAACAGAGGTGCAGAAAGAGGCAACAGGGGTGAAGAAAGAGGGACGAGGGGTGCAGAAAGAGGCATGAGGGGGGCAGAAAGAGGGAAGAGGGGTGCAGAAAGAAGCATGAGTGGTGCAGAAAGAAGAAAAGAGGTGCAGAAAGAAGCAAGAGTCGTGCAGAAAGCAGCAACAGAGGTGCAGAATGAGGGAACAGGGGTGAAGAAAGAGGGAAGAGGGGTACAGAAAGAGGCATGAGGGGGCAGAAAGAAGCAAGAAATGTGCAGCAAGAAATAAAAGAAGTGCAGAAAGAAGGAACAGAGGTGCAGAAAGAGGCAACAGGGGTGAAGAAAGAGGGAAGAGGGATAGAGAAAGAGGCAAGAGGGTGTAGACAGAAGTAAGAGAGCTGCAGAAAGAAACAAAAGAAGAGCAGAAAGAAGGAACAGAATTGTAGAAAGAGGCTAGAGGGGTGCTGGAAGAGGGGTGTGAAAGAGACACGAGGGGTGCAGATAGAAGCAAAAGAGGTGCAGAAACAAGCAACAGAGGTGCTGAAAGAAGGAAGAGGGGTGGAGAAAGAGACAAGAGCAATGCATAAAGAAGCAAGAGAGATGCAGAAAGAAGCAACAGAGATGCAGAAAGGGGGAAGTGGGGTGGAGAAAGAGGCAAGAGGAATACAGAAAGAAACAAGAGAGGTGCAAAAAGAAACACAAGAAATGCAGAAAGAAGGAACAGAGGTGCAGAAAGAGACAAGAGGGGGCAGAAAGAGGGAAGAGGGGTGTGAAAGAGGCACGAGGGGTACAGAAAGAAGCAAGAGGCATGCAGAAAGAAGCAAGAGAGTTGCAGAAAGAAACAAAAGAAGTGCAGAAAGAAGGTACAGAGGTGCAGAAAGAGGCAAGAGGGGTGCAGAAAGAGGGAAGAGGGGTGGAGAAAGAGGAACAAGGGTTGGAGAAAGAAGGGAATGAGGTGCATAAAGAAGCAAGAGAAGTGCAGAAAGAAGCAACAGAGGTGCAGAAAGAGGGATGAGGGGTGGAGAAAGAGGCAAGATAAGTGCAGAAAGAAGCAACAGAGATGCAAAAAGGGGGAACAGGGGTGGAGAAAGTGTCAAGAGAGGTGCAAAAAAAAGCAAGAGAGGTGCAGAAAGAAACAAAAGAAGTGCAGAAAGAAGGAACAGAGGTGCAGAAAGAGGCAAGAGGGGTGCAGAAAGAGGGAAGAGGGGTGTGAAAGAGGCACGAGGGGTAAAGAAAGAAACAAGAGGCGTGCAGAAAGAAGTAAGAGAGTTGCAGAAAGAAACAAAAGAAGTGAATAAAGAAGGAACAGAGGTGCAGAAAGAAGCAAGAGAAGTGCAGAAAGAAGCAACAGTGGTGCAGAAAGAGGGATGAGGGGTGGAGAAAGAGGCAAGAGAAGTGCAGAAAGAAGCAACAGAGATGCAAAACAGGGAACAGGGGTGGAGAAAGTGGCAAGAGGGGTGCAGAAAGAAGCAAGAGAGGTGCAGAAAGATACAAAAGAAGTGCAGAAAGAAGGAACAGAGGTGCAGAAAGAGGCAACAGGGATGCAGAAAGAGGGAAGAGAGATGCCAAAAGAGGCACAAGGGTTGCAGAAAGAAGGGATAGAGGTGCGGAAAGAAGCAAGAGAAGTGCAGAAAGAAGCAACAGAGGTGCAGAAAAAGGAGGAACAGGGGTGGAGAAAGTGGCAAGAGAAGTGCAGAAAGAAGCAATTGAGATGCAAAAAGGAGGAACAGGGGTGGAGAAAGTGGCAAGAGGGGTGCAGAAAGAAGCAAGAGAGGTACAGAAAGAAACAAAATAAGAGCAGAAAGAAGGAACAGAGGTGCAGAAAGAGGCAAGAAGGGTGCAGAAAGAGGGGTGCAGAAAGAAGCATGAGTGGTGCAGAAAGAAGCAAAGAGGTGCAGAAAGAAGCAAGAGTAGTGCAGAAAGAAGCAACAGAGGTGCAGAAAGAGGCAACAGGGGTGAAGAAAGAGGGAAGATGGGTGCAGAAAGAGGCACGAGGGGGGCAGAAAGAAGCAAGTAATGTGCAGCAAGAAATAAAAGAAGGGCAGAAAGAAGGAACAGAATTGCAGAAAGAGGCAAGAGGGGTGCAGAAAGAGGCAAAACGGGTGCAGAAAGAAGCGAGAGGTGTAGAAAGAAACAAAAAAAGTGCAGAAAGAAGAAACGGAGGTGCAGAAAGAGGGATGAGTGGTGCAGAAAGAAACAAAAGAAGTACAGAAAGAAGCAACAGAGGTGCAGAAAGAGGCAAGAGGTGTGCAGAAAGAGGAATGAGGGATGCAGAAAGAGGCATGAGGGGTGCAGAAAGATGCTTTCAGAGGTGCAGAAAGAAGCAAGAGAAGTGCAGAAGAAGTGAAAGGTGCAGAAAGAAACAAAAGAAGTGCAGAAAGAAGGAACAGAGGTGCAGAAAAAGGCAAGAGTGGTTCACAAAGAGGGAAGAGGGGTGTGAAAGAGGCACCAGGAGTACAGAAAGAAGCAAGAGGAGCGCAGGAACAAGCAACAGAGTTGCAGAAAGAGGCAAGAGAGATGCAAAAAGAGGGAATAGGGTTGCAGAAAGAGGCACATGGGGTGCAGAAAGAAGCAAGAGTTGTGCAGAAAGAAACAAAAGAAGTGCAGAAAGAAAGAACAGAAGTGCAGAAAGAAAGAACAGAGGTGCAGAAAGAAGCAACAGGGGTGAGAAAGAGGGTGGATGGGTGGAGAAAGAGGCAAGGGGGTGCAGAAAGAAGCAAGAGAGCTGCAGAAAGAAACAGAAGAAGTGCAGAAAGAAGGAACAGAGGTGCAGAAAGAGTTAAGAAGGGTGCAGAAAGAGGGAAGAGGGGTGCAGAAAGAGGCAAAAGGGGTGCAGACAGAAGTGAGAGTGTTGGACTTGCGCCTTTTTGGCAGGTTCACCCCTGAACTTTTTGCCTTAAGCTCTGACATAGTGGTAGTGATTTTTGGCCTCTGCGCACTTTAGCACTGTGGCCCAGTGTAAAGTGCGTGCGCGCTCTGAGTGCGTGTGGTGAGATTAGCCTGCCCTCCCATAGGAATGCATGGGGGATATGTGTGTCCATGGTAATTCCTGGTATGAGGGCAGTGCAGGGTCGAGTTTAGTATGTGCGAACTCGTGAGAATAAATGCTGCGCAATGGTGTGCGCAGATTTATTATGACTAGTGTAGAAATGCAACTTTTAGAAGTTGGCATTTATGTGTGCTCTGTGTCTGCCTGCCTGATGTGAATTGCATGTCTGGCTTGTGAGTGACAGGGGCTGGGAGGTGTGTGTGGCTCCAGGAGGGGCAGGGTGAGTCAGCGCAAGGCTGAATAGGGAGATCTGCACATAGAGTGAGGGGAGGATTGTCACCTTGGTCTGAATAGGGCTGTGCCTTCCCTCCACAATGCTGGCTCCACCTCCTGTGGTGCGTCTGATGTCCCTAGCCCCCACCTGACTAAGGAGAGAGGAGCTAAGCAAAACAAAGTGCTCCAAAGCTCCCCTAAACCAGTTGTATCTGGTTCCCCCAAATCCTGCACCTTTACACAAAGGAAAAGGGTGTATAAAAGAAGGGGCTGTGACCCCATGTTTGTTGTTCAGTCTGGTGTTCCTGAATCCTGCGGGGCGTGCTGCTGCTGGGGCCCAGGGGGGGGCTGCCAGGAGGGCTTGCCTCCCTGGGCCCTGCCTTGCCCCTTGATCCCTAAAGGACCTCCAGGACTTTTGCATCATCTAAGCGCCTTGGGAGCGCTTGCCTTGTACTTTTAAGAGCACCTGGCTCTTTGCTGCGAGGAGCGAGTGGGCTGTTGCAGCGCGACGCTGCAGAGAGAGAGAGAGGGAATCCCCCGGCGTAGGGATTCCCCCGTGATGCTGGAAATGGTGGGTGCCCACCCCACATGGCCGCTTCGTGTTTATTTTCCTTGTGGGTGCCCACCCCGCTTATGAGTGTGTTCTTATGGCGGGTGCCCACCCCGCATAAATTGCCGTCTGTGGAAATCACCGCGGCGGCCCGAGCCGCAAACAGGAAGTCAGGCAACCTTGCCTAGGACGTGGGCGGGGCCTGCGGCCGGGCCGGAAGAGATGCCGGAGTGGTGATGCAGAGTGGGGCTCCCGTGAGCGGTTGGGAGCCCCGGTGACCAGAGAGGAGGCGGAAGGTGTCCTGAGCCTCGCGGGCTCCACAGAGAAGTCCCGGGTCCCAGGAGGGGGCCCGGGTGAAATGAGGAGAGGCAGGATCGTCGGCGGGGCTCCCATGCCTGGAGAGAGCCCGCATGCTGCAAGGAGACCGGGAGAAGTGCGGCCGGTCCCGCAGCGCGGAGAGGAGACCAGAGGAGGCAGAGAGAGAGGGGAGCCTGCCGACCGCAGCCCGGTGAGTGGGGCTGGGGGCTGGTCTTCTCTGTGTTGGTGCGCACGAAGCACCGAGGCAGTCCTGCTGGGCCGGGCGGTCCCGCAGGATAGAGAGCGGGCCGCCCCCTGATCGGGCCACAGCGTCGGTGCCCATTCCATGAGCGGCCCCGCCTGAAGGCGGGCCACTCCAACGAGGCTGGCATGTTGTGTTAAAGCGCCAGTGCGCTCCTCGAAGGGGGCATCCTGGTTTTTAGAGCCCGTGAGGGCCCCAGAGGCAGATCGAGGCGCATTGTCGGCACCTGGGCGGTCCCGCCAGAGAGCGGGCCGCCCCCAACGATGGTGGCCGGTGTTTAATGCCACGTGGGGGTCCAGAGGGCACAGAGGTGCCGGGCCCCCTTTATGCAAAGTGCCACCGCTGCGCCGCACCAACGCGGGCAGCTGCAACGAGAGGGGCATGAGTTGTCCCTGAGTGGGACCAGAGGCACAGAGGTGCCAGTGAGTTTCCCAGCTGCCCAGCAAGTAGTGGGCAGCTGCTACATTTAGGTTTGCGCAGTTGCGCCCGTGGATTTCGCTGCCTAGGCAGCAGCCCTGACATTGTGGACATAGGGCATTTGAGCCCTCCAAGAAGGCCAGTTGGCCAGGGGGACTATGAGGTTAATAGGGCGCCAGGCCCTAATATGATTTATGCCTCTAGATGTGGCTTTATGCTAATGAGATTATTGCATACTGCGTGTATGCTGGTGAGGACTAATGCGTAATATGTTTATGCTGGTGAGGTTATGGTCTAATGCGTTTAGGCTTATGAGGTTGGCGCAGAATGTATTTTGCGCCTAATGTGATACTGTGCATAATGTGGTTTATGTTACAGGATGACGCTGAGTACAGTGGTTACCAGTGATTACTGGTTGTACGTTTATGATGTGTGCTACATTTATTATAAGTGCTACATATACTAAGTTCGCTTTGTGCTGGTTCTGACAGTGGTCCAGTTGGCCCTGTCAGGTGTAAATAATCCCTTGTAAATATGACTTAGTGCCAGGTGGCACGATGTACATTATGTGAGTACTATTCTAATGTGTCTTATGATAATACAAAGGCTATTTTTGATATAACCTTGTGTGGAGTTCCTTTTTGTGGTGTGCCTAGTATGTTGTTGCTGTGTGTGTGTTGCGCAAACGCTTTACACATTGCCTCCGGGATAAGCCTGACTGCTCGTGCCAAGGTACCAAGGGGGTGAGCAGGGGTTATCTTTGGCGTGTAACTCCCTCGCCCTGACTAGAGTCGTGGTCTCTGCCTGGATTTGGCGCAAGCCTTAGCCAACCAGAGATCCCATTTCTAACAGAGAGGTACAGAAAGAAACAAAAGAAGTGCAGAAAGAAGGAACAGAGGTGCAGAAAGAAGCAACAGAGGTGCAGAAAGAGGGAACAGGGGTGGAGAAAGAGACAAGATGGGTGCAGAAAGAAGCGAGAGAGGTGCAGAAAGAAACAAAAGAAGTGCTGAAAGAAGGAACAGAGGTGCAGAAAGAGGCAGGAGAGGTGCAGAAAGAGGGAAGAGAGATGCAGAAAGAGGCAAGAGAGGTGCAGAAAGAGGTAAGAGGGGTGCACAAAGAAGCAAGTGAGATACAGAAAGAGGCAACAGATGTGCAGAAAGAGGCAAATGAGGTGCAGAAAGTGGAAGAGATTTGCAGAAAGAGGCAAGAGAAGTGCAGAAAAAGAAAGAAAGGTGCAGAACGAAGCAACAGAAATGCAGAAATAGGCAAGAGAGGCGCAGAAAGAAGCAAGAGTGGCTTGCACACCATTAGTACCAATTTAACACCCACATTTAGCAATAAGTAAGAGGTGACCATTCGAGGTTCGCAAAGGACCTACCACCACGCTGTAAAACTTATTGCTGCATTTTTGTTAACGTTCGTGCCGTTTGAGCTAGAAACCAGGCTTTTTTTGTACAAATCTGCAGATTAAGCAGCAGTTGATGGATTATGTGGCTAATGCGGAAAATGCATAATTGTGCGAAAGTCGGTGCAGCCAAACACTTGCATGATTCCAGTGGCCCTGCTCATACCTCTGACTATGGCCAGGAGTGCTCTTGTGATTCCTTCTTTTTTTGTCTCATTGAGTTCATAGTTTAACTTCTATGGAAATGAGGAATACTAAACCTGAGGTTACCACTCCACAACCCAGACTACCATACCACATAATTACTCTCCATAACACATAATCCCACTCTACATAATTCCTATACACTAAATGCCACATACTTTCTATCCACATAATTTCACTGCACAACATACCACATAATTCCACTACACACAACGTACATCCACTCCACTCCAAAAAACATGAGTAAAAAACGTTTACATTTACAACGCCAATAGCTCTAAACTCTTGCAAATGCGAGACCTATTAAATTAGAAATGTCTATTTAACTGGTAGTCGCGTTTGCAGAGTGGTGGAGAAAGAGGGCTGGGCCTCCAACCAGCGCTCAGGAATTCAGCTGCATAGGACTTACAGGAGGTACCAGGAGGGCTTCTTGGCCCCCAAAGTCCATCAGGGGTAAAGTGGACTTCATCCCCCAACCCGTAGTGTGCCAGGAGGTGCGTTTGGAGAGTGGTGGAGAAAGGGGGGGCGTGGCCTCCGAAGACCTCTTAGCAATCCAACTGTGTGGGACTTACTGGAGGTAACAGGAGGGGTAGCTGGCCCCCAAGGACATTCTTGGGGGCCAACTACCCCTCCTATTACATACAGTAAGTCCCACACAGCAGCATTGGTAAGTGCTCATAGCTGGCCATGCCCCCTTTGACTACCAGTCTGCAAACGCGCTCTCTGGCGTGCTCTTGGATGGGGATTAAAGTCCCCTTCACTGCTGGGGGTCCATAGGAGCCAACTAGCCTACCTGATACCACCAGTATGCCCCAGATAGTGGGACTGCTGACAGGTGGACACAGGCCACGCCCCCTTTCTCCACCACTCTGCAAACTCGCCTCCTGGAGCGTTCTTGGTTGGCGGATTAAGTCCCCTTGAATCCTTCATCCTCCAGCACTGCTGGAGGATGAAGTCCACTTCAGTTCTGAGGTCCTCAGGACACATGTGGTCCTCATCACACCACCAGCAGTGCACCAAGAGGCGCGTTTGCAGAGTGGTGTAAAAAGGGGCGTGGCCTCGGACCACCTCTGAGCAATCCCACTGTGTGGGGCTTACTGGGGTAACTGGTGGGCTATGTGGCCCCCAGGGACCCTCAGGATTCAAAGGGACTTAATCCCCCAACTTAGAATGTGCCAGGAGGTGCGTTTGCAGAGTGGTGCAGGGAGGGGATGGGTCCTTCGGCGAGATGCCGGCTTTTCTTTTTTCAGTTTTTTTGTTAGAAGGGGGGCTGTGTGGCTTCCCTTCTCTTACTATTTTGTGGGCCCTGGGGACCCCAAAACGGGGAGGGGGCCACACAGCCCCCCTCCTGAGGCTGATTTTGGCCCCGGTGACCCCATCCCCCAGGGCATGGCCTTGTTTATTTTTTTTATTATTAATACGGTGTAGTGTAGTTCCTATTTCCCTAATAGGCTCTGCGCATTGGAATAATATACCCTATAGATTCGACATAGGACTAAGGTCAGTATGTCCCTATCGAGTATATTAAACTTAATTACTTTGTGCCAGCTAACTCAGAGGCCACTAGAAACTCCTTGTAAACAAGAAGGGAGTAGTTTCTGGCAACCGCATAAACATGACAACTTTGTTTCCCTTTAGAATCAGAACACTCTCAGAATCGTGGAAACAATAGATAACAGTTTCACTCAGCTAATCGTGCATGCTTAGTTTCTTCAGAGTTACACAGAAAGAATAGATGGGCGTTTCAATAAAAGGATTTATTGAACAGTCTTGTTTCTCGTGTAAGAGATATGAGCTGTTATGATCACAAGACAGTATGCAAGATATATAATGTACAGCGTAAGCAGTAGAAATAAATAATACTGCGCTAGCATTATCTTTTAGCTATCACACATATATTCATATACATAAATAACATGAGCTAAAAATGCGAGTACTCATAAGATGCGTCTCTAAACTAGTTCTACCCCAGTGTACCTAACCTAACCTAGGTGTAGGACAAGGTAAGAAGTAGGTGAAGTATTCTATAGTATGATATACTAAGAGTCTGATATGCCAAGAGTCCCTCTAGGTTCTAGTCAGCTCCATACCTTGAGAATGAGAGAGGTGGGAATCTCCTTCCGGATCCTCGAACTCTAACACCCCGCAAAGGGAGTCAGAACACTGGAAGCTGGATTCTCTGCGAGCAGGGATGACAGCGTCTCTTGTCAGTGCGTCAGGCCGGGATACGGGCTCCTCTAAAGTCGAGGTCTCCTCTAACTTGTTTGGGCAAGGGAAGGTATATTTATATCTGGTAGGTGCCTTGGAATGTTAGCATTGACGTGAAGTCGGACAGAGGAAGATGTCAGGAATGAACCCTTAAGGAATAGTGGTTCATGCATAATAGATGAGTTCTTGGAGAAATCAATAATCCTGTGCAAGGCTTAGGGTTTGGTTTCTAAGAACTCGTTGTGACGTTAGGGTGGACGGATGTCGGTGACCATGCCTGTATTTGGAGTGCATGGCTAATGCCTAAATAAGGACTGGGATCTTATGCCTATATAAGGGCAATGCGAATTGTGCCTATATAAGGACATGTTTCAGGAAAACCTATATACGGACACCTAAAGCGGAATACAACACCCACTCCACTTTCGAATGAACGATAATACTAAATGCTAAACATTAAACTTGAGTACCACATATTGCTAAAAACATTTCTAAAAGCATATTTAAAAGAAGTTTTTAAAAGAACTGTTGCTAAAACATATAATGCAATCAGTACTGTACATTTTAAAGCATTTTTTCATTCTAAGCATATATCGGAAATAAATGCAACATGAATGAATAAACAGAAATATATACATATGATGAAATGGTTGACAAGTTTTCAAAAATCAAAGCCATTGCATATCATGGTACTAAATGAAATTTTGGTAAATAAGGTGACAATGTGTCCCTGGAAGTAATCAAAGAAGTCCGTTTTATATGAATAGTTCTAATGTAAGCAGATTGAGTTGCCATGTGTTTTAAAAAAATACAGAAAAAGAAAAAGTTCAATGTTAGGAAAAGTTCCAAGTTTTGAAAATATGAAGGCCAAATTCATTGCGTCCCTGGTACACTGTGAGCCGAATCAAAGTCAGTGTATGGGTCTGGTGTAAACATGAAATCATCTATTTCTGTAGACAAAATATCGTCTACCGATGTTGGTGACATTTGGAATACCTCATTTAGAAGGTTGACTGCAAAGAGATGTGAAGTATCGCCCTCAGCATAGGATGCCGCAGCAATGTTCGCGTCCATTGTTACCTGTGTGCCTGTTGATCCATCTCGTACCTCAGCAGCAGCAGGAAGCGTCTGTGAGATCTCAATGAATGCCGTCATCAGGATTGGTAGCCTCTGGGGACAACACAGAGCATGGGCCATTATCGGGTCCAGCAGAGTATCGATATCCGTTGGCATGACTGATGGGAGTGTTAGACAGGTGTCTAGCACGCATTCTTCACCGCAAAGCAGGCAGCGTAGAACAGGTAAGATGCAATCTTGCCATATTGGTCTAAATGACAGAAACCATGTTGTATTAAGTTCCCGTAGACGAGGTATGCCCAAGAGTTGCACTATGCGCTCACAGCACTTCCGTTCCAGGAGAGCTTTCTCCACATCGCTCGGAGTGATGTCGGTGGATAGGCTTGCCATAGCGTAGTAGTAGGAATAGAAATAGGATTCCTGCAACAAGTGCTAGAATTAATGGCACACCAACAAACACCGAATGTGCAAAGTTTGGGATGATTCCGAGGACTGCCTGGAAGGGTGCTAACAGTCCTGAGCAGATGGTCTTAAATACATGTACAATCCCGCTCGTATCAGACATGTTTAAGATACGTCCCATCATTTCTACGAAATGTATAGGGCCATTTGTCCGAATTAAAGCCTGTATCTCAGACGAAGTCCTTGCAATTTGTAAATCATAGATTTCTTTGGCCGAGGTCAAAGGCACGGTCTGTTGCAAAAGCATGGCTTTCATTCTGCTTAAAGTATCAAAACGTATAAAAGAAACTTTCAATGAAGGCCATAGAGGCGACTCCCTGACTGTGTCTATTGGGGGGAACAATACTTGCATACAACAAGTAACCCTGGAGTCAACCGTTACCAGATATGGGATGCCTGGCAACATGCCACAGCAACTCTGATCATTCAACTTGAGGTAACTCCCATTAGAAAGTTGGCCAAATGTTGGATTAATCACAGCAGCTGGTGTACGTTGCTGGTGGCAGGACAAGTTTGCCACAGAACCATTACAAGCCCAGTGTAAAGAAATGTCCTGACATATGAGTGAACCGCTTAGTGCATTTTCACAGTGTGTACCGCTTAGAAACACTTCACGATCCCCACTCCAACATCTGTATTCGTAAGGTAAATCCCAGGATGTCTTAATGTATTCTTTACCCAACCTTTCATATTTGCCCGCTTGCATTTGTTTGAGGCAATACTGAAACTGAAAAGTAGTGACAGGCAGAGTTATTTTGCCATGGATAAGCCATTCTGTAGCTGGTTTTTCTGCTACCGTAAATGGAAATTTTTCCAGTTTTTCAATGCTCAGCACTGTATACTTTGCTCCCCTTTGTGCTAGTTCGATCTGTTTATCAGTTAGATTGTATTCTGCAAACAGAGACAACGTGCTGAGAAAACGCCAAGGCACATAGCCCGCACGCAAAGATTGCAGCGTCCAGCCTAATAACATAATAGAACGTAACTGAGATTGGCCTTGTTGTAACATGGTTAAATCTTGTTCCAGTATGTCTATAGAAGAGGATACAATGCTGTCCAATGAATAAATTCTGGATGACAAAGTTGTTAACCCATTGTCGACCACAGAGAGAGTTTTCTCTAAGTTAATACGATCAAGTTCACGTATTCGTTCTGCGGCCTCTGCCTGTGAAACCTTCCACACTTCATTATAAGCAGCATAAATGCTGGCTTATATGAAACGTTTTTGACGCGGTTTTCTTGGTCCTAGCAAGAATTCCCTAAGGTCTGCGTCTTCTTTAAGTAAAGATAAGTGTTGTATCACATCCTCAAGTGTAGAATTTTGTAGCCAGTCGAGGCACAATTTTCCTACACTGTATGTTGTTACTACCCCCGGATGTTGTCGTTGAACATATCGTGGGTCTGGCCTATGGATAGTAAAGCCCTGTCTTCTATTCAGGAATCTTTCTTGACAGATGTTTGTGTCTGTGGGCCAGAGTAACCATTTTCTCCAATCAGGATCTGTTCTGTTGGTTTGTAGTATTGTGTCTACTGTGACCGCTCCCTGTGTAGTGCTATTACTTGCAGGTGTTGGTACAGAAGGTGTTTTCATGTCTTTGATCTTGGCTAAACCAAGGCAAGACGTTTGTTGCACAGTGTCATTCAAAAACATTATTTGCTGAGGGATGATACATGCTCTAAACAAAGCTTCTATCCCCTGTACTTGCCAATCTTTAGAACCCCAGACAGATTTTGTGTCTATTGTGTCTTTCCAAAAGTCAAATCCATGTCTAGACAGTTGGGTAATAAAGGCTGCAGAGTATATCTGTTTCGTATTAGTTAACATAATTTTCTGTCCTGTTTTGTTTACATTTTTATAGCAAAATGTTACTGGATCAGATGTATTGTACCCTGAAAAATAGGGAAACTTTTTAGCAAACGTTTTTGAACTACCTTTTGGCGGTGTAGGACAATGTTCCCATTGGTTAAACATAAACACATTTCTAGGTGTTGCAGATTTATGCAAGAAATGATGACCATAGTGGTTGTAACAATAAAGCTGTTCGTAGTCTGATGAACCCTCTAAGTATTCATTGTTAGAGAATGCTGCAGGCCTTTCTAGATCAGACATCATATCATTTACAGTCTCAAAGTCCCAATCATCAGAATAGGTACTGGAGGTAATAAAATCACTTAATGAAATTTTAAATACATGTGGAATGTTCAAAAGTTCCGTAGGGCCGAATATGTCAAAATCGATTTTGTCCCACACTATACCATCCTGTATAGGAACGGCTGTGATGTTCACTGCTGACAAGTCTCTTGCTTCACGATGGGATGATTAGTGTGGTTTCAAAAGTAAGTACACATTTTTACTTTCTGTGTCCATATGGATGTATCTGCCATTTATAAGCATGCTGATAGTCATAACCAAAGCTAGCCAAAGCAGAAAGAAAAATATTCCAGAAATAATCCATAGTTCAATCCATGGTGAAACCAGATAAGTCTCTTTCAGGAAATGAAAAAGGTCTTGTACTTGCTGTTTGAAAGTTTTTGATGCTGGCGTCGTTTCAGGTTCACTCGGATCCTCAGAAAACGTACCAAGTTAATGAAATAGCCAGAAGCAGTTCTGTCAATTGTTGGAATTGCATCAGGATTTGTTGAAATCGTTGGAACCAGTTGATCACGTGTTACGTTGGTGTAGACAGGTGTATCTGGACGAACTGTTACTTGAGTTTCAAGAGGGATGAGTTCCATAGCATTGTTGCTTAGTCCTTCATCTATTACTGCTGAATTCTCGATCGTTATGAGTCTTTCAGTCTGAACCTCTTGGATAGTAGCGAGAGGAGTGCGTCTGCTACTAGGTCGGAGTCCACGAGGCCTACTATTTAGTATTGGCCACATACTGTGGTTTGATGAGGTCGATTGACACAAATCTTTTCTCCTTTTTTCCAGCAAGGGGCGGCAGAAGTACTGTTCTTGTTCCGTGTATGGCTAGGACAGGTACTGGTTGTCTGTAAGAAGGTCCAAATTCCTTCTTGTCCGCAATCTTCTCCCTGACTAGATCCCCAACTTTTGGGATCCAGACAGGCCTTGCTGGGACTGCCGGTTTTTCCCCAGTGGTGGTTTGCTTCAGGAACACGTTGCTTTGTTTCAATCTTAGTTCATTTAGATCCTGTAAAACAGCCAAACGATCTTTGATATCAAAGGGTTTATTTTCCACCACTGTGCCTTTACATTCGAGATCAGGAACCCACATTCTTGTCCCAAATAGGACCACATATGGAGTGACCCCCCCTAGAGAACTTCTTGGCAAATTATGTAATGAGCGTTGGACCCCATAAAGATGTTTGACCCACCCATCACCCGAACCTAATACTCTAGCTGTTATAGACTGCTTTATGTCCCAGTTTTTCCTTTCCACAACAGAATTTCCCTCAGGATGAAACAGAGAGGAGTACCGCAATGCAACGCCCAAACTGGCCATGGCTTCTTTGTAAGCCCGAGAGCTAAACGCAGGGCCCTGGTCAGAATGTAGTGTGCCTATTGCGTATGTGCTGATAAAGACTCACAAATCTTTTATAACAGTTCGAGCGTCAGCCAAGCGCTGAGGCCATATCCATAGGAACCTTGACTTAGTATTTGTGGGATTGCATTTGTCCAAAAGGACGCCTGCACGTAGATAGTCTGATGCTGTCTAACAATGGTGTCTGTACTGGGCAGGCTACTTCGTAGTCTGGTGTCTGATGGCGTTCTGCGTCACGCTGTATATTACAGTCTATGCAGTCATCGATGAAGATGTGAATCTGTGTATTCATTCCAGGCCACCAGTACATCTCTTTTAATGTCAATATTGTTTTAGAGAAATCCCTTTATGTGACAGACCCTCCCCCACATGTGCTTCATAAATCAAAGCTGCTCTACGTTCCATGTTTGGAATTACCCTATCCCCCACTCCAAGGATTCGAGCAAAAGGAACGTTGTTCGCATCAATTACATAAGAGTACTTGAGTGGAAATTTCTTTGGTAACGCTGCACCACTGCCTTTGCTTGAAGCATTGACAGCCAACAATATCTCACTGTCTATTCTCGTTTTTGAATGAGTGATCGCAGCTACGGAAGCCGTCTGAACAGCCCCCTTTGCGGCTTCGTCAGCCAATGAATTCCCTGCAACGTGAACGCCATCACGTTGATGACTCAGCGTGTGTATCACGTGAGCTTTTGGTAGTTAGTTTTTCAACTGAACTACTTGTTCCCAAAGCGCTTTATGCTTTATTGTGCCACCTTTTGCATCTTTGAACCCGTTTTCAAGCCAATTCTGTATATATTCATTATACGACTGAACACAGTAAAAGGAAGTGTGGGGAATTCGCGATCTGTACTTTTAAGTGCCAGTTTGAATGCTTTTAGCTCAGCTCGCTGAGCTGTACAATCTCCTAGAGATTGAGTTTTAGTGACCATTGGTCTGAAGTTACCATCTTGCATGCGACCTTTAACGATAGCGCACGCTGCACTGTAAGCTTGCTTACTCCCTGTAGCGGGTGGTGCTGATCCGTCAGTATAAATTATAAATTCGTACTGATTGAGAGGCAGAATTTCAGTGGGCAGAGGACATTCATGTTCATATTGCAAGAATGCTTGTGTTTTTAAATCAGGATCAAAAACATATTCAACATCTGTTGCAGCAAGAGAATTAACCCATTGTATCCATCTAGGATGTAAAGCTTTTGCATTTGGAATGCTCGCTTTTGTAACCACCTCTAAGGCTGATACTGGGGTTACGACAATAATGCGTTTCCCTTGGGCTAGAGCGCTTTCTTTTGCTACAGCGGTTTGAACTGCTGTCAGTATTTTTTCTGTTGAAGTGAAGCGCATTTCTGCTTGTGTATACAAATGTGATTTGTATGCTATTGGTACTTTTTCACCCTCATTAAATGTTAAATAGGTGAATCCGCATTGTCCCAAAATTATTCGGATCACTAAATTGCGTGTATTTACGCGTGTTTGTAAGTGATTTCTTGCTAACATGTTAGCTTGGAGTGAACGCAGGATTTCTGTGTGTTCTTGTGTCCAATGTTTTGTTGAAAAATCAGGTTTGATTAACTCGTAGAGAGGTTTAACCCTTTCTGCGTAATGTAGAATGTAAGTTCTTCCAAAATTTAGGAAACCCAAGATGGATTGTAAATTTTTCAGCGTTTTTGGAGGTTGGAGCAGCGCGCACTTTTCTAGAAAGTTAGCTGCCAGGCTCTTGCCTTCACTTGAAAGCTCATATCCTAGAAAAAGGACAGTGAGATGGGCAATTCTAGATTTTTAAAAGTTGAATTTATAGCCCTCAGAGGCGAAGCCCAATATAATGGTACTCACTCTGTTCAAGTGCCTATCTAGGTCATCGTCTGTCAGATAGATGTCATCAACATATGACAATGCCTCATTATCATAAATTTGTAGTAACTCTGTTACTCTTGCTGAGAATAACCCCGGGCTGTTTTTGAACCCTTGTGGGAGTCTACAAAATTAACCCTGGGTCCCCATTATTGAGAAAGCTGTTAAGTACCTGGTTTCAGGTGCTATGTTTCGACAAAAGAAACCATTTGAAATGTCCAATGTGGTTTTATATTCTTTACGCACAATGTTATTCATTAATGCTGTACTATGTGCATTTTGCACTGAAAATGTTTTTGAACAAGTGTTCAAGTGTCTGTAATCCAAAACTAGACGATATGTACTGTCTGGTTTGGATACAGGAAACAAAGGATTGTTCATTGAGGAGGTGCATGTTTCAATCACCCCTTGGTATTCAAGTTGATCTAAGATCTCCCTGACCTGTTTTTTAGCTTCTTGCTTTATTGGGTACTGCCTTTGCGCAGTAGGTTCATGTTTTAGATGTATTTTGTGGTGAGGTGAGTCCTCATCCCATCCTACATGATTTTTATATAATGCTGGGGCCTGGGCAACTGCCCATTTTCTGGCATAAGTATATTTTAGGTGAATTGGAATATGGTTGGAGAAGGCTGTCATAATGATGTCCTCACCATGTGGGCACTCCCTGACAAATTGTGGTGGCCAGTCTTTTTCTGCTAGAAGTATATCATAACCCCTTGAAAGTTTTTCCCAAAAGAGTAATTTCACTTTTCTTGGTATGTCTCCCTCCATTCGGAGTGTTATTTCATATAACTTTTGTGGAGTACTAACCCCGGTGTCTACAGTCTCTACTGTGATGTACTCATTCAAGTCCACTATCTCCAGACGTTCCTTCAGGTTCTGGCGAGCTATTGTGACTTCTGCTGCACTGTCCAGCATTGTCTGAGCCCATTCTCTGTTCTTGAGCTGTGTTCTCAGTATTCTCAGCATGTCTGATCTTCAGACCTGCTACCTTCTTTTTTGTGAATTGAGGTTTTGATTTATTTTTCTGAACGTGTTTGTCGTCTTTGGATTTCACGCGTTCTTCTCTATGTTCTGACCGTCCTCTTCTTTCCGATGTCTGTGATGATATCTGAAAGGTACGAGAGGAACGTGTATCAGTATCTTGATACCTGTCAGGTTTTCTTAAATTATCCCTATTCCTGAGGTTATACCTCCTTTCAGAGTGCTCCTTTTGAGGAGACCTACCTCGGGATTGAGAACGTTTCTCGTTTGAATTTTGTTTATTAGTTTCCCACTTCTTTTTAGAAGATGTAGGACTTTGTTTAATAGAGTCCTTCTCAGGACTTTCAGATAGTTTTGGCTTCAAAGGTTTTCCACCCAAATTATCTCTGCCTAATTCTGCATAAGATTGTTCTATTATTCTGGGTAGTTCATGTTGATGTTCACTTACATCAAATTCCCTTAAGCGTTGGCGGATCGCCACTGATGCTGCCTCCCCTTTAATATTAGATAATATTATTGTTGAGACCTGGTCGAAGTTTTTCAGTAATTTCATACCTAAATTCAGAGCAGGTTCTTCCCCATATTCGTTTTGAATTTGTTTCAGGACATCTGGTATTACTGCAATTGACGGAACACCATGTGTTTTAGTATAGATGGCAGCAAAGACTGAGCCCCAAGTGGTGCAGTCTTCCAGTTGTGGTGTGATCCCCATTGGTAAACAGATTGTTAAGATTCTGTGTTTCTCATAAGGGCTAGTATTAGGAAATACTGCTTCGATTTGAGTAATTTTTTGAGCTATCCAGAATGGAATTTGCTCACATTTTGTGAGCATTTTACCCATGACTGCGTATAAAGTCTGTGGAGTAATTTTTAGTGTATTCCCCTGTTGAGGGGTTTGATTTGGAATCAACATCTACATGGCACCCCTCGCCCACGTCGCCCGACAGCACAACCTCAACATCATCTCCTACGCCGACGACACCCAGCTGATCCTCTCCCTCACCAAAGACCCTCACACCGCCAAAGCCCACCTCCACGAAGGAATGAAGGCCGTCGCCGAATGGATGAGGACCAGCCGCCTGAAGCTGAACTCGGACAAGACGGAGGTCCTCATCCTTGGTTCCAACCCTTCAGCCTGGGACGACTCCTGGTGGCCAACATCACTGGGAACAGCCCCGCCACCCACCGACCACGTACGCAACCTAGGGGTCATCCTCGACCCCACCCTCTCCATGACTAAGCAGGTCAACGCCGTTTCCTCATCCTGCTTCAACATCCTCCGAATGCTCCGCAGGATCTTCAAGTGAATCCCCACCGAAACAAGAAAACAGTCACCCAGGCCCTCGTCACCAGCAGGCTGGACTACGGAAACGCCCTCTACGCAGGAACGACAGCTAAGCTCCTGAGACGTCTGCAACGCATCCAGAACGCCTCTGCACGTCTTATCCTCGACATCCCCCGATGCAGCCACATCACACCCCACCTGAGAGACCTGCACTGGCTCCCTGTCAACAAGAGGATAACCTTCAAGCTCCTCACCCATGCACACAAAGCACTCCACAACTCCGGACCAGCCTACCTCAACAGACGACTCAGCTTCTACACCCCCACCCGCCAGCTCCGCTCGACCAGCCTTGCCCTCGCCACAGTCCCCCGCATCCGGAAAACGACCGCCGGCGGCAGATCCTTCTCCCACCTCGCTGCCAAGACCTGGAACACCCTCCCCACCAACCTCCGACAGACCCAAGACCTACTGGCCTTCAGAAGACTCCTCAAGACCTGGCTCTTCGATCAGTAGCAGCACCACCCCCCTCTTCCCCCAGCGCCTTGAGACCCTCGCGGGTATGTAGTGCGCTTTATAAGTGACATGATTGATTGAATGGTCATTGGTGATTGGACTGTGAAAGTCTGCATGACATATTGGACTAGTTGTCTGTAAATTTTTATTAACTCTTGTAGTTGAGTAAGTAATTCCTCGTCTGACATTACATCGATGTCAGGATGAGGTGTGTAGCCGGCTAGAATCGGCCATGTTGCTCCTGGTCTACCTAGTGGACCGAGCCTGATAATGTTTTTGTGATGTTTTAGGGTGCCTTTAAACCAGAGATGATGCTTCTGGTATGTGAGTGGAATTTCAATATCCTCGAAAGGAATATATTCCTCTGGTGGTTCGTCTTCTTTAAAGAAGTGAAACACTCTTGATACTGGATTTGATTCTGGGAATACTATCCATGAATAGAATTCCTCTGTCTGAAAGGATTCGTGTGCCTCTATCACGAAAACTGCTCTACCTCCTCTTGGTGGTAGGCCGTGTTTTATAAGTTTTAGAGTGATGGCTCTCCTTAAGTTTGGAAGGATGTCTATAACACCCTCATCGGTTTAATTAAAACCGGTAAAGTTAAAAGCTATTACGACTGGGTCAGCCGTATTTACACCGTTCTCGGTGCCATTGTCCTCGTGTACGGACATTTGTTTTTTGAAAAATGTAGAACAAGTTTCAAGGAAACAAAAGATAAGGTGCACAATATTTTGGAACACTGTATCCTTCAACGTTGAACAAACCAAACAGATAATCTATAGGTTTTTTGTCCTATTTAGCTTTGGCGGATATTTAACCCTACCCACTCCAGACGTCTTATGGAGTATTTGAGTAGGGGTCTCTGAGAGAAAAGCACGACTGAGTTACTCAGTATCTAGTGTTAAATTAGTGCCTTACCAAACCGTTGGGCGCCATGTAGTGTAGTTCCTATTTCCCTAATAGGCTCTGCGCATTGGAATAATATACCCTATAGATTCGACATAGGACTGAGGTCAGTATGTCCCTATCGAGTATATTAAACTTAATTACTTTGTGCCAGCTAACTCAGAGGCCACTAGAAACTCCTTGTAAACAAGAAGGGAGTAGTTTCTGGCAACCGCATAAACATGACAACTTTGTTTCCCTTTAGAATCGGAACACTCTCAGAATCGTGGAAACAATAGATAACAGTTTCACTCAGCTAATCGTGCATGCTTAGTTTCTTCAGAGTTACACAGAAAGAATAGACGGGCGTTTCAATAAAAAGGATTTATTGAACAGTCTTGTTTCTCATGTAAGAGATATGAGCTGTTATGATCACAAGACAGTATGCAAGATATATAATGTACAGCGTAAGCAGTAGAAATAAATAATACTGCGCTAGCATTATC
The DNA here is from genome assembly GCA_963921515.1 of Calotriton arnoldi. Classification (NCBI taxonomy): domain Eukaryota; kingdom Metazoa; phylum Chordata; class Amphibia; order Caudata; family Salamandridae; genus Calotriton; species Calotriton arnoldi. The sequence continues at coordinate 726,753 of CAWUFW010002484.1, forward strand.
TTTTAGCTATCACACATATATTCATATACATAAATAACATGAGCTAAAAATGCGAGTACTCATAAGATGCATCTCTAAACTAGTTCTACCCCAGTGTACCTAACCTAACCTAGGTGTAGGACAAGATAAGAAGTAGGTGAAGTATTCTATAGTTTGATATACTAAGAGTCTGATATGCCAAGAGTCCCTCTAGGTTCTAGTCAGCTCCATACCTTGAGAATGAGAGAGGTGGGAATCTCCTTCCGGATCCTCGAACTCTAACACCCCGCAAAGGGAGTCAGAACACTGGAAGCTGGATTCTCTGCGAGCAGGGATGACAGCGTCTCTTGTCAGTGCGTCAGGCCGGGATACGGTCTCCTCTAAAGTCGAGGTCTCCTCTAACTTGTTTGGGCAAGGGAAGGTATATTTATACCTGGTAGGTGCCTTGGAATGTTAGCATTGACGTGAAGTCGGACAGAGGAAGACGTCAGGAATGAACCCTTAAGGAATAGTGGTTCATGCATAATAGATGAGTTCTTGGAGAAATCAATAATCCTGTGCTAGGCTTAGGGTTTGGTTTCTAAGAACTCGTTGTGACGTTAGGGTGGACGGATGTTGGTGACCATGCCTGTATTTGGAGTGCATGGCTAATGCCTAAATAAGGACTGGGATCTTATGCCTATATAAGGGCAATGCGAATTGTGCCTATATAAGGACATGTTTCAGGAAAACCTATATACGGACACCTAAAGCGGAATACAGCAACGGGAGGGGGGGCCACGTGGCCCCCCTTCCCTGGGCCACTATTGGTCCCGGGAACCCTATCCCCCGGGACCTGGCCTCGTTTCTTTTTTTTTTTAATTACGGGAGTGGGCCACTTCTGGGCCCTGGGACCCGATCCCCCGGGGCCTGGCCAGCCTTTATTTTTTATTTGTAATTTTATAGGGGGGCTGCGTGGCCCCCCTCCTCAGGCCAATTATGGCCCCGGGGACCCCATCCCTGGGGCCAGCCTTCCGTTTAAAAAAAATTTTTTTTTAAAGGGATGGGCCGAGTGGCCCCCTCCTAGGCCACTTCTGGCCCCGGGGACCCCATCCCCCGGGGCCTGGCCACACGTTGTGGACCACGGGGGGAGCCCCAATGCCCCCGTGGTCCTAGCCAGCTCCACGCCTCCTGCGGGAGCCGGCATTGCTTTTGGACAAGGGGAGCTGCTGACATGCAGCTCCCCTTGTCCAAAAGCAATCTGCTTCGCTTCATGGAAGCGAGAGCAGGTTTTCTGCTCTCGCTTCCATGAAGCGAAGCATAGTTTGCAATGATAGGGACATCTGTTTTTTTTAAAAATGGCCGGGCCCTGGGGGATGGGGTCTCCGGGGCTGATATGAGGCAATGGAAGTGGGGGGAATATTTTTTTTTTCTCTCATGATAGGAGTCGCCACCCTTTTGTGGCCCCCCAGTGTAAGGTTGCGGTGGAGTCGCGGATCCACCTTAAATAAATAATTAAATAGTATATAATTCAGAAGGTAGTGTTGCATTTGTAAACTTTTTTAAGAGAGCTAGTGAGATTGAAGTTAATAATCACATTAAAAGTGATGGTGTTAGAAATAATATAAAAAAATAAAAATTAAAAGTTAAACTTGAAAAGTGTATTTTGTTGTAGTACATTGAATTTGTTATTTTGTTTTGAGAATTCGCGACGGGTTCGCGAATCTGGAAAATATTTAAAAAGAGTATATATGTTAAAAAATAAATAAGTTTCACTGTTGAGTTATAGGGTGGCTCTAACAAGAGCGGTTGTTTTCATTATGACTTTGTTGGAGCTACCTGTAAGTTCGGATGCACAGCTTAAGGTTGTTGAGAAACACTCAGTTTCCTTCATCTGTGAAGTGAACTCCATCACTTCTGTAGATGTCATGCATATCAAAACGTAGATTGTTGTTATAGATGGAGCCCATCATATGGTTGCTGAGGTAAGCAGAAACAGCTTTATTGACATTCTTCCTACCCTTCTCAATCTGTGGACAGAATTGATTTGACTACTTCCTTTTCTGTCTTTGGCATATATTAGAGTATACAAAGACAGTTTGAGGGAAAAACAACATCAATTGTGCAAAGGTATCCTTCATTAGGATATCCAGCACTACCCCCAGTCAATGTGCCTAGGTCATTGCCACCACAGTGCACAATAATGAGTTCAGGGGGTTGAAGATGTAAAAAGGTTTCAATTGGTGACACTTTAATCCTCGCTGTGCAAACCATTTATTACCCACATTTTGCAAACCTAGGTCTTTGTCAATACCTGTGTTCAGCATACCCTTTGCCCCAGAATACATAGCTGTGGCCTACAATCCATACTGTAAGCATTTTGAAGGGATGTGTGGAAGGAATCAAAAGACGTCTGTAGCTGAGTAAGTCAGTTGGTGGAATGAGAGGTATCTAAAGTGGTGGAGATGGTGCTGTTTTAGAAAAAGTAGATAACTGATTGGTTGACCATATGCATTGTGTACTTAAAAAATAGGATGCATGTTACTTTCCTGAAGAAACATGTTTCTGATTGGTTATTGAAAAATGTTTGAAAGGTACAGCAGATAGGATAAGGTAATGTTGTGCAAAAGTCAACCATACCTGCTATTTGCATTTGTAAGCTAGTGTGCTGAACTTGAAAATATGGTGAACTTGTGACCTTCTGGTACAGTTGAATGCTGCAGAAAGTGTCAGTATGGAAACTAGAATTAAACAGAATGGGGGAAAGGTTGAAACTTAACTGTGGTTTTAAAATATGAAATGCTAACTTATATATAAGTAATATGCTATTAAAGTAAGTTTTCCCAAATCAGTACTATGTTTAGAAGTAGTGTGTTGTTAAAAAAATAACAGTAGTATTTTTGGAAATAGGTATTTGAGGGAGGCAAGATTGCGTCCGCCGGGTCAGACGTGTAAGCAGCAGCTCCCGGTGCGCCCCTCCCCCCCTCTACACTCTAATATGTTTTCGAGCGCGTTTTGAAAAAATACCCGACTTCGGATTTTTGTAGCCGTGCATCTGTGGGGGTCCTGTATTATCCTGTATTGTGGCAGGTGGTAGTGATCCTCGCCCCTGTCTTTAGAGACTTTGTGGCGTGGTTCGGCGATGACAGCTTCTGCAGCTCTAGCTGGCTTCTGGTGGAGGTGTGGTCGCTCCCTCCTTGGCCACGCCTTCTTTTGTGATGCCACCCAAGTCCGCCAGAGGAGGAAAATCTCATGCAGCCTCGGACGCGGCTGGAACAGGTAGAGGCGGTTCCGGAGTACAGCGCAATGGTGCGGGCTCGCAGGAAGAAGCACCGGGAAAAATGGACAAACTTTTTGGAGGTAAGCGGGGGGGGGAGAAAAAGGTCCCTGCATTTTGTAAGCCTGCCAGTAGCAGGCAATCTTTGTTTCCTCAGGAGTTAGCACAGGTAGACTCGAAATAGTCAGAGTCTACTGTGCAGCTCCATAGCACTGATTGCTCCGAGGCAAATAAGCTAGTTGCTGATAGATGTGCTCAGCAGGTTCAGGAACTCCCAGAGAAGTCCAGTCAAAGAAAAACTAACTGGAACTCCAAGAAAGGGGGGGACTGGCAACATGTTGGAAAGTCAAAGCACATCTTCCTCATATCTTGGAAATAATAATGACACCCTCAAGCAGCACACTGAGTTCACTGAACCAACTGAACCATCTATGAGTGTACAATCGGGACTTCCTTTGAATGAACCAGCAGTGGGAGGGACACCGAAGGCTAGGGGGGAAGGGGCAAAACACGCTGGCAATATACTGGATATGGGGAAAGAAAGTGACTCTGTGGAAAAAAAATTCTCGATGTCTGATCCCTCTGACTCATCTGAAGATGAAGTATTAGCGGGCTTTAGAACACGTTCAGGAGGAGAGTTACCTGGCAGCGGTGGCAGCGAGCTGAGTAGCATGTAGTTTGAGGAGGAAGTTAGCGGCATCACGGATATGGATCAGATGACTGTACATAAAAAACAGGCACCTTTAGAAATGATGGGACAACCAGGGGATACGGTCACTTCGTTATGGGATCACTCTCTCACTCACTCTCTCCTATCAGGGTCGGCGTTGGATAACGGGGCCGCTTCTAATGTTACAGGGGAAATCCCATTGGAAAAGCGCGACGAAGAGATTTCTCTGGCCGTGATTTATCAAAGCATAATGGCTCACAGAGCTGAGACTCGTATGGAGAGCCAGAAGACACAGTGTGCCTGTCGGTAACTCCAGAACACGGTTAGGAGGATTGCTAAGTCTTGTACCAAATTTGCGGAAAGGATCAATGAAGCGGAGGCGCGGATATCTACCCTTGAGGATGAGCTGGCAGCCCAAAGATCCATAACTGAGGCCATGCATGCACACAAGGAGGACACCCAATGGAAACTGGCGGACTTAGAGTACCGCCTTCGATGGAATAATTTGAGAATCTTGGGCATACCAGAGGGGCATGAGGGACAGGACATACGGAGATTTGTGGTGGACTGATTTACTGAGGCCTTTCCGGAGCTATCGGTGTGGAAGTGGGACCAAGAAATCCAGTGGGTACATCGATTTCCATTTAAAGTGCAATCTGCTAGAGCAGGGCAAACTACTCCTAAGCCCAGGGCCATTTTGATCTGCTTAATCAACTTCCTGGCTCGCCAGGCATTATATGATTTAGCACGACCAGATAGGAAGCGGGCAGGGAAGGACATCAAGTTTTTTGTTAGACCTGATTTTTGCCATCAAACGGTGGAAAAACGCTGGCAACTCCGCCAACTAATTACACCTTTTCAAGGCAAGGGGGCGCAGGCATTTTTGTTTAATCCTGCAATGTTAAAAATTGTTTATAAGGAGCAAACACGCTTTTTTACATCAGAGGTGCAAGCTAAGGAGTATTTGCATTCATTGTAGGGGTAGTTTCATATATAGGATTGTGCACCTTTGTATTACTAATATATTCCTACTCATTGGTTAGCATCGTAATACTGGTTTTCTTTGTTTTTTCTGTTTTTTTTTCTTTCTCCAAGTTAACTCTGGAAAAATGCACTAACTAGAGTGGGGGGTTGGATGTATTGGGTTGGGTAGGGTATATGAGTCAAGGGGGGGTATACCGGGTAGCATGGGAACTTTCCATCTCACAGGACCTTGGGTCCTATTGCCTCGTTTACAGGGAAGGGTGGGGGTGAGGGGGCAGTGGGAGCGGGGAGGTGGGTGGTAGAAGGGGGGTACTTGGGTGGGTGGTGGTGAAGGGATGGGGTGATGGTGATGGGGTGTGGTGTGGTGTGCTTTTGGGGAGAAAAGATCAATCCATAGCCTGAGGAAATTGGAATGTTTTATGTTTGTTATGATCAGTAGTAGTGACATTTGTTGGGCTAATGCTTCAGTAAGACATGGGGGGTAGGGCAATGCCATTAGGGATACGCATATGCTCATTCAATGTATGTGGGATGAATAGCAGTCATAAAAGGCAGCGGATAGCGGCTGATCTGCGATTAATGAAACCGGACATTTTATGCCTACAGGAAACACACATTCCGTGGAGCAAACAGAGGGTTTTGAATGAGCTAGGCTTTACATTGATTCTCGGTTCACTACTGGCTACCACAAATAGGGGAGTCGACATTCTGGCAAAACAGGGGATTCAGGGTACGGGGAGGACACTGGCAGATAAATACGGCAGATGGGTTATTACGGATTGTGTTTTAGGGGCTCCCAAGTTTGTTTTGTGCTCGGTTTACGGGTCGAACCTAGACGAGGCAGCTGTACTGGAAGGGTTGAATGTAGAATTGGCATTGTGGCCCACTCCATTGATATTATGTGGGGACTTTAACATACACTTGGGTTGTCACCAATCGGACTTGAATAACAACAACTACAGGGGGAGGAAACCCAAGGTTTTTATGGCACTGCAGCAGCTATTGGTTTAACATGGACTGGTTGATGTATGGCACACTCTGAAGTACCCAGGTCCAGGATTTACATTTTATTCACATCCACACAATAAATTGGTCCGATTGGGCTATTTTTATATTTCAAGGGCTCTTACATCTGGGGCCAAGATTCAGGTGTGGCTGCGGATTACGGCAGATAACGGCCCGCTTTTGTTGGATATCCCGACTATCAGCAGAATCATTCCGGCAAGATCCTTTTGATAGGAAGCTTATGCTGGATACCCAGCTCATAAACCATATTAAAACCTGGCTTGTGCAGTTTCTTGATATTAATAGAGAGTCAACCTCTAGGGCTATAGTCTGGGATGCCTTAAAGGCCGGATTCAGGGGTGAAGCTCTCAGCTATGGACTCTTCAGACAGAGACAATATAAACTTGATATGCAGGGTCTTTTGGATGATCTTAGAACTGCTGAAGAGAAACTTATGCAGGGGATAGTCGCTGGTGCTGTCTTAAATCCATTTCAAACCGCGATAGCCAGTGCAAGGCTAAAATTATTCTTGTTTGGAGCAAGGAAATTGCTTGTAAGTATAAGCTATTTAGAGAAGAGATTTATGAATACGGGGAAACTACATGACGATGTCTGGCACAAAGGTTACGGTCCAAGGAAGCAGCACAAAGAATCGGCTCTATGATTGACTCAGGGGGGGAGGACAGTGGAAACAAGTGACGAGATTTTAGACGTACTCCACGCATTTTATGAGGTGCTATATACTGAGAGTATTCTTGATGGTCAGACGGGGGAGGGGTTGTTACCAAATCTATATACTGAAGTGTTAGGTCGGGAAGAACAGATAATGTTGGACACCCCCATTACTATGGAAGAGCTAGAAGAGGCAATCTACTCATTGGCCAGTGGCAAGGCGGCAGGCCCAGATAAGCTTCAGCTGGAAGTTTATAAAACCTTCTTTCAGGAGCTAAAAGGTGATATGTTGGCTACTCTACAAGATGCACAGTGCGGAAATGCTCCACCATCCTGGGATGAGGCAAACATCATTGTTTTAAAAAAAAAAAAGGACAAACGCCCGGCCCTTCCGAGCTCCTATAGACCGATAACCCTTTTAAACTGTGACAAGAAAATCTATGCCAAAATCTTGGAAACAAGGCTGGCACAGGTGATTACGCCTTTGGTCTCTATTTACCAACATGGCTTTATACTAGGCAGGGGCACAGTCAATCATATTAACAGGGTAGTTACCCTGCTGGATCTAGCAAAGGTACAACATACTACCATGGGTCTGGTATTACTAGCTGCTGAAAAGGCATTTGACTGTGTCTCCTGGGGATTTTTATGGGCGGTATTAAGTAGGTTGCGGTTCGGATCGGGTTTTATCAAGGCCATTCAAGTTATGTATAAATCTCCCATTGTCAAGATATGTATAATGGGCCAGGAGTCTAAGCCAGTTAGTATAACAGGGGGGACAAGGCAGGGTTGTCCGTGCTCCCCGCTTTTGTTCGCCTTGTATATTAATCCTTTCATTACTATTTTGGAAGGCAGTGATAAGATCAACCCTATAATATGTGGGCAGTACCAGTTTCGGGTGTTAGCTTATGCTGATGATATCGCGATTGTGACTTCAGACCCAGGTGCAGCCATCCCTGAGATAGAATGACTTGCTAATAAGTTTGGTTCGGTATCAGGGTATAAACCCAACACTACTAAAACGCAGATTGTTTGCACTAATGCGGCCTGCTCAAGTGACCCTAGGGTAACTAATGAGGTTACATACTTGGAGGTCAAAATCAGAGTGTGTCTACAGGAATTAGTTAGGACTAATTGGGGCTATATCCTTGCGGGAATTAAGCAAGAATTAGAGCGTATGGAATGTTTGCACCTATCACTGGTGGGGAGGTGTAACGTCCTTAAAATGAAGGTTTTACCCAAAGTTCTATATTTCTTTAGAGCAGTGCCACCCGAATTAAAACGGGCACAGCTGCAAACACTATAATCCATATGTGCAAGATTTATATGGAGGCAGGGTAAGTCCCATAGAGCACTTAATACATGACACTGCCTCTCAAGCGTGGGGGTGGGCAGTCCCTAATTTTACCTTTTATTATTTTGCTTGTATTTTACAAAATATGCGAATCTTGTTAACAGGGGAGGAGATGGGCAATGATGCTGAAGCACCATCAATATATCAGATGCTACTCGGGTCAGCTGCTAAGAACTGTTAATTTAGGACTTTGGAGCCAAGCTACTATAAAAAAAAACAGGTTTAAGGTTGTGGTATCTGCATTTAAGTTGTGGAAGGCGGTTCAGAGTAGCCTTTATATTAAGGGGATATGTTTTTATACACCTACGGATGCTTCGACTTTACTACCAGCTGTCTTCTGGGATTTGATAATGGCTAGATGGAGATCTAAGGGAATAAAGGAAATTGGTGACTTTTATGATAACGAAGGCCTCTCCTCTTTTGCATCTCTGGCTGAAAAACATTAATTGTTAAAAACTGACTTTTTTAAATATTTGCAGGTCAGGGACTTTTTATATAGAAGGCAGAAGCAGAGAGGGGTAAAGTCTAATCCCTTGGTTGAGGCTATAAGACGTATAGACAAGATAGGTGCATAATACAATTGTTTGTTAGACACACAGCAGGATGACTTGATGGCCCAAAATGTTAAATGGAGCAGGCGGTTGGGGCGGCAGGGTGTATTTATGGAGCCTGCTATAGATATGACGGAAAAAATTCTGGTATCCGCCAAGCTAAAAGCACAACATTATAAGACGATATTCAGTCTTTATCATACCCCAGCAAAAATGTTAAAATGGGGTGGTATGAACGATGGGAAATGCTTTTGCCGTGGGGCAGAGGAGGCTGACATAGTACATATTTTTTTTGCCTGCACCCATTTAGCACAACTGGTGAAACACATCGAAGGGGTTTTGACCGAGATTACGGGGTTGGTATTAATATCTCATCAGAAGTAATGTTACTAGGGGTCGGGAATGCCTTTACACAGGGGCAGGGGGTGTATACATTCTGGTATTTAATTTTTATGGCCACAGCTGTGGCAAGGTTATGCATTGCATCAGTTTGGTTACAGAAGGATGCCCCTACTTTTGAGATGTGGAGAGCTAAATTTTATGCGGTGTACAATCTGGAATACAGCCTCTACTCCTTAAAAGCTCCACGAAGATGGAAACTGGTTATTCAGATTTGGGGGCCCATGATTGAGCATATGAATTTGCAACACTAAATGAATTTGTATAATATCCTTTTGTTCTGGTGGGTAATATTGTATATTTTACCGCTGGTCGTTATTATTATGAATTATTATGTACTTTGATTCTTTTTTGTAAAGCATTTATGTATTTGGTATTACGAGACATGTTTATGGATTGATATTCAAAAAAAAAAAAAAAGGAAATAGGTATTTGAACTCCCGTAAGGGTTTGCGGCTCATTCGCGACTCTACACTGCAGCACTGCGAAGAAGTCTCGACTCCAGTAAAAACAGAACCAGTTTGGACACTTTTAGAAGAGACTAATAATGGGTTAATATGTCTAACCAATAGAAATGAGTTTCAGAATTTGAAATAATGAAGGAAGCATTTTGATTTGTTACTTACATTTATTTGTGTGCAGAAAGAGAGGGAAAGTTTGCCATTACTGGTTTTACCTTGTTGAGAGTGGTGCATTACATTTATTGTGTGAAAAAGAATATCTTTTATGAGTTTCTGATATTTCATATTCTGCAATTGTATTTGAGAGGTGAGTTACAAATTTGTAAGGTGTGTTATGTATTGTGTAGTAGTGCTTCAGTCTTTGTAGTGATATTTTTAACTTTGAAAAGCATTATTTTTAAAGTTTGCAAATTATTAGAGAAGTGTGATGTTTGAAATATGTTACCAAATGTACTATCGTGTAGTTCCTATAAACCTATTAGGATCTGCGCGTTTAGACATCATAGACTGTGGGACTGCTGTCCAGACTGGTTCCAGACACCCCCACTGGGTATGTTTGCCTGTATACCAGCTAGCTCGCAGTGCCACTAGAAACACCTCTTATCAAGAAAAGAATAGTTCTTGGCAACTATCGAACATGACAACCCTGTCCCATCAGGGATCGTGAAAACAGTACAGTACTTTTCGCTCTGTCACTCGTGCTCACTTTGTCTCAGAGAGATAAACAGAATAAACGGTGGGGACGTTTTCAATAAGCATTTATTGAACCAGCGTCATTCTAGTGTAAAATAGGTGTGCTGAAACAACAATAAGGCAGAAACAGATATCAATGATTATAAGCACCAACAGAGTAAAAGGATGGTAGATTTCTACCATAGTGCTAAAACAATGAATACAGGCAGGTCTAAAAATACATGACAGTAATAATGCGTACTCCTACGATGCAACCCTAACTAGATATACCTGAGTGTACCAAGCATGTATGTAGGTGTAGAACCAAGAATCCCTCTAGGATAAAGTCAACCCCATTACCTGAAGTGAGAGACTGTGGGACCCCGTCTTGGTCTCGAGATGGACACCCCACGAGGGATGTCAGACCACTGAGAGCTGGAGTGTCTGCATGCAGGAACCTCAGCGTCTTGCGGGGACCACTACCTCCCCTGGGCTTTCAAGATGATGGGAAGGGGGCTGCACAGCCTCCCTCCAGGAGCCCTCCAAGGCCCTGGGGACTGCCACCCCCTAGGGCCTGCTCCAGCAATGTCCCAGGTCAGTACTAAGAACCGTTATGTAGTGTAATGTCAGGGGAATATAGGTGAAAGGTCTGCTTGCTACCTGAGCCTATATCGGGCACCTGTATGAAACATAACAGTACAAAAGTGTATTGTAGTTTGTTTTATTGCACTGAAATGAAGATAGAAATAGGTTGTGTATAGTAATATGTATGCTTCCTGAGTCTCTAATGAAAGTAGTACAGAAAACTGATATTTAATTTATATTGACAGATGTATTAAACTATATCGCAGTCTATATAACTCTATACCCATGTTTCCTATATTATGATCAGAAAGGAATACATACACTTTCTTCTACATAAATTTAGAGAGTATGCGGTCTGAAATACAGATATTCAAGTATTTCTCTGTTTCTTTTTATGTATCATGTCACTAGCAAAAGACTCAGACAAGCGCATGCATACATTCAGAAATATGGTGCGACTTACATCAGTGATATGGGAAGAATTGCTGTTTTAAATTTTTGTAGGCCTAACATTCTCAGGAGTCGGTGAAAACTGAATCAGAGGTTTAAAACATGTTGGCAGAGGGATTAGTGAATAGGGTACTTTGTATGAGTCTCTGGCAAGGTACACTTGAAGTACGCCGTATACATTTTGGTGACTGCTTCAAATGGGAAAAGCAGTCTGTCAAGTTTAAAAGTCTCTGCGGTCTTGTGACTGAGGTATGTCTCTACTTGTAATGTATACTCACACGTTATGCATCTGAAGATGCTAGATGTGTGAAACACATGTATACAACTATTTGTATGATTCTTTTATGTATGATGCCAGTACCAAAAGGCACAGAGACATGCGTTCATGTTTTTAGGAATATGGTGAGACTTACAACAGTGTAATGGGAAAGACACAGACATACGCATGCATAAGTTCAGAAATATGGTTAGATTTATAACAGTGACTTGGGAAGGATTGCTGATTTAAATTTGGGAAGGCCCAACATTCTGAGCAGTTGGTGAATAGTGAAGCTGCCAGAGAAAAGTGAGGTTTAAGACATGTTGGCAGAGGGATTAGGTATTAGGCTACTTCGTATGAGTCTCTGGAAAGCTACACGTGAAGTAGGCTGTATAAAATTTGGTGTCTGCTTGAAATGGGAAAAGCAGTCTGTCAAGTTTAAAGGTCTGTGTGGTTTGTGACTGAGGTATTTCTCTACTTGTACATGTATTCTCACACGTGTTATGCATCTGAAGATGCTAGATGTCTGAAACACAGGTATATAACAATTTGTATGTTTCCTTTTATGTATGACGACACTAGCAAAAGGCACAGACACATGCATGCATGCTTTCAGGAATGTGTTGAGACTTACGACAGTAACTTGGGAAGGATTGCTGTTTTACATTTTGGTAGGCCCAACCTCCTCAGGAGTCGGTGAAAACTGAAGCTGCAAAAGAAAAGTAAGGTTTAAGACATGTTAGTAGAGGGATTAGTGACTAGGGTACTTTGTATGAGTCTCTGAAAAGGTACACTTGAAGTACGCCGTATACATTTTGGTGCCTGCTTCAAATGAGAAAATCAGTCTGTTAAGTTTATAAGTCTGTGTGGTCTTTTGACTGAGGTATGTCTCTACTTGTACATGTATTCTCACACGTGTTACGCATCTGAAGATGCTAGACAGGTGAAAGACAGGTATACTTCTATTTGTATGTTTCTTTTATGTATGATGCCACTAGCAAAAGGCACAGACACATGCATGCATGCTTTCAGAAACATGGTGTGACTTACAACAGTAACATGGGAAGGATTGCTGTTTTAAATTTGGTAGCTCTAACATTCTGAGCAGTCGGTCAAAAGTGAAGGTGCAGCAGAAAGTGAGGTTTAAGACATGTTGGCAGAAGGATTAGTGATAAGGCTATTTTGTATGAGTCTGTGGAAAGGTATACTTAAAGTATGCCGTATAAATTTAGGTGTCTGCTTGAAATGGGAAGTGCAGTCTGCGAAATTTAAAGGTCTGTGTGGTCTTGTGACTGAGGTATGTGTCTACTTGTACATGTATTCTCACATGTGTTATGCATCTAAAGATGTAGACATCTGAAACACATGGATACAACTATTTATATGATTCTTTTATGTATGATGCCAGTAGCAAAAGGCACAGAGACATGCATGCATGCTTTTCGGAATATGGTGAGACTTACAACAGTGTAATTACTGGGAAAGACACAGACATACTCATGCGTAAGTTCAGAAATATGGTTAGACTTATAACAGTGACTTGGGAAGGATTGCTGATTTAAATTTGGGAAGGCCCAACATTCTGAGCAGTTGGTGAATAGTGAAGCTGCCAGAGAAAAGTGAGGTTTAAGACATGTTGGCAGAGGGATTAGGTATTAGGCTTCTTCGTATGAGTCTCTGGAAAGCTACACGTGAAGTAGGCTGTATAAATTTTGGTGTTTGCTTGAAATGGGAAAAGCAGTCTGTCAAGTTTAAAGGTCTGTGTGGTTTGTGACTGAGGTATTTCTCTACTTGTACATGTATTCTCACACGTGTTATGCATCTGAAGATGCTAGACGTCTGAAACACAGGTATATAACAATCTGTATGTTTCCTTTTATGTATGACGACACTAGCAAAAGGCACAGACACATGCATGCATGCTTTCAGGAATGTGTTGAGACTTACAACAGTAACATGGGAAGGATAGCTGTTTTACATTTTGGTAGGCCCAACATTCTCAGGAGTCGGTGAAAACTGAAGCTGCAAAAGAAAAGTACGGTTTAAGACATGTTAGTAGAGGGATTAGTGATTAGGGTACTTTGTATGAGTCTCTGGAAAGGTACACTTGAAGTACGCCGTATACATTTTGGTGCCTGCTTCAAATGGGAAAAGCAGTCTGTCATGTTTATAAGTCTGTGTGGTCTTGTGACTGAGGTATGTCTCTACTTGTACATGTATTCTCACACGTGTTACGCATCTGAAGATGCCAGACGGGTGAAAGACAGGTTTACTTCTATTTGTATGTTTCTTTTATGTATGATGCCACAAGCAAAAGGCACAGACACATGCATGCATGCTTTCAGAAACGTGGTGTGACTTACATCAGTAACATGGGAAGCATTGCTGTTTTAAATTTGGGAGCTCTAACATTCTGAGCAGTCGGTGAAAACTGAAGCTGCAAAAGAAAAGTAAGGTTTAAGACTTGTTAGTAGCGGGATTAGTGATTAGGGTACTTTGTATGAGTCTCTGGAAAGGTATACTTGAAGTATGCCGTATAAATTTAGGTGTCTGCTTGAAATGGGAAGTGCAGTCTGTCAAGTTTAAAGGTCTGCATGGTCTTGTGACTCAGGTATGTCTCTACTTGTACATGTACTCTCACATGTGTTGTGGATCTGAAGATGATAGACGTGTGAAACATACGTATACAACTATTTGTATGTTTCTTTTATGTATGATGCCACTAGCAAAAGGCACAGTCACATGCATGCATGCTTTCAGGAACATGGTGAGACTTACAACAGAAACATGGGAAGCATTGCTGTTTTAAATTTGGTAGGTCTAACATTCTGAGCAGTCGGTGAAAAATAAAGGTGCTGCAGAAAAGTGAGGTTTAAGACATGTTGGCAGAGGGATTAGTGATTAGGGTACTTTGTATGAATCTCTAGTAAGGTACACTTGAAGTAGGCCGTATAAATTTAGGGAAGTGAAGTCTGCGAAATTTAAAGGTCTGTGTGGTCTTGTGACTGAGGTATGTGTCTACTTGTACATGTATTCTCATGTGTTATGCATCTAAAGATGTAGACATCTGAAACACAGGTATACAACTATTTGTATGTTTCTTTTATGTATGATGCCACAAGCAAAAGGCATAGACACATGCACACATGCTTTCAGGAATATGGTGAGACTTACAACAGTGACATGGGAAGAATTGGTGCTTTAAATTTCTGGAGTTCTCTTGGTTCTTTCTGTACTTGTCTTGCCTCTTTTTGCACCTCTGCTGCCTTTTTGTGCAGTTCTGTTGGCTCCTTGTGCATTTCTGTTGCTTCTTTCTGCACTCCTCTTGTCTCTTTCTGCACCATTCTTTCCTCTTTCTCCACCTATGTTGCCTGTTTGTGCACCTGTCTTGCCTCTTTCTGCACCCCTCTTGCCTCTTTCTGCACCTCTCTTGTCTCTTTCTGCATCCTCCATTACCTTTTTCAGCACCTCTCTTGCCAATTTCTGCACCTCTCTTGCTTCTTTGTGCATGTCTCTTATTCCTTTCTACACCTCTCTTACCTTTTTCTGTAGCTCTTTGCCTCTATCTGCACCTCTCTTGCCTTTTCTGTACCTCTGTTGCTTCTTTTTGCACTCCTCTTGCCTCTTTCTGTACCCTTCTTCCCTCTTTCTGCATCTTTGTTGCATGTTTGTGCACCTCTCTTGCCTCTTTGTGCATCCCTTTTGTCTCTTTCTGCATCTCTTTTGCCCCTATCTGCACTTCTCTTACCTCTTTATTCCCTTTTTGTTGCCTCTTTCTGCACTTCTCTTGCTTTTTTTTGTACCTCTTTTGCCTCTTTTTGTACCTCTCTTGGTTCTTTCTGCACCTCATTTGCTTGTTTCTGCAGCTCACTTGATTCTTTCTGTATTTCTCTTGTGCCTTTGTACACGTCTTTTGCCTTTTTCTGCACTTCCCTTACCTCTTTGTGTACCTCTTTTGTCAATTTCTGTACGTCTCTTGCTTCTTTCTGCACGTCTCTTGTCTGTTTTTACACCTCTCTTGCGTTTTTTGCACCTCTGTTGCCTCTTTCTGCAATCTTCTTGCCTCTTTTTCCACCCTTCTTCCCTCTTTCTGTACCTCTGTTGCCTCTTTCTGCACCCCCTCACCTCTTTCTGTACCTCTCATGCCAATTTCTGCACCTCTCTTGCCTCTTTTTGTATGTGTCTTGTCTTTTTCTGTACCTCTCTTGCCTTTTTATGCAGCTCATTTCCTCTTTCTGTACATATCTTGGCTTTTTCTGCACCTCTGTTGCTTTTTTCTGCACTCCTCTTGCCCCTGTCTGCACTCTTCTTGACTGTTTCTGCTCCTATGTGGCTTGTTTGTGCACCTCTATTGGCTGTTTCTGCACCCCATTGCCTCTTTCTGTACCTCTCTTGCCACTTTCTGTACTTCTTTTGCCTCTTTCTGCACTTTTCTAGTCTCTTTCTACACTCTTGCTTCATTCTGTACCTCTCTTGCCTTTTTCTGTACCTCTGTTAGTTCTTTTTGCACATCAGTTTCTTCTTTCTGCAGCTCACTTATCTCTTTCTGCACTCTTCCTCCCTCTTTCTGTACTCTTCCTCCCTCTTTCTGTACCTCTTTTGCCTCTTTGTTCACTTTTCCTGCCTGTTTCTGTACTTTTCTTGTTGTTTTTGCACCTCTATTTGTTCTTTCTGTACTTCTTTTTCTTCTTTCTGCACTTGTCTTGGTTCTTTGTGTACCCCTCTTGCATCTTTCTGGATCCCTCTTCCCTGGTTCTCTACCTCTCTTGCCTCTTTCTGCACTTCTCTTGCCTCTTTCTGTACTTCTCTTGCCTCTTTCTGTACTTTTCTTGCTTCTTTCTGTACTTCTCTTGCTTCTTTCTCTACCTCCATTACCTCTTTCTGTTCCTCTCTTGCCCTTTTCTGTACCTCTCTTGCTTCTTTCTGTATGTCTTTTGTCCCTTTTTTCACATCTCTTACCACTTTTGCACCTCTGTTGCTTCTTAGTGGACTCCTCTTGCCTCTTTTTGTACCCTTCTTCCCTGTTTCTGTACCTATGTTGCCTGCTTCTGCGCCTCTTCCTGTTGTACCTCCGTTACCTTTTCCTGCATCCATTTTGTCTCTTTTGCACCTCTCTTGCATCTTTGTGCACTTCTCTTGCATGTTTGTGCACCTCTGTTGCCTCTGTGTGTACCCCTATTGCCTCTTTCTGCACTTCTCACATTTTTCTGTAGCTGTGTTGCTTCTTTGTGCATTTCTATTGGCTTTTTCTGAACCTTTCTTTTTCTTTCTGCACCTTTCTTTCTCTTTCAGCACCTTTCTTCCTCTTTCAGCACCTTTCTTGCTTGTTTCTGTAATTTTCTTTTTTTATTTGTTATGAAGAGAATAGCAATGTAATTGTAAGTAATTGCTTAGTGGTTATTATGAATATTGACATGTAATTAATTAAAAATTGTTAATTGATGTAACAAACTATTGAAACTGTTCTTTGTTTTTTAGAAATTTATTTTATTTGGATCACAAATTGAAGATGGCAAGAAAACATGAAAAGAGAAGAGAACAAATAAAACAGTACTACTTAAAGCAAAGTAAAAAGAGTGCATTAGAAAAAGAGCAAAATGTTACTCAGGATAAAATCTCCTCTGGTAAAAGCACTAAACAGTTTCTTAAAACAGTTGTAGAGAGATTTTGGAAAAACAACACATATTATAAGAAGGCAAAAGCTATTTGAAGAGATACATATAAGAATGTTTAGAAGTAGAGTAATTCAAAATGTATTAAAAGATTATAAAAAGTATAAAAGAAGATCAGCAGCGCATAAGAAGAAGCAACACATTGAAAGTGTAGTAGATACTGCTTTAGAATTGAAACAAAAATAATTTATATTAATATTGAAGAGAGTGAGAACATTGGATAAAACAATGCTGTTTATGAAAGAGAAGAGCAAAAGAGAAAGACTTGTTAATAAAAGTAACTTTTGTAAAACTGTTACTGGTGAATGGAAGCACACTTCTAGTACTCAGCCTTTCTTTAATGAAGAAAGCTATTTTCAAGAGAACACATTAGTACATGCAGTTGATACTTGTGGTCGATGCTATGAGATGAAAGATGGTTGTCCCATTTCAAAAGAAAAAATGGTTGTTAGAAATGTGGAAGAAGTAATAGCTGAAGAAGATCAAGGGAGGCGTACACAAGCGCCTGTATATAAGTGGGATTGTAGCAGTATTTGCAATATTCGACAGGAATCTATTGACATATTATGCATTTGTTTTACGAGAATGTGCAAAA
The DNA here is from genome assembly GCA_963921515.1 of Calotriton arnoldi. NCBI lineage: Eukaryota > Metazoa > Chordata > Amphibia > Caudata > Salamandridae > Calotriton > Calotriton arnoldi. The sequence goes on from CAWUFW010002484.1 coordinate 744,317, forward strand.
AAGATTTAAACAGAAGATGAAGATGTTTCAAGGACTAGGTCCATGTAAAATAAGAAAATATACTAACTTGCAGAGTCATTCTCTGGCTTGTATTTCAAGAAAAGTGTGCCAAAGTACTTTTCATCATTTAAGAATGTTATCGGTACACCACTCTGAAATGCAGAAGTCAGTAAGGAGACTCTACTACGTAAAAACACCTGCATTTTGTTTAAGTGAAGTGAACACAGCTCTTTTGCACGGTTCAGTATCAGATGTACAAAAAGTTTGTGATGATATACAGTTTTTTTGGTTCACAAGAGGAGTGTAGAGAAAGTGAGAGTTTGATAGGTGTAGGTGTTGAAGAACACGGGAAAGAGATTAGAATTGATGAGTTTGCAGAAGAAATTACAAAGTTTGAGACAGTTTCATCTAAAAAACCAAACTGTGGGGCCGATTACGATGGCGGACGGACTGGAGTCCGTCCGCCATGGTGGTGGCGACCGGGACCGTCAGCCACACCTGCGGTGGTTCCGCACACCGAATCAGGATGAAACCGCCACCATGGTGGTCGCACCTAGCACTTTTAACATTGCAGCGGGTGCTGCTGACAGCAGCACCGCCGTGATGTTAAAAATGCATGTTGTGCATTCCACTGCACTACGTGGCAGGCACCACACAGTGCCTGCCACTTGGTGCAGTGAAATGTAGGGGGTACCATGGGTACCCCCCCAGTGAATAAACACCCCCCAACACATTGGGGGCCCGCAACAGGCCCCCGAAACCAATCTCCTCCAGCCTTTCAATGGCGGTTTACCCGCCACGGAAAGGCTAGCGGAAGACCGCATCGTAATTTGGAGGACGGTGCCTGCTAGGCACCGCCACCATTTTGTGGATGCAGACCGCTCTGCTAGGGCAATCGGAACGATTGCCTGTGGCGGTTCCGTGGCGGACGGTCTTTGAGTTCGCCGCGGTCGCAGTCTGGATCCCACCGCCATCGTAATCTGGCGGTGGGAAAATCGCGGTCCGATGTGGGAAGGACTGCCACCGCCAGGCTGGCGGTGATGGTCCTTCCGCAATCGTAATCGGCCCCTGTGTTTGTATTTGTTGTCGACGTACTCACTATAGAAGTCATACTAGGAAAGTTAACTTATATTTAAAAAGTGAAAAGGAAAACAATGATAAGTGGCAGCAATTTGGTGCTTGTTTATTGGTAGAAGGTCAGTTTGCGTTGGCTACTGATCAAGTTAATTGTAAATACTGTTAAAACAAATTAGAAAAGAACAAAATGCCAGCTAGAGCAGTGCATAACAACTTGGAGTTGGTACATATGTCTCAGGAACTGCCAGATTTGAATGCATATGAGTCTATTCTTATTCAAGCTATACACCCATTTCAGGCCATAGTTTGTATGCAGCCTAAAATAGGTAAGTTGCCACCAACAGATTTACAAAGAGGTCTGAAAGGAAGAGTTGTGTACATACCTTTAGATTTTAAGAAAAACATTGAAACTGTTGGTGTAGACAGGGAGGAAAATGAGCCAGTAGTTATTCTAGTAAATAGTGTAACAACAAAAAGTCGAAAAATCTGGCAAGAGTTTGTCGATGTTACTAAACTTCACAAGGCTATATTGTACCTGGTACAGAATAATATTTTTTATAACAATGTAATTGTTGATGAAGAAGTAATATTCTTAGAAGATGAATCACTAATGTCAAGTGGCCAAATAGAAAAAGTGGATAAGTCCAGGAGTGAAGAGATTTATGAACATTATACTATACATCTTCTACATTCGAAAGAAATGAAAGGAAACAGTATTGAATTATTTCAAATGAAGGAAGCAAAGGGAACTCCCATGAGCGTATGAGAAAAAAGTTTAGAAGCTCGTTGCTTTCCACAGCTATTCCCCACTGGAGAAGGTGGACGATTTGATGAGCGAGCTGTACGGATTCCAGCTTCAGAATACCGCTCAACAAAATTGTACTCTGAAGCTCCAAGATTTCTTCAAGATATTTCTGCAAAAGAATTCATGGACAAAGTTCAACAAAGAGATGAAAATTTAGAATCTCAGTTAATTAATTTGATGGCGTGTCAATGTGGTACCAATGAATATTGGTTTTGTCGTCATGGTGAACTTAAATGTGTGTTAAGAAACTTAGGTACACCTACATGGTTTGTAACAAATAGCTGTGCTGAATATGCGTGGGAAGATTTGCTTGACTTTCTACGAGAAGCAAATTCAAATGTTAAAAACATTGATTTGAAGACACCTGGAGAACTCTGCTCCTTGGATCCTGTAAATATCTGCAGGTATTTTAACCATAGGTTTCAAATTATGATGTCATTTATCTGCAATAAAAACATTCCTCCTCTTGGAGAAGTTACTGATTTCTTTTTGCGAAAAGAGTACCAAGCCAGATAAATTATGGATAAAGAATGCACCAAAGTTTGGAACTGATACTGATCAAACTGTTTTGTCTTTCATCGAACAGTATGTTACATGTGCCATTCCAAGAGATGGAAGAGAAAAGAGCCTGAGACAACAAATGTTACGGTTTTAAAGTCATTGATGTGGGAAATACTGCAGACAAAAATACAAGTATAAAGGGTAATTTTATACAAAATGTCGTTTTGGATTCCCACATCCTAAAATTTCTAAAGGAGGAGTAAATAATTTTTTGTCAGCAGTAAGGCATACAATAACTCGGAAATCTCCCAAGAATACATACAACTTAAAAAGAACAGAAGCTTCAAAGTACATTAATGACTACAATCCAGTTATTTTGAAAATGTGGAATGCAAACATGGCTATTCAATATGTTGCAGATAATTCAATTGCTGTTGCTCTCTATGTTACATCATATATAACCAAATCTGAAAAGACAGAGATGAAAGAAATGTGGGAAGAAATTTCAGCAGAGAAGAGTCTTAGCAGGAAATTGTACAGCTTTAGCTTGAAAATGCTTTCTCATCGAGAGATTGGATCCTATGAATGTTCGGATCGCTTGAGCTCTGCCAGTTTATATTCAAAATCAAGAGGAATCGTTTAGGTAAGTCTAGGTCTTGCCTCCACACGAAATAGAGTATTGAAATCTTTACAAGAAATTGAATACTTAGCACAGAATGAACCAGAAAGTACTGATACTGTTAAAACTAATATGTTGGATACATACTATCCCAAAAGGAGTCCACATCTCAAAAACCTATGTCTGTATGAAATACTTCACATTATAGCTTTAAAATAAAAGTTACAGAAAATATAAAAGAAGAGGAATATGCAGTAATTGGATTTGACTGATTTTTTGTAAAACATGCCAAAGGAAATCATATTAACCACAGAAAACTCAGATGCGAAAGTCCAGATAAAAGAGAATTTTTCTATTTAGCACTTCTGCAACTGTTCATGCCTTGGCATAGTGAAACAGAATTACTTGGAGATTTTGGCTACTATGAAGGTTCTTTGAATGCAACTAAAGATAGCATTCAGTGCACAAATTTCCCAACGTATCTACAAATGTTAAATGATGAGATTGAACAAGAAAGTACTATTGCAGCTGAAATAGCTAGAGAAAGTCCACAAGGCAGTCAAAGTTCTGGTCCACTGAGTCAAGCTCCAATGGGACAACCAATTATTGAGAATGAAGCAGCAATAGCCGTGAATGAGGTAGAAACTGCATTGCAACAAGCACAACAGGGTATTATTCAGTTGGAAAAGTTAGAAGAACAACTAAATATTGAACAAAAAGAAATATATCTACAAGTCAAACAACAGGTACAACCTGGTTTGCTGCATGAAAAAAGAAAGCCAATGTTCATCATTTAAACCTATTCTATTGTATGTCAAGCTTGAACAGGAAAAAGTTTCTTAATTAAAATTTTGACCAGTTATCTACACAAAACTACAGAATCACATTTATTTTGTGTCATAACAGCTACAACTGGATTAGCAGCACACAACATTAAATGTATTACTTTACATCGATTACTTATGCTACCTGTTGAACATGATAATAAATTGGAATATAAGAATATATCTGGAGAAGCTTGTTATGAAGTCTCAAGAGTACTGAAGAAAATTAAACTTTTAATCATTGATGAGGTGAGCATGGTCTCAAACGTAATGCTTGCCTTTGTACCCTTGAGAATGAAACAGATTTTAAAAACAGATTACGATGTTCTGTTTGGAGAAAAACATGTAATTATATTTGGAGACTTACTACAACTTACTCCTGTAAAGGGACAACCTGTTTTTATTACTCTTTTCCATGATGAAACAAGAAAATCTTTGGGAAGTATTGGGAAAGTAAATATTTGGTTACACTTTGAATACAAAGAACTTGTTAAGAATATGCAACAAGAAAGTGATGAAGATTATGGAAATATTCTTACAGACATAAGAACTGGTGTCTTGACAGATCATGGAAAACAAGCTTTAGAAAGTCGACTACTAAGGAACTTGTTTACAACTGGAGAAAGCAGCTGAATTAATGTACAATATGCTTGCAGAAAACAAGTCTATAGTTTGTCTAATTGATTGACATTATAGTTTGTCTAATGCCTACACTGCAAGAGTGTTCTACATTTCATCAACAACTTCTGGAACTGAAAAAACAAGAAATTGTGGAAATTAAAGCTATTGACAAAATTGTTCTTACTGACAAACTACAGGCTAAATTAGATTCTTTGGAAAAGTCTGCATCTAAAATTGCAGGATTAGAAAAGACTTTACATGTATGTAAAAACCGTCGAGTAATTTTGCGGCGTAATTTGAATGTTGAAGAAGGATTAGTTAATGGAGCAATTGGAAAAGTTGTTGATTTTGTAAATTTTCAAAATAGACATGGAATTGAATTTTTGATTATAAAATTTGATCAGATAAATGAGGTAAGACAGAATGGGTGTTGTGTTGTATGTTTTTTGCTTGTAAAAGACTTGCTTGTTCATAGACAACAGTTTCCTCTGTCTCTAGTATATGCAGTAACTATTCATAAATCTCAAGGTTTAAGTATAGACAGAGCTTTTATAAATATTGGAAGTACGGTGATCAAAGAGGGAATGGCATATGTTGCATTGTCTTGAGTAAGAACAGTTTCTGGTTTGTGTTTGATAGATTTTGATGAGAAAAAGGTTAGTGCTGATGCAAATTGTGTAAGAGAGTACAATCGTTTAAGAAGAGTTTATGCTCCTCATTTAGGTGAATACCCAATATATGAGAAACGTGTAGTGTGTCCAAAACAGAAATATGTCAAACATTCAACTGAGGTTCAAAAAAAATAAAACAATTGAAGGGAAACTTGACGGCGTAAAGAAAAAGAAAATGGAAGTTGTTGATGACATTGTAGGATACCACTTGGAAAACAGTTCAGGTATCAACTATTATGCTAGTGTGATTCTCAATGTTGTGATTCATCTACCAGATCTTCATCATGAAATCATGGGAAATCATGAAAAAAGATTATTTTCCTTACTACATCATGTATTTCAACAGTTGGTAACTGACAGAAGTAAAATGCATACTGCTTATGGCATTCATCATCTTTTAGATATTTGTACTGGTTCACTGACATTTACTCTCAATGTACAACAAGATGCACAAGAATTTCTAATGCTTATGCTTGGAGTATTAGAACATGAAGGAATACACATTGAAAACTTATTTGGACTAAGTTACAGATGGGACCATAAGTGTGAAGAGTGTTTATTTACTTTTACCACTGAAAAACAAATAGAATGGTTCCTATACTTGACAATACCAGACTGCAAATCAGTACCTTTTAACAAATTGATAAAAACAGCCAATCAGGATATGAGATTGTAGTAACTGCAGGAATGACCACACACAGGTAACGTAGGTAAGGTGAATTTATTTTAAAATACAATGTAGAACAGAACTGCCTGTAACGAAAACATAGCCTCCGCAACAACGATCAGCTCCAACTGCCAATAAACTCCCCGCATCATAATCAACCCCTCAACATTGTAGGTTCTTTACTGTCGTTTTGGCACTGGACAAAAGGTAACCAGGACCAGAGTGACAGCAAGGAATATTACATTTACTCTTCCCCTTGAACAACATGAAAAAGGAAAAACGGAAATGAAAAGAACAAAAAGGAAGCAGGAAACACACCCATATTTTGGAAATGTACAGCATAGATAAACCCTGGAACAAAAGAACACATCATGAACTCAAAGGTTATTGTGTGAATCTCAGAGGAATCTGTTTAGGGTGACAACTTCTATGCAAAACCTCCCCCAGATCATAATAGGCCACTTCAAGTTCCTGGGGCATCAAATCTGAGGAACTATCCCTTTCCTGACCTTCCTGATTGGAACTTTGGGAAGTTTTAACCACCTGTGCAACATTCCACCAATTTTTACCATAAACTCTCACCGCACTCCCACACACCCTATCAACCACAAAGGGACCATCATATTTCTTCTCATATTTTTTAATCAAACCTCCTTTTTTGATAAACACCTTATCGCCCACCTCAATCTGGCAGGCTTTGACTCTATGACGGCTGTCAAAATTCTCTTTTTGTTTGGACTGAGCTTTACTCACATTCAACCTCGCTCTTTCGTCCCGAAGACTCAAATCAACACCAAATTTGACCCACATAGACATCAATCCGGGGCACAGCTTAGTAGCAGGCTTCCTTCCTCTCAACATCTCAAATGGGGAAATTTGGGTGCAAGAGTGAGGAGAAGTGCGATAAAACCATAGCATGGATCTAATCGCATTAATCACCACACACCTGTTGTCAACCGCCCAAGGAATGCAATGCACAAGAACATGGTTCATGCGCTCGACTTGACCGTTAGACTGGGGATGATGAAGACCCGTCTTCAAATGTTTTACACCCCCCACCAGAAGAAATTTCTCGACCTCATCATTGGCACACTGGACACCATTGTCCTAAATCAAAAATCCAGGGTATCCTTCCCTGAGAAAAATCTCTCTAAGAAACACGATGATGGCACCGGTGCTGGGTTCCGACACAAATTTGACTTCAGGCCACTTGGAATATAAATCAACCGCAACTAAAGAAAATCGATACTGTCTCGGCAACCTATTGAAAGGAACAACTAAATCAATGCCAATTTTCTCCCAAGCTCTTGCAGGATACTCAATGGGTTGAAGAGGCAGTTTCCTCATACACAATCCCTTCTCTGAGGATAGGCACACTACACACCCAGTGACAGCAGAATCAACTTCTCTGTCCATAGAGGGCCATCACAACGTTTGCCTAAGCCTTTTTTAGTAAAAGTAGATCCCAAGTGACAGCTTCTCAGAGACCTTCCAAAAAGGTTGGCACACAATAGGCAAGGTCTTCTCACTTGGGCACTTAGTAATAACATACTGAAACACAACCTTCATAACCTCATCTAAACCCATTTGATCTCTCCACTCCCGCTCAGTAATGGCACACGACTCTTCCAGATCGAGAGAAGCAATGAAACAACTTTTATCCACTGTATCATCACCCTCATCTTCGACACCCTGAATGACAAAACAAGACATAAAATCTGCTCGAACATTTTTCCCACCTTTGATATGCATGATGTCAAAATAGAATTGTAACAGTTTGGACGACAACCTAAAAATTCTGGGCGTCTGTTCTCTAACCGTCTCTCCTGACAATATAGAAACCAAAGGTTTATGATCTATCTTAACAGTAAATTTTGTTCCCCAAATATAAGGTTTGAACTTCTGAATTGCCCATCAACAAGCTAACAGTTCCTTTTCTATAGTAGAATAATGAACTCCTGTGTCTCACAGTACCCTGGAAGCATAACTGATGGTGCTTTCAGTCACACCATCACCCTGTGTCAAATGGCTCCCACCCCATAATTGGACGCGTCCACAGTGATACAACATCACAGGCTAGGTTCAAATGGTTTCAAAATCTTAGAACTCGCCAATTGTTTCTTGACCCACTCAAAGGAATGTTGGCACAAACTGTCCCAGACAAACTTGGAATCCTTCTTCAGCAGTTTGGTTAAAGGTAATATTTGAGAAGCATAATCGGGAATAAACCTGGAATAAAACTCACACATGCCCATGAAAGATTTCAGAGCCGTTTTATCCTTAGGAGCCTCTACTTCCATGATGGCATAACCAGACCTGGTCTGGGTTTGATGCCATCGCCTGACACAACGTGGCGCAAATACTCAATCCTTTCTTTGCCAAACTCACATTTGGAAATTTTAAGAACCACACCATTATCTTGGAGAACAGGAAAAACACAATTTAGTATGACATTGTGCTCCTCCTTCATCTTAGCAAACAGAAGTACATCATCTTGGAATGCAACTACACCCTCTATATTTTTGAGTAGATGAAACATGATTCTTTGAAAGATTGATGCCGCTGACGCAAGTCCAGACGGCATCCTGCGATATTGAAAAGTACCGACTGGGGCAACAAAAGCCATATAATGTCTGGACTCTGGTTCTAACATTACCTGGTGGTAAGCTGAGGCAAGATCAAGTTTGCTGAACCATTTTGCACCCGACACAGATGCCAATAAATCGGATAACTTCGGAAGCGGGTGTGAGTCAACCCATTTAGCCTTATTCAAGTTGCGTAGGTCAACGCAAACTCGAAGTTCCCCATTCTTCTTGCGGGCTACCACTAGGGGTGCAACCATAAGGATGATTCAATAGGCTCAATGACTCCCATATCACATAGCTTCGCTAATTCTTTGTCTAAGTCTCCTCTTACAGAAAAAGGTACATTTCTTAGTTTGTGCTTGACAGACATAAACCCGTTCTTAACCTTTATCTTATGTTGGAACCCCTTGTCTCACTCCTACTGGCTCTAGCGCCGGGACACTCTTGAGTATCCGAGCGCTTTATAAATCTGCAATAAGATAACATAACATAACATAGTTCCCAATTTATTAGAAAACACTCTGGGAAAGGTCGCACAAATTTTCACTACAGAAGAGTCATTTACTGAGTTCACTTCGGACACTCCTACAACTGAGACTTGGTCAGTAGTACCCGGTCTCAAAACCATTTTGAACAACCCTTGGTGAAACCAACCCAATATGCATAACCCTTTGATGGCAACATAAACCTTGCCAAAAACTTCGTCCCCCTGAAAACGAGAACATCTTCAAAGAACCCTGGAAGTTCAATGCAACATCCCTCGTATGATACAGGAGCTCGGTCCGGAGGTTCAAGCTTTCTTCCAGGCATTAGTTCATCAAACAACTCTTGAGTGATCATCATTATTCTTGCACCAGAATCAACCAGTAATTTTACAACCATTTCCCCAATGAGAATGTCCACCTAAGGATCCACGCAGGTGGATGGATCGCCCAATTCTACTTTTTTGTCAGTAACAAGAATCATGTGTTGGAGATCCTCTTGCAATTTGTCTAACTGGTCCTCTAAGGTGTCTTCTCCAAGGTTAGCTACAACAGGGTTGTTTTTACCAACCTGTTTTCCTTGACTCTGGCACATCTTGGCAAAATGACATATTTTATTACAAATTCTGCAGGTAACATTTCTTGCTGGACACAGTCTACCAGTTTTAAAGTGTGGCAAATTTCCGCACCTAAAACAAGCATTAGCTTGCTTTAAAAACCCCTTTTCCATTGTGGAGGTTGTTCTTGAGTTAACATCTTTAACAGAACCTTTGACCCTTTGTCTAACAACATTTAAAACTTCAGATTTACATTCTTCTAATTCTTTTACTGGCAACTGGGAGGTTTTAATGCTTTTAGCTATTCGGAAAGTCTCCTCCAGAGAAGGATTATGCAATGACAGTAACTTTTGTTGAATGGCTTTGTTGGAGCAGTCACAAATAAATTGATCGCATACCAATTGTTCTGCAAATAACTCGAACTGGCAATCAGCTACTAACCTTCTAAGAGCAGACACATAAGCATCAATGTTTTACCCAGACAATTTTTTGTGCATAAAGTTTTTTGTGTCTTAACACCACCATACTAGGTTGAACATCAAAACGTTTTTCTAATTTCTTAACACAAACTGTAAAGTCATCATAGTTTTGCGCATCATTTTCCTCTACATTAGGTAAATGTTTAAAAATTGAACACCCCTCAAAACCAAGAGAATGTAATAGAAAAGATTTTTTGTGGTGAGGACAAAACCTGGATGCTCCTATGGCCCTGAAATATGTCTCTAAAGCGTCAAACCAGTTCTTCCACCCCACAGGTGGTTCTCCTGGTGATTCTAAAAAGGGTGGAGGGGGATTTACAGATTGCATAGTCTCTAGAGCGAGACAACACAGAGAAGAATAAAAACACAAGAAAAACACTGCAAGGAAACAGGAATTACCACTTGCGCTACAGAACGTTTGATGATGAAGATATATGCTTATAAAACCACAAATTCATAAAATTGGCACGAACGCACTTGCCGTGCAAATCAGCGTTAAGATGAGGAGAAATGAGGGTGATGTGGAATTAGACCGTACAAGAATGGTCTGTCATGGGAAAGAGCTTAGGGTGATGCGCACTTACTGAAAATGCTGTGTGAATTGGCAAACTCTATGCTATAAAATTGAAGCCAGTGTGGGCTCGAAGAAAAAATGCCAAAACAGGATCAAAGCAAACATCAGAGATGTCAAACACGTCATTGCTGAGCGACGACAACGCTGTGCGTATCGGCAATGGCACGCAAGATAAGCACAATGAAAAACCAGGCAAATATGGCTTCTACGTTGTTACAGAGTGATGACAATGCCGTGCGTATCGGCGGTGACCCGCTGGCAGAACCTAAGTGAAGTGTTGCTAGGTCACGCTAAACCAGGCAAAATATGGCTTCTATGTCATTATGGAAAGACAACAATGCTGTGCGTATCGGCGGTAACATGCTTGCATAACCGAAGCGAAGCGTTGCTAGGTTACGCTGGCTGGGCGATTGCAAAGATGTTGCTGGGTTACCCCTGTTACTGGGGTTGCCGCTGTTGGCCACACATGCGCACCGTGGTCCAAATTCTTAATGGACATGCACCAAACAGTTAACTAGACCCAACGGAGGAAACAGACGAAAATTCCTGGAAAAAAGGGGATCTGTGCCAAACGGGCAAAAAGGGAAAACACTCGCTCTTGGTGGCAAACAGACAAACAAGCTGGATACGCCCACAGTACTTGCAGACCAAAATTGTAGGAGCTCCTCACCCTTCTTCGGTTATGTAGTTGAACGAAATCCTTGATGTCCACGTTGTGGAGATCACAATGGCACGAAACTTCCCCCGGACGCTGCTTACTCCCAAACGTGAGAGTTCATCTGGCGCAGGTTCCTTGGCAGCTATGCGCAAATCGTCGCCAACAAAAGTGTGTAGTAACTGCAGGAATGACCACACACAGGTAACGTAGGTAAGGTGAATTTATTTTAAAATACAATGTAGAACAGAGCTGCCTGTAACGATAACGGAGCCTCCGCAACATCGATCAGCTCCAACTGCCAATAAACTCCCTGCGTCATAATCAACTCCTCAACATTCTAGGTACCTTACTGTCGTTCTGGCACTGGACAAAAGGTAACCAGGACCAGAACAACAGCAAGGAATATTACAGAGATGTTCACATTGTAGATCAGAGATGTTGTCTACATTACATATAGAAAGATTTGGAAAATATCTCATTTTAATGCTACAACGTTGTAAAGCAAATAGAAGAAAATTGGAAACATAAATTAAAATTTTTAATGCAAGTCAAATATCTATTTCAGGAAGAACTTTTACAGCAGTGGCTATTATTTTCCATGATGGACCTACTACAACATCTGGACACTATACTGTGTATTTAAAGTGTAATAAAGGTTGGACGCATTGCAATGATGCCCACTTAGAATTCAAACCTAGATTGCCTTATGATTTACCAAATTCATATTTGTTATTTCTGCAGCCAAAGTTTTGAGTACATCATTCGGCCTATTGGGAAGATGTGAACAGAAAGTAGACAGCACTGCAAACTATTACTATTTATAATTAGTGTTTTGATTATTATTTGCGCTAATTGATATTACATTTGGAAAATTGTGTTTAAAAGCAAATAGTTTATATATTTGTTGTCTATATTCTACCAGATGTAAATGAGAGTGTACATCTGGCAAATGTATTTGAGATAAATAATAGAGTTAATGTAGATGAAGGAAGTAATTAACAAAGTGTAGATAGGAAAAAGCATAGCTACACATATTGATAATGATGTTCTATGCTGATTTTTTTTTTCTACAATCAATTTGATTGTGTATTCCCCGCTGTTCAATGATACTACATTGAAATCACTGTGTATGGTGAAGTTAAGTGGAATCTGAGAACAGCAAAAAAGGAAAACTGAAAATTTTATGTAATTCTAAATTTATGTTGTGTTCTTAAAAATATAATATTATAATTTCTGTAATATATTATCATTAAATAACAATTTTTCTTTTTCTTCTTTATAGTAGCTACCGTTGAAGTTTGAAAACAGTTTTAATGTTGTTTAGGATAATACTACTCTAAAATAGTTCTACTGAGTAATGTATCTGAATCACTTCAAAGGTAAGAATGCATACTATAATATGCATGATAACCTGGAAAAATGTTTAAAATTAAATTATATATTATTTGTTTCTAATATAAATAATGTTCATCCTTTACACTACTTGAAAAGTAACATCATATTTCTGAGGAGTAGTATCATACTTACTTTTTACAAAAGTTCATAGACCAATAAAAGTGCTTTAATTGCAAGTTATTTACTCCTCATTATACAGGAGAGGTGTCTATTGAACTCCCTATCCAAGGACTTCTCAGATGCATACATAGAAAAGATAGGCATTAGTAAAATTACCCAGGGACTACCCATCCACTCATTGAATGAAACAGACACTATGAATGCACTCATGCAATCACACAGGGACTCCCTGTACACTCATTCATTGCTATCTATGCACTCATAGAATCAGCCAGACAGTGCTGTTGCACTCACCTATTCATCTAGCCACTAGCCATGCACTCACCCATTTACTTACACAGTGCCCATGCACTCATCCAATCACCCAGGCAGTATCCCTGCACTCATGGAATACCAGGCTAACCTGAATAGCTGGTGCGATTGAATGTAAGCTCTAGCGAAAGATTGCATGCCGAATTGCTTTTTAACCTTCAACTTTTTTCTTGAACCTAGAAATGATTGATTTTAACTTGGGCTCACCTCCTTTCAGACTTTAACTTCCCAGGGGTCCTCTTCCGCCTGCTCTTTGATCCACCACGGTATTCTTCCTGATTGAGTGGAGAGAGCGTCGGCGAAAGGGAAGGGAGCATCAACTACTTCCGGTCCCTGGTGCTTCACAGGGTGATGGTCTAGTTGTTCAGGCTCCTCCATTATTTGAACGTGATGGCACCGCTGATGCGCAGCAGACTACCAGGCTAACCCGAATAGCTGGTGGGATTGAATGTAAGCTCTAGCGAATGATTGCATGTCGAATTGCTTTTTAACCTTCAACTTTTAATCTGAACCTAGATTTGGTTGATTTTAACTTGGGCTCACCTCCTTTCAGACTTTAACTTCCCTGGGGTCCTTTTCCGCCCGCTCTTTGGTCCACCACAGGATTCTTCCCGATAGAGTGGAGAGAGCATCGGTGAAAGGGAAGGGAGCATCAACTACTTCCGGTCCCCGGTGCTTCACAGGGTGATGGTCTAGTTGTTCAGGCTCCTCCATTATTTAAACGTGATGGCACCGCTGATGTGCAGCGGACGCGCGCAGTGGGCGTGCCGCTGGCACGCCAAAGGCAAGCCCGTCTGCACCCGTCCCCGCTTATACTGCGCTCAGCGCCAGCCACTCTGCCAGTTTAGCTTCTAAACTCCTGCAATATTCACGAGATGAGCTGACCCAGAGACGAGATTCCGGCATATATTGTTCCGGCCCTACGGTAAACATTATGCACCCTTTGACTATGAGGATTTGCCCTCAATGCTGACTTACTCTGACAAACCTTAAAATTAAAGGTACACCCCCACCATAACAACCCCTATCCCGTCAAACCCAAAACAAACAATCACTGACTCAACCCCTTTAAGGAAAGGCATCAGGTGCTTTAAAGCGACGCTTGTTAATGCTAGGTCATTGATGAAAAACGCACTGGCTTTCTAAGAATTTATAGAGTCTCAGGAACTGGACCTGGCATTTGTCACAAAGACCTGGGCAGATGCCGGGTCAGACCCAGACCTCATCATGGCTGCACCCCCAGGCTTTGCCATCTCAAGATTAGACCATCCTTTAAAAAAGGACAGAGGGCTAGCAATTATCTCCCAGGAACATCTGAAAGTCTCCTTCGAGCCCCTACATGCTGTTCCGAACTGTGAAGCACTAGTCTTTAAAATTACCCCGACCAGCCGGTATTCCTTTAATGGGGTTCTACTGTATAGACCCCCAGGCCCTAGTGCAACTTTCCTGTACAACAACAATCAATTACTGGACATTAAAGTCCTTTTTCCTGATTTTACCATCTTAGGAGATTTTAACCTTCACCTTGAAAATGTAGCATCTAAAGACACTGCTGCTTTCACCGACCTTCTGGGAAGTGCGGGCCTCTTACAGCTAGTGAACAGCCCCACCCATAAGGCCGGCCTTGCTTTGGATGGCATTTTCTCAGACAACCCTTATCCTAAATTCTCCTCTATCATCCCTTTAGCATGGTCTGACCACTCAGCTGTGATGTTCAGCATTTGCCCAGAAGCTGCTGCTGAGCCGGCACCCTCTTTCCTGCCCAAATAGTTGAAACACCCATGGCACAAAATCACCCCAGAAACTCTCAAGACCCACCTGCACTACTCCAAACATGGGCTCCCAGCGGACCTGGATGAGGCCACTAACATCTACCATAGCTATGGATTACCGATAACCATAGCTCCTTTAAAAACTATATCCAATAAAAGGACCTCCCCCTCTGAGCCAAGGTTCGATGATAGTCTGAGGCAACAGAAGCAAGCCTGTCGAAGGCTGGAAAGGAAATTGCGTACTCATTATGACCCTGTCGACAGGATTGTTTATAAAAAAGCCATTGTGGAATTTAAAACAAAAATTTTAATCACAAAGAAATGCTATTTTTCTTTCAAAATTAGGACCTTCCTCAATTCCTCCAAAGAACTCTTCTCCACAGTACAGAAGCTGAGTAAACTCCCCGTACAGAAAAACACGGGTGTAGACCAAGAATTCTGCAATTTGCTAGCAGATTTCTTCCAGGCAAAAGTCAAAGCAGTCTCAGACTCCTTTTGCTCCACCCTTCGGACGGTGGGAGGGCGCACTGAGGAACCCATAACCACTACAACAGAGGGATCAAGCTGTCCAGGTACCCCAGCAGTCATTATCCCTAGTTTTAATACCTTTAATCCCATTTTGGATGCACAGGTCATGACGATTCTCAGTCAGACAAGATCGGAATCAACCTGGGACCCTTGCCCACCAAAAGGTCTCCATTTGGCCCCTGAGGTTACAGCCAATTACCTTAAAGATATCTTCAACTGTAAGTTTTCCAATGGGTATTTTCCAATACAATGGAAGAGGGCATCCATTCTTCCTTTGTTGGAAAAACCAAATATGGACAATAAAGATCCGAACAGCTACAGGCCAATCTCTTAACTACCTTTTCCTGCCAGGATCGTGGAGAAGGCCATGAATATAGAACTAACCCAGTTCATTAATGATAATAAACTCCTAGACAGCTCTCAATACAGCTTTAGAAGTCAACACAGCACTGAGCTGGCTTTGATCAATGTATCGGAGGAAATAAGAGAGGCTCTGGACAAAGGCGGAAAGACAGCCTTGATCCTGCTGGACCTCTGGGCGGCCTTCGATACGGTTGATCACGAACTTCTTATCAGTTGACTCTTTTCCATGGGCATTAGAGGCAGGGCTTTGGCTCTACTGAAGTCCTTTCTCAGTGATAGGGAACAACTGGTGGAGCTCGGTGGACACAGGTCCCCTTTGTTCACATTTCCTTGCGGGGCGCCACAAGGCTCCTCGCTGAGTCCGACCCTTTTCAACCTCTATGTCACCCCCCTCTGCTCACTTATAAAGTCCTTCGGCTTTAAGACGGCACGCAAATCATGGCATCTTTTGCAAGGGACCCAACGGACACTGCATTGAGATTTCACAGCTGTATACATGAAGTTGGACACTGGATGTCCCAAAACTTCCTGAAGCTGAACACATGAAAAACTGAGGTGATTCGCCATACCTCCTTTTGGCAACCCAGCTGGTGGCCACAGGAACTGGGAGAAATCCCGAATCCAGTAAGGTGAAAAACTAAGGAGTTCACTTTGACAAGCTGTCCTTCGAGGGGCAAATTAATGCGATCACCTCCTTTTGTTTTTTCATGATTAAAACTCCCAGGAAAGCTTTACCTTATATTCCATTAGAGCTCCAGAAAGTGGTGGTTGCAGCACTTATCCTGTCGAAAATGTATTACTGCAGCGGGCTGTTCCTCAATATACAATCACGATTCCTCAACAAATTGCAGGTCCTCCAAAATGCAGCAGCTCGTCTGCTGCTAGCCATCCCAAAACATCAATCAGTGGCTCACGCCCTTCCAGTTTTGCACTGGCTACCAGTTAAAAGGCAAATCGAATTTAAGGCCATCCTGTATCGCCTTTAAAGCACTGCATGGTCTTGGCCCCGATTACTTTACACGCAGTTTCAGGTGGTATGTCCCAGAGAGGCAGCTCCACTCAGCGCCTCCTCTAATCTGGCAATCTCTAGGGCCAAAACTGCATCATGGATGGGGGAGCTTCATAGCGGGCACAGCTAGATTGTGGAACTCACTCCCTCTGGTACTCAAGAGAGAAAGCAATCTTTTGGCGTTTTGCAAACTCTTGAAAACCAGTCTTTTCAACAACTTGGGGAGAGGAGTTGGCCTAGCGGCAAGGGTGGTCGACCTCTAATCTGGGGAACAGGGTTCAAGTCTCGGCAAAGACGCGCAACATCCTGTGATTCTGGGCAAATCCCTTAACCTCCCCGTGCCTAACAAAAATGAATGTGTCCTCAATGTAACGCAACTGATGCTCGTGTAAAGCGCTCAGATGCCCGATACCTTCAGGTCAAGTTTGCGCTATATAAAACTCCGTAAGAAAAAAAAAACTAGCCCGACCGCACCAATCTAACATCCCCTTCTGGCTAGCCTATAGTGCACAGCCACCGTGCCTAGAAAACCTCGGGTATTAGTGCGCACTACAAATCTAAATTTCATTTCATGCAATCACCCAGGTACTAACTATGCACTCATGCAATCACTCAGGCACTATTCTTTCTCTCAAATATTCACACAGGCTGTACCAATGCACTCATCCATTCTCTCAGGCACTACCCATGCACTCATCCAATGACCCAGGCACTACTCTTGCACTCATCCTTTCACTCATGCACTACCCATTCACTCATGCAATCACCCACGCACTACCCCTGCACTCATGCAATCACCCAGGCAGTATCCATGCACTTCTGTAATCACTTAGGCACTACTCTCACACTCAATAATTCACTCACACACTACCCATGCACTTATCCATTCTCTCAGGCGCTACCCATGCACTTGTCAAATGACCCAGGCATTACTCTTGCAGTCATCCGTTTACTCAGGCACTACCCATGCACTGATCTAAGCACCCAGGCATTACCTTTGCACTCATGAAGCAACTCAGACACTACCCATGCACTCATCGAATCACACATGCAGTACCCCTGTACTCATGTTATAACCCAGGCACTACCCATGCACTCATGCAATTACTCAGGCCCTACTCTTGCACTCAAGTATTCACTAACGTACTACCCATACACACATCCAATCACTCATGCATTACCCATGCAGTCATGCAATCACCCAGGCACTACCTATGCACTCATCGAATCACCTAGGTACTACACCTGCACTCATGCAATCACCCACGCAGTACCCATGCACTCCTGTAATCACTTAGGCACTACTGTTACACACAACCATTCACTCAGGCACTACCCATGCACTCATCCATTCTCTCAGGCACTATGCATGCACTTGTCAAATGACCCAGGCATTACTCTTGCACTCATCCTTCCACTGAAGCACTACCCATGCACTGATCCAATAAGCCAGGCTCTACACCTGCACTCATGCAATCACCCAGGCAGTACCCATGCTCTCATGCAATCACTTAGGTACTACTCTTGCACTCAACCATTCACTCAGGCACTACCCATGCACTCATATATTCTCTCAGGCACTTCGGATGCACTTGTCAAATGATGCAGGCATTACCTTTACACTCATCCTTCCACTCAGGCACTACTCATGCACTCATCCATTCACGCAGACACAATCACTGAACTCATGCAATCACACAGGCACTACCCATGCACTCATGCAATCACTCAGGCACTACTCTTACACTCAACTATTCACTCAGCCACTACCCATACACTTATCCAATCACCCTGGGACTAGCCATGCACTCATACATTGATGCACACACTACCCTTGCACTCATACAATCATTCAGGTAAAGCTCCTGTACTCAAATATTCAATCAGGCAGTATCCTTAAACTCATGAATTTACTGACGTACTACCTATGCACTCGTTCAATCATCCAGGCACTATTCTTACATTCATCACATACACATTTATGCAAGTAATCATTTTCACTACATACAATTTTTCTATTTTTAACCAGGTGGTTCCGTAAGAACCTTTTTTTTTAACAATTTTGAGGGGTTTTTTGTATTTTCTAAACAAAAAATAATTTTTTGGGGTGTTTTTGATTTTTTTAAACTAAAAAATAAAATTTAACAAGTCCAACTGTAGTGTTTCATAACAACAAAGAAACACAAGGTAGAAACCCCTCCTCCCCAAAAATTAGCACTTATGTGCTTTTAAAAGATTAACAATTGCGTCAATTGAAAGTTCCCCAATGCAAAGAGTTGTGAGGCATTTCCTGCAGTGAAGTCCTGAATCCGCCAGTTCGGAGAAGATCTGGGGTTGTGGAGTGGTGAGTACAATACCAGCTGAGGTAGATGGTTGGCTACCATCATCAGCTGCAGCTTGGTCTCTCTTCTCCCGTCGCATTATTTCTCATGCGAGACGAGTTAGGTGAATGGTTTCCAAGTGTTTCTTCATTGAAGAAGTGCCACACAAATATTTTTTTTCAGATCCTCTGGAGAGGACTTTGTGGCAGATGCTGCAGGTCATCTTTCGAGCGTTAACTTTCTTCTCTCCCTCTGGCACAGTGAAAAACGCCCACACAATGCTTTTTTTGCGTCTTTTGACTGGTTCTTCCACTTCTTCCATTTCCTCCTGCTGTTCCTCTTCTAGAAATGCTGATGCCATTTCACAGTCAGTAATGCTCACAACACCCAAAAAAATAAAGAATTTTAAGAGCCTACAAAAAAGCAGTCTACAGATGCAGACACACCCAAAATGAAAGGACTTGAACAGGTGTTGGATCCACCCTCTAAGAGAATGAAAAGCTTTTTAACCAATAAAAAGCTTTCATTCCATGTCACATGGAGTCACGTAGGGGTTGCGACCCATCGCGTATACGTCGCACACCCGTAAAATGTCCTAAATTTAATTTTAAAGTATAAATTGCTATTAGCAAATTGTGTTTGAAACTATTTTAATGGAAAGTCTTTAAGCAAAACAGATATTTAAACTTGCAACATTGATATTTATACTTTTTAAAATTACGCCGAATTCGTGACCCCTACACGATCCCGGAAATACATGCCAGCAGAGTTGGCGACTCCTACGCGACCGGTGCACGATGGTGCAGCGTACATAAAAAAGTGTTTAAATTATCTTAAAAATATTTTACAACTACACTATTACTAATTTTTTATAGTCAGTAATAAAACTCTTTGTTAAAAAAATATACTATCCCAGTGTAAATACGTATTTTATACTTACATTCGTATAACGGATTCGCGCACCCAACGCGTAGATCCACGACTGGTGCGCGATACCGTTGCGTCCATAAAAATCTGTTTAAAACTTTTCAAAAGAAATTTATAACTTCTATATTACTATTTTTTTGCACTCAGTAATAAACCTCTTCGTGAAAAAAATATATCAATTTGTTCTAAATATATATTTTAGATTGACATTCATATAACAGATCCGCACACCCACGGGGTAGGTATGCGATCGGTGTGCGACCCTTTTTTTTTTTTTTTTATACATTTTCTTTTAATGTATGCCGTACGTTAGAATACAAAATCAGAATAATTCATTACAGAGTCCCCCACCCCCTCCCCAAACCCCTCGACATTACCAGTGAGTGTTTACAAGCAGTGAGAGTTTCCAGCATAAAAAAAAAGAAATCAGTTTAACAATACAAAAACATTAAATTCTACATTTGAGAAAAAAATATCTAATTTTAACAAAGCGAATCAAAGGTCACAAGAGCAAGAAGAGGAAAGGAGGGTAAAGAAGAGAAAGGAGAGAACGAGTGAGAGAGAGAAAGCACAGACGACAAAAGAAGAAGAAAGGAAGGGGGAAGGGGGAAGGGCAATAGAGGGAGGCGAGAGGAAGCACCAATCTATAGATCCTGTGAATTCATTATGCTGAGCCACCTGGTTAGAGGTTCCCATATCTCTAGACCTTTTTTTTTTCCACGCCTGCCTTTTTTGGCGTATATAGCATTCTCCAATTTACATGTAGCCAACAGCCGGGCCTGCCATTGGGCAAACGAGGGAGGGTTCGGATCTTTCCAGTGCGAGGCAATACAAATCCTAAGAATAGTCATTGCCACGAACATTAAAGCTCCCCCAGTCTTCCTATTGATCGTGTCATACAGCCCCAGCAGAATAGTAGTCGGGTGAGTTGGATGTCTGATAATAAAACTCCACTCAGGAACCGCTGCACTTTGTCCAGTAGAGGTTCTAGCTTTGGGCATGTAGCGAACATGTGCACCGAGTCTGCGCAAAACTCGGAGCATTTAGGACACATTGTTCCACTACCCGTTCCCCATTTAGCGATCCTGCTGGGAGTTATATATAGGAAGAAGCCTGTTTTATAAAATTGCGCCTGTAATTTAGCTGACAACAGATGACTTTGTGCAATGCTTAATGCGTGACAAAAGGTATTAGGGGGGGGCATTCAGTTTCTGCTGCCACTTTTCATCTGTCTTTCCTAGGTCATCGGGCATTCGCTTATTTAATATTGTGTAAATGTATCCAATCCGTGGTGGTCTTGGCCCCTGCAGTTTGTCTATGAGGTCAATCTTTGCGAACCCGACTAATCCACCCGATTTATGTGTCAAAAAATCTTTAATGGCGTGATGCAAAAATATCTGATTATTACTCAAGTTGTAGCGGGCTTTGAGATCGCTAAAAGTCCGGGTGCCTTCAGAAGTCACCAAATCCCCCAATTTTGAGATACCAGCTCGATACCACTGTTGAAGGTATGTTTTTTCAAAAATAAGTGGTAGATTAGTATTATTTTTAATGGGGGTATAGTGATTTTGTCTGCCCAGTCCGAATAATCTGCGTATATTAGAAAAAACCCTATAAGCGTTCGTCAAAGTCTTACATCTGACCCGCTTGTAGTAGCCAAATTCCAACTGCCTCCAAAGACAACCCCTAGCGCTTTCCCCTATTAGTGATATATAGGGAGATGGCAGTCCCAAGGGGTCCTCAACAGGGTGATTGTGTAATAATTCAGAGCTATATTGCAAAACTGCAGCCCAATAATATAATTTTAAATTGGGGAGAGCCCACCCACCTCTATCTCTAGGTAGAGAAAGCAATTTAAAAGCCCTTCTCGGCTGTGAATAGGCCCAAATAAATTGGGAGAAGATTTGTTCGAATATATGGAGCATGCTGTTATTAAACTCTAACGGGATTGTTCTAAAGAAATAAAGTAATTTAGGGAAAAAAGTCATTTTTAAGACGTTGCATCTCCCTACTATAGTCAGATGTAGATTGTTAATTTTTTTTAGTGACTTCTTAGTATCAGCTGCTAACGGAATCAGGTTTTCCTTTACTATTAAATCTAGGTCCGCAACCATATTAACCCCTAGATATTTGGCTTTCTGGACTACTCTATTATCTACCCAATTTATTTTTTCATTTAAAATGATCTGTGTTTTTGTTTTATTAAGGGCGTATCCAGATAACTTTCGAAACTCTTGAGCCTCTTGCTCCAAAGCCTTGATGGCAGTCTTGGGTTCCGGGGTTACTGCGGCAAGGTCGTCGGCATAGGCCATGATCTTAGTGTCTATACCAAACCTGCTCACTGCTGTTATTTCGGGATTAAGTTCGATTTTTTTAATAAGAGGGTCAATATATAGGGCAAAGAGCAACGGGGAACAAGGACACCCCTGTCTCGTCCCTCGTGATATCTCTATTTGCTCCGTCAGGTGTCCATTAATTGATATTCTGGCTGTGGGGTTTTGATATAGAGCTTGCAGGGCCTGCCCTATCTTAGGACCGAAGCTGATCCGCCTCATGACGACCCATAGGAATTGCCAGGAGACCCGATCAAAAGCTTCTGACACCTTAGCGGCGTCAAATAAAGTAATGGTCTGGCGGATATGCTCAGTGGTGCCCTTTTTAGGAATGAACCCGTGCTGCCAGTTGGAGACAAGAGGCTCAATATTTGTAGATAATCTGGAAGCAATGATTTTGGAGAATATTTTAGAGTCGGTATTAATAAGGGTTATTGGTCTATAGGAAGACATCTCTAGTGGTGATTTGTCTTTTTTAGGAAATATTACGATTTTTGCTGTGGACCAGGAAGGCGGCGGAGAGGACCCGTTAAAAATGGAAATTACCACGTCCGAAAAAAGATCTTTAATTTGCTGGGAGAAGATTTTATAGAATTCTACTGGAATGCAATCCATGCCAGCGACTTTACCATCCGGTAGGCTTGCGAGTGCAGTTGCAATTTCTTCCCAGGTTGGAGAAATTTCCATCTGATCGCGGCTCTCAGTATTAAGTTCAACCACCGGTATTGCCTCAAGATAATCAGCAATTTCTATTTCTCTGATTTCCATGGGCCTCGTATTCTCTTCTGTATAAAGTTTTTCATAAAATTCCCGAAAAGCCTCCTGTATTTTAACAGGATCATTGGTGACCCCTTCTGAGTTTGTTTGGATTGAGGAAATTACATTAGCAGTTGCCTGTTGTCTGGTAGAAATGGCAAGTTGATGGCCAATAAGCTCACTGCACTCATATAGCTTTTCTCGGGCCGAAGCCCATTTTGCAGACACTCTCTCCGCGAATATGGTCCCAATCTCGGCTTTGGCAACAGCTACCTCCATTTGTGCGGCTTCAATTCCTACTCCTGACTGAATGGCCAGCATTAGTTTCTTTTCAGCTTTTATCATTTGGTCTTTTAAACAGTTGACCTGCGCTTTCTCCCTTTTGTTCCTTCTAATGGAGAATTGTAGCGTCTCCCCCCTTATTCCTGTCTTTAATGTGTCCCACACAACCATTGTCAGGGCTGACCCGATGTTTATCTTCAGAAACTCTCGGATCCAACCCTGCATGTGTTCCCGGTAATTGCTGTCATATAAAAGTGCTTTTTCAAAACTCCAATTCGAGCTTGGTCCTCTATACCCCCGTCCCTCTAGGTTTAAAATGAGTGGGTTGTGATCTGACAAGAATCGGGGTGCGGTGTCAATGAGGCAGTCCTGGGCCAGAGAAGAAGAAACTAAAAAGTAATCAAGCCTTGCCAGTGACAGATGAGGGGCTGAAAAGAAAGTAAAACCATCTTGTTCAGGTTTTAAATAGGCCCATACGTCCTTTAAGCCATGGGTGCTTATCAAGTTGAGCACGGCCTGGAAAACTTTTGGTTTTCTACCTCTGTACTTCCAAGATTCATCGGGTTTCCAGGTGCTGGGCAAGTTTAGATTTAAATCGCCACAGAGGATTATAGGGAGTGGCCAATGTACTAACTCCTCATTTACCCCTTTGATTATCCCCGGGTCGTCTAGATTGCTTCCATAAATAGAGCAAATTGTGAAAACAAGGTTTGGAGGGAGAGAACATCCTGCAATCACCCATCTCCCTAGAGAGTCAGATTTTACTCTATTGACTTTTAGAGGTAGTTTCTTCGAGACTATAATCCCAACTCCCTTGACCCTAGCCCCTTGTGAAGTTGCCCCAATAACTTTGTATCCTAGTGAGTTCAACAGATATTTCTGAGCCCCTTCGATATGTGTCTCCTGGAGGCAGACAATGTCGGCCCCCAGTGAGCGCAGGCCCTGTGCAACTTTTTGCCTTTTTGTGGGGTCATTTAGGCCACAGATGTTTACCGATATAATTCTGAGTTTATTCAACATGCTCATTTTCTACTCTGAATAAATTGACCCTGCGTAATGACCCAATCTTTTTGGCCACACCCTGACAGATTATAGGAATCATACTTCTAACATCAGCTGAACAATTCATTTTTCCTCTTTTTTCTTTTTTTTTTTCTCCCTCCCCCTCCCCCTCCCCCCACCTCCCCCTTCCCTCCTCTCCCCCTGTACCTCGTACGCTCCCAATTGCCTCCTTACTCCCTGCTTTTTTTATTTTATTTTAACATCTTACATGCTGGATTTCCTGTGTCCCATTCTAAAAGAGCCACCCAGATATTTGAGCGAAAACATCACCTTTTCCCCCACTGCAATCATTTAGTACCCCCGTTCCCTCCCTGACCCCCCTCCCCCCCACAAACGAGCAGTCAGGGAAACCCTGAATGATGGTGAGCGTGTGTGAGTTCCAATCGCTAAACCACTAAGGCCTTAACTGTTGATCGGCATATTTCTGCAGATCTGACCTGCCTATATGCAGTAAACAAAAATAAAAGAAGAAAAAAAAGAAAAAAGAGTCGAAGAGTAACTGTTGCAGCCCCTGCAGGCCTTAATCTACTGGACTAAATAGAAGTCTCAGGTGAATTCAGTCTTTTTTTTTTCTCCCCGCGATGTCTTTTAAGTATTTCCCAGCCTTAATTTCCGACAGGAAGACCCGGGTAGAACCGTCATATATGACTTTCAGTCTAGCTGGGTTCATTAGATATACTTAGGCGCCTTGCTGTTGGAAAGGAGTTATGAGTTGGCGAAGTCTCCATCTGCGCTCTACAGTTGCATAGCAGAAGTCAGGTTTGGCGAAGAATTTTATTCCATCTACTTCTTTTTGGGAATTCGGCCTGGCCTGATCATACACCAATTGCCTCAAAAGAAAGTTCCCCAAAAAACCTAAAAAAACCCTGGGTTTCTCGCTGCCAGAGCTGCTGCCATCTCGCCGCTGCTTCAGATTAAAGGGAAAGCGATGTGCCCTCTGGACCTCTTGGTCCCAGTTCCAATTGGCCTGCGCGGGGAAGGCAGCTCGAAGAAGTCCAACAATGAACCCTCTGGGATCAGCCCCCTCAGCGCCTTCGAGAATCCCCAGTAGCTGCAGATTATTCCTCCGTTGTCTGTTTTCTTGCTCCTCTATTTTGACCATTAGATCAGTTAGGCATGCCGCATGAGATGTTCCTTGGTCTTTCACATTGGCTATTTCTAATTCCAAAGTCTCTGTCCGTACTTCAACCATTGAGACCCGGTCGCCAATGTCTGTACAGATCTTGTTTAGTTTCCTGATGCCACCTTGAAGTTTTTTTGCGGCTCCCTTGGCGGCAAGGCTATCAAATTGAACTTCCTCTTGAAACTGCTTTATAGAGTTCAATATAGAGGTCAGAGAGGGTTCGGGCAGGTGTTCACCAGTGGACTGCGGGCTCTCCACAAGCTGAAGATTGGAGGGTCCCCCATGGGGAAACGAGCTGAGGGAATCCGAGTAGTCCCACTTGAGCTGGCTACGACTTTTGCTTCGAGGTTTTTTTTTCTGCTGAATAGTTCTCGTAGTGGGATCGGATTCATTATCATTTGACATGCTGCTTTCACTTGAGCTAATGATTTAATTTTCGGTGCCGGACATAGACCCATCAGATACAGAAAATAAATTTTCGCCAGCGGGGTCCGGGGTCTGCGGGTCTGTGGGTCCAGGGCCAGGGTTCTCCTCCAGGTCATTGTTGGCCTCCTTGTCCCTACTGCCCTGGAGGTCTTTTCCTGTTCCATCAATAGCAGCAACAACGTCCGAGGTGCTGGTGGAAAACTCCGGGGTCAACGCTGTAGGCATTATACCATCTGTCCCATCTGACCCAGTATCACAAGACGCTATCTGTGATGCAGTCAGGGTATCACTCTGGTGTACAGCTCCCTGCTCTGGGACCCCCTGACTCGGTGCCCACAGATTATTAAGATTGTTCCCTGTTAGTGCACTTGATTCCGTGGCTATAGAGGGCCCCTTAACAACAGAGAAATGTTTGCAAATAGAGGGTGATAGGCCTGCACCTCCCACAGCGCCCTCTTTCAGCGTACTAGCTCCTCCGGGCTTCCCCATATTTTTCTTATTGACCCCCGGGTCCCGTTTACCTTTAGGAGGAAGGTCCGCCTTTTCAGCTTTTTCCATTTCTCCTTGAATCGGGGCTGCTTTCAGTTTAAGGGTCTTCTGCCCCCGGGTGGTCATGCTCCACTCGCTCCGGTTCTGTCTCCACAGCGCCACTCCTACGGCTTTCTCCGATTCTAAAAACAACTTGAGACCCGCTTGGACCCAATCCAGCAACGCTGTGTGTCCCCTGGCCGCAGCTGAGATGCCCACAGTATAGTAGGTCGATCGGATCGTAACAGAAACCGAGACCGAGACCCGGAGTTTTACAGTTCCGCTGCGCGGAGCCCGTGCAGAGGCTCCGGGCGTTTCATCCACGGACATCTATGGTAAAGGGCAGCGTAGTAGGTCAGCTAATCGACCACCGACTGCCGATACTCCAATGTGCGGCGTGGCGACTGGACAGGAAGGTGCTCACACTAGCGCCATCTCTGCTCTCCCGCGACCCTTTTTTGTAAACAAAAAACTATATATAAAGAAGATATTCATCATAATGAGACAACAAAACATCTTTTATACTATTAAAAGCAATCATACAAAACTTAATTTAGCAAAAAACTGTAAAAAAATTACCCTAAAATATTATATGCAAATGTTCTTTTTCTATTGATAATTCTGTCATATAATATCACACTGTACAAAATTAGGAACAATAGAACAATATTACAATTTAGCAAAAGTTTTAATTAGTCAGATAAATAACACTATAAATCTTTAATCAGCTATGTTATATATATTATAAAAAAGTGATTATAAATATTTTAAGAGCTTTTAAAAATACATAAAAAATTATGCAAGAAAAAGATAGCTACAAACATCTTTTGATAAATAAAATTGTTTAAAAAACCTTAGAAATTCACTGAAAAAAACACAAGTATTAGGGATGTTATAGTTAGGAATTAGCATTTAAAAAAACTTAGATATTTACTGAAAAAAACACAGGTTTGAGGGACGTTATAGTTAAGAATTAGCATTTAAAAACCTTAGAAATTCACTGAAAAAAACACAGGTTTCAGGGACGTATAGTTAGACTGACATTTCACACGTACAAAACCAGAGAAATTAATCTGTTATAGTTAGCTGAGCTAACTATAACTCGCGCCTCCGCAATGCATTGCTGATGACGTCACATATTACATCAGTAATGACATGGTCAATGACATCACTGATGACATCTCAAATGACATCACTGATGACATCATCCAGTGACTGAGTGCTTCTAAAAAGTTTAAGAATGTTATACATATATACGCCGAGTTGTACTGAAGAATGAGTGGGTGTCTGAGTATTTGAATGGATGATTTAGTGGGTGTGTGACTGACTGTATAAGTGAGTGATTATACGTGTCTCAGTGAATGTATGGATGGGTGACTAATCTGTGTGAATGTCTGTATCAGTCTGTCAGTTGGTGTGTAAGTAGCTACATGGGTTGCTGAATAGGTAAATGAGTGTCTCTATGAGTTAATGATTAGTTGTCTGAATATCTGTATGGGTGCCTGAGTGTCTCTTTGGGTGGGTGGGGGCTGTGATTCCCTGCATGGATGTATGAGTGGGTGATTCACTAGGAGTATGGTTTCATGAGTGCCTGTGCAAGGGGCTGTATGAGTGAGTGAGTGTGCATATGGATATGTCGTTGAGTGAATGGATGTCTCAGTGGTATATGGGTGAGTAACTGCATATGTGTAAGACATTATATGTGAGTGTTGCAGTATATAAGTGATTGTATGTGAGAGTGAGTGATTGTGAGTGCGCTTGTATGAATGAGTGTGTGCTTATGTCAGTGATTGTATAAGAGAGTAAGTATGTGTTAGTATCTCTATGAATAAGTGAAGTGGTCTGTGTATAGCTGTATAGGTGAGTAAAGGGCAGGGTGATTGACTCTTTGGGTGACTGACTAGGTATGTGAGTAATTCTATGGGTGAGTGGTGTTGTGTGAGTATCTGTACGGGTAAATGAGTGCATATATCAGTGGCTGTATTGATGAGTGACTGCGTGTATGAGTGACTGTGTGGGTGAGTGAGTGGATGTGTATATAGACCTATGAATCAGTGAGGGGGTATGTACTAGCATTGGTGTGTCTATGGTTTTGAGAATGGTAGTCTGTATTTTAGAGTGGGTATATGAAAGGTTATATTAGGGTGTGAGGAGGTGCATCAGAGTTTCAGTGGATGATGTCATCAGTGATATCATCAGTGATGTCATTTGAGATGTCATCAGTGATGTCATCAGTGATGTCACTGACCATGTCATGAGTGATGTAAAATGTGACATCATCAGCAGTGCATTGCGGGGGCGCGAGTTATAGTTAGCTCAGCTAACTATAACGACTGAATTTCTCTGGTTTTGTATAAGTGAAATGCCAGCCTAACTATAACGTCCCTGAAACCTGTGGTTTTTTCAGTGAATTTCTAAGGTCTTTTTAAATATAATTACTAACTATAACATTCTTGAAACCTCTATTTTTTACTGTGAATATATATATATATATATATATATATATATATATATATATATATATATATATATATATATATATAAAAATATACATATACATATATCATAAATATATTTTTTAATTAGAATATTTTTTTAATTTAAAATATATACTTTTATATACATATATATATATTTATATATATATATCAGCTACCAACTCCACCAAGCACTCGTCGAACTCTTCCCGGGCGGGTGCTTCCATATGAGAGGGTGGAACTCTCATCATATATATGCTGCAACTTCTAAAAGAAAGTGAGAGCACTCACAGGGTTTCAGGATTCATGATTTTATTCCAAGAGCAGATGCGTTTCGGCGGTTGCCTTTTTCAATGCTCGTACAGATACAAAAGCGGATTTCCTGCAGACTCTCTTTTCTATGGTGTTCAATCACCATGAAAATTCAAACGTCAATTCCGGCCTAGTGAAGAAATTGTCCTTCCCTCCTTAGACCGGAATTGACGTTTGAATTATCACGGTAAAATGGCTGCATCAAAAGACCTGCAAGAGGAGGAGGACCAGACCCTGTTTGAGGAAGAGGATGAAGAAGAAAGAAGAAAGAAAGCATCGTATGGGAGTTTTTTACAATTCCGGAGGGGACAAAGAAAGTAAATGCACAGAAGTGACCTGCAAGGTGTGTCAGAAGGTGCTGTTTCGGGGCTCCGAGAAAAAGTATTCCTGCGGCACATCCTATATGTACAAGCATTTGAAGATGATGCATAGAAACCGTCTTGTGAGAGCAGAATTAGCAAGACTGAACACTTCTGAAGCAGGCCAAGTTGCGCACTCATCCAATGTAAAACTTGGTGACAAGCTGCAGAGTATTCCACCACTCTGCCTGATTTTGGTAAACTTGCACTCTTGTGTCCAAATTGAGGAACTGTTTTGAGTGTGGGGGAGCAGGTTGTGCAAACAATGCTGGACACTATAAATAACCATCATTGTTATTTTTTTTCTGCAGTTAGGCACAGTGTTTTGTGCTAGGTTTTTGTTCAAATTTCAGTTTTAAAATGTAAAAACACCAAAAAACCGACAAAATAGTTAAAAAGCGCAAAAAACCCAAAAAATAGTTTGTAAAAAAGAAGAAAAAACGGGTCTTATAGAACCACCTATTCTGCGTATGAAGAGTCTCAGTGATTGGATGAGTAAATGAGTAGAGTTTGAGTGAATGGATGACTGCAAGATTAGTTGTTGTGTGATTGTATAACTGAATGGATAGTGCCTGAGTGATTGGAAGAATGTGTGAATAGTGCCTGGCTGGTTGGATGACTGCATGAGTAGTGTGTGGCTCATTAGGTAGTGTATGGTTAGTGTCTGTGTGATTGGATGAATGCATGAGTACTGACTCAATTATTGCATGACTGCATGGACAGTGCCTGAGAGAATGGATGAGTGCATAGGTAGTGTCTGGGTGAATGGGTGAGTGCAAGGGTAGTGCCTGGTGATTTGTTGAGTGTGATTCACTGATAGAATATCGACGCCTAAAATATACCTATAGACAAATATCGACTCATAAATATCGATGTCAAAAATATCGACGTCCTAGGTTTATAATGGTAAGTATAAAAATGTTGAAAAAAACATCGATGTAAAAAATATCGATGTACAAAATATTGTTTTTATATATATAAAAAATAATATTAAATATATTAAATAATAAAATTAACTTTAAAAAAGTTATTTAGATTTAATGTACATTTAAACAAATATAAGAAATAGATTTAATTTGAAAAAAATTAAACATACATATATAAAATGTAATATATATATAAATTTACTTTAAAACAATTAATAAACTTATAATTTTAATTTATTTTAAAATGTTATAAATATATAAAAATTACAAATAAATATATATATATATATATATATATCATCAAAGAAACCCCCAAGCTTCAGAGATGCACTCCACGAGAAAAGTTCATCAGAACCTTTATTAAACAGAAACCGGCATTTCAGGCCCAATCAATTACTGTCCCTTACGCGTTTCGGTGCTTCCTGCACCTTAATCATAGGGCGGGCAACGTTGAAAAGCAGGAGTGGACTGCCACATATATTACCCATAAGGCATGTGCTCTCCAGTGAACAGCATGCCGGGAGCAGTAGTCCTAATTATTCCCCTTTGGTGAGGTCCGTTTTTCAACAATAGTTAATCTGCCCAATTCCATGTTGAAATATTTTCACAGCCCTCCAGTGGGCCTCAGGTACTGAAACGCCGCTTTCAAATGTTGATTTCTCGTGCTGGAAAAAGGCTGTAATTTGATCCACAGCCACACAGACCTGCATCCGGTGTTGATGGTGGTGCAATCTCCCACGGCCGGAGCCGCCGTGTATTAACATCATCAAAGAAACCCCCAAGCTTCAGAGATGCACTCCACGAGAAAAGTTCATCAGAACCTTTATTAAACAGAAACCGGCATTTCAGGCCCAATCAATTACTGTCCCTTATGCGTTTCGGTGCTTCCTGCACCTTAATCATAGGGCGGGCAACGTTGAAAAGCAGGAGTGGACTGCCACATATATTACCCATAAGGCATGTGCTCTCCAGTGAACAGCATGCCGGGAGCAGTAGTCCTAATTATTCCCCTTTGGTGAGGTCCGTTTTTCAACAATAGTTAATCTGCCCAATTCCATGTTGAAATATTTTCACAGCCCTCCAGTGGACCTCAGGTACTGAAACGCCGCTTTCAAATGTTAATTTCTCGTGCTGGAAAAAGGCTGTAATCTGATCCACAGCCACACAGACCTGCATCCGGTGTTGATGGCGGTGCAATCTCCCACGGCCGGAGCCGCCGTGTATTAACATCATCAAAGAAACCCCCAAGCTTCAGAGATGCACTCCACGAGAAAAGTTCATCAGAACCTTTATTAAACAGAAACCGGCATTTCAGGCCCAATCAATTACTGTCCCTTACGCGTTTCGGTGCTTCCTGCACCTTAATCATAGGGCGGGCAATGTTGAAAAGCAGGAGTGGACTTCCACATATATTACCCATAAGGCATGTGCTCTCCAGTGAACAGCATGCCGGGAGCAGTAGTCCTAATTATTCCCTTTGGTGAGGTCCGTTTTTCAACAATAGTTAATCTGCCCAATTCCATGTTGAAATATTTTCACAGCCCTCCAGTGGGCCTCAGGTACTGAAACGCCGCTTTCAAATGTTGATTTCTCGTGCTGGAAAAAGGCTGTAATCTGATCCACAGCCACACAGACCTGCATCCGGTGTTGATGGCGGTGCAATCTCCCACGGCCGGAGCCGCCGTGTATTAACATCATCAAAGAAACCCCCAAGCTTCAGAGATGCACTCCACGAGAAAAGTTCATCAGAACCTTTATTAAACAGAAACCGGCTTTTCAGGCTGAACTTTTCTCGTGAAATATTGAGCCCTAGAACAAATCCCACAATCGGAGAGAGGTGGCGATCGCAAAAAGAATCAAGACACATAGTGGCATTCAGAACTTTGGATCCGAGAGGTCTCAACCAAAATGAAGAACTTTATGTACACCTCTAATAAACCATTCAAAGAAAATGAAAGGCATAAGGAACAATAAAGAGAAGAACTCACCAGAGAATTGAAAAGAAGAAAAGAAAAGATCTAATTAAGTAAAAGAAACGAAGAAAATAAAGAACGAGCAAGCTGCAGAAAACAAATTATTGCCAAGAATGGGTTAAAATTGTTGCCATTCTAAAAAAAGCTCACTGGAGAGCAATAACTGAGAATGAAGGCACATTAATGGACACTAAGCAAAGTTGGCCGTAAATGGACTAAAATGAATTGTTTTTTTTTTTAAAACATCACATAGCAAAATGAGCACATTCACATCACTTTTAAATTTGACTTCTCACAAGTTTTTATAAATGTTAAACTACACTAACCACAATGCACTTAGAAGAAAACAGGAAGTAACTGTGTGCAAATAGAAATAAAAGATGCCCTTTTTCTATGTTACACTATCCCGTGAACAAGCCTTGAGTTAAGGCGAAACGCGTTGGGCATGGCAATTGTCTAAAATAAAACCGCCCTGATTCCTGCACACGAGAGAGTGCGTTTCTATCATTTTGCCAAGAGGCAAAACTTTGGTTTTATAGAATACCGGCATGGCTCTGCCGGAAGAAACGCACCGCCCCATCTAAGAGCGCCGGCGTCGAACAAGAAAGGGCTACATTGTGGCAAGATTATCTGAGATGCAAGGCTGCCGTCACAACTAAGAAACTCTGCAACATGCGAAAGAATCATCGAATAGAATGAGAGGACTTTAAGATACAGACAAGCGGTTACTTGGAACACTAAGGCGTCGGACTGCAGAGATCCTAACCGGAGGGTGGAGGACTTCGTTGCAAGCCGTCAGCGGGTAAGAGCTACCGCGTAACTCTAATCCTTTCTTCTTTCTTCTTTCTTCTTCGGAAATCGCAATTGAGTAAGACAGAGTAAACGTGACAAAAGGGGCCCCTGCACGACATTGGATTAATACAAAGTCGTTTCCCTGTAATAAATCATCAAGACACTGAGGTCCAAAAGATAATTGAAAGGAAGTTGCACGAATTAAAAGCAAAAACGGCAAAATAACAATCAAGAGAGGGCAACAGGACCTATAAGTGAGAGGGGAAAGAGGGACTCGTGTAATAAGCGGTTAAAACTAAACCATATTTTAAACGAATAGACAACATATTTGCCATGGAAAAACGAGAGGCAAAACGTAATGCAGAAATGTCCGAAATATTTGTAACTGCAGGCTCACAACGAATGGAGAGAGGCCAAATAACAACAATGAACAACACTAAAGAAAAATTAAGATATTGGGAGAGACTCTCTAAAAAAGAAATCAACAAATGGTGAGAACTCATAACCTTACAAAAATATGTTGAAGTAAAAAGAATCCCCAGAGGCCTCCGCCTCATGTTAATGCCAAGCCAACAAGACACGAGTGGGGAATTATTACAAGAATGGGGAGAACATTTACTAGAATCATCCATGGGCTTAATCCTAATCCTAACAAAACATATTGAAAAGGCCTTAAAAGAAATACGAAAGGAACTAAAAGAATTAGAAGAAGAAATAGATAAAATGAACCTATCAGAG
Source organism: Calotriton arnoldi (assembly GCA_963921515.1). NCBI lineage: Eukaryota > Metazoa > Chordata > Amphibia > Caudata > Salamandridae > Calotriton > Calotriton arnoldi. The sequence goes on from CAWUFW010002484.1 coordinate 778,271, forward strand.
TATTTAGAGAAACTTAAATCTGATATAACAAAAAATTTGGAAAAACATGAGGACAGAGTGAAACAACGAAAACAACATAAGTTCCAACGAGACAAAACAGATTTTGAAGAAGGTAGAATTTTCACCTTTGGTAGGCAATATGAAGCACGGAAAGGCAAAGCACAATTGAAAACCACAAATAGAGAATTTTCAAGTTATGACTCTCTTGCCAGTACAGATACAAGTGAAAACGAAGGAGCCCCACAAGTGACAATAGAAAATAGAAAAAAGACCAACTTTTTAACCGAAATGAGGATGGCATTAGAACAACAGAACAAAAACAATCAACCAAAAAGAGAGGGAGGCAGAGGTCGGGGAAGAGGAACAAGAGGAAGACAAGAAGAGGTCAGAGAGGCAAGCGAGGAACCAAGAATGAACACATGGTCCCGAGTTCTGTCTGAGACAGCCCAAGAAATAGAAACAGTAGAATCAAGTTCACAAGAACTAAATGTAATCAATCTTTCAGAGAAAATACTAAGTGACACTGAAAACGAAGTTCTTAAGAAGGGTTTGAACTTTTGCCCCACCTCCCATCTGGATATAGCCCAAACTAGAATAGATGTATATAAATACATAAGAAAGATCAAATTAGCCAAAATACATGCAGAAAAAACATCTATAAAACATCAAGTAAAAACAATATTACCAATCAGCACTCTTTTGGTTGAAGATGTTCAAGGCTTGGAAACTTTATTTACAATGGGCGCAGTAACAACATCACAGGAAATAGAGGCACTAAGTGAACTAAAAGAGTCACAACCGCCAGGAGGAGCAGGTGAAAGCGGACTCAAATCAAAATCAAAATATTACCCAAATTTACCACCAGGAAATAAAGTAGATCTCTTTTATGAGGCAATAATAGATGATCTTTATAAAATCAGGAATATCAAAATTAAGGACAATTTATCGAAACATCAAAGAGAAGCACTAAATACGCTACAACAGGACAAGTCTATTGAAATAAAACCTGCAGATAAGGGTGGTAATATCATCATTCAAGATAAAAGAGATTATGTTGCAGAAGCCAATAGACAATTGATGGATGTGGAATATTACAATCAACTACCAAGCGATCCCACAATAGAAATTCAGAATAAATTGACCTTACACCTACAAAATTGGTTTGAAAAGGGATTAATAGACGAAGAAGAACGAAAATATCTCAGCCATAATCATTCAACCTTGGCAACATTTTATTGCTTACCTAAAATACATAAAAGCAAAGTTAATCCACCGGGGAGACCAATAGTCTCTGCTAACAACTCGTTACTTGAACCGATTTCAAACTATATTGATCACTTCTTGGCACCCCTTGTCAAAGATCTCAGTTCCTACCTACAAGACACCACAGATCTCCTACAGAAATTAGAAGGAGTCTCATGGCAGTCAACTTACAAACTAGTGACCATGGATGTGATTTCGTTATATACGAACATTGAACACCCCATAGGGATCCAGGCATGTAAATATTTCTTAGGCAAAAGAAACATCCAGTATCATCAACATAACATCAATCAATCAATCAATCAATCAATCATGTCACTTATAAAGCGCACTACATACCCGCGAGGGTCTCAAGGCGCTGGGGGAAGAGGGGGGTGGTGCTGCTACTGATCGAAGAGCCAGGTCTTGAGGAGTCTTCTGAAGGCCAGTAGGTCTTGGGTCTGTCGGAGGTTGGTGGGGAGGGTGTTCCAGGTCTTGGCGGCGAGGTGGGAGAAGGATCTGCCGCCGGCGGTCGTTTTCCGGATGCGGGGGACTGTGGCGAAGGCGAGGCTGGTCGAGCGGAGCTGGCGGGTGGGGGTGTAGAAGCTGAGTCGTCTGTTGAGGTAGGCTGGTCTGGAGTTGTGGAGTGCTTTGTGTGCGTGGGTGAGGAGCTTGAAGGTTATCCTCTTGTTGACAGGGAGCCAGTGCAGGTCTCTCAGGTGGGGTGTGATGTGGCTGCGTCGGGGGATGTCGAGGATAAGACGTGCAGAGGCGTTCTGGATGCGTTGCAGCCGTCTCAGGAGCTTAGCCGTCGTTCCTGCGTAGAGGGCGTTTCCGTAGTCCAGCCTGCTGGTGACGAGGGCCTGGGTGACTGTTTTTCTTGTTTCGGTGGGGATCCACTTGAAGATCCTGCGGAGCATTCGGAGGATGTTGAAGCAGGATGAGGAAACGGCGTTGACCTGCTTAGTCATGGAGAGGGTGGGGTCGAGGATGACCCCTAGGTTGCGTACGTGGTCGGTGGGTGGCGGGGCTGTTCCCAGTGATGTTGGTCACCAGGAGTCGTCCCAGGCTGAAGGGTTGGAACCAAGGATGAGGACCTCCGTCTTGTCCGAGTTCAGCTTCAGGCGGCTGGTCCTCATCCATTCGGCGACGGCCTTCATTCCTTCGTGGAGGTGGGCTTTGGCGGTGTGAGGGTCTTTGGTGAGGGAGAGGATCAGCTGGGTGTCGTCGGCGTAGGAGATGATGTTGAGGTTGTGCTGTCGGGCGACGTGGGCGAGGGGTGCCATGTAGATGTTGAACAGCGTTGGGCTGAGGGAGGAGCCTTGGGGTACGCCGCAGATGATCTTGGTGGCCTTGGATCGGAAGGGGGCGAGGCGGACGCTTTGTGTTCTGCCGGAAAGGAAGGATGTGGTCCAGTCCAGGGCCTTCTCTTGGATCCCGGCGTCGTGAAGGCGTGTTCGTAGTGTGTGGTGGCAGACCATGTCGAAGGCGGCTGATAGGTCCAGGAGGATGAGGGCTGCTGTTTCTCCGTTGTCTAGCAGGGTCCTGATGTCATCGGTGGCGGCGATGAGGGTGGTTTCGGTGTTGTGGTTGCTGCGGAAGCCGGACTGGGAAGGGTCCAGGATGTTGTTCTCCTCGAGGTAGCGGGTCAGTTGTTTGTTGACGATTTTCTCGGTGACCTTCGTGGGGAACGGGAGCAGAGAGATGGGTGGGAAGTTCTTGAGGTCCTTGGGGTCTGCCTTGGGTTTCTTGAGTAAGGCGGTGATCTCGGCGTGCTTCCAGCTTTCCGGGAAGGTTGCTGTCTCGAAGGAGATGTTGATTATTTTCCGGAGATGGGGCGCGATGGCTGTACTGGCTTTGTTGAAGATGTGGTGAGGTCACGGGTCTAGCGGTGAACCGGAGTGGATGGTGTTCATGATCTCGCTGGTGTCCTCGTCGTTGATGTTGGTCCAGGAGAGCAGGCGGTTGGTGGTTGTGGGGGCAGTGGTCTCGGTGGTTGCCGGGGCGGTCGTGGTGTTGAAGCTGTCGTGGATGTCGGCGATTTTGCGGTGGAAGAAGGTGGCCAGTGAGTCGCACAGGTCTCGCGATGGCTGGATGTCGTTGGTGTTGGAGCTGGGGTTGGAGAGTTCCTTCACGATGTTGAAGAGCTCTTTGCTGTTGTGTGCGTTGTTGTCTAGGCGGTCTTTGAGTGAGGCCCTTTTGGCGGATCTGATGAGGTGATGGTGACTGCGGGTGGCGCTCTTGTGGGCGGCATAGCTGTCCGCTGTCCGTTCGTGGAGCCAGATCTTCTCCAGTTTTCGGCATGTTCGTTTGGAGGCCTGGAGGTCTTCGGTGAACCAGGTGGCTTTCTTGCTGGTGTGGCTGTTGGGCGGATTCTTGAGCGGGGCGAGGGTGTTGGCGCAGTCGTCGATCCACTGTCTGAGGTTGTAGGCGGCGGTGTCGGGGTCGGAGGGTTCGGCGGGTGGGCTCAGGGCGAGGGTTGTGGTTAGCTGGTCTTCCGTGACTCTGCTCCAGCAGCGGCGAGGCATTTGTTCGGTGCGGTGGTGCGTGGTGGGCTTCCTGTAGGTGAAGTGGATGCAGTGGTGGTCAGTCCAGTGGGGTTCGGAGGTGTGGTTGAAGGAGACGTGTGGGCTTGCGGAAAAGATGGAGTCTAGCGTGTGGCCGGCGGCGTGGGTGGGTGTAGTCACGAGCTGTCTGAGTCCGAGGGTGGCAAGGTTGTTGATTAGGGTGGTGGAGTTGGTGTCCTTGTTGTTCTCGAGGTGGAAGTTCAGGTCCCCGAGGAGGATGTAGTCCGTGGAGGCGATGGCGTGTGTGCTGACGAAGTCAGCGATGGAATCGCTGAACTGTGGTCGGGGTCCGGGGGTCTGTAGATGAGGGTTCCTCTGAGGGTGGTGTTGGGATCGGTGTGGATCTGGAAGTGCATGTGTTCGGCGGTGCTGAGGGTGTCGTCGGTGTTGGTTGAGACTCTGAGGGTGTTCCTGTGGACGATGGCGATGCCTCCTCCGACTCCGTTGGTGCGGTCCCTGCGGGTGATCTTGTATCCATCCGGGATGGCAATGGCGATGTCGGGGGCTGAAGCAGGATTCAGCCAGGTCTCCGTCAGGAATGCGACGTCTGGGGAGGTTGAGTCGAGAAGGTCCCAGAGTTCGATGGCGTGTTTGCGGGCGGAGCGGGTGTTGAGGAGGATGCATCTGAGGTAGTTGGGTTCTTTCCTGGGCGGTGGTTTGGCGGGGCGGGTGCTGGCGAAGCTGCAGTTCCGGCAGGTGAAGGGCCCTTGGTTGCGCTTCGGGGTGGCCTGGTAGCAGGCGTGATCTTTTCCGGGGTTGAGTGCGTGGAGGGTGCTGGCGTCGTATCGGCGTCTGTTGATGTGGCGGGCGCGGGGGATGCCCGGACCAGGGGGTCTGGCGCTGGGCGCGGTCACGGCGCATGTTAAGTGAGATGATTTCTTTATGCCTGGACAACAACATCTTTTTATTCAACAAACGAATCTACAAACAAATAAAAGGTTGTGCCATGGGTTTTTCCTTTTCGCCCAATTATGCCAATTTAACAATGGGATGGTTCGAACAAAAACTGGCATGGAACTCAGAAAATGATGATTTCATGGAAAAAACCATAATATGGCTACGCTTCATAGACGACCTCCTGATCATTTGGGATGGCACTGAATTGGAATTCAAAAGTTATTACGACAAACTAAATAATAATGAGTTAAAACTAAAATTTACTTTTGAAATCAGTGCAAAAAAAGTAACCTTCCTGGACACAGACATCTATGTGGAAAAGAATTCCCTTCATACAACGTTACATCGCAAGAAAACAGCTTCTAATGCGATATTACATGGTGAAAGCTTCCATAATGAATCATTGAAATGGAGCATCCCATATGGGGAATTCCTAAGACTAAGGAGGAACTGCTCAGCTGATACAGAATTTACCAAACACAGTGAACAAACCAGCAATAGATTTCAGAAACGTAAATACCCCAGAAAAGTAATTGAAAAAAGTCTACAAAGAGTATCAAACCAACAACGAGGGGATATACTCAATAAAACATCAAAGAAGAAGAAAATTATTCAACTAAACCTTCACCAATAAGACTGATAACAACATTCAGTGCAGAAAATAAGAGTCTGATGCAAATTATCAAAAAGCACTGGGGAATTTTACAGTTGGATCCAACTTTAACAAAAATCATTGGTGACCACCCTAATGTGACATATCGCAGGGCTAAAAATATTGGAGATAAAATCATACATAGCCATTTCCAGGAAGCACCGATAACAACGTGGCTCCAAAGAGAAGGTTTTTGGCCATGCAAACATTGCAAGGTGTGTAAGATTGCAACTCATAAACGAGAAATTGACATCAAAAAGGGCACCAAATGGAAAATAAAGCAACATCTCACCTGTCAAAGTAATTATGTAATCTATATGGTAGAATGCCCATGCAAGTTGCGATACATCGGAAGCACAATCTTTGAAGTAAAGAAGAGAATTCTTGAACATGTCCGAGCCACGAAACACAAGGACCGAACAAATGCCATTGCAAAGCATATGGAATCAAATCATGAAGGAAAATGGGAATCCTTAAAATATTGGGCCCTAGAACAAATCCCACAATCGGAGAGAGGTGGCGATCGCAAAAAGATTCTGCGACAAAAAGAATCAAGACACATAGGGGCCGATTCCGATCTCGGTCGGAGTCGCACCCAATACCATTCGGTCGGGAAAAAAGCCATGCGAATGCCTGTTTCCCGACCGATCCGTACATCATTCCGAACGAGTAAGTACGATGCGCACAACAGCATAGAATCCGGCCGAGTCGTACTCACCCAATCCAGGTCCTGTTCTCCGACCGAGGCGAATCCGGAAACGCAGAATCGAGTCGCACGGAAGGGAAAATGCAGCCCCGTCCGGCCGAACAAGTACGATGCGCTTTCCGTACGCGCCGAACCCGTCGCTACGTCCGGTACGTCAAAGCTTCCGGGAGAGGCGCACATAAGCTCTGATTCGCGCCACAACACGATCCACGGCTACGAGGCAAACACGCCAGCGACGAGGACGACGCGAAGCAACGAGAAAGACGAACGAGACGAACCAACCAGGAATCCCTTCGTCCCGATCCTACCAATATTCTACATTTACTACCGGAACAGGCACGGACGCGTACGGCGCAGAAGGTAAGTCAGACACCAACCACAAAAACATACAACACGTACACGACACATCACACACACACAGAGGGATGCAGAATTTACTTACACCAGCAACAGCAGCACCATAGGGGCGGGATGCCCATCACCAATGCCACATATGCACACAGGGGTCTGATGTGCACCACCACTACCACCCCTACCCAGAGGGGGCTGGATGCCAACCACTACTACCACCCTTAGCCATGGGGGTGCCAGATGCCCACCACTACTACCACCCTTACCCAGGGGGGGCTGGATGCCTACCACTACTATCACCCTAAGCCAGGGGGGCTGGATGCCTACCACTACTATCACCCTAAGCCAGGGGGGCTGGATGCCTACCACTACTACCACCCTTAGCCATGGGGGTGCCAGATGCCCACCACTACTACCACCCTTACTCAGGGGGGGCTGGATGCCTACCACTACTACCACCCTTACCATGGGGGCTGGATGCCTACCACTACTACCACCCTTAGCCAGGGGAGTGCCAGATGCCCACCACCACTACCACCCTCACCCAGGGGGGGCGGGATGCCTACCACTACTATCACCCTAAGCCAGGGGGGCTGGATGCCTACCACTACTACCACCCTTACCCAGGGGGGGCTGGATGCCTACCACTACTATCACCCTAAGCCAGGGGGGCTGGATGCCTACCACTACTACCACCCTTAGCCATGGGGGTGCCAGATGCCCACCACTACTACCACCCTTACCCAGGGGGGGCTGGATGCCTACCACTACTACCACCCTTAGCCAGGGGGGTGCCAGATGCCTACCACTACTACCACCCTAAGCCAGGGGGGCTGGATGCCTACCACCACTACCACCCTTAGCCAGGGGGGTGCCAGATGCCCACCACCACTACCACTCTTAGCCAGGGGGGGCTGGATGCCTACCACTACTATCACCCTAAGCCAGGGGGGTACCAGATGCCTACCACTACTACCACCGTTAGCCATGGGGGTGCCAGATGCCCACCACTACTACCACCCTTACCCAGGGGGGGCTGGATGCCTACCACTACTACCACCCTTAGCCAGGGGGGTGCCATATGCCTACCACTACTACCACCCTTACCCAGGGGGGGCTGGATGCCTACCACTACTACCACCCTTAGCCAGGGGGGTGCCAGATGCCCACCACCACTACCACCCTCACCCAGGGGGGGCTGGATGCCTACCACTACTACCACCCTTACCCAGGGGGGGCTGGATGCCTACCACTACTATCACCCTAAGCCAGGGGGCTGGATGCCTACCACTACTACCACCCTTACCCAGGGGGCTGGATGCCTACCGCTACTACCACCCTTAGCCAGGGGGTGCCAGATGCCTACCACTACTACCACCCTAAGCCAGGGGGCTGGATGCCTACCACCACTACCACCCTTAGCCAGGGGGTGCCAGATGCCCACCACCACTACCACCCTTACCCAGGGGGGCTGGATGCCTACCACTACTACCACCCTTACCCAGGGGGCTGGATGCCTACCACTACTACCACCCTTAGCCAGGGGGTGCCAGATGCCTACCACTACTACCACCCTTACCCAGGGGGTGCCAGATGCCCACCACTACTACCACCCTTACCCAGGGGGGCTGGATGCCTACCACTACTACCACCCTTAGCCAGGGGGTGCCAGATGCCCACCACCACTACCACCCTTACCCAGGGGGGCTGGATGCCTACCACTACTACCACCCTTAGCCAGGGGGTGCCAGATGCCCACCACCACTACCACCCTCACCCAGGGGGCTGGATGCCTACCACTACTGTCACCCTAAGCCAGGGGGCTGGATGCCTACCACTACTACCACCCTTACCCAGGGGGCTGGATGCCTACCACTACTACCACCCTTAGCCAGGGGGGTGCCAGATGCCTACCACTACTACCACCCTAAGCCAGGGGGGCTGGATGCCTACCACCACTACCACCCTTAGCCAGGGGGGTGCCAGATGCCCACCACCACTACCACCCTTACCCAGGGGGGGCTGGATGCCTACCACTACTATCACCCTAAGCCAGGGGGGTGCCAGATGCCTACCACTACTACCACCCTAAGCCAGGGGGGCTGGATGCCTACCACCACTACCACCCTTACCCAGGGGGGGCTGGATGCCTGTCACTACTACCACCTCTACCCATGGGGGGCTGGATGCCTACCACCAACACCACCCCCACTCATAGGATGGACAATGCATGACACAACCAGCACACCACAACCTAGGGAATGCAAGAAAAAGACATCCCCCCAACACCATGACAAGCGTGTGTAGACTGTGTCAAATGCCTACAACACTGAACATGACTTTGAACATACAATGTGACCCCCTATCACATGTGCCACACATATATGTGTGTGGCCCCCACAATGCAAGCAGGCCATGACCATTGTGGCAATGGGGTCCAAACCCCCATCATCACAGTGACCAAAAGGTAAGTGTGGGGTCCATAGCTGAAGCACATTTTGAACATTGTGGCAATGGGGTCCAAACCCCCATCATCACAGTGACCAAAATGTAAGTGTGGGGACCATAGCTGAAGCACATTTTGAACATTGTGGCAATGGGGTCCAAACCCCCATCATCACAGTGACCAAAAGGTAAGTGTGGGGTCCATAGCTGAAGCACATTTTGAACATTGTGGCAATGGGGTCCAAACCCCCATCATCACAGTGACCAAAAGGTAAGTGTGGGGTCCATAGCTGAAGCACATTTTGAACATTGTGGCAATGGGGTCCAAACCCCCATCATCACAGTGACCAAAATGTAAGTGTTGACAAAGAAAAAGCTGCAACTGCCAAACTGCATGGATGATTCCTGGTCACAGAACATAAAACACATCAGTGGCAAAGTAGTGCATGTGTCCCATTGCAACATAGATTGGGGGAGGCAAATACTGCAGTGCAAATAAGACATACCTTTGGCCATGTGCAGACAAACAACACCCATGGGGGCTGACACAGTCAACATTCATCAATGACACAATGACAGAAGTGACCATCAGAATGCAGACCCACATATTTGCACCAATGGGCACACAAATGCAGATACCCTGTGGAGACTGTAGATGTGAGGTGAACAGATACCATACCATGGCAGCAATGGGACACACAAACCATGATCATTGTGCTGACTGATGACCTAGGAGTCCCAGGGACAGCAGGGGAAACACACCAAACAACATACAGCCAATGGCACACCTAAGATATGCCAATGCAGTGGTGCAGATGCACAAACACAAACAGGCAGACCCACACTGCACATCAAACACAACAGGTGAGGGGGGTGCCAGTGTCCCCAGGCAACCACACAACACATGAGGAGGCCTGAATACCAATTATACAGATGTGCATACAGTGCCACACAAAGGTAACTCATGGATCCAAATCCCCTATGTGGGCAATCAGGCATTGTCAGATGAGAGGGAGCACAAATCACACATGTCACACAGGCACGTAGGAACAGCAACTGACACAGCAAGACACAGACACACCACAGCACTACCCCCAGGGCCCCCACAATGTGGTGACCCTGGGCTGCATTACAATCCCACTGTGATGACAAAGCTAAATGTCGTTCACACTGTGAACCACAGTCATGTGTCCTGAGCAACAAACTACCATCACACCTACACAAGCACAAATCAATCAGCACGGCCAGTAAGCCAAGGCCAACATGGAGGCAGGGGTCTAGCCGGGCAACAACTCTCATCTGCACACACTCAACACCACACACCTCGACCTCCAACAATGTGCAGCAGTGAAGCACACATGCACTGGTGACATTGCACATGCACCCATGACAATCCCAGGGTGGTGGGTGGGAACCAAGGTGCAGAAACACATCACACATGGCCACTCAACAAGACTCCTGAATGTCTGACACACTGCAAACTACGCTGTACATGGACATGACGGCAATACCACACCAACCAATGGGATCCCAGCCACAGTCACACACCAATGAAGAAGCCAAGGTCACCCACAAAGAACACACATAGACAACAACCAACATTGCAGCCCGGACCCTGAGGAGTGCCAGCAGTCACACACACAACGTGTCACAATCACTGAAAGATAACACAAACTGGAAATCACATGACAGGTGTAAACAACAAGTGCCAAGGGGAAACCTGACTGTGACCCATCTGTGTCTGCACACAAACTCAGCCCTGACAGCAAACACACCTATGGGTGACACCCTGATGACCAGTAATGTGCCATGCACCCACATCACAGAGAACCCAGGGAGAAGACTTTGGGGGAACATAGGTCAACTCAGCAAGCATCACAAACAGGTACAACACTAGGGATCACAGCATGCACAGCAAAACGGAAGTGAACACACAGACATGCTCATACAACACACACCTTGGGCGCAGGCGATGTCACAGGAGTACACACTGCCATGAGGGGACTCCACTCCTGTGTGAGGAAAGCTGTGCCATATGTTGCCTCAGTAGGGCCCCATCATGTCAGCTGAGCACTTGGTCACACAATCAACAATTAGCACCAAATGAAGGCTCCCGTCACATCAGCCTGGTCATGGGAGTGCCAACGAAATCATCAGCACAGATCCAACACACTTGTATAGCAATGTTGCACTGACAACACAGATGAGTCCTTCCCCATTGATGCCCAAACCTGCATGTCTAGTGGAGATGGCCACACGGTCAGGGAAGTAGACGAATTGAACAATGGCAGGCACAACAGATGTGCAGGGGTGGAAGCCACAGATGTGAAATTGCTAATGTAAGTAGGAAATCCCATTGCCAAATACTGAACACATGACACCCTCAGATGCTGCTATGGATGACATGGATACACCACAGGATAGGACACATTCCCCCTGGACCACATGTGTTCCTGCACAGTAACACTTCATTATCATGAGACCAAATCTCACCATCACTGCAGCAAGGGCATGGTTAGCATCATCAACAACATGTACATCAGAAGCATAAGCACTAGAGAACAGAAAGTTGCTTTATTCAGCATATGTGTGTTTAAAAGTGAAAGTCCAGAAAAAACACAAAGGCCAATGGCCAGTCCATTGTCAAAGTCCAAACAGGGTGACAGTGGCAGATGTCACCCTACGCATGCCTGCACTGCACAAAACCAGGGACAATCCACTAGGAGGGGCAACCGGGGGGCAGGCCAGGCACCGCAGGGACAGGATCAGGGCTCACCAGGAGGAGGCAGGGAAGGGGTGGTGGGTGCTGGAGAGCCACTGACAACTGCAGTGGAGGTGTCTGACATGGTGTGTGCCGGCACAACTGGGGGGCATGACTCAGATGTTGTGGGTGCCGGCACGACTGCAGTGGACCCTGCAGATGGAGTGGACAGGTCTGCCACTGCAGTGCCCAAGTCAGACAGGGTGGTAGTGGACTCCACTGCAGTGCCTACCACCAGGGGAGGAGAATGGGGAACAAGCAAGGTGGGCTGGACAGAGGGGGAGGACACCCTCACCACATCAGTGGCACAGACAAGCGCAGCGGGGGTGTGGTGCCAGGAGAGCAAGTGGCAGGGGGAGAAGGCCGGATCCTCTTGGGGATGGTATATCTGTGGGTGGGGGAACCTGGGGCAGGGTGTGGTGGGGGCACCTGTGGAGTGGGGGCCTAAGGGATGGAGGAAGGAGACCTGGTGCCTGACCTGCAGGGCGGCGGCGGGGTCTTGCTCTTACGACTCCAGGGGGACTTGCGGGTGGGGGCCTCAGTCTGTCTGCGCCTGGGGGAGGGTGTCCGGGGGCGAGGGCACTCTGCTCCGTGTGGGTGGGCTTCCTCTTCCCCCTGAATGCTGTATCAGCTGGATCGGAGGGAAGAGGCCGAGGTCACTGAGGAAGAGCCGCTGGGTCTTTGGGGTTGCAGGTGAGGCAAGGGAGGGGGCTTTGGAGGGAGAGGCAACTGAGGACTGCGCAGTGCTTGTGGATGCGTGTGTGTGTTCCAGGGCCCCATCCCCTGTGAGTCTGGTTTCAGTCCCCTGACTGTGCGTGCGTGTGCGTTTTGTTTGTGGCGTGTGTGTCTGTGTGCTGGACGTGTGTGTGCTGGTGTGTGCCTGTGCCGGTGTGTGTGTGCTTGGGACGGATAAGGTGCTGGGGTGTGTGGATGGAGCAGAGGCAGGAGGGGTGAGGGACTGTCTGAGGAGGGACACTGCTGCCGTCAGGGAGGAGTCCATGGACCTATTGCCCCTCTGTAGGTCAGACATGCCCGATGAGATGCCCTCCATGAACGACACCAGCTGAGTCAACAGAGCGGTGTGCGCATGGAAGACACTCAGCATGGCTGTCTGCCCTACATGGAGCTGGCGAAGGAGGTACACAGACTCCTCACTCAGGGCAGCAGGGGACACAGGGGCAGGGGGTGCGGTGCCTGGCCCAAAGGAGACACGCTCCCGAACATGGGAGCCTCCACGGACCTGGGGAATGGGAGCCGATGGGAGGGCGGTGGTGGTGCTGGTGGTGGCGGGGACAGCAACACTAGCTGGGGTGTGGTGGCTGCTGACACCCGCCTCCATAAGGGAGTCATCCTCCGAGCCGCTGTGGTCCTCAGCTGAGGTGGATGCTGCTGAGGACTCCTCGGTGTGGCTCCCCTCGCCCTCCGTGCCACTGGGTCCCTCCGACCACTCCTCGGCTGCTGACCCAGTCTGGCTCTCCGGCTCCTCCTGGTCCGTGGAGCTGTCCCCTTCCGTGGCCGTGGATGTATCTGCAAACAATGGGGAAACAGACAAACATCAGTCACCTGCACCAAACGCACACACCACTGTGAGCACAGCACATTACAGAGCAAGCCCTGGCATCATTAGTTGAACATTGCTAAAAGTGCCCTAACTGAACAGGAGAAGCCAATTGTCAGTCTGATGCCAACCATGGCACTCACATCCCACATGGCCTTGCACCCATCTGTCAGGTGTCTGTTGGATATCAACACCCCAGTGTGGACACATGCACCACCTACACAGTAGTTGGACAGTGCAGAGGACACGGTGTAGCATGTGGACATGCACACATCACAACTCTTGCCACTGAGTCAGTACAGGTTTCCGGATGAAAGGGATGCCCAGAGTCAAATAGGAAATGCATGTGATGCATACCAGCGACAGACACCATGATGCACCCATGTCCTGATAGCCATCGCCACAATGGTGTGCATGTAGCACATGTCACTCCCCTGCAGGATCACCAATAAGTAGACACATGCCATGGCGGAGGCATGACTGCTAAGTCATACATCACTGTCTCAGTGATGTATGACTTGGCAGCCAGACAACAACACTCTTCACTGTGTCACAATAGTAGGTCATGGGGAATGCAAGTCCTGGAGCTGCACAAGTGCACATGTACATCCCCCACACAACACATCATCTTAACCCTCATCTGTCCAGGTCATACCGATTGGACATATGGGAGACCTGTGACACTACCCTCTGAACCTGAGCCCCTCACAATCTGCTGTGAATGGGAAACAGCTGCCTGAACTTCACATTCGCATACCCCAGTCTGCACGGGCAGCTGATCAAACACCTATGTGACACACAAGTATCGTCTCCTATGGTCACATCTCCAGTGGCATGCTGAGCCCCTACCGAGAAACACCCCAGCAGACCTGGCAACAAATCCACAGCACACTGACACAGAGGCAGACACCTGAGGGGTCAAATCACCGCGCACAACGTGTCAGCTGATACACGGGAGTGGGAGTACAGGTGTATTGGATGGGATGGAGTAGGCATGACTGTCCTGCCCCACATGAATGAGGGATGAGCCCTGGACAGTGGATAGCTGGCTATGTATGTGTGACACACGTAATCTGCACACTCCTGGGGCCCAAACATTGTTCCCACCCGCTGCATGGGTGTGTGCCAGATACCCCAGGCACATGTGGTGGCTCAGCTCAGCAAGTGGACCGCATATCAAAGCAACACGCAGATTACATGTCCGAACACAGGCATTGTGTGAACAATGGACCCACCCATGATGCCCACAACAGAGTTAGGGAAACAGATGCTGTCCCCCACCTTGAGTGAAGCAAACTGCAAGGACACAGTCCCAAGTGACACAATTCCCTGAATGTAAGGGCCACACCTGGGTATCAGATGAGGAGTGGGCAGTGCACAATAGAGGGACATGGCTCCTGGACAACATGACTGCTGTACTGTGGCAGTTTAACCAGGCCAGAGGAGGGCACATAGCATGTAATACAGAGTTCACAGTGCAGTCTTTGACTCACCCCCTCCTTGCTGCTGTCTGGCCTTCAGCTGCCCATCCAGGTCTGGAAACACCACCGCCAGGATCTGGAGCATGTGGGGGGTCAGGGTCCGTGTTCCGCCCCTCCTGCGAGGAGGCGACAGCTTCAGCTGGACCCGTGCAATCCTCCGGGTCCAGCCCCGAAGGTCCTGCCACCTCTTCTGGCAGTTGCGGATCCGGCGCTTGTAGACCCCCACGGACCGGACAGCCCGGACGATGTCCTTCCAGATCTCCTGCTTCCGATGGGTATTAACCTGTCAGGATGACAAAGTGAAAAGGCCATTACTACACATGCAACATATCCGTGCATGACACAGTTGTATATACATGTCTCAATCACAGGGGCACATGATGTACACAGGCAGTGCAACGCTGCCCATGGACAGTTTGCCAGAAGTCACTACATGGTATCATTGCATGGGAAGTAAAACCTTGTTCAACTGCACTGTCACTGCACCATACCTGTCCAGTGTATGTCACTACACACTATGGGGGGTGACAACTACTCAGTGAGCCTGCTAGCCAGTGGCGTGCAGACTTTCAGCCTTGCTAGTCAGACAAAATGCACATTCAGAAAGGCAGTGCACAGAACACTCACCTGCTCCCCTGGTGTCCCATACAGCTTGCTGTACTGTGGAAGTAGGCTGTCCAGCAGGGCCTGGTTCTCCTCAAGGCTGAAGGCTGGGGCTCTCTCCACAGTACGTGCCATTGCAGGGTCCAGAGGGGCAGAGACAGCAGCAGTGCAGTGGCAGATGTCGTCCTGGAGCATGTAGTGCAGGCAAGTGAGTTCTCAGGGGAACAGCCAGCAATATATATGTGCTGCAGAGGCAGATACTGTCCCATGTGTCCAAAGTGATAGGTCCAAGTCGTTTGCATCTTCTGAATCTGGCCAATCCATGGAATAGCAGCACCAATACACGCCCACAACATCCTTCAAATCTTCAACTTCATGACATACATGATTTTGCAACATTGTTGTGGGTGACCAACTGAATTTCCAGCAACCGACTCGTTCGAATTTCGAAAACGCGTCCGTTGCCAGGCTAGGCCATTGACAATGGGTGCGCACCGATCGGTCCATTGCGGTACAACGCGTACAGGGGTACAACACGTACCCGCACACATTGAATGCAATGGGCCGGCCGGGCACACCGATCGGTCCATTGCGGTACAACGCGTACAGGGGTACAACGCGTACCCTCACACATTGAATATAATGGGCCGGCCGGGCGCACCGATCGGTCCATTGCGGTACAACGCGTACAGGGGTACAACGCGTACCCGCACACATTGAATGCAATGGGCCGGCCGGGCGCACCGATCGGTCCATTACGGTACAACGCGTACAGGGGTACAACGCGTACCCGCACACATTGAATATAATGGGCCGGCCGGGCGCACCGATCGGTCCATTGTGGTACAACGCGTACAGGGGTACAACGCGTACCCGCACACATTGAATGCAATGGGCCGGCCGGGCGCACCGATCGGTCCATTACGGTACAACGCGTACAGGGGTACAACGCGTACCCGAACACATTGAATGCAATGGGCCGGGCGGGTGCACCGATCGGTCCATTGCTGTTCAACGCGTACAGGGGTACAATGCGTACTCGCACACATTGAATGCAATGGGCCGGCCGGGTGCACCGATCGGTCCATTGCGGTACAACGTGTACAGGGGTACAACGGGTACCCGCACACATTGAATGCAATGGGCCGGCCGGGCACACCGATCGGTCCATTGCAGTACAACGCGTACAGGGGTACAACGCGTACCCGCACACATTGAATGCAATGGGCCGGCCGGGCGCACCGATCGGTCCATGGCGGTACAACGCGTACAGGGATACAACGCGTACCCGCACACATTGAATGCAATGGGCCGGCCGGGCGCACCGATCGGTCCATTGCGGTACAACGCGTACAGGGGTACAACGCGTACCCGCACACATTGAATGCATTGGGCCGGCCGGGCGCACCGATCGGTCCATTGCGGTACAACGCGTACAGGGGTACAACGCGTACCCGCACACATTGAATGCAATGGGCCGGCCGGGTGCACCGATCGGTCCATTGCTGTTCAACGCGTACAGGGGTACAATGCGTACCCACACACATTGAATGCAATGGGCCAGCCGGGGGCACCGATCGGTCCATTGCGGTACAACGCATACAGGGGTACAACGCGTACCCGCACACATTGAATGCAATGGGCCGGCCGGGCACACCGATCGGTCCATTGCGGTACTAACGCGTACAGGGGTACAACGCTGCACTCGCGCACATTGAATGCAATGGGCCGGCCGGGCGCACCGATCGGTCCATTGCGGTACAACGCGTACAGGGGTACAACGCGTACCCGCACACATTGAATGCAATGGGCCGGCCGGGCGCACCGATCGGTCCATTGCGGTACAACGCGTACAGGGGTACAACGCGTACCCGCACACATTGAATGCAATGGGCCGGCCGGGCGCACCGATCGGTCCATTGCTGTTCAACACGTACAGGGGTACAACGCGTACCCGCACACATTGAATGCAATGGGCCGGCCGGGCGCACCGATCGGTCCATTGCTGTTCAACGCATCCCTGTACAAGTGACTGGCATATGTCACCATGCCTGTCTCAGATGAACATATGCCAGCCACAGATAGCTCCCAGGGAGTGAGGGGCACACCTACAACACCACAGCCTGCCCAAACTGTATCATAAGGCATGTAAGGCTGCATTTCCTATTGTGTGTATGTTGGTGTACATGTTGTCCTGTGGGTGTCACCTGGGGGCAGCCACCCCCAGGCTGTGCACGTGTTCATGGGGACAGGATCCTGGGTGTTACATGTACATGACCACTGTGATGTGCAACTGTTCATATCTGTGCATGTGCCATGGTCACATTTCACGGTGGTGTATGTGTATGTCATGTCACATACCCCGTGAGTCCCATGTGGGACGGTATGTTTGAGCCAGGGTGTCCCAGTGGCACAATAGTGATGGTCCTCCACAGTCTGTGTGCATGTAGTGTTTACAATGTCTCTGATTTCATGTGCACAATGGGAGACAGTCTCCACATCCACGTTGTGTGTGCATGGACTTTGATGTTGTGCGTGTGTGTGTCACAGACGTCCATGTCTGTCCTGCAGAGGCAAGTGGAACCACTACCTGTGGGGGTCATGGTTGTTTTGCTGTGGTGTATACATGATACTCCATGTAATGCCAGTGTCCATGTGGCAATACAGGGTCCCTGGGAATGTACCTGTCATTGAGCTGTGATGCCTGGGGCACATCTGTCCTCACATGTCACTGTGGGGGTGATTGTGACATGGCAGCAGGAGATGGGAACCGTGACACGGCCTCATGATATCCAATGGGCCAACCTGGGACTTATTGATGCCACTTGTTGAACCGTGATGACAGATGTTGGCCATGTATGTACCATACATGTCCTTACGGAACTGCACACTTCATGTAGTTGTGCCTCATAATGATGTATGATGTGATATTGAGTGTGTTCAATGCCGCATATGTGGGGTGACTGACAATCTTGCTTTCTTCTCCTCTGCACTGCAGGGCTCCTGCTGTCCATAGACCATTCCCAGACCTGGCAACGAGGGTGGAACGGGACAGCATCCGACGGTACTGCTTCACCAGGCAGCTGTTTGAGGATTTGGCAGTGCAGTTGGCCCCACATTTGCAGCCTGGCCGGCCGTATCCTACAGCGCTGACCCCCAAGGTGAAGGTGATGGCAGCCCTACACTTCTTTGCCACCGGTACCTTCCAACATACTGTGGCGACTGCTGGTGGGATGTCACAGACCATGTTGAGCCGTGTGCTCCGCGATGTTTTGGAGGCAATGTTGCTATACCTGAACCGGTACATCTATTTCCCTAGACTGCAACGACTCACTGACGTGAAGAGTGACTTCTATGCCCTGGGGAGGATGCCGCATGTCATTAGCTCCATTGATGGGACACATGTGGCTTTGGTACCACCACAGGCCCAGGAGCAGGCCTACCGTAACCGCAAGCACTACCACTCGGTCAATGCACTGGTGGTGTGTCTTGCAGATATGACCATCTCACACGTGTGTGCCCGTTTCCCTGGTTCAGCACACGATGCCTTTGTGATGAGGAGTAGTCGCATCCCCAGGATGATGGCACAGATGCAGAACCAGCGTGCCTGGCTTGTCGGTGTGTACTGACTTTGTGCCATTGTGTGTGATCTGATCTGTAGTATTCCGCCCACTTTTCCAAGTCAGCTAATGTGGACTTGTCTGTCCGTAGGTGACTCGGGATACCCCAACATGCCGTGGTTGCTGACACCCCTCAGGAACCCTGTGACACCAGCCCAGATGCGCTACAATGAGGCACATGGTCGGACCAGGAGAGTGATTGAGCGGACATTTGGTCTCCTGAAGAGCCGCTTCCGCTGCCTCGACAAGACAGGAGGGTCCCTCCCATATGCCCCAGCGAAGGTGTGCAAGATTATCATCGTCTGCTGCATGCTCCACAACCTGGCAGTGCGGAAGGAGTTGCCTCTCATCCAGGATGACAATGACCAACATCCGCCACCTGTGGAGGATCCTGGCCTGGACCATGATGCCAGTGATGATGATGATGGTGATGTCCACACACAGCTCATCACCAACTTCTTTAGCTGAATGTGAGTATCCTGAGGTGTCATGTCAATGATGTGAGTTGGCATGATATGTGTAGGTGGTGCTCTGGTGCTGTTGGAGTGTGTCCATGGGCTACTTGACTGGATGTGTGTAGCGATGTGTGCTTACAGGTGGTCTGTACTCCCCAACAGTGTTGACATGCTAACTTGGTTCTGGGTGGGTATCTTGTAACATGTATTGTGCATGAGTTTTGCTGTTCTGTCCTGTTATCCATTGCTTTTGACTGTGTGTCATTTCTGTCCTTCACAGGGTACTTTCAGATTCGTTTGGTCAACTGTGTCCACCGACGACGTCATTGTACTTCCAGGGTGGTAGCTGTTGTGTCCCTACAGGTGATGTGCGCCACACCCATGGACTTCCTTCCTTCTACAGTTGTTGACTGTGTGCCCGCTGCCAGGTGGGATTACCTTGCATCTGTAGTGGTTACGACATGTTGCAACTGTGTAATAAACCTGTGCTTCACTTTGTGATGTGCGTTGTCTGTGGTCACACATTTGACTGCCATTTGCTTACTGCACCTGTGGGCTACTTGACTACAACTGGGAATAGGTGTGGTGTCTGTGCATTGCACCGTCTTTCCTGGCAACATCAGTGTAGGCAATGAGTCAGATGGCCTAGGTGTGTATGTGTTGTGTAGCCCTGGTGGTGTGTCTCCCTCATATGTGTCACGTTGCCATTACTCAAATGCCTGTGTTGTACTTGCTGTTGCAGTTCGCATACACAGTGTAATTTTGCAGTTCATCATCCCCATGACAGCACCCACGTTGGAATCACAACAGAGGCAAGTATGGTGTATTAGTGTGTTTATTGTGATACATTTGTGTGAATACTGCATAGGATGGTTAGTGCTGTACATTTATATTGCAATCAGAAGTTCCTAGATGAATTGAAAGTCCTGGTAGACAAAATCCCCAGTATCGGGGCCACAGTTGTCTGAGACATTGGTCCAACTTGTACTCCCCATGTCATGTGTGGGAGTTGTGTTGCCGTCAACAGGGTGAACAGTTTGTGCACAAAGGTGAACATCCAGAACAGGTTCAGGCTTCCTGGGGGTTGCACTTGGCCATCGGCCTCTCACTTGCCCCTCCTCGGACGACCCCTCTTCTTTGGGGGGGCCCCTCAAGTACAGGCTGCTGCGGTGCAGGGGACTCTCCGCCAGAGTCATCCTCCCTCCCTGTGGCAGTTGCAGTTGTTTCAGCACCAGATGTTGTTGGCACACAGGGAGGTGTAGACTGGTTGCTGTTCATCTGGCGGAGGCATTGTAATATGTCCCTATGCACCGCCGTCATCGCTTGCAGTGTGTCCCACTTGGACTCCACGCGGGACATGTGTGAGTCCAAGCGGGCATGATGGGCAGCCTGCTGCTGTTTCATGTCTCTGAGGAGCCCCACTACCTGGCTGAGATCTCCGGTGCTGGACTGGTATGCATCGGCTATGCGTGCCAGTTGTGGGTCATCATGCACACCAGACACCTCTGCAAGCAGCGACCTCTGTCTCCCACCCCTCCCACCACCCCTGCCGACATGTGCAGTGCATGCAGTGGCACGCACAGATGACCCTGGTCCCCCTTGGGGGTTGGTGGTGGTGGTGGTGTCCATGGCCCCACGTTGGTCCAGGGTCCCTGTGCTGGTGGTGCTCCTTGTTCTGTCCATGTCGGCAGGGATGGTATTTGTGGTGACAGTCGTTGGAGGGGTGGGTGCAGGGGGTGCAGCTGGTGGTCCTGCTGGTGCTGCAGCTGGTGGTCCTGCTGGTGCTGCATGTTGACTTGCACCGGAGGTGCCAGGTTGGTCTTCTTCATCCGAGGAGGGCAGAGGCTGTACGACACCAGTGAGCTCCGTATCCTCTTGAGCCTGGGACTGGGACTCCTCAGCGTCTGCTGCTGTGTCCCCATCATCACCTGTGTTTGGGAGACACACACAATGTATGTTATGTTTCTGCAGGCATCAATGGTTGACACACCTGACAGTTGTGACTGTGCCTCTGGGTGCGGGCCTGTACATTGCATTGTCCTAAGTTGTCACAGTCAGGGGTTGATATTGGTGTAGCACATTGTCCTGCATTATTTGGGCATTTCTATGTATTTGTTGGGGTGTGAACATGGTCTGCATTGGTTGTATTTGGTTGACAGCCGGCCCTCCTTCCCACCCAGCCAGTCAGTTATCCCACCATGGACTGTGCTTGCATTGCAGGGAGTGAAAGTTGTCTTTCAGGATGTCAGTCAGTGGTGTCCTGCTGTTGGTTGTTGCACAGTTGCCAGCAGGGCCTTGTGCTCCCCACAGCAGTAGCCAGTGTCAGCCATCTTGTGAGTCCTTTTCCACTCCCTGTGATGTGAGCATGGTTGTGGGTGGTGTTGATGGGCCAGTTGTGAGGCTGAGCAATATCTGTGCCTACTACTCCCATCATGCTATTGCCTCCACCCCCTTCCCAGCATGCCCATCCTTCCTTCCTTTTGACTCTGCTTCCCTGTGGGGTGGGCTGCCTGTGCTGACAGGATGGCTGGGAGTGTTGTCCTGGCAGTTGTTTGGCTAAAAGTCCCAAGAGTGTCCCTGTGCTTCACACAACATAACCCAGGGTGGAGGTTCTTTGTGGGATCTTGAGTTAGGATGTGAGGCATTGCATTCTCCCAGGTGGGTTATGTGGAGTTTGTGTTGAGGGGGTGTGTGAGGGGAGGTGCTTGTGACTATGGTCAGTGCTGCATGTCCTCCTTCCCACCCAGCCAGATATCCCACCATGGAACGTGCTTGCATTGCAGGGAGTGGAAGTTGTCTTTCAGGATGTCAGTCAGTGGTGTCCTGCTGTTTGTTGGTGCACAGTTGCCAGCAGGGCCTTGTGCTCCCCACAGCAGTAGCCAGTGTCAGCCATCTTGTCAGTCCTTATCCACTCCCTGTGATGTGAGCATGGTTCAGAGTGGTGTTGATGGGCCACTTGTGAGGGTGAGCAGTATCTGTGACTCCAACTCCCATCATGCTATTGCCTACACCCCCTTCCCAGCATGCCCGTGCTTCCTTCCTTTGGACTCTGCTTCCCTGTGGGGTAGTGTGCCTGTGCTGACAGGAAGGCTGACAGTGTTGTCCTTGCGTTTGTTTGGCTACAAGTCCCAGGTGTGTCCCTGTGCTTCACACAGCATTACCCAGGGTGGTGGTTCTTTGTGGGATCTTCATTTGGTATGTGAGGCATTGCATTCTCCCAGGTGGGTTATGTGGAGTTTGTGTTGAGGGTGTGTGTAAGGTGAGCTGCTTATAACTATGGTCAGTGCTGTGAGTCCTCCTTCCCAGCTAGCCAGATATCCCACCATGGAACGTGCTTGCATTGCAGGGAGTGGAAGTTGTCTTTCAGGATGTCAGTCAGTGGTGTCCTGCTGTTGGTTGTTGCACAGTTGCCAGCGGGGCCTTGTGCTCCCCACAGCGGTTGCCAGTGTCAGCCATCTTGTCAGTTGTTTTCCACTCCCTGTGATGTGAGCATGGTTCAGGGTGGTGTTGATGGGCCAGTTGTGGGGGTGAGCTATGTCTGTGACTATGACTCCCATCATGCTATTGCCTCCACCCCACTTCCCAGCATTCCCATACTTACTTGCTTTTGTGGGGAGTTCAGTGTGTGTGGGTGTGAGAGCAATGGCAAGATGGCTGACAGTGGTGTCCTGCTGTTGGTTGGTGTGCAGTTCCCAGCATGCCCTTGTGCTCCCCACGACACAGCAACAGTGTCAGACATCTTTGATGGGCCTTTCCACTCTCTGTGGGATGTGCATGCGTGAGTGTGTGCTTGCTGGGCCATGTGGTGGGGGATGTTGAGCTGTGACTACGACTCCCATCATGATATTGCCTCCACACCCCTTCCCAGCATGGCCATCCTTCCTTCCTTTTGACTCTGCTTCCCTGTGGGGTGGGCTGCCTGTGCTGACAGGATGGCTGGGAGTGTTGTCCTGGCAGTTGTTTGGCTACAAGTCCCAAGAGTGTCCCTGTGCTTCACACAACATAACCCAGGGTGGAGGTTCTTTGTGGGATCTTGAGTTAGGATGTGAGGCATTGCATTCTCCCAGGTGGGTTATGTGGAGTTTGTGTTGAGGGGGTGTGTGAGGGGAGGTGCTGGTAACTATAGTCAGTGCTGCGAGTCCTCCTTCCCACCCAGCCAGATATCCCACCATGGAACGTGCTTCCATTGCAGGGAGTGGAAGTTGTCTCTCAGGATGTCAGTCAGTGGTGTCCTGCTGTTGGTTGTTGCACAGTTGCCAGCAGGGCCTTGTGCTCCCCACAGCAGTAGCCAGTGTCAGCCATCTTGTGAGTCCTTTTCCACTCCCTGTGATGTGCGCATGGTTCATGGTGGTGTTGATGGGACAGTTGTGGGGGTGAGCAATATCTGTGACTACGACTCCCATGATGCTATTGGCTACACTGACTTGCCCAGCATACACAGAATTCCTTTCTTTCAGTGGTCTTCACTGTGTGTTGGTGTTGTAGTGGTGGCGACATGTCTGGATGTGTTTGTTAGTTATATTTGTGCCACTGCCTAGCTGTAGTTGTAGTTGTGTTTGTACATGTGATGACACGGTTAAATGTAACTTTGAGATGGCATGTGTTGTGTTTATCTGACTGACATACACATTTTGGGATGATTCTGTTCTGGTTGCTGTGTAATTGCTAAGAGTGCATGGTTTGACTCTCCCCTTGACAGTGATGTGTGTGTGTATTGTGGCAGAATATTGTGTACATTTGTTGTGTACTCACCAGGCTCTGGGATGTTTTCTAGTCCATAGACGCTCACTGGCAGAAGGATGGCCCACACCTTCTCCTCCCAGGACCTGAGGTATACTGGCTTGGCAGGAGGGCCACTGCCGGTGTATTGGCTCAGGAGGTAGTCCTTCTTCAGCAGCTCCCGTACCCTCCTGCGCACGTCATACCACCTGTTCTGGATGTCAGTCTTTGTGCGCAGACATGGTGATTGTGCGTTCACCCTGTTGATGATCCTCTCCCACATCTTTGTTTTCTGGGAGATGGGTGTCTGTTGGACCAGTGTGCCAAACAGCTGTGGCTCTACCCTGAGGATCTCGCCTACCAGGACTTCCAATTCACAATCTAGGAACTTGTGATTCTTCTTTGGGGGCATGGTGATGGGTGGTGATGGTGAGTAATGTGTGTGTTGGTGTGCAGGTGAAGGTGTGTGAGTGTGTGTTTTGCTGGGTGTATGTGAGGTAGCTATTTGTTGGTGTGCTGATGGTGTGTGGCTTGTGTGAGGGATGAGCTGTGGGTGTGTGGTTGCTGTCTGTTGAGTGCTGGCAGTAGAATAGCATTTGCAAAGGATCATGGTTGGGATTTGTGTCCTTTATATGGGTGGAGTTGTGGGTGTGTCTTTGTTCTCTGTCCCCACCCCACCCCCAGTATTTATTGGCTTTGTAATTGCTTGTTTGGCCTTTTTTTGTGTATTTTTCCTTAGTACTTTCTGTGCATGTTGGAAACGTTCTTGTGACCGAGTCGGACCCTGCAGTTGTCTCGTACGGTCTTCTCCGTTTCGTTCACGCTGTGTTTGTGCAGTTTGCTATGCTGCGTACGCTTCGGTCGCGGTGTTTTGTGTTACTTCGGCTCGCAGTTTTGTATGCGTGTTGGTCGTACGGCTTGTCCTCCGTACGACTCGGTCGTGGTTTTCGCGCCTTGCATCGTACTTTGCGGTTTGGAGTTCGCGTGTACGTTTCGGTTGGATTTGTTCCGGGTGCGTGTCGGTCGGTTCGATTCGCGTGTTTTTCCAGCCGGATTGCTGTTTTCCGTGCGGCTCGGTCGTTCGGCTTGGGTTCAGTACGTGTCGGTCGGATTTTGCACGCTTTGCATCGTACTTGGCGTGTCGGGCACCACAGGTACGTGTCGGTCGGAATTAATTCCGGCTCCGAGTCGGTCGGTGCTTTTTCCGGCCCAAATCGGAATCGACCCCATAGTGGCATTCAGAACTTTGGATCCGAGAGGTCTCAACCAAAATGAAGAACTTTATGTACACCTCTAATAAACCATTCAAAGAAAATGAAAGGCATAAGGAACAATAAAGAAAAGAACTCACCAGAGAATTGAAAAGAAGAAAAGAAAAGATCTAATTAAGTAAAAGAAACGAGCAAGCTGCAGAAAACAAAATATTGCCAAGAATGGGTTAAAATTGTTGCCATTCTAAAAAAAGCTCACTGGAGAGCAATAACTGAGAATGAAGGCACATTAATGGACACTAAGCAAAGTTGGCCGTAAATGGACTAAAATGAATTGTTTTTTTTAAAAAAACATCACATAGCAAAATGAGCACATTCACATCACTTTTAAATTTGACTTCTCACAAGTTTTTATAAATGTTAAACTACACTAACCACAATGCACTTAGAAGAAAACAGGAAGTAACTGTGTGCAAATAGAAATAAAAGATGCCCTTTTTCTATGTTACACTATCCCGTGAACAAGCCTTGAGTTAAGGCGAAACGCGTTGGGCATGGCAATTGTCTAAAATAAAACCGCCCTGATTCCTGCACACGAGTGAGTGCGTTTCTATCATTTTGCCGAGAGGCAAAACCTTGGTTTTACAGAATACCGGCGTGGCTCTGCCGGAAGAAACGCACCGCCCCATCTAAGAGCGCCGGCGTCGAACAAGAAAGGGCTACATTGTGGCAATATATATATATATATATATATATACATACATACATACATACACCTGTAACATAAAATCTAATAAAAAAAACATTATATTATAAATTAAAACATTAAAATATTTAATAGATTTTAAACTGACATTTTGCACTCCATTGAGTGCAACAGTGGGGAAAGTGTTGGATAGCGGAGAGGTAAAAATTACTATTCCCACTCCAGTGAGTGCAACAGTAGGGAAAGTGTTGGATAGCGGAGGGGTAAATATTACTTTTCCCACTCCAATGAGTGCAACAGTAGGGAAAGTGTTAGATAGCGGAGGGGTAAAAATTACTATTCCCACTCCAGTGAGGGCAACAGTAGGGAAAGTGTTGGATAGCGGAGCGGTAAAAATTACTATTCCCACTCCAGTGAGTGCAACAGTAGGGAAAGTGTTGGATAGCGGAGGGGTAAAAATTACTATTCCCACTCCAGTGAGTGCAACAGTAGGGAAAATGTTGGATAGCGGAGCGGTAAAAATTAATATTCTCACTCCAGTGAGTGCAACAGTAGGGAAAATGTTGGATAGCGGAGTGGTAAAAAAATGTATTTCCCAATCCAGTGAGTGCAACAGTAGGGAAAGTGTTGGATAGCAGAGGGGTAAAAAATACTTTTCACACTCCAGTGAGTGCAACAATAAGGAAAGTGTTGGATAGCGGAGGGGTAAAAAATACTATTCCCACTCCAGTTAGTGCAACAATAGGGAAAGTGTTGGATAGCAGAGGGGTAAAAATTAATATTCCCACTGAAGTTAATTCAAATTTAAAAACAAACAAAATATCAACTACATCAAAAAAAATGTTAAAAAACAAAAAAGAAAACATATATAAAAATATTAAAAATTACAAAAGATAGAAACATTATAAAATGTTTAAAAAAATCTAAAAATTACCTACAAAGATTATTATTTATTTTTTGAAGTGCTTGATAGAAATCTCTGATTTTGCTTTCTGGGTTTCTCATAGTTTCTAGCAGAGGGAGTGATTCCAGCCCAATAGACCCTTTAGGGAGCCCTTTTATTCGATTCTGTATTTGCAGATATTTGAAGCTTGAATTCATCTGTATGTCGAATCCTTGAACTAGTTCAATAAAAGCCTTTCTCTCTTTATTAAAATATAGATCGGCCAAACATACAATCCCGGCTTGTTCCCATTTCTTAGCCATGCCATCATAGACTGCGAGCGTCAAGAAATCTGAATGCCAGAGTGATGTATATTTATTATATCTACTAATTTGAGTGGTTTTCTCCACTTTCTTCCAGATTTTTAGCACGCTCTCTAAACATTTATAGCGGGATTTTTACAATAATTTGGGTCACTTTGTCGTTGTAATAATCCCACGGCAGCATCCCCCACAGCCAATTGAAATATAGTCGGTATTCTGACCTGCTCCGTCCTTTCAGTTTGCAAAAAGTAAAGACTTCCAAGCTGTTGCAGGGCGGTAGCCCAATAATATAGCTGTATACTGGGAGCTCCCCATCCACCCCGTTCTTTAGGTAGCGTCAAATATTTATAAGCCCGCCGTACCTTTTGATATCCCCAGATGAATTTGGAAAACATAGTTTCAATTCTATGTATTTTAGTGGTGGCAAGTTCCAGCGGTATTGCATGTATTAAATACAGAATCTTGGGGAATATCTTCATCTTAATTACATTCACTCGCCCAATTATTGTGAGGTGGAGATTGTTCATACGCCTAAGCTCAGTATTGATATTTTCCAACACAGGGTCAATATTGACAGCCCAGAGATTATTAATTTCAGCTGTATTTTTAACCCCCAGATACGTGGCTATCTTGGTTATCCGAGGATCTTGCATCCGGCATTTGGAGGAGCATATAATTTGTGTTTTAGTTTTATTTAGGAGATAGCCGGATTCCTCCCCAAATTTTTCTGCCATATTTTCAATCTCTTTAATAGCCACTTGGGGTTCTGTAGTAATTATCGCAATGTCATGCGCATATGCAAGTATTTTTGTCTCATAACCATGCATTACAACTGGTTTGATCAGGTGGTTCTGCAATATGCGGGTTATAAAGGGGTCTAAATAAAATGCAAATAAAATAGGAGAACAAGGGCAGCCTTGACGCGTACCCCTGGCGATCTCCACCCTCCTAGACGTGTGACCCATAACTTGAATCTGAGCATACAGCTTAAAATACATAGCCTGAAGAGCTCTTATAGTTTTGAAAGTAAACCCTCTATCCTCCAGATTCGCCCATAGATATCGCCAAGCTACCCGATCAAAGGCTTTTTCTGCATCCAAGAGGACCACAGCCAACTCCCTATCCTCAGCCTCGGCAATATCAAAGATTGAAATAACCCGCCTTGTATGATCTGTGGTCCCCCTGCCTGGAACAAAGCCATGTTGCCACGGTGATATAAGTGTAACAATAGTCTTTTGTAACCGGGTGGCCATTATTTTAGAATATACTTTCGCATCCGCATTCATAAGTGAAATTGGGCGGTAGGAAGATGGCCCTTCTGGTGGTTTATTTTTCTTAAGAAAGACAACCATATCCATGCCCTGCCATGATGTGGGTGGGATCCCTCTGTATTGTACACTCAAAAATAGGTCTTGCATAATAGGGAGAATTTGATGTGATAGCATCTCATACATTTCTATCGGAATTTTGTCGGGACCTGTGGCTTTTCCCAGAGAGAGAGATCCCAATGCAATCTGCACTTCCTCTATGGTGATTTCTTGTTCTAGTTCTAGAGCAGTTTCAGTATCCAATCTTGGTAGCATGAATCTTTCATCTTCTATTTCCCTCTGTTCCCCCAAGCACTCCTCCGGTTGATACAATCTACTGTAAAATTCCTCAAAAACCTTGGTAATTTTCTGTGGACCGGATACTAACCGATTATTAATATCCCTAATGTTTAAAATGTTGTTTCTAGCAACTTTCTGTCTTGTTCTTAAAGCTAGAAGTCTCCCCGTCGCCTCCCCATACTCATATATTTCCCCCCGATTAGCTTGGTACATCTGTGCCACTTTGGTCTGAAAATACGCATTTATTTCCGATTTGGCAATAGCTAGTTTAATCATTTGTTCCCCTAACAAATTCTCAGATCCACCTTTATTTATTATTTGGACATGTTGTACCTCAAGTTCTGATAGTTTACTAACTAATGAATCGAATTGTGCTTTGCATAGTTTCTGGGTACGAGCCACAAACCCAATTACCTCACCTCTCAAGGCGGCCTTAAAAGTATCCCATACCACCTCATGGGAGGCACTATATCTGTTACAATTGAAAATCCTTGGGCCCATTGCTTGATATATTTGCAGAATTCCTCATCCATCAATAGCTTCTTGTCAAATGACCATGAGATCCTTTGCCTAACAGCCTTCGCCCCCTTATCTCCAGGATCAGAGGGTTATGATCAGAGTATAATTAGGGCAGTTTACTGATGTTTACTTTATCCATCAGTAAGTATGAAGCTAAGAAATAATCCAGCCATACAAATTTTTTATGTGGATGTGAAAAATATGTAAATCCCGGATCTCTGTATTGTTTTTCTGCCCATACATCGCACAAACCATGGCTATCTTTGAATGCCCTAATTGATCTATAGACCTTCGGTTTCCTGCCTACATATTTCTGATTTTGGGTATTGTTCACATCCATGTGTATGTTGAAATCCCCACACACTATCATTCGTTGTGGCCAGTTGGCTAATTCTATCTCCAATTCATTCCAGATATCCGCATCATCCAGATTAGACCCATAGATATTTACGATTGTCATCCCTGTTGATATCTCTACTATAGCCCAACGTCCCCACTTATCTGCTGCAGATCGCACATCAGGTCACTCCGTTGTCTGATATATATAGCAACCACTCTGATCATGGTGATCTGAAAAGAGCATGCCGCCAAACAGTAGCCTCTAATCTCTAAAAGATTTTTATTGTGCCATGGGATATGTGTTTCTTGTAAGCATATTAAATCTGGATTCAGTGTTCTAAGTATCTCGTATACCCTTTCTTCTTTTCTTCCTATCATTTAAACCACCAACATTCGATGAACATATCCTACAATAATTCATATTTTGCAGTATTTTCTTTCTTTTTTTTCCCCCCTTAAACGTTGCTGAGCTCCTACCTTATATTTAGTGCTTTGCCAAAAAACAGACATTTCTGATTTCTTTTTCCCCCGTATATCTCCCACTTTACCTCCCTTAGCTTACCCACCCCCATTTCTCCACCCCCAGCATCCAACCCAACCCCCACCTACCATCCCACCCAGTGCTGTCCTCCCCATCCACCCCTGTGTCCCCCAGATCCACCCATCCATCCCCCCACCCTTTATCCCCTACCCAGGCAAAAGGGCAAATAGCCCTTACGATGGAGAGAGACTTGACCCCTGTGCCCCTCCTTCTTCAGATTACAATAATATTAAACGGACCTATATATGTCATCTTGTTACCCACAAACCATATATCTGTCTATATAGTATCCTGTATATCAGTTTTTAATGACCACATTTCCTGATTGCTCATATGGTATCTAGGTATTCTTGCGCTTGTATTTCAGAGATAAAAAATCGTGTCTGACCCTCACTGATTATTTTTAGTGTAGCTGGATTAAGCAGAAACGCCTGCGCCCCCTTTTTTTTAAAAGGAGTTATGAGTTGGCGGAGCTGCCATCTTTTTTCTACCGTGTAATGACAGTAGTCAGGTCTTACAAAAAAGTGCACCCCTTTTCCCTGCCGTTTCCTGTCTGGTCGAGCTAGATCATATAGAGCTTGGCGAGCTAGAAAATTGTTTAGACAGATCAATATAGCCCTCGGTCTAATCTCGGTTTGCCCTTTCTTAGTTGTCGGTTGTCTAAACGGAAACCTGTGAGCTCTTTGGATTTCGATAGACCAGTTCCACATGTTTAAGTCCGGAAAGGCTTCGGAGAAGAGATCGATCACAAATTTCCGAATGTCTGACCCCTCGATATCTTCTGGAATTCCTAGTACTCTAAGGTTGTTACGGCGTAGTCGGTTTTCCAAATCAACTAGTTTCATTTGAGTGTCATCTCTATGGGACGTCATATTTTTCAGAGTGGTCTTTTGTACTGCCATTTCATCTTCTAAGGTCGATATTCTTCCTTCCGCTTCATTCATTCTGTCTGTGAATTCTTTGCAAGTTTTTGCTACTTTCCTGACAGTGTTTTGTAATTTCCGACAGGCAGTGTGTGTCTTCAAATTTTCTGTGCGGGTTTCGACTCTATGGTCTACTATAGATTGATAGATTGCCGCCAGGGAAATTTCTTCTATCTGACCGCCCGTCGCACCCATACTGCCCAACGAGGAATCCACAATTTCTGTGCCAGGAAGACTGGACTCAGAGTGAAGTTCAGGAGACAGGGAGATCTCCCACATCAAGCTTTTTACTGGCCGCGGGAGGGTGCCTGCTCTTCATTTGTGAATTCTTTTTGTACTCATAGTGGTGTCCGGGCTTTTTCCGTCCATATTAGAGAGATTCGATTCATTCCACAGACTGGTTGTTGACCCATCCAGTGATCCAGATCTAGACGCCCCATCTTTCTCATCGTGTCCAAGATGTTCCTCTCCCGATGAATCTGAGGGTTCTGAGAGTGAATAAAAATTCTCTCCTGAGTCCCCCTCCCTGTTGGACTCTTTACTGGCCTTTATTTCGCTTTCCTCTTTCTGATCATGACCCACAGAGGAATCCAATATAGCTGCGTTTATACCCACTTTTGCCTCACCATGCTTTTCCTCTGAAACATGTACCTCTACTACATCCTGTTGTGATTCAGGGGTAATCTGATTAAGACTCCAAGGGGAGTCTTTTTCCTTGTCAGAGTATGCCTTGTCATGCCTCGGATGCGATACACCCCCAGGGTTTTCCTCCATTGAAATATTCACTGGTGTATGTATATTATCCGGCCTGCCAGCCTCATCCCCAATATTTGAGAGTTCTTTTTGTAGGCTAACAGTGCTCTCTTTTCTCGGTTTCGCAAACATTGGTGGAATTTTTTTCCTTACATCCGCTTGCTGTTCACCCCCATGTATAGAGGTGCTCAAATCGCCAGTTGCACCCTCCAGAGGCGTTTTGCATTAATTCCACCCTTCATCATGGTCTCCTTCTATTCCCAGCCTGAGGATCTCTAGATTTGCCGCCACGAGCAGATTTTGGGGGCATGATGACACAGGTTAGGGTGATATACAAAAAACAGATGATGTAGCTAAAATAGAAGCAAAATGGGCTAACAAACTGGGGGATGGGGAGGCAGATATAGACATGGTTTTAGCAATTGGGACAAGGGTTTTTATGTCAGCTAATCTTAAAGCCCAACAATACAAAACTGTATACAATCTTTATTATACGCCTGCCAAATTATTTGATTGGGGAAAAAGACTCTCCGACAAATGCCCGAGATGTTTGCTGGGCCCAGCAGATAGTATACATATGTTTTATTCTTACGGAAAGCTGGATCAACTTAAAGAAGGAATCAAAAATTCTGGTTTCAGCTATTGAACAAAGAGCTAAAAATTACACCAACTCTGATGTTAATAGGCTATGACATAAGGCTGAACCTAGATCCAAAAGAGAGGGATTTTGTGTTTCTAACAATGGTGATAGCTCGTTTACTGGTTGCCACTGTCTGGAAGGACAGCGAGCCACCTACATACCATCAATGGCTATATAGAGTAATATTCATAGGTCGCCAGGAAATTTCTCTATATAAATGTAA
Organism: Calotriton arnoldi; assembly: GCA_963921515.1. NCBI lineage: Eukaryota > Metazoa > Chordata > Amphibia > Caudata > Salamandridae > Calotriton > Calotriton arnoldi. The sequence goes on from CAWUFW010002484.1 coordinate 810,996, forward strand.
AGGTATAAGAGCTATGAGGAAAGTTAGGAACATATGGGGACCCTTGATAACCTGGATGGAGAGAAATGATAGACAAGGGATTGGATGAATATATAAAAATACTGTGAAATACAATTAGGAGGTATAGCAATAATGATGTATAAACATGTATAATAAGTGTCAATCGTTATATTGTGCTATATTTATTTATTTAATTATTTATTTATCTATGTATTCATTTTTATTTTTTTTTTCTGTTTTTTTTTGTTTTTTTTTGTTGATTATATGAAAATACTGAATTTGTCTATTGTATGCAATAATGGTATAAGATATGTATAAGAAGTCTGATTTCAATAAAATAAAAAAGTTAAAAAAAAATAAAAGATTATTTAAAAATTTAAAAATAATTTACAAACAACAATTTTTAAAAGAAATTAATTATAATCAAAAACATTCATTGTTACATAAATTTAATCTTTTTCATTTCCTACCCTATAACACCACACAATTCACAACACACATCTAAATTTTTTTTTAAAGTTGTACCTGCATAATTAACATAATTAACTATCAATTAAACAAATATTATTCATTAAAAAACAAATTAAAACAGATAAAAATTAATTTACTCACCAAACGTTACCCCTATAAAACCAAAATCCACATACAAAATAAAAATAAAAAATTACCATAAATATTGATCAATTAATGAAGTAATATTAATGATCAACTAGATATTAATTAATTAAACCTATATACTTTCCACCCTCTACCCCAATAAACACCACCACACACACCTAAAAATCATTATACAATTTCCATAACTAATTTTATATTAATAAATTAATATCAATTACAACTTATTAATTAATTTAAAAGAATTTACTTCCCACCCTTTAACACTATAAACCCCACAACTCACATCTCAAATTAATTACATAATTGCCATATTTAAATTTTAATTAATTAGCCTTAATTAACAAATAATTATTAATTAATTATAAATAAATGACTTCCCACCCTATTCCCCTATAAACCCCACCACCTGTTCCTAAAAATATAACAAAATTAACATAATTAATGACCAATTAATTAATTAATTAATAATTGATTAACACGCAATTGATAAATAATTATTAACAAATTAATTCCCACAATGAACACTATAACATATTAAATAAATACATATTAATATATAAGAAATATTAATAACTTTATTAAAATTACATTACTTCCCACCCTATTCCCTTATAAACACAAAACCCACTCCTAAAAATATGACACAATTAACGTAATTGCCAATTAATTAATAATAACTAACAACCAATTAATAAATATTTAATAATAAATTAGGGGCTCATTACGATGGCGGGCGGAAGCACAACCGCCGTGCTGGCGGATGCAAAAACCACCAGTTACCGCCGGCACGCAGCAGTCCACACGCCCGCCCAATTACGATGCGAAAAGTAGGCCAAACACCGCCGGCAAGCCAGCAACACCGTCCGCCATCAAAGTGCGTCCGCACACGTAGCGGCGCAGCCCAATTGACACACACCGTCCGACGAAACACGCCCCGCCCGGCGTATAAATTACGATGCCGCAAACAAACGGCTCCCACGGCCAAGAGACACCGTACGACAAACCGAAGCGGTAACACGGACGCCGAGCATGGACAACGAAGAAGCGGCTCCCCGAGCATGAATCCAGCACTGCAGGCCCTCCCCATGCTCCTGCTGATGCACCACCAAGGACGCAACGTACCGCGGAGACGCAGGTAGGCACACACACAACAAGTGCACGCAAACAGCGCACACAGTGCAAGGGCGGAAAAGCGGACAAGCCCCCACCAGCGCGTGTACACTACACATCCACCATTGCATCCACATATGACACACAGGCCAAATCGTAACATCGCGTAACACATGTGTACACACCACCTGGGACTAGGAACCAACCACCCCGTCACGGCCCCAAAGCGGCGATGACGCCGCCACACATGCGCACAACGCAGATGCCAACCGCAGCGCCATGCATGCGTCGCACACAGACACAGGGACACAACCAAGCAGCACACACATCAGCCCCACCCCGAACGCACATGACACGTGACAGGCCTGCCACAGACATGTCCCCAACGCCCAATTCACGGACAACACCCAACGCCACACAACCGACGCACACATGTCAGTGAAGTCACGCAACAGCAGGACACACCCCAGTGTAACAAACATGGCGTAGCACACAGCGGCGGCAACACCAACTAGGAGAAGCAGGGCCTCTTCGGGAAGAGGAACGCCAGTACCACACTGAAACACCCATTCCACCCTGCACATATGAACAAGACATATAAAACGGAACACCAAAGAGCCCGGGACCGACCACAGGTGGCCCAAGAATAACATTCACACACAAGGCCCAACGCAGAGCGGAAAGGCAGCCTGCCGCCCACACAAGGGAGAGCAGACAGCACTGAATGACCTTCCATTCCAACTCCGAAACCACAGCCCTACGACAGAAGCCGGTGAATACAGCCATTGTCCAAGAATAGACCAACACAGGCATGCCGAGGAGACCGACCACAGGGCAGATAGCGCATATCACAGAAGCACACAACGGACGGGGAAGAAAGAAGAAAACACTCCCCATGTCGGCCACATGCAAGTTAATTGGAAAGAGTCACACATCACTGACCTTGAACTGTCTGAGAAGCATGTGGGATGAGGGCCCGTGTCCTCCAAACAAGCCAACAGAACACAAGTCCTGTCTCCCTACGACTACACAGAGCTCACAGCAACCTCGGAGCGTGCACATTGCAGACTGCACACACAGCCGGAGCACGCCACCACAACGCACCGCTGCGAAATGGCAACCGCAACACACCTACCCAACTACGCCGAACAGCTCAAGCTGTACAAAACCAACCTGTTACATATATTGGGATGCGATCTCCTGTCCCTGCTGAACGTAAGTTACCGACTGACTTACCGCATCACATTGTTCAGCTGCGTCATGCCCGTCTTCTACTGTCGGAGGTGTCCCTACCAGCATCCCGTGGAGATATGCCTCTCCAACCCGGCATGTCTGAAGGCGGACCTGCTACCACTACTCCTCCCTCTGGACGCACACGACAGGGCCTGCTCTGCCTATGGGGGCATGGCGTATGTGGCCAACATCGCACCCGCACTGAAATGGGACCACTGTGCCTCCACACGACGGATCATCGAGAACAGCTACATTGAATGTCACCCAGCATGCCCCATCATGGTCCTCCAAGGGACAACTTACGAACAACACCTTGACAGCCACCATCCGCTACATTGGCTGGCAAACATGTACACCACCAATGACATGGAAGCCCTGCTGGACGGCATCGCATACCTGACAACCTGTAAATTCGTCGGACCACAACGCAGGTTCCCCGATTGACCTATGATGTCCAACTCCGCACCCATGCTTAGCTTCCGCACGGACTGGCCAGTCACCACCACAACAGCCATACCAAACGACCGGCAACTGTAACCACACCATCAACGACATCGCCATGACATCGGATATGACCGGGACATGCACACTGTTCCCCATCACATCCAGGAACACCGCATGCATCGTGGGAGGCAGTGGCATGGGGTCTGTGTATCGCACCCACATGGACGGAACTGCACGAACAACCAGAACACGACATGGATCCAGCGCCCATGGACACACACACCGCTCAGTGGACATGAATAGGTCGCCTGGAGTCTGTGGGTGCTGCACCCTCCCACCCCCGCCCCGGGAATCCCATACCAGGACCTTTGCATGGACGACAAGTGCATACAACAACAACACAACCCCAGTGACTGTGACATGTCCAGTAACCACCACAGTGCAACAACAAGTGGCACGCCGCTGCATGCACGCAAGCACATGCCCTGATGTCATCTCACATGCACGCGTGCATGAGGAACAACCGCAGCAAACCTGTCACATGGAACTGAGATGGACTGTGCCCATGATGCCAAGCGGTCTGGTAGGCTACATGTATACCGTCTGTGTCAAAGTCCGCAGCTCCGCAGCTATACGTAAATGTACATTAGCACAGCCTTGGCCAAGCAGATGTCACTCTGAAGCCCACATCCCACATGCAACAGCCAATCACATGTAACCCCACACCCTATCCCATTTGCAATCATGCTCAGTATATCCTCAACATGTATTCCGCTGCCAGTAGTGTCCACTATACTGCATCACAGAGGACAGAAGACTCAATATAATGTTTGAAACCAAAACTGTCTCCGCTGACTCATTTCACAAGTACGAATGAGAGAGGATGAGAGTATGTGAAGTACACGGCAGTCGTGACATGACCATGTAGTCCACTGGTATTGGATGTCAACGCAAATGAGTAGCACAACTGTGGAAGACACACATGTGTCGTGTGAAGTCGTATGGACGCAGTGCTCAGGTGGGTGGGTGCGACGGGTAGATGCGCACATGCCAAGTTGGAGCACGCCGTGTTGGGAGGGGTCATGAACAGTACACCACCGCTTCCCTGGGCATTGTGAGAGGACACCTGTCGGGGGAGTGAACACGTGTGTGCACAGCAGCCGGGCACACGTACAAAGCGGTACCAGGCGCACCTCAGCCCACCCTCTGTGGACAAGCTGGATCCTGTTGTGCGCCCGCCATGCCCCTTGGACAAGGCACACACAGCCCCAGTCGACCAGGTGTAACCCCAACATAGTCAATCCGCACAGGCGATACAGGGCACGGGATGGCAGTGGAGCATGGTGTGTGAGAGGTCTCCTCGCGCTCCTCCTGGTCATATCACGCAGGCAATAGAACCTCAACGTCTAGCATGGCACAAGTCAAATGGAAGTGTAGGGGGACGCACCACAGCACGAGCAGCACTGACGTCACGGGAGGTGGCTCGCACCATCCCATCCATTGCCCATTATACCAACCACGCCACATGCCATTGCGACTAAGTGCAAGCGCGTGCGCCACCACCCCGAGCCCTCCCCAGAGAGGCCAAAGAGTGAATGTGTGGGCCATCAGTCACAGACGGACGCGGCATGGCCGCAAGGGCAGCCACAGCCACTGGGTGTCGCAGGTGGCGGATCCGGAAGGCGAAGACTGTGATGCATAGTCCATGCAGGCCGGGTCTCCATTTGGGGCACCACGCAGGTGGACGGCGTCCCGCAACACATCATACCCTGAGACAGCCCACTCGTGCAACTGGACCCACACATACACTCCTTGCCCTCTCTGGTGCGAGCTTGGGGCTGCCTGTGCAAGCGCTAGCCTCGCAGGTGCACATGCATATTGGGGGAGCGAGGGGAGGACATGAGGGCTGGGGCGAAGATGACTGTATCATTGTCAGTGAGTACAAGGGATGACCCAGATGTGGAAAGGAAGAGACGTGTCCCGTGTGTACTGCAACTAGTCGCCAATCCAACTACCCCCCATGTCCGGAATGTAAGCCCGCACCTAGGCCCGCCCATCCGCCACATCGAACATACCACCAGCACGACAACCTTCCCATTCGAAACACTGACTGGGGGTGGCGACCAGTGAACAATCATGTGTAGCCTACCCACGCGTACATGTGGGCCCTCCATGATCCATGTCACCTGCGGCAAAGTCATGACATGCGCAATGAGGGAAGTGAGGAGAGCTGTCCGCCCCACGCACAGAAGGTGCATCAGCTCCACAGACCCAGCAGCGAGTCCAGCAGGGGTCACATGTGCAGGGGCAGCTGTGCCTGGTGTGAAGGCACATGCATATAGACAGCACATCGACCAATGTGTAGTCTGCCCACATCTACAGTCCATCATCATGCGGACATAGGAATTGAACACAGGGCAACACATCTTAGTGGGTGCACCCACCGTGACCAACAATGCGCAATCATCGACGTACCCGCCCTGTGCATGGCCCCCCACCCAACGGAGGCACATCCAGTGCCACCATCCCACACACAAGCCTTCCACGGAACATGCTGTGTCCAATGGTCAGTACAGAGTCAGCGCCCATCTGGTGGATCCTGAACAGGAGACACATGCACACACATGCCAGCTCCCACTATGCTACGCCTGCCACCTGGCACGTGCAATGTAACCTCTCACCTGTGACGTGTGACTGCAAGCACACAGCCGTCTTGGCATGGGGCTGTCAATGTGGACACCTGTCAATGTTTCGGGAGGTGTGATCCGTACAGTGCTGTACATAGGGTGCAGTGCTGACACCTACTACTGTCTCATATCCCCTCGTGCCACAGGTCCCACTTGTTTTGGCCGCTCAGCCTGTGCCCACATCGTCGTCGCCGTGTGCCATACTCATCCAGCCTCGGAAGCAGTTCCATGCTCAGCAGACATTCATGTTGCCGTGGCGTTGCCGCTTGACGAATATGCAGTCAGTCGCCATCAGCACGCCCGCAAGTCATTGGGGCCTAGATCCCCATGTGCATGCACATGGCAGTGGTCTGTATCACTAGCCATTGCCATTGTTGGGAGACCTGTGTAAGTGTATTGTGGCCGTGCCGCCCCAGCTTGACAGCTGGGCTGTGGCTCATGTGCTTGCTCAGTCATGTCAGTGATGTGTATGCGAAATTGCTATGTGTCGTGTTGCTTTGACATGTGTCCACTGCCATTTTCCCTAGGCGGAGACCGAACATTGACCGCCCATACCAATTGCTGGCGGACATGGACGATACAGAGGTCATTAGGAAGTTTCGGCTGGACAGGCCAACCCTGCATCGACTGTGTGCCATGTTAGAACCCCATCTCCGTCCCCGCAGGGTGTATCCGACAGCTGTCACCCCCACGGCTAAGGTGATGGCCGCCATGCATTTCTTCGCCACTGGGTCATTCCAGCACACAGTGGGCAGTGGAGGAGGGATGTCCCAGCCCATGTTCAGCAAGGTGCTGAGGGATGTACTGGCAGCCATGATGCTGTACCGAAACAGGTACATCCGCTTCCCCAGGGCTCGTGAATTGGCGGCAGTGAAGGGTGCATTCTATGCCCTTGGCAGAATCCCACACGTCGTTGGAGCCATTGACTGCACACATGTTGGCCTTGTTCCACCACAGGCCACTGAGCACCTGTACCGCAACAGGAAGCACACGCACTCCCTGAATGTGCAAGTGGTGTGCCTTGCGGACATGGTGATCACCCACGTGTGTGCAAAGTTCCCAGGCTCGGCCCATGACGCACACATAATGCGCAACAGCATCTTGCCACGACTGATGTCCAATCTGCAACAGGATCGTGGCTGTATTGTCGGTGAGTATGTGGAGTGGTGTAGCGTGCTGGTTGTGCGATGCTGTCCCCTGTCCAGTTGGAATAGCAACGGTTCTCTGTGTCCCTCACACCCAGGTGACTCTGCGTACCCGAATGGGGCATGGCTGCTCAGTCCATTGAGGAATCCTCGCACCCCAGCAGACGATCGCTACAATGAGGCACATGGGAGGACCAGACGTGTGGTCGAGCGTACCTTGGCCTCCTCAAGTCCAGGTTCAGGTGCCTGGACCGCACCGGGGTGCGCTGGCGTACTCCCCACAGAAGGTGTGCCAGATAGTGGTGGCGTGCTGCATGCTGCACAATCTGGCCATTCGGAAGCAGATCCCCTCATCGTGGATGACGGAGATCAACCAGGGCCCCAGCCCGCAGACCAGGACAGCTCGAGTGAGGAGGACAGCGGAGAGGAGGAAGCTGGGAATGTGCGGCAGCAGCTCATCGCCCACTACTTCACTTGACGGTGAGTGTCCATGTACGATGGCTGATGTGGCTGTATCTGTGCAGGTGTGTGTGTGCTGTGTCAGGGTGGCCGCTTGTTCACTGCGTGCTGTGTGTCAACGCTCCATGGCCAGGGTAGTATGCCACTGTTGGTGGCTGTGGCATTGTGCCCTATTGCTCTGTGCGATGTGTGTACATTGCTTGTAGTTGTTGACATGTACTGTGTGATGGGTGTGTGACACACTCATTGAATGTGCTCCTGTTCTGTCTCCCACCCCTAGGTCCCTACAGGCCCTCCGGTTCCATTGCCATGCCACGCATCAGGTGCCTTTCCGCCCAAGGTGGCCGTTGTATTCCGTACAAATAAAACACAGGGCACAAACAGCAGTTTGTGTAAGAGGTGCATTTATTTCAAACTGTGACATGTGATTGTGTGTAAGGTGATGACAAAAGTGGTGCGTGCAGTGACAATGAGCTGTCGGTCATGGCTGCGTGATGCTCAGGGTGTACCCACTGGTACTATGTCCATAGTCCAACACACACATGCCATCCAGATGGCTGTGTGGAGTGGGATCGTAGTCCAAGTCAATGCAGTGGGTGGTCAAGGAAGGCTGGCTGGCTGCCTCACTTGCGTCTGGAGCGTGCGAAGTCCTCCCGGGAGATCTGTTTCCACTCGGACGGCCCCTTCCACGCTTGCGAGGGGGTGCCTGCTTGCGACATGCTGGTGGTTGAGGTGTGCTCACTGGCTGTGGACGCAGGGGAACTGGACACTGCTGCTCGACCCTGCGCCCCGGCAGGTGGTGGCGGAGGGGAGCTGCTGTCCCTGGCTGTGACCTCACCGCCACCACCAGCTGGCCCATGAGGTCCACGAGTTGGCCCATACGGGCGTCCATGGACCTCAGCACCCCCAGCACCTCACGCGTGTCTGTAGCTGACCTGGCCCATTGTCCTTGGGCCTCTTCATAGGCCCCAAGGACTCTGGCCATTTGAGGCAGGGCATGGCTCCCAGGGGAGGCTGGCGTTTGCCTGACCCTGCTCCTCCTACCAGTCCTGCTGCCACCGGCCTGCCCACTAGCCACATTGCTCACCACGGTCCTCGCTGTGGCTCCCAGGGTGGATCCAGTCGGCCGGGCCACCACCTGCGCTGGGGCTGGTGCCAGCGAAGACGTGGTGGTGGTGGCGGCGGTGGTGGTCGGTGCGGCGATGGTGGCGGTTGCGGCAGTGGTAGTGGCCGCAATGACCGTGGGTGTGGCCGCAATGACCGTGGGTGTGGCCGCAATGACCGTGGGTGTGGCCGCAACGACAGTGGCAGCAGGGGGCTGGGAATGTTCAGCAGCCCTGGATGATGGGTTGGTGGGTAGGAGGAGTCCTGGGGAGCGGCTGGGCCCTGCCACACCAGATGGGCCTGCTTGGTGGTCCGTGTCCGAAGAGGAGGACAGATCCTCCACATCCGTGTGTCCTCGTTGGGGGCTTGTAGGCTGGCTGTGCTGGCTGCTGGCTCCATCCCCAGCATCCAGCAGTTCGTCACCTGTGGAGAGAATGAGATTTGTTATTGTGTTGCACCTTGCGAAGTATGTATTTGTCGTCTGACATTAACAGTTCGTGCAATCTCGTACATGGGTTTCCCGGAGGCGTGTGTGTGGCTGTACCATTTGTAGTTGTGTGTGCTTGGCAATGGGACTGTGTGCTGTGCACATGTGGCATGGGACGGATTGGCCATGCCGATGGGTGTGTTGCTGTGCCCCTACTTATTGTGACTCTGGTGTATGCGGGCTCCTGGCCCATCCTGGGTCTGGTTTGTACTTTGCTTTTGGGGTTCAAATGGAACGCTTAGGAACGCATATGGCAACATGGGGGCCATGCCCCAGATTCGCATTTGGGAGGGAATATGCTTTTGGGGTTCAAATGGAACGCTTAGGAACGCATATGGCAACATGGGGGCCATGCCCCAGATTCGCATTTGGGAGGGAATATGCTTTTGGGGTTCAAATGGAACGCTTAGGAACGCATATGGCAACATGGGGGCCATGCCCCAGATTCGCATTTGGGAGGGAATATGCTTTTGGGGTTCAAATGGAACGCTTAGGAACGCATATGGCAACATGGGGGCCATGCCCCAGATTCGCATTTGGGATGGAATATGCTTTTGGGGTTCAAATGGAACGCTTAGGAACGCATATGGCAACATGGGGGCCATGCCCCAGATTCGCATTTGGGAGGGAATATGCTTTTGGGGTTCAAATGGAACGCTTAGGAACGCATATGGCAACATGGGGGCCATGCCCCAGATTCGCATTTGGGAGGGAATATGCTTTTGGGGTACATGCTGTGCGCCATGGGTGCCGAACGTGACATGTGTTGTGGCAGCATGACAGTGCATGGTCTGAGGTGTGTGCATGCCTGACATGACCTGCATATTTGCTGTCTGTTGTGATTACTGGACATGGCATTGGACGCTTCGTTATGAGTGAGTGTTGGTTGTGTGCCAGCCAACATATTGCAGTTGTCCCATCTCCTTGGTGTGCGTGCTGCCCTGTGCCATGTGCATCACTGCAGTGCTCGGGGGTGTGGCCCATGTTGTGTGTTGTTGCTCACAGTGTGGCGTGCGCTTCATTGACTTCTGGCACATGGTTGGTCATGGGCATGTATCTTAGCGTGACTGCTGTATGTGTGGCAGCTGTGCGGATGACATGCCTTTCATGAGACTGGGGCTGACGGATGGGATGGATGGTATGTTGTATGTGCATGGTGTGTCTGTGTGTTTGATGGGTTCAGTGGTGTTCGTGTGCATTTATGTTGTTCCGCTCTGTTGCGTCTAGTGTTGTTTGTCTTACATAGGCGTAGTTGTGGGGTGTGTGGTTGACAGGCAGTAGGGGCTACATGGACAGGACTTCAATGGTGTTTCGGTTGTGTGTGATGGGTTGCACAGTGGCTGCCGTGTGGTACTATATTCAGTGTGGCTTGTGCATGCAGACGTGGCTCCTTGGGTGTTGCTGTGTTTGTGATGGGTCATGTGGGGTGTGAGTCTGTGGTTCATGTCCGTGTGCACATTGTTCACTTGTTCGTGACGGTGGGCGGTGCTGCGTGTTCGTCTGCTACGTGACATGTCCCATGTGTTGGTCGTGTTACGGTCCTCATGCCTCCAGTAATCCAGCCCTGTCCAGTTTCCCACCTGCAGGTTGTTCGGGCGTGCACTGTACTGGATGCCACATGGTTCTAAGCGGGGGTGCTCCATGTTGCAGGTCTGTGGGGGTGGGGGGTGTTGTGGGTCGTGGTGGTGGCTGGACACCCACTGACACCGATTGCTGTGGACCGTGATGTCTACCTTTTGGCTGTCGTTGTGCACTGCGGTGGCTGACACGTGGCTGTGGGGTGTGGGGGATGCTCCTCCTTGCTGTGCTGTGGGACTAGGGGCCTGGTGTGTGTTGTACTTGGGCTGTCCACCCTCCCACCCACTGCACTTTGTGTTCCTGCCACTTACCTGTTACTTGTCGGTTAGTGCAGCTGTGGCGGACACATGGGTGTGGTGGGTGCTCGTTGTGGCGCTTCTGGCATATTTGGGGACCTGTTGGTGGTTACGTGGCTGGCTGAGTGTACACATGTCCCCACGCATCTTACAGTTGTTCTGTTTGGGCTGTGTGTGGTGGTGTCTGTTGCATGTGTGTGTGATGTGTTGTGTATTGTGTGCTGGACATGGGGGTGTTTGTCCCTGGGAGCTGTGGCATGGTGGTAGTGCATGTGAGTACATAGCGGTGTGCTGGTATACATTAGTTTGTACTTACCAGCCTCCACTCCCCTGCTAATCCGGCGAGGATCTCGGGATGTATGATGACTCGCACCTTCTCCTCCCACGCTTTGAAGGTCTTGAAGAGCGCGGGATTCCCTCCGCCAGTGACGGCTCCCAGCTCTCTGTTCTTGGTCTCCTTCTTCTTGACCAGGCTCTTGACGTCATTCCACCGTTTGTTTATTTCGACTCTGTTCCTGGGCAGGGTCCCGACTGCATTGACCTGGTCTACGATCCGGTTCCACATTCTGTTTCTGGTGGCTAGTGGTGTGTGCTGGACCATGTTCCCATAGATTTGTGGGTGCACCTTGATGATCTCGCCGACCATGACCGTCAGCTCAATGGGCGTGAACTTGGGCATTCTTTGTGGTGCCATGGTGTTTGTGGTGCTGGTGCGGTGTGTGTTGTGTACTGTGCAGGGGGTTTGTGGTGCCGGTGTTTGGTGGTGGTGGTGGTGGTGGTGGTGGTGGTTGTGATGTGTGCATTTCTGTGGTGTGCTGCTGTCCTTGCTGTGTCACTGTGTCCTCTCCTCTCCTCTCTAGTTTGCAATGTTGCAAGGGGTTGTGGTCTGTGGGAGTGCTGCTTTTGTACTTACCTATGTGGGTGTGTCCTCATGGTCTGTTGTTTTCAGGTGTGTTGTGTCTGGGGTTCTGGCCTTTGTAGTCTTTGTTTGTCCAGGGGGTGTTTTCGGGATGTGTACTGTGCTTGTGTATTTGTGCGTGCCTTGCTGTGTGGACTTGTTGGCCATGTTGTGTGCGATTGTTTTTGTCAGCGGATGGTTTCTGTGCAGGGACGTGGTCGCCATGGCTTCTGCCGTGTCGATTCTCATCGGCGTTGTTTGCGCTGGCGGGCGGTATATTTGTAGTTTTCACGCGCTCATGGCGGTGCGATCGTAATCTCACGTGCGGTGTGTCGGCCGTGAGGGCGGGCGGTTTTGTGTTGTCGTGCGTGTTTCCGTCCGTGGCGGGCGGTTTGACTCCGACTCGGACGATGGCGGGCGGTATTTTGTGTGATTTTCCGCCGATGGCGGTTTTCGGTTTGTGTCATCGTAATGGCGTGGTCGGTGTTCAGACGGTGTGTGCGGGAGGATTTTTGCCGCTTCCATGACTGGCGGATTTTTTTACGCCGGGTATCGTAATGGGCCCCTTAATTCCCACAATTAACAGTATAAAAAATGTATTAAATAAATATTAATAAATAAAAATATTAATAATTTGATTATAATTAAATTACTTTCCACCCTATTCCCCTATAAACCCACAACCAGCTGCTAAACAAAATGACACAATTAACATAATTACCAATTAATTAATAACAATTAACAACCAATTAATAATTAATTAATAATTAATTAATTCCCACAATTAACACTATAAAATCTAAATTAAATAAATACTAATAAATAAAAATTATAATTAATTTATTACAATTAAATTACTTCCCACCCTATTCCCCTACTAACTCACAACCTGCTACAGAACTAAAAATGCAAAATTTAATTAACATAAAATTAATAACTACTAAAAATTTAACACAAATATTAAAGAACAAAAGCAATACTTATACAAAAAATAGATCACATACTTTTAAAATACATACTAAAATACATAACACTATTTAAAAAATCGATATTTTAAACAACTATGGGGCCGATTCCGATTCGGGCCGGAAATCTCTCCGACCGAGCCGGACCCGGAGAGATTTCCGACCGAATCGGACCCGTGCAGTCCGACCGAACGAGTACGATGCGCACGTATGCGATCGGACTCGAAGTCAGATCGGACTCTCATTGAAGTCAATGGGAGCCTGTCGTACAACGCGTACGCGGGCTCCCATTGACTCAATGGGTGCGAGGCGGACAAGGGCGCCCTACAGCGTGTACGCGGCGGAGCGATTCGCGTCATACACGCACAGGTAGGGGGACCCATGGGTCCCCCTGTGTGCGACTCGCGCGGCTACGCGTGACAGGGGGTCCGACACGGACCCCCAAAGTACGGCTCCGACAGCTCTTTCGAGCCGGAGTGCGCGGCTCGGTCGGACTGCACTCGCGGCGCGCATCGTACTTACCCGGCCGGGAACGTCTCCATTGCGCGGTGCGAGTCGAGTCCGAGCGAGTCGGTCGGGTGCGGTTAGACCCGGGAACGAGTCGGTCGGAGCGGTCGGGATGTCCGGACGAGTCGGTCGGGCGAATACGCATCGTACTCGCTCGCCCGGACGCTGCGTACGATTCGGTCGGGAAATAGGGCTCCGAATCGGATCCGGTTAAGCCGAATCCGATTCGGAGCCCTACCGGCCGAGATCGGAATCGGCCCCTATATTTTTGCAAACGATATTAATGACTTCGATATTTTCAAAATCGATATTTCTTACCTTAAAGTCGATATTCTTGCTGTCTATATTTCTGTATCACGATATTTCCAACTCGATATTTGTGTATGTCGACATTTAAAACTCAATATTCTGTCTGTGCACCATTGAGTGCAAGAGTAGTGCCTGGGTGATTGCATGACTGCATGGGTAATGCCTGAGTGATTGGATATGTGTATAGGTAGTGCCTCCTTGATTACATGAGTGCATGGGTAGTTCCTGAGAGAATAGATGAGTGCATGGGTAATGCTTGTGTGAATGGTTGAGTAGAAGAATAGTGCCTGAGTGATTGCATGAGTGCAGAGGTACTGTCTGGGTGATTGGATGAGTGCATGGGTAGTGCCTGTGTGAAAGGAAGAATGAAAGGGTAATGCCTGGGTTATCCTATTAGTGCAAGAGTTGTGCTTGAGAGAATGGATGAGTGCATGGGTAGTGTCTACGTGAAAGGATGACTGCCTGGCTGATTGGATGAGCAACATGATGATAGTTTTCAAATAGTGTAAAGGATCAACATTATTTATATTAGAAACAAATAACATATAATTAAACTTTTAAAAAAAATCAGGTTATCATGCATATTATATTATGCATTCTACCTTTCAAGTAATTTAGATACTTTACTCAGTAGAGCTATTTTAGAGTAGTATTCTCCTAAACAGCATTAAAACTATTTTCAAACTTCAACAGTACCTACTATAAAGAAGAAGAAAAACTGTTATTTAATAATTAAATATTACAGAAATTATAATATTATATTTTTAATATCACAACATAAATTTAGAATTACATAACATTTTCAGTTTCCATTCTTGCTGTTCACAGATTCCACTAAACTTCACCATACACAGTGATTTCAATGTAGTGTCATCATTGAACAGCGGGGAAAAAAATAATCAAATTGATTGTACAAAAAAACCAAATCAGCGTAGAGCATCATTTTCAATATGTGTAGCTATGTGTTTTTCTATCTACACTTTGTTAATTACTTCCTTCATCTACATTAACTATTATTTATCTCAAATACATTTGCCAAAATATAGACTCATTTACATCTGGTACAATATAGACAACAAATATATTAACTATTTGCTTTTAAACTAAATTTTCCAAACGCAATATCAATTAGCGCAAATAATATTCCAAACACTAATTATAAATACTATTAGTTTGCACCCCACTCTACTTTCTGTTCACATCTTCCTAATAGGCCGAATGATGAAATCAAAACTTTGGCTTCAAAAATAACAAATATGAATTTGGTAATTCATAAGGCAATCTAGGTTTGAATTCCAAGTGGGCATCATTGCAATGTGTCCATCCTTTATTACACTTTAAATGCACAGTATAGTGTGCAGATGTTGTAGAACGTCCATCATGGAAAATAATAGCCACTGCTATAAAAGTTCTTCCTGAAATAGATATTTGACTTGCATTTAAATTTTTAATTTTGGTTTCCAATTTTCTTCTATTTGCTCTACAACGTTGTAGCATTAAAATCAGATATTTTCCCGATCTTTCTATATGTAATGTAGACAACATCTCTGATCTACAATGCAAACATCTCATGTCCTAATTGTCTGTTTTTATCAATTTGTTAAAAGGTTCTGATTTGCAGTCTGGTATCGTCAAGTATTTGAATCGTTCTGTTTGTACTTCAGTGGTAGAAGTAAATGAACACTCTTCACATTTATGATCCCATCTGTAACTTAGTCCAAATAAGTTTTCAATCTGTATTCCTTTATGTTCTAATAGTCCAAGCATAAGCATTAGAAATTCATGTGCATCTCGTTGTATATTAAGAGTAAATGTCAAAGAACCAGTACATTTATCCAAAAGATGCCGAATGCCAGAAGCAGTATGGATTTTACTTCTGTCATTTATCAACTGGTGAAATACATGATGTAGTAAAGAACAGAATCTTTTTTCACGATTTCCCACGATTTCATGATGAAGATCTTGTAGATTAAACACAACATTCAGAATCAAATTAGCATAACAGTTGTTACCTGAACTATTTTCCAACTGGTATCCTTCAATGTCATCAACAGTTTCCATTTACTTTTTCTTTACGCCTTCAAGTTTCTCTTAAATTGTTTTCTTTTTTTCAACCTCGGTTGCATCTTTGACATATTTCCGTTTTGGACACACTATACGTTTCTCATATATGGGATATTCACCTAAATTAGGAGTATAAAGTCTTCTTAAATGATTGTACTCTCTTTCACATTTGCATTAACACTAACCTTTTTCTCATCAAAATCTATCAAATACAAACCAGACAATGTTCTTACTCAAGACAATGCAACGTATGCCATTCCCTCTTGAACACTGTACTTCCAATATTTACAAAAGCATTATCTATACTTAAACCTTGAGATTTATGAATAGTTACTGCATATGCTAAAGACAGAGGAAAATGTTGTCTGCGAACATGCAAATCTTTTACAAGCAAAAAACGTTCAACACAACGCCCAATCTGTTTTACCTCTTTAATCTGATCACATTTTATAATCAAAAATTCTATTCCATCTCTATTCTGAAATTTTATAAAATCAACAACTTTTCTCATTGCTCCATATACTAATCCTTCTTCTACATTCAAATTACGCCGTAAAATTACCCCACAGTTTATACATACATGTAAAGTGTTTTCTAAGCCTGCAGTTTTAGATACAGACTTTTCCAAAGAATCCAATTTAGCCTGTAGTATCTCTGTAAGAAGAATAGTCCCTCCCTGGTGTTCATTTTTATCAATAGCTTCGATTTCCACTATTTGTTGTTTTTCCAGTTTCAAAAGTTGTTGATTAAATGTAGAACACTCTTGTAGTGTAGGCATTAGGCAAACTATAGACTTCTTTTTTCCAAGCATATTGTACATTACTTCAGCTGCTGTGTTTTCAGTTGTAAACAAGTTCCTTAGTAGCCGACTTTCTAAAGCTTGTTTACCATGTTTTGTTAAGACACCAATTCTTATGTCTTGAAGAATATTTCTGTGATCTTAATCACTTGCTTGTCGCATATTCTTAACAAGTTCTTTATATTCAACATGTAACCAAATGTTCACATTTCCAATACTTCCCAAAGGTTTCCTAGTGTCTTCATGAACAAGTGTTTTAAAAACAGGTTGTATTTTTACAGGAGTAAGTTGTAGTAGATCTCCAAATACAATTAAATATTTTCCTCCAAACAGAACATCGTAATCTGTTTTTAAAATCTGTTGCATTCTCAAGTGTACAAAGGCAAGCATTAAGTTTGAGACAATGCTCACCTCATCAATGATTAAAAGTTTCATTTTCTTAAGTACTCTTGACATTTCATAAGAAGCTTCTCCAGATAGCTTCTGATATTCCAATTTATTATCATGTTCAACTGGTAGCATAAGTAATCGATGTAAAGTAATCCCTTTAATGTTGTGTGCTGCTAATCCAGTTGGAGCTGTTATGACACAAGATAAGTGTGATTCTGTAGTTTTGTGTAGATAACTGATTAAAACTTTAATTAAGAAACTTTTTCCTTTTCCAACTTGACCACTGCTGTACATTACAATAGGTTTAAATGATGAACATTGGCATTCTTTTTTTTCATGCAGCAAACCATGTTGCATCTGTTGTTTGACTTGTAGATATATTTTTTCTGTTCAATATTTAGTTGTTCTTCTAACTTTTCCAACTTAATAATATCCTGTTGTGCTTGTTGCATTGCAGTTTCTACCTCATTCATGGCTATTGCTGCTTCATTTTCGATAGTTGGTTGTCCCAGTAGATTTTGACCAGAACTTTGACTATCTTCAGAACTTTCTCTAGCTATTTCAGCTGCAATAGTACTTTCTTGTTCAATCTCATCATTTAACGTTTGTAGATATGTAGGGAAATTTTTGCACTGAGTACTATCTTTACTTGCATTAAAAGAATCTTCATAGAAGTCAAAATCTCCAAGTAAATCTCCAAGTAATCTCGAAGAGGTGTGGCGCCGCGGCCAGGGCGACTGAGGCTGGAATCTGGGGCTCACGGTTCGATCACCGGCGGCAGGTCAGCCCAGCACCATGTGACTCTGGGCAATAGCTTGCTTAATCTTCCCGACGGCCCCCAGCGCCGGGATGCCTTCGGGTAGCTGTTCGCGCTTTACAAATATTGGATTTTCATTTTTTTTTTTTTTTTTTTAAATTCTGTTTCACTACGCCAAGGCTTAAACAGTTGCAGAAGTGCTAAATAGAAAAATTCCTCTTATCTGGACTTTCGCAACTGAGTTTTCTGTGGTTAATAAGATTTCCTTTGGCATGTTTTACCAAACATCTGCCACATCCAATTACTGCATATTTTCCTTCTTTTATATTTTCTGTAACTTTTATTTTAAAGCTGTAATGTTGAAGTATTTCATAGATTTCAATACTCTATTTCGTGTGGTGACAAGACCTAGGCTTACCCAGATGATTCCTCTTGACTTTGAATATAAACTAGCTGAGCTCAAGTGATCTGAACATTCATATGATCCAATCTCTCGATGGGAAAGCATTTTCAAGCTGAAGCTGTACAATTTCTTGCTAAGACTTTTCTCTTGTGAAATTTCTTCCCACATTTCTTTCATCTCTGTCTTTTCAGATTTGGTCATATATGATGAAACATAGCGAGCTACAGCAATTGAATTATCTGCAACATACTGGATATCCGTGTTTTCATCCACATTTTCAAAATAACTGGATTGTAGTCATTAATGTACTTTGAAGCTTCTGCTTCTTTTAAGTTGTATGTATTCTTGGGAGATTTCCGAGTTATTGTATGCCTTACTGCTGACCAGAAATAATTTACTCTTCCTTTAGAAATTATAGGACGTGGGAATCCAAAACGACATTGTCATGATTATACAGCGGAAGCTAGGGGTGAAGGGGTTAATTACACCAACATCGAGGGCCTTCTTCCCCTTTCCTTATAATGGAGTGACTGGAGAGAGAATGATGTTTGACAGCCCGATTATCGGGAGCCTGCCAAGGGACTACTATTCCCAGATGTCCTTGGTCTACTGGGCGAAAAGGAAAGCCTGGAAAGGTCCCGGAGTTCAATACTCTATATAAGCCCCTCCCTTTCCTGAGGTCGGGGCTTGACAATTTTCACTTCCGTGCTCTGTTGCTTTGGTTCCCGCGTAGCCGAGGTTCGTGTACCTGGAATTCCCTTGCATGTACAGTTGCGGCATCCGAAGACCATCGTCGGAGAGTGCTGTAGCCAAGCCGGCTAATTCCAGGAAGTAGCTGTGGGTAAACTGGACGGGACAAGGATCTCCCCACCTGCATTTGTCTTTGCCGTAATCCGATACTTGCCTACGCTGTGCCTCTTCACAGCACTAAGACTTCCTTCATTCCGCTGTGCTTTCCAACAGCGCGCAAGTATTTTGGTGGTTGCCTGTGCCTTCCAACAGCGTGCCAGGATTTAATGGTACACGGGGCGCCTCTCAGCTCATGAGGTTGCAACCGTGTGCTGAGCTGTGAGAGTCCTCTCAGTCACGCTCCTGCCTCTACTCATTTGGGGGTGCTCTTGAGTCCGCAGAACGTTGTTCCGACTTGATACTTGGATGGTTGGGTCTCTCGAGACTTTATAGGTGATTAGGTTATCTGTTCCTTACTCAGGGATCGAGACTTGGCTTAGCACGTACTTTGGTTCCTTCTTTTGACTATTAACAGAAGCGCACTTTTCGGATTGTGTACTCCTTGGATATCGGAGGTGCCGCTTCTGTACGGATGTATCCCTTTTGCTGCCTGTGTCATTGTAAGTCTTTGGGTAACCTCACACTCTGCTGTTATGCTGTTTGCTTGCGTTAACTCAATGCTTCACGTTCTCTCTTCTTTTTCACTACAGTGACTCCGAGTTGGGTGGTGTGGCTTCTGACAAGATTCATACACGCTGGAATACAGCTCAGTTGAGGACAACAGACCTGGCAGCATCGTTTATTGTTTTATCCATTCCCCTTTTCCCTGGAGTGTTACCTCTCAGAGCGGTGTTGTGGTACGCTGTGGGGGCTTACACTAAAGAGAATAGGGGACCTTACATCGACCCATCGTCCCCGCTGGTTGGCATCTCAGAGTCAGTGACGTTCTTCCTGTCTGGCCATCCCTGACAGACATTTTGTATACAATTTCCCATTATACTTGTATTTTCGTTGGCAGAATGTCTCACATCGATGACTTTGAAACCATAAAACTTGCTGTCTCAAGCTCTTTTCTCCTCCATCTCTTGGAATTGCACATGAAGCATACTGGTCGATGAAAGGCAAAACAGTTTAATCAGTATCAGTTCCACATTTTGATGCATTCTTTATCCATAATAGCATTTGTATATGAGGAGCATCTCTGGCTTGGTACGCCTTTCTCCAAAAGAAAACTGTTACCGCTCCAAGAGGTGGATTATTTTTAGTGCAGATAAATTACATCATAGCTTGAAACCTAGTATTAAAATATCTGCACACATTTACAGGATCCAAGGAACACAGTTCTCCAGCTGTCTTCAATTCAATGTTTTTAACATTTGAATTTGCTTCTCGTAGAACTTCAAGTAAATCTTCTCACGTATATTCAGCTGTTACAAACCATGTAGGAGTATGTAAGCTTCTTAACATGCTTTTAAGTTCTCCATGACAACGATACCAATACTTATTGGTATCACGTTGGCATGCCATCAAATTAATTAACTGAAATTCTAAATTTTCATCTCTTTGTTCAACTTTGTCCATGAACTCTTTTGCAGAAATATGTTGAAAATGAAGTCCTGTTTCTAATATGTGGTCACTGCATGTGAAAGTGCAGACAAATCACTTTCAAACAGAAGATGAAATATATATATGGAATGCACTGCCTAAATCTTGCATCTTCACAAAATATTCTTGTTGATCTGTATTCTGAAGCTCGAATCTGTACATCTCGCTCATCAAATCGTCCACCTTCTACAGTGGGGAGTAGCTGGGGAAAACAAGGAGCTCTAAACTTTTTCCCATACACTCATGGGACTTCCCTTTGCTTTTTTTCATTTGAAATAATTAAATACTGTTTCCAATTATTTCTTTTGAATGCAGAGGATGTATTGTATAATGTTCATAAATCTCTTCTGTTCTGCACTTGCCCACTTTTTCAATTTGTCCAGCTGAAATTACTGTTGCATCTTGTAGGCATATTACGTCTTCATCAACATTCACATTCTTATAATAAATGTTATTCTGTCTCAGGTATATTGTAGCCTTTTGAAGTTTACTAACATCTACAAACTCTTGCCAGATTTTTCGACTCTTTGTTGGTACACCATTTACTAGAATAACTACTAGCTCATTTTCTTCTCTGTCTACACCAAGAGTTTCAATGTTTTTGTTAAAATCTAGAGGTAAGTAGACAACTCTTCTTTTCAGACCTTTTTGTAAATCTGTTGGTGGCAGCTTACCTGTTTTAGGCTCCATATGAACTATGGCCTGAAATGAGTGTACAGACTGAATAAGAATAGACTCATATGTATTTAAATTAGTCAGTTCTTGAGGAATAGGTACCAACTCTAAGTTGTTATGTACTGTTCTAGCTGGCATTTTGTTTTCTTCTAATTTGTTGAAACAATGTTTACAAATAACTTGATCAGTACCCAATTAAAACTGACCTTCTACCAACAAATAAACACCAAATTGCTGCCATTTATCATTATTTTCTTTTTCACTTTTTAAATATAAATCAACATTCCTAGTTTGACTTCTATACAGAGTATGACGACAACAAATACAAACAAAGTTTGGTTTTTCAGACAAAACAGTCTTAAACTTTATTATTTCTTCTGCAAACTCATCAATACTAATTTCTTTCTCCTGTTCATCAACACCTACACTTATCAAACTCTCAGTTTCTCTACACTCGTCTTCTGATCCAATAAAAAAAACTGTATATCATAACAAACTTTCTCTATATCTGATACAGAACCGTGCAAAAGAGCTGTGTTCGTTTCACCTAAACATAACGCAGGAGTTTTTACATAGTAGAGTCTCCCTACCAACTTCCGCATTTCAGAGTGGTGTACAGCTAATATTCTTAAATGATGAAAAGTATTTGGCAGATATTTCTTGAAAGACAAGCCAGAGAATGACCTTGAAACTTAGTATATTTTCTTATTTTATATGGATCTAGTCCTTATAACATCTTAATCTTCTGTTTAATACTTATTTGCCATATTCTCGTTAAAAAATCGTAATATATCAATAGACTCCTGTCGAATACTGCAAATACTGCAACAATCCCACTTAAATACAGGAGCTTCCCTCCCTTGAACTTCTTCAACTATTTCTTCTTCTACATTCCTAGGAATGATTTTTTCTCTTGGAATCGGAGAACCATGTTTCATCTCATAGCATTGACCACTAGTATCAACTGCATGTACTAAAGAGTTCTGCTGAAAATAACTTTCTTCATTAAAATTAAAGAAAGGCTCACTACTAGAAGTGTGCTTCCATTCACCAGTGAAAATGTTACAAAAGTTACTTCTATTAACCAGTCTTTTTCTTTTGATTTTCTCCTTCATAAACAGCATTGTTTTATTCAATGTTTTCATTCTCTTCAATATTAATATAAATATTTTTAGTTTTAGTTCAAAAGTTTTATCTACTACACTTTCAATCTGTTGCTTTTTCTTATGAGCTGCCGATCTTCTTTTATATTTTTTACAATCTTTCAATACATTTTGTAGTACTCTACTTCTATACATTCTCTTCCTTATGTCTTTATGTTCTTTCAGCCTTCTTTCAATTTGCATTGTTTTCCCATAACATGATTTTTTTTATCATCTCCATTTTTCCTTTCCTTCTGACTTGTTGAACTTTTCTTTTTCTTTTCAACGTTTTCAAATTGCTTTACAATCTGTAAACGTCTTATAACCAACTCTTTAGTTCTTTTACCAGAACTCAGTTTCCTCAGTGTAACATTTTGCACTTCATCTAATTTCCTCTTTTTCTCTTTCCTTTAAATAGTACTGTTTTTTTCTTGTCTTCTCTTTGATCTTTTTTTGCCATTCTCAATGTTTTTTACCAATAAATGTAAATATCTGAAAAACAAAGATATGTTTCAATAGTTTGTTAAATGATTTTATACTTTTAAAATAATGATATATTAATATTCTTAACAATAAATAAACACATACTTTCAATTACATTGCAAATGTCTCCATAATACGTAAATACTTAGAATATTGTGCTTTACACATTAGCAAAGCTGTCACAAGAACACGCACCTTTAAACAGTAACATGATTCAGATTGCTGTTTTAAATTTGGCAAGTCCCAAGATTCTGAACAGTTGGTGAAAACTGGAGCTACAACAGAAAAGTGACATGTAAGACATGTTGGCAAAAGGATTAGTGATTAGGCTACTTACTATAAGTGTGTGGAAAGGTATACTTGAAGTAGGCCATATATACGTTTCGGTGTCTGCTTCAAATGAGAAATGCAGACTGTCAAGTTTAAAGGTATGTGTGCTCTTGTGAGTGACATATGTGTCTACTACATTTATTGTCTGATGTGTTATCCATCTGAAGATGGTAACTTGAAAACCTGGTCAGTTTTCCTACTGGTGGACAAATCTCTCAGTTCTACTCTGTCATTCAGTCGCACAACCAGTTATGTCTTCTGTATGAAGGTGTTGTGGAGTCTCTCACATAGCCTGTTCAATACCCAGGTGCTCTGTTTTATAAGGAGAAAGGAATACATAGACTTTCTTTTACACAAATTTAGAGAGCATGCACTGTGAAACACAGGTATTCAACTATATGTCTGTTTTTTTATGTATCATGCCACTAGCAAAAGGCACAGACTGATTGCTAGGCTGTGCGACCGAATGACAGAGCAGAACTGAGAGATTTGTCCATCGGTAGCCAAACCTACCAGGGTTTTAAGCTACCATGTACAGATGCATAACACATCAGACAATAGATGTAGAAGTAGACACATACCTCACTCACAAGAGCACACAGATCTTTAATCTTGACAGACTGCATTCTTTTGAAGCAGACACCAAAACGTATACGGCCTACTTGAAGTGTACCTTTCCACAGACTCATAGCAAGTAGCCTAATCAGTAATCCTTTTGTCAACATGTCTTAAACCTCACTTTTCTCTTTGAGCTTCAGTTTTCAACAACTGCTCAGACACTTGGGCCTAGCCAAATTTAAAACAACAACCCTTCCCATGTCACTGTTATAAGTCTCACCATGTTTCTCAAAGCATGCATGCATCTGTCTGTACCTTTCGCTGGTGGCATCATATATAAAAGAAACATACAAATGGATGTATACCTGTGTTTTATACGTCTAGCATCTTCAGGTACATAACATGTGTGAGAATACATGTGCAAGTAGAGACATACCTAAGTCACAAGACCATGAAGTCCTTTAAACTTGTCAGACTGCACTTCCCATTTCAAGGAGACACCTAAATTTATACAGCATACTTCAAGTGTACCTTTCAACAGACTCATACGAAGTAGCCTAATCACTAATGCCTCTGCCAACATGTTTTAAACCTCACTTTTGTGCTGCAGCTTCACTATTCAGCAACTAATAAGAGTGTTGGGCCTAGCCAAATATAAAGCAGCAACCCTTTGCATGTGTCTAGTGTAACCCTCACCATATACCTGAAAGCATGCATGCATGTGTCTGCATCTTTTGCTAGTGGCATCATATATGAAAAGAAACATACAAATAGATGTATACCTGTGTTTTATACATCTAGCATCTTCAGATGAATAACACGTGTGAAAATACATGTACAAGTAGAGAAATAACTCAGTCACAAGACCATGCAGTCCTTTAAACTTGACAGACTGCACATCCCATTTCAAGCAGACACTTAAATTTATGCGGCATACTTCAAGTGTACATTTCCACAGAAACATACGAAGTAGCCTTATCACTAATCCCTCTACCAACATGTCTTAAACTTCAAATTTGTGCTGCAGCTTCACTATTCAGTGACTACTCAGAGTGTTGGACCTAGCCAAATATAAAGCAGCAACCCTTCGCATGTGTCTGTTGTAACACTCAGCATATTCCTCAAAGAATGCATGCATGTGTCTGTACCTTTTGGTAGTGGCATCATATACAAAGAGACATACAAATAGATGTATACCTGTGTTTTATACGTCTAGCATCTTCAGATGCATAACACGTGTGAAAATACATGTGTAAGTAGAGACATACCTCAGTCAGAAGACCATGAAGTCCCTTAAACTTGACAGACTGCACTTCCCATTTTAAGCAGACACCTACATTTATGCTGCATACTTCGAGTGTACCTTTCCATAGACTCATACGAAGTTGCCTAATCACTAATCCCTCTGCCAACATGTCTAAAACCTCACTTTTGTGCTGCAGCTTCAGTATTCAGTGACTACTCAGAGTGTTGGACCTAGCCAAATATAAAGCAGCAACCCTTTGCATGTGTCTGTGGTAACAGTCACCATATTCCTCAAAGAATGCATGCATGTGTCCGTACCTTTTGGCAGTGGCATCATATACAAAAGAGACATACAAATAGATGGATACCTGTGTTTTATACATCTAGCATCTTCAGATGCATAACACGTGTGAAAACACATGTATAAGTAGAGACATACCTCAGTCAGAAGACCATGAAGTTCCTTAAACTTGACAGACTGCACTTCCCATTTTAAGCAGACACCTAAATTTATGCGGCATACTTCAAGTGTACCTTTCCATAGACTCATACGAAGTTGCCTAATCACTAATCCCTCCGCCAACATGTCTAAAACCTCACTTTTGTGCTGCAGCTTCAGTATTCAGTGACTACTCAGAGTGTTGGACCTACCCAAATATAAAGCAGCAACACTTCGCATGTGTCTGTTGTAACTCTCACCATATTCCTGAAAAAATGCATGCATGTGTCTGTACCTTTTGCTAGTGGCATCATATATAAAAGAAACATACAAATAGATGTATACCTGTGTTTTATACGTCTAGCATCTTCAGATGCATAACACATGTGAAAATAAATGTGTAAGTAGAGACATACCACAGTCACAAAACCATGAACTCCCTTAAACTTGACAGACTGAACTTCCCATTTCAAGGAGACACCTAAATTTATGCAGCGTACTTCAAGTGTACCTTTCCACAGACTTATACGAAGTAGCCTAATCACTAATCCCTCTGCGAACATGACAGAAATGGAAGTGGTCAAATCAATTCTGTCCACATATTGAGAAAGCTAGGAAGAATATCAATAAAGCTGTTTCTGCTTACCTCAGAGACCATAGGATGGGCTCCATCTATAACGACAATCTACATTTTAATATGCATGACATCTACAGAACTGATGGAGTTCATTTCACAGATGAAGGAAATAGAGTGTTTCTCAACAACCTTAAGCTGTGCATCAGTACTTATATGTAGCTCCAACAAAGTCATAATGAAAACAAGGGCTCTTTTTAGAACCACCTTATAACCCAACAGTGAATCTTATTTATTTTTTAACATACATACTCTTTTTAAATATTTTCCGGATTTGCTGAACCCGTCGCTGAATCCAGCAAAACAAAAGCACAAATTGAATGTACTACAACACATTTCACTTTTCAAGTTTAACTTTTAATTTGTATTTTTTATTTTATTTCTAACTCCATCAATTTTAATGTGATTATTAACTTCAATCTCAGTAGCTCTTTAAAAAAGTTCACAACTGCAACACAACCTTCTGAATTGTATTCTATTTAATTATTTATTTAAGGTGGATCCGCGAATCCACCGGGATGTTACACTGGGGGGCTGCGCTGAGATCCGCTATAGCGTTGCGACTCCTATCATCAGAGAAAAAAATAATAATTAATGCCCCCCAGTTCCATTGTCCGATGTCGGCCCCGGGGACACCAACCCCCGAGGCTTGCCCGATGCTCTTTTTTTTTTTTTAAATGAATAGGTGGCCAGGGCTTGGCCTCACGTTGGGGACCACGGGGGGAGCCTCAATGTCCCAGCAGTCCCTGCTGGCTCCCTGCCTCCTGCGGGAGCCGGCATTGCTTTTGGGCAAGGGAGCTGCACACATGCAGCTCCCTCTGCCCAAAAGTAATTCTGCTTTGCTTCATGGAAGCAAGAGCTCTCGCTTCCATGAAGCGAAGCAAACGTTTGCTATGGCAGGGCGGGAGCAGCGCTCCCCCTTACCATAGCAAACTGCAATGTGCCGGGGGCGGGATACCCTGAGACATTGCTGGAGCTGGCCCTGGGGGGTGGCGGTCCCCAGGGCCATGGCGGGCTCCTACAGGGGGGCCGCACCACCCCTTCCATCAATTTTAAAGCCCCGGGGGGGTGGTGGTCCCCGTTGCCAGGGGTTCACAAAGGACCCCTGCATTTACATAATGTATGCCCCGGGAGGTGGTGGTCCATGGGGCAGTGGGGGGGCAAGAACACCCCCACACATTTTACAAAAAAAGCCCTGGGAGGAGGTGGTCCCCGGGGCTGCGGGGGGCGCGAGGCTCCCCGCATTTAAAGATTAAAGCCCTGGGGAGGTGTCAGTCCCCGGGGCAGCATGGAGGTGGGCAGGAGCCCCTCCCAAACCCTTTTTTTAAATAAAAAGCCCCAGGGAGGTGGCAGTACCCAGGGCTGTGGGGGTCCCATGGGCCCCCGCATCCTATTTTGGCATTGCCCCCGGGACCTGGCCCACCCGGGGGCTTAAATAAACGAAGCACGGGAGACCGTGCTTTGTTTTTTTTTCCCAACGGGATTCACGGACCGTACACGAATTCCGCTGCAATTTAAAAAAAAAACATTTTTCAAGTTCAACAGAGTCACAAGATGGCTGCCAACACTTCCTGGTTTGAAATGTTGGCACCCATTAGGAGTCAAGCTCGAGATCGGGAGGGTTTGCGGATACACCGCGAACACCAGATACTAATATTTCTAAATATATGAATTTCTCAGGAACTACTGAATGGATTAACACAATTTTTTTTTAAAAAGGTTGCTTTCTGAACCAAGAGCTACCTTTTTGCCAAATTTGGTGTAATTCCGTTCAGCAGTTCGGGCTGTAGCCTTGTCTAAAGTTTCCTATGGAAATTAACATGGAGAAAACGTGTTTTGGGACCCCCTTTTTTCTTGGCCCCCGCTTGACGAATCACCCCGAAACTTTCAAGACAAGAGCTTACCGGAGTGCCCCATTAGTTTTGAAAATTTTGCAAAGATTCCTCATCAAAGATATTGGCAAAAGAAAAAAGGCGTAAAGCCGAAACGCGTCGGATTGCCATTGTCATTAAATTGGCCATGTTGAAGCATACACGGGCGTCTGAGTAATTTCTTCGTATGGAAGAGAGGAGTGTTAGATTTGTGGGTTACCCGGTAACCTTAACTTGGACCGCCCACTGAGACAGCCTTGCAACGACCGGGACTGGTGTTTATATATATATATATATATATATATATATATATATATATATATATATATGTGTGTGTGTGTGTTTGTGTGTGTGTGTGTGTGTGTGTGTGCGTGTTTGAGTGTGTGTATATATTTGGCCCTAAATTTATAAATAAAACATAAATCTCTTTTTTATTCAAATTAATCAACTCTGTGATTACTTCTGAGATAAAAGGAAAAATTTGATTGACTCATAAATTTGATCCAGTTTCATGAATCAACATGAAACATTACAAGAAAAGTACAGCTGGGTTAATTTTTGGCATGTCAAGCATCAAGCTGATCTGTCTGGTGGGAAAAAGCAGGGGAGAGTAAAAAAGCTGCATTTTCCATTCTAACTCACATAGTTACCCTAGCTCTCCACTACAAAGAAAATGCTAAATGGAATTCCACCAAACTTGCCAGCAAACCATAACTTTACTTGGAGGTCTTTGCTTTGTTATATAAATCTGTTCAATAGGTTTTGAGAAATTATTGTCATGAAAAGGTGTGCAGTGGGCATGGGTAAATCACAGCACTATCTGCACTTGCATTAAATGTTGTGGATTCTAAAGCACATTTGCAGACTATGAAACTCTTCAATCCATTTTGGGTCCTTAAAAACATTTCCACAAATGATCTCACCTTAAAACTTACTTACAGAGCCTGCAAGTTCCTCACTTCCTTCGGTCAATGAATTTTTGCCACAGTTTCAGAATAGAGCTTTACATAACAAGGCAAACCAAGGAGATGATGGACGGAGCGCTGAAACTTTTCAGACACTCACCCCCAGTCACAGATCTGGGTTGAATCCATCATCGTTCTTTAGCTCACTTTGCCACCCCAGTTCAGACACAGCTATATGCAAATCAGTCTTGACCCTGTGCCTCATGGGAACAGTCCAGCCCGAACTGCCAAGCCATGTCTTTCCTGGACCAGAAACAAGCATCCTGGGACCGGTTTTGGGCTAACAGCCCTCATCAGCCAGGCTAGCTTGAATCCAGTGGCAAAGTGAGCAAGGGACCCTCGTCTGGGCATACCCTGCCAACTTAGGGTGAACAAAGCAAACACAAGGAGATGATGGACGGAGCGCTGAAACTTTTCAGACACTCACCCTAGTCACAGATCTGGGTTGAATCCATCATCGTTCTTTAGCTCACTTCGCCACCACAGTTCAGACACAGCTATATGCAAATAAGTCTTGACCCTGTGCCTCATGGGAACAGTCCAGCAGAACTGCCAAGCAATGTCTTCCCTGGACCGGAAACAAGCATCCTGGGACCGGTTTTGGGCTAACAGCCCATATCAGCCAGGCTAGCTTGAATACAGTGGCAAAGTGAGCAAGGGACCCGCGTCTGGGCATACCCTGCCAACTTAGGGCAAACAAAGCAAACACAAGGAGATGATGGACGGAGTGCTGAAACGTTTCAGACACTCAACCCCAGTCACAGATCTGGGTTGAATCCATCATCGTTCTTTAGCTCACTTTGCCACCCCAGTTCAGACACAGCTATATGCAAATCAGTCTTGACCCTGTGCCTCATGGGAACAGTCCAGCCCGAACTGCCAAGCTATGCCATCCCTGGACCGGAAACAAGCATCCTGGGACCGGTTTCGGGCTAACAGCCCTCATCAGCCAGGCTAGCTTGAATCCAGTGGCAAAGTGAGCAAGGGACCCACGTCTGGGCATACCCTGCCAACTTAGGGCGAACAAAGAAAACACAAGGAGATGATGGACGGAGCGCTGAAACTTTTCAGACACTCACCCCCAGATCTGGGTTGAATCCATCATTGTTCTTTAGCTCACTTCACCACCACAGTTCAGACACAGCTATATGCAAATCAGTCTTGACCCTGTGCCTCATGGGAACAGTCCAGCCCGAACTGCCAAGCCATGTCTTCCCTGGACCGGAAACAAGCATCCTGTGACCGGTTTCGGGCTAACAGCCCTCATCAGCCATGCTAGCTTGAATCCAGTGGCAAAGTGAGCAAGGGACCCACGTCTGGGCATACCCTGCGAACTTAGGGCGAACAAAGCAAACACAAGGAGATGATGGACGGAGCGCTAAAACTTTTCAGACACTCACCCCAGTCACAGATCTGGGTTGAATCCATCATCATTCTTTAGCTCACTTCGCCACTCCAGTTCAGACACAGCTATATGCAAATCAGTCTTGACCCTGTGTCTCAAGGGAACAGTCCAGCCCGAACTGCCAAGCCATGTCTTCCCTGGCAGTTCGGGCTGGACTGTTCCCATGAGGCACAGGGTCAAGACTGATTTGCATATGGCGAAGTGAGCTAAAGAACGATGATGGATTCAACTAGGGGTGGGTGGAATTTGTGTAGTCGCGCTACGCAAAGCTCCGCGAAACGGTAAAAAATCTCCGCGAGCACGCAAAAGTTCAGCGAACACGCGGAATTGCTTGTTCCGCCCGTTCCCGTTGCTTTTTTCCTGTTCACGAACACTGTTTGCGTGCTCGGGGAGAAATATCTCGTGAACATGCATTTTGAAAGCGCGAACAAGCAAAAAATTCCGCGAAGCCGCGGATCGTGGAATTTTTGGTAATTCCGCGTTCTCCGCAGAACGCGAAATTACCCAAATTCCGCAAGCGGAACGGAATTTACCGCCAAGGCCTAGATTCAACCCAGATCTGTGACTGGGGGTGAGTGTCTGAAAAGTTTCAGTGCTCTGTCCATCATCTCCTTGTGCTTGCTTTACATAACAAGTACATTAATAATTGCATTTGACATTCAGTCAATTAAGAGAGGTTTGGTAAAGTTTGAAATGTTTGTTTTCTCTTTTAGCAGATTTTAGCTTTTTTTATTCTCATTAATGGCAAATCGATTACAGAAATACTAAGAAATAAGATTGGTTACAACAAGCATAGAGAAATATAAACAGATTGTTCCATTCAGAGTATAGTCCCTATTCTAAACTAAAGGATCTATCCTATCCTAACAAGAACCCATAAAGAGTTCCTTCTGGAAAAGAGAAAGTAGATTTTGGAGCAAAGTCAGATCACTAAGGAAAATTTTGAACTCCTCATAAAGGGTTGTTCTTGAGACTCAGCCTAGTTCTCCAGACAATTGCCGAAGCAACTGTCTATGCAGGTGAGAAGAAGAGACTCACTGCTGTAACTATGATCTGCAAACAAACAGAAAGTCTCCTCACAAAGAGTAAGGAAATGAAAGAAATTCACAGTGAGCAGTAGCTTATGGCAAATTGAGATAGCACAGCAAAGTGCTAAGGGGCATGGCTGGGTAGGGATGCAGTGAATGCCTAGAGGTGAGTAGTGGTCTCTCCATGTAGGAACATGTACTATAAAGAAAGCAGCTAAACATATTGCCAAAACAGATGAATATGTCATCCGTGTCCAATGGTGAGAAATCTTCAAATGGTCTGTTGTCTTTGTCCTCGATTCCCACGGTCAACGTTCAGGTCAGCATGAAGACAGTAGAGATGGCTACATCGTATTACAAAAAGTCGTGTCTAAGAAGGTTCTTATTAAAACCTTTTGCAAGCCTACTCTGTTAGCTGGCTGGTGCCCGATCATATAACAATGAGCTACTCTATGAAATGAAACATTCAAATTCTGGTATGTCCTGGTTAGATCACAAAATGTAAGCGGCAGCGAGCATATTCTTTTCAGTATTACACTTATTCATTATGTATATGTGGCAAAGAAAACAATTCAAATACGAAATAGTGAAGTCATATGGTGTAATGAAAGAAGGAATACATTTATTCAGGAAACAGCACATTTCACAAAACGTTAAGCCTTAGAGTTCGATTAGAACGTTAAATCACTGTTTTATGAGAAAGCATTTATTTTCTTAAAGGGATAAAGTAGAATAAAGAACAGTGTGTCCTAGTAAGTGGAGAATGATAGAAATGAGTTTTCTGCAGAAAATAAACCACATTTTTAACTTTTGCATGTTAAGTAAAAGCACATTTTCTAGCGTCTAACTTATTATTCATTTTTCATGTTAATATTTAGCGTGTTATCTATATTATTGTGTGTTGAAATTTTTGTAAAAAGTTTCAGTTTCCTCAGTCCTTTATCATAGTTTATGGTCTCTGTAAAAAGCTCTCAAACTATAAAACTTGAGGACCCATGTTGTGTCCACTGGTATAGTTCCTGGACTCTGTACAAAGTTTGAGAATTATATTTGTCATTTGATGTGTCATGAGTCTGTGAGCTCAATTTAAAGGTGCAGAACTCTAGACACATTTGGACATCATTTAAAATAAAGGAAAACATTATTTCCTCATTACATTTTTTTTTGCTTAGTAGAGGGCTGTGGTCAGATTATAGTTTAAGGGACTTGTTCTTACTGAACTGAAACATTTTAAAAATATGCCCAGTCTGAGGACTTAACTCGAGGTCCATGGGGGACATGGCACAGCTAGGGCAGGACTTCTTCTAAAACCTGCTTACTTATAGCCGAGCCCCCGGACTTTTTGACAAATTTAAGAGTGTTCAGATATATTTTGGCTAAACATTGTGGGCCAAATTTATCAAAGATTTGTGTCGATCTTGCACTACGCAATGGGGCGCAAGAGCGACGCAACTCATAAGTTAGATTTATCAAGCCATGCAAGTCCACCTTGCGTGGCTCCATAAATGTACAGTAATGCAAATGCAGTTCAAATTGCTGCCTTGCATTAGTCTGCCCCAGGGAGACATTCCATGGGTGGAGCGTGGGTTTTGCCATGCATCCACCCATGGATTTTGGCGTATTCTCAGATTTACCATTACTGATAGGTAACCACTCTTTTAAGAGCTCCCTGTCTGCCAGGGCTACGGCACAGGTTTTAGGGCCCTAATTAAGCCATCCAGACTGGAAGCATCTGGCATGAAGGTACCGGAGTATAGAGACACATAATGTGAATCAAAGCAACCCACTATGTTCTGCTCACCTTGGACCCAGGAGCGATCTGCAGTGGTTATAAAGGCAATGGGTTCTCACCAAACCTCAGCCAAACACAACCAGTGAAAAGCCTTACTAGATTTGTCTACAAACTGGTAGATGCAACTCTAGGCCACCACCCACACCCTCCTGGCTTCCTCTAATTCAATCTGCCTCAGGATGCCTTGAGTGTGTAGAGAGTCTCAAAGGACAGTGGAGAAGAATGACTGGAACAGCTTTCTTTCCAGTTCTAAGACTGGAGCATCAAGAGATGCCCCCTATCTCTACTTTCCTCAACACCTGCCTGCTTGAGAGCTAATTATGTCCCCTTGTAGGGTTGCCTTGAACGCCTCCCTGATGATGTATGGGGAATCTACAGATTATTATTAGATAAACAACTTTATTGGGTTTTTTGAACAGTGATACGACTACTCATAGCACAGTTAAGCACATTACAGTTCATACATTGTGTATGACAAGCAAGCAGCTGTGGTAATAAATTGAAGACATTTACAATTGAAAGACGGTAGTTATGAAACGTTAGAGTCAATGTGTCACTCCCATCAACCCACTTGATCCAGACATTTAACCCCAAACATGTTCATATTTGGCAGGACGTCATCTCACCTCATATGCAGGTTTCTCCTGCATCACGCACCAGTCTAGTCCTCTGCACCACTGTGACGTAGTGAGAGGTGTGAGGCTTTTCCATTTGACTGCTACGTCCCATTTTGGTACCATGGTAGCTGTGCCCAGAAACGCTCTGTCTGTCCAGGAACCCCCGGAGCCCTCCAAGACTCCCAAGAAAAGGGCCAAAGGAGTATGCGGAACGCTCCACCCCAACACAGCGCTGAGTTCCATTGCTATGTCTGTCTAGTATTTATGTATTGCTAGGCATGAGCATACCATACGGTAAAAGCCCGCTGGACCTCCGCGCAGGCAAGCAAGGCTCAGACGGAAACCGGTTATGTGCAGTCTGGTTGGAGTAAGGTAGGCACAGTAGAGGACGTTGGTTTGAATTAACCTTAGCTTGGATGAAACAGTTATGACTCAGGGGCCATAAGGGCATCATGCCAATCATCCTCCTCTAAGGGGCACAGCCATTGCTCCCAGTGCATCCGAATGTGATCTAGTGGGTCTGGTGCCTTATTAATGAGAGAGCAATAGATCTGTGCCACTTCTCTCTTCCCAAGTGCACCCATGAGGAGTTTACCTTCAAGCAGGCTGAACTCTGGGATAGAGGTATTATTGGGGACATGGGTGGTGAGTGCATGTCTAAGTTGTAAATATTTAGAAAATTGGGTAGAGTTAATGGAATACGTCTCCTGCAACACTTGAAAGGTAAGTATATGAGTCCCACACCAAATATCGCCAAGTTCTGTCATGCCGATAAGATTTAATTTATGGAAGCCCTCCAGTGTGGCCACCTCCCTCAACTAGGTTCAGTGCCATAAGGGTGTTTGGAGTGTAAGTGTAGTGTCCCACTGAGTTGGCGGAGCGCGGATCGCCATGAAAGGAAGACTGCTTGGGTCACTGTTGGGATGGCATTAGGGATCGGGAGCCGTAGAACATCACCAGGACCCGGGGTAACCCTAGTCCTGGGGTAACCTAGTTGGTATGCTGGATCTGTCCACTGTCCACCCCCCTGAGAACCAGTCCTTGATCACCAGGAGTTGGGTCACCAGGCAGTTGTAGAAGAAATTGGTCATCCCCAGGCCACCATCATAGAGGCAGGGGATGAGAGCCGGACGGGGTATGGAGTTACCCCAAAAGAATGCTGTGGCAAACTTGTCTAAGGCTTGAAACCAATGGAGTGGCAAGTAAAGTGGGAGGTTCTGGAATATGCATAGAAATCGAGGAAGTATCAGAATGTTATATAGGGCTATCCTGCCATTGGGTTAAGTGGTAAGGGTTGCCGTTTAGGGAGATCCTCCTTTGCTCTCTTGGTCAGTGGATTAAGGTTAAGGGACCAAGTGAGCTCTTGATTGAGTGCTACCCAAATTCCAAGGTGGTGGAAACTGAGGCATTGGACTGGAATATCAGATTGCCAAGCCACGCAGTTGTGGGAGTCATGCAGGGGCACCAAGATGGACTTAGGAGGGTTAACTCGTAAACCTGACGCTTCGCCAAAGAGCTGAAGAACTCGGAGGCACCGAGGACCTGTCGCCGCGGGATCTGCCAGGAAAAACAGGACATCATCCGGATAAAGTGCGATGTGGTCTTCGTGGGTGTCCTCCCATTGCCATCCCCATATCTGGGCATTGCATCTAATGAGGCTGACCAGTGGTTCAAATACCATGGTTAAGAGGAGATGGGGCAACCTTGCCATGTCCCTCCAGAGATAGTAAACATGTCAGAGAGGACACCGTTCAATAGGACCCGAGCCGTAGGGTTAGAATAGAGCATGTGGACAAAGCTGCTGAAACCTGAACCAAAACCCGCTCTTGCTAATACCTTCTCCAAGTATCGCCAATCCACCCTAATGAAGGCCATTTCAAAATCTATAAGTAGTAAGTCCAGGCTGGGCGACAGGAGATGATGGTGGTCCAATGCGACGTTGAAGCGTCAGAGGCACTGCCTCTTGCTACGGCGGGCCATAAAGCTGCATTGGTCAGGGTGTCAAGCACAGGTTTAAGGTGGGTGGCCAATATCATGGCATAGATTTTGCCTTCGGTATTGATGAGTCAGATCGAGCGAAAGTCAGAACAGGAGGATGATGGGCTTGAGTTTTCGGAATGATTGGGATTGTGGCCACATCAATATCGCAGGGGAAGACACCCTTCTTTGATGCCTCTCCATATAGGGCATGGAGCTGGGGCAGCAAGTCGTCTTTAAATGCCAGATAGTACTCTGCAGGGAACCAGTCAGGGCCCAGAGACTTCCCTGAGGCCACTGCTGAAATTGCCGCTCCAATCTCTTCAATCGATATAGGCTGGTCAAGCAGCTGGGTCTCAGTAAGGGAAAGTTGGGAGAGAGTCACCTCTTGCAGAAAGTGGTGGTCTGGTTCCAGTTCCAAAGGCAAGGCTGCCATATAGAGATGGCGATAGTCCTCTGCAAAGGTCTGCACGATACCGGTAGGGGTGCATTGAATGTGGCCTTGGGTTTCTATGACTTCCGGTATTCTTCAGTTCGCTAGGGGACGAGGAACAAGTTAGTAAAGGAGTTTGCAGTTTTTATTGCCCCATCCATAAACCCTGGCTGTTGAGGTTCTCCACATTTGCTTTGTACTTTCGAGGCTTGGGCCTCTAATCAAGAGAGGTGTTCTCCTCGGGTGTGGCTCTTCTTTTTAAGGTATCCCTTGGCGTAACCCCTGATAGTGGCCTTGCCGACTGCCCATAATGTGCCAGATGACTGAAACGTTCCTTCATTAAGCTGGAAGTAAGTCTTAAGTTCCTCCCCCATTGCTCGTTTGTAGGCCTTGTCTTGAAGTAACCAGGCATTAAGCTGCCATATGGGACGAAGAGCACCTGAGGGGGTTGCCAGATGGAGAAGGAGGGGAGAGTGGTCTGAAACGCCTTGGGAGAGGATTTGAATATTGGTGATGGCACGGCAATCAGGGGCAGGCATAAATACGCAATCTATGCGGGAAGGATTAAGGTGGGAAGCAGAGATATGGGTTTGTTGGAGTTGTTAGAGGTTCCATGCCCTCCTTACATCACATAAGCCAAATGCGGTGGCCCAGTCTGAGAGGCCTTTGGTGCCCATACGGCAACCGTCAGACGAGACCCCGGTGACATCACAGCTCAGAGCTGCATTAAAGTCACCCCCTATAACCATCAGTCCTTCGGGGAGAGTTGGTAACAGATTAGAAAGGTCAAGGAGGAAGGTCTTGGGGGCTTCCGGGGGTGCGTAGGCAGAGATAAGATTAAGTGTATGCCCTCCCACGCTCCCCGTTAGGATTAGGAAACGCCCCTGGGGATCTCCAATCTCCTTTGTTATTGTTAACGGAAAGGAGTGAGGGAGGCGGATCGCCACTCCCAGAGAGCCACACATGAATCCGGCGTGGAAAACCCTGACGTGCCTAGAATGGGCAGTGGTTCCTCAGTCCGTATCCTGTAATAAGAGGGCAGCAGGGAGGAATCTGAGAGAACATTTTTAAACTGCAGCACGCTTCACTCGATCTAAAAGCCCATTGACATTCCAGAAAAGCACCTGGATAGGCTCTAGATCAGGGTATACTGAGGCCATAGCGAGGGGGGTGGAGAGAATGGGGCAACTTGTATCGGACATGTGCTGGTGCCTCCATATCTGGCATAAGAAGCAGGAGCGTATTCCTTTTCTGGTGTAGGCTGCTTTGGAATAGGTCATTACTGAGTGTTGTGTAGTGTGGTGAAAACAAAAAAATAATAAATAACAACATACCACATTCCCCAACATTCCCCTCAACCAACCCCCCTCCCCGTACTTCGTCCCTGGAACCATCAGTCAACCCGAAAATGAAAACCAATAAAGAACACAGTTTAAACTTGGTAATAGAGTGGTGGACCCTTCCATGTTGCAGGATCAAGGGAATAGTTCAGGACTCAAGTACAGTTTGGGGGTGCCAAAGACATCATTCAGTCTCAACAATGACTGGAGTGGTTACTTCTTCAGAGCATGGGGCTCCTTGAAAGGTCTGTGTCTTCTGCCTGAG
This sequence comes from Calotriton arnoldi, assembly GCA_963921515.1. Classification (NCBI taxonomy): domain Eukaryota; kingdom Metazoa; phylum Chordata; class Amphibia; order Caudata; family Salamandridae; genus Calotriton; species Calotriton arnoldi. The sequence continues at coordinate 848,782 of CAWUFW010002484.1, forward strand.
TGGCGGGTGGGGTGGTGGACCATATATACTGGTCATCATGGTTGGAAGTTGGGTCCAGCACCATAGGAGGTGTAGAGGCAGGTGCAGGGGACCCGGCCCTGTCTTGTGCGGCCGAGGCGGGTGAGGTTGCTCTTTTTACATTAAGTCCTCTGCGGGAATGAATGCTTCGCCTCTGTGGCTTCGAGGTCATGTTAGACGTGGCCTGCCCACTCAGTTGCAGAGCAGAAGATGAAGAGGTACCCATGATATGGAGCGGCTGTTCCTTTGTGATCCATGTCCATGCCGTCTCTGGGGTGTCAAATAAATAACTTTTGTTGTTGAAGACCACTCTGAGATGGGCCAGAAACAGAAATCTATAAGGAAAGTTAAGGGCTTGAAGCTTCTGTGTGACTGCGGTATAGGAACGATGTTGTGATTGCACTTCTTTAGTATAGTCTGGGAATATCAGCACTTTATTGCCTTGGTAGGAGAGGTCTGGATGAGAGCGTGCCTCTTGCAACATGGCATCTCTGTCCTTGAAGTTGTGAATGTGAACAATCATTGGCTGTGAGGGGCTCCTGTGGTGGTTTAGGTGTGAGGGCCTGGTGGGCTCGCTCAACAACGAACCATGAAGAGAGAGACGGTCTGCAGGCATCCAGGACCTAATCCAAGTTTCCATTAAGGTTGCCGCTTGTGTAGGTTCTGCTCCCTCGGGAATACCTATAAATCGCAGAATGTTTCATTGGGAGCAGTTTTGTCCTCTGCTCGACGGTGCAGCTCAGCCATATGCAGTAATAAGCAGGAGACTTGTGTCTTCAGAGTAGTAACATCATCTTTGCCCGTGGATATGCGGGATTCGGCCTCGGAGATCCTTGCCGTGGCATTGCACAGATCCTGCTGTATAAGAGCCATATCAACGTGTACCTCTTCTATTTTGGTTTCTACAGAGGCTTGGGAGGCATGCAGGCTTGGAGGATGGTGGCGAGGTTGCCTTCAGGTGGTGGGGTTTTCACTGAGGTGGTGCCTCCAGTATTGGTACAACTTGTGGCATATTGATCTATGCAGGGTTGAGAGGCTGGCGGTCATGTAGGTTTATCCTTACCCATGGCTGCCGTGAAGTGGAGAGACATTCAGAGCTTGGTGGAGGGGCCTGTCCCAATGTGTCCCACGGGAGCACGAGCAGTCAGACTCAGTGGCAGAAGGCTTCCTCCTGCAGGAGCCTAAGGAGCTGGCTTGGGGGAGCATCAGCCCTAGATCGCAAATTGGTCCGCATGCAGGAATTTGTCTTGAGGGAGTGCCTCTTGCAGTCTAGGCAATGTTACAGATGGGCCTTGTCAATCAAGGTCGGCACACTGAGCGTAATCCAGTTGCCTCAGGGGGCACAGCATACATCACATGCACATCTCCTCTGCAGTAGCACCAAAGTGCCTCCCCAGGGCAACTGGGTGTACTGGACCAAGGGGACCGCAGGGGGAGCAGTGGTCTAATGAGAGAGTCTTGTGTAGGTAGGTGCAAGGCGACCCCAGCATCCGTGGGCACACACCCCAGTAACCAGGAGCACAAGTTATTCCAAAGGAGCTAGCTGGTGATTAGATAGTGGTCTATGGCCTCAGCACAGGGGAGTCCCAGAGATCCAGGGAGCACGAACACCCAGCATATGCCCCAGAAGGCTGCACTTCCTTGTGGCAAGGGAACTCCATGTGATCAGCAGCCCAAGGGCACACAGAATAAGAATCACGGGCCTCTGTGGATCCCCGTCGAAGGCACCATAAGTCAGTGTGCCAATAAGAGAGGTCCCCAAGCCGCTAGACTGCACTCTTCTTACCTGCATTGCAGGTGATCAGCTGGTTGGTTTGTTTAGGGCAGATGGGAGTGCTGTAGACCTCACGCGGCGCCGTCAGTGAAGGCCTGGCTCCGGCTGTTTGCGAGGACCTGGGAGGAAGCAGCCATCTCCCCAGGCCCCAGCCGCATCACAGGGAGGTCACGGAAAAGCACAGAAGGCCACAACAGGTCACCTCCAGGGCCAGGTGAAAGCAGTGGACCCAGATCACTGCTCCTCAGGCACCTCTCAGCTGGGCAAGCTGCTGGGAGTCCGCAAGTGGCTCCACCTCACCTGACCCCGAAACTCAAGCGCTGTGAGTGGCCGGGAGGATGAGCCTCTGTACGAGTGCTCCCAGCTCTCCGGGTGAGGCAAAACAATGTGGATGGCCACCCGCAATCCTCACCATGCACGCAGATGCCTCCTTGATCGCCGCAGCTCGGAGCGGCAGCAGGGAAGGTAACGCACCCTCAGGGCACCGCCATATTGAGTGTAAGTGCCAAACAGGCTCCCAGTATTCGGAAGTGATCACCACAGCTATTGGTGGTGCGATAGTGGGCAGTCGGTCTCAAGGATGTGCAGAACAGCCATTGATATCAGCAGGTCCCAAGGCTAGCGTGGATGGGAGCGGATGACGGAGGACTCCGGAGCAATCTTAGAGTGCGACCCCCATCTTGATGCTCTTGGCCACACCGCCGAATCTACTGATTTTAAGTTTACTGCAAAGTACTGTGTAATGACCTCCTGGAAGTGTTGCCAGTTGGCAGGGTCACTCAGCCACCAAGCCTAAGCCTCCACCTCTTCTAACTTGATGTTAGTGTTGATGTGGAAGGACATTGGTGATTTCTCCATGACACTCCGAGAAACATGCCCTGCCCTCGGAAACCAAGCTTAGTGGGGTCAAAGACTTTCAACATCTTGAAAATTCCCTGGCATGTGGCATTTTGAGCCTGTTTGTGGCAGCAAGGCAATCATGAACTACTGAAAAAGTGAGTGGGGTTGCCCTATGGAACTTTTAACGCCATTGGTTAGGTAGTGCCAAGGAGTCACCCCCAACCACAAGCTGGTGCCAGGCATAAATGAGGCACTATGAGGTACCATCCTCGGAGCAATTTCTGGAGCTGCAGAAGAACAGAAGAGGACTGGACTTTCTGGCTTGCTGTGACCCTGTGAACTGAGAGGAGCCCTGAAGGACTGGACCTGCTTCCTCTTGTATCCAGGATAATATAGTGGACTCTAAGTGTCAGTTGGTGGACCTTAAGGGTGGTTGCAGGTACACAAGTGTCAAGAGGCATTTTTCCTAAAGTGCCCAGCTGACCAGTGGCAACTGAACTTGGACTGGACTTTTTTGTTGGCCTCTGCCTAATACCCTGTGAGTTTCCAAGCTTTGTTTGCATCCTATGGCACTTGTAATACAGCACACAGGATCTCCACCACATTTGTGACAGAGTATCCCATCTGTCAAACTCAAAATAAGGCCCCATGTATTCAACCTCGTAGCGCACTGGATGACTGCAGCACCAACCCTGCCATGCAGAGGCATTTCGAGATCCAAAACACGAAGCACAAGAGCAGAAAAAGGCATTAATGTGACCACAGGGACATAGTTACTTTGGTGTCTACAGTTTTCAAGTTCCTTCCATTCACAGCTTTTTGTGCTAACATCAGTGCTTAATTTGAGCCAGTGTTTTCTGGGGCTCTGCACTGGCATTCCATTTCCACACCAGCACTTATGACAGTCTGCCACATGGTGGTGCTGTTTGCTTAACATAGAGATAACATAGAGATAAGCACAACCACTGTTGTTTATTAATTCAATATACAATATAAATTACTAATACCTGCTGTACAAGCCGTTATTATAACTTTGGGGACCTGGAATAGTCTGAATTGGCACACTTGTAGGATTGTGATGGTCAGCAGTTGTGTTGGTAGTGTCATTGACAGCGCAGGCAGGGGCAATGGGTGGTGCAAGCTGCAGCGGCCTCCAGAGCAACAAACTAAGCACTAGCTAACCGTCCAGGCTTCAGCAGGAGCACAAATGTCATGTACCCAAACTAATGTGGCACATCTCAGCCACAGCAGCCTGACTTTCCATGGTGAAGAGCAGTGACTCTGAAAAATAAAATTGTTGATGGAGGCAAACAGTTGAATGTCCCTGACCTTTGCACCTCGTTCCCAGTCACCAATGCCCACACAGAATAACCTTGACCGTTGAGTTCCCTTATTTCTTTCAATGCCATTTTGTATTTTATTTTTAAATTCATAATCTTGGACATCTATTCCAATCTTTGCTGTTTTGAAGTTTTTTATTACAGTTTTCATCTTTTCTATTAACTAGTTAGTACCTTTTTGATGTATTTCTTGACTTCAGTATTGTTTTTGTGCTGATAAAATACTTTACATAAAACTTGTTTCTTCTGTCAAATTGCTACGTAGAGTAAGCCTAGGATTTCTCACAGAAATTTGCTTTTATTTTCTGGGCACTCCATTGTTTAATTTTGTGGGAGCTCAGTCTCATCTCATACCAAGACTCAGGCCACTCTTCCCAGTTATAAATCAAGTTACTACAGTGACCTGAGCCTGAAGAAGTATAGGAATTGGTTTTCTAGTTGGCAGAGTTGTGCACCCTGTCCAAGTAGGGACCGAAATCCTAGTCAGGGTAAGCTGGATACACACTAAAAGATAAACTGTGCTCACCCTCTGGTAGCATGGCACAGAACAGTTAGGCTTAATTAAAGAGGCAATGCGAAAAGTATTTGTAATACACACACACACACACACGGCCGCAGCAGCCTGACTTTCCATGGTGAAGAGCAGTGACTCTGAAAAATAAAATTGTTGATGGGGGCAAACAGTTGAATGTCCCTGACCTTTGCACCTCGTTCCCAGTCACCAATGCCCACACAGAATAACCTTGACCGTTGAGTTCCCTTATTTCTTTCAATGCCATTTTGTATTTTATTTTTAAATTCATAATCTTGGACATCTATTCCAATCTTTGCTGTTTTGAAGTTTTTTTATTACAGTTTTCATCTTTTCTATTAACTAGTTAGTACCTTTTTTGATGTATTTCTTGACTTCAGTATTGTTTTTGTGCTGATAAAATACTTTACATAAAACTTGTTTCTTGTGTCAAATTGCTACCTAGAGTAAGCCTAGGATTTCTCACAGAAATTTGCTTTTATTTTCTGGGCACTCCATTGTTTAATTTTGTGGGAGCTCAGTCCCATCTCATACCAAGACTCAGGCCACTCTTCCCAGTTATAAATCAAGTTACTACAGTGACCTGAGCCTGAAGAAGTATAGGAATTGGTTTTCTAGTTGGCAGAGTTGTGCACCCTGTCCAAGTAGGGACCGAAATCCTAGTCAGGGTAAGCTAGATACACACTAAAAGATAAACTGTGCTCACCCTCTGGTAGCATGGCACTGAACAGTTAGGCTTAATTAAAGAGGCAATGCGAAAAGTATTTGTAATACACACACACACACACACAGGCCACAGCAGCCTGACTTTCCATGGTGAAGAGCAGTGACTCTGAAAAATAAAATTGTTGATGGGGGCAAACAGTTGAATGTCCCTGACCTTTGCACCTCGTTCCCAGTCACCAATGCCCACACAGAATAACCTTGACCGTTGAGTTCCCTTATTTCTTTCAATGCCATTTTGTATTTTATTTTTAAATTCATAATCTTGGACATCTATTCCAATCTTTGCTGTTTTGAAGTTTTTTATTACAGTTTTCATCTTTTCTATTAACTAGTTAGTACCTTTTTTGATGTATTTCTTGACTTCAGTATTGTTTTTGTGCTGATAAAATACTTTACATAAAACTTGTTTCTTGTGTCAAATTGCTACCTAGAGTAAGCCTAGGATTTCTCACAGAAATTTGCTTTTATTTTCTGGGCACTCCATTGTTTAATTTTGTGGGAGCTCAGTCCCATCTCATACCAAGACTCAGGCCACTCTTCCCAATTATAAATCAAGTTACTACAGTGACCTGAGCCTGAAGAAGTATAGGAATTGGTTTTCTAGTTGGCAGAGTTGTGCACCCTGTCCAAGTAGGGACCGAAATCCTAGTCAGGGTAAGCTAGATACACACTAAAAGATAAACTGTGCTCACCCTCTGGTAGCATGGCACAGAACAGTTAGGCTTAATTAAAGAGGCAATGCGAAAAGTATTTGTAATACACACACACACACACACGGCCACAGCAGCCTGACTTTCCATGGTGAAGAGCAGTGACTCTGAAAAATAAAATTGTTGATGGGGGCAAACAGTTGAATGTCCCTGACCTTTGCACCTCGTTCCCAGTCACCAATGCCCACACAGAATAACCTTGACCGTTGAGTTCCCTTATTTCTTTCAATGCCATTTTGTATTTTATTTTTAAATTCATAATCTTGGACATCTATTCCAATCTTTGCTGTTTTGAAGTTTTTTATTACAGTTTTCATCTTTTCTATTAACTAGTTAGTACCTTTTTTGATGTATTTCTTGACTTCAGTATTGTTTTTGTGCTGATAAAATACTTTACATAAAACTTGTTTCTTGTGTCAAATTGCTACCTAGAGTAAGCCTAGGATTTCTCACAGAAATTTGCTTTTATTTTCTGGGCACTCCATTGTTTAATTTTGTGGGAGCTCAGTCCCATCTCATACCAAGACTCAGGCCACTCTTCCCAGTTATAAATCAAGTTACTACAGTGACCTGAGCCTGAAGAAGTATAGGAATTGGTTTTCTAGTTGGCAGAGTTGTGCACCCTGTCCAAGTAGGGACCGAAATCCTAGTCAGGGTAAGCTAGATACACACTAAAAGATAAACTGTGCTCACCCTCTGGTAGCATGGCACTGAACAGTTAGGCTTAATTAAAGAGGCAATGCGAAAAGTATTTGTAATACACACACACACACACACGGCCACAGCAGCCTGACTTTCCATGGTGAAGAGCAGTGACTCTGAAAATAAAATTGTTGATGGGGGCAAACAGTTGAATGTCCCTGACCTTTGCACCTCGTTCCCAGTCACCAATGCCCACACAGAATAACCTTGACCGTTGAGTTCCCTTATTTCTTTCAATGCCATTTTGTATTTTATTTTTAAATTCATAATCTTGGACATCTATTCCAATCTTTGCTGTTTTGAAGTTTTTTTATTACAGTTTTCATCTTTTCTATTAACTAGTTAGTACCTTTTTTGATGTATTTCTTGACTTCAGTATTGTTTTTGTGCTGATAAAATACTTTACATAAAACTTGTTTCTTGTGTCAAATTGCTACCTAGAGTAAGCCTAGGATTTCTCACAGAAATTTGCTTTTATTTTCTGGGCACTCCATTGTTTAATTTTGTGGGAGCTCAGTCCCATCTCATACCAAGACTCAGGCCACTCTTCCCAATTATAAATCAAGTTACTACAGTGACCTGAGCCTGAAGAAGTATAGGAATTGGTTTTCTAGTTGGCAGAGGTGTGCACCCTGTCCAAGTAGGGACCGAAATCCTAGTCAGGGTAAGCTAGATACACACTAAAAGATAAACTGTGCTCACCCTCTGGTAGCATGGCACAGAACAGTTAGGCTTAATTAAAGAGGCAATGCGAAAAGTATTTGTAATACACACACACACGGTAACACAATTCAAACACCACATAAATGATCCAGGTTTAGAAAAGTAGAACCGGAGTTATGAATTTTTAAAGAATAAACCAAAAATAGTGCTTAGAAGTCAATAGTGCTAAGGGGTTTCTTGAGGTTGCACTAGACCAGGGTAACTCCAAAGTTCAGGTCGACTGTGATGGAGGGCAGGCTGGGTACATGACTCAGACAGGTCTCGCTGACAAAGTACCTTGGATAGGGCAAGTGTCGACATCAAAGACTCGATGCGAGGAGTCGAGGGGGTGCCAAGTCACCGTTGATCCTGTGGATGAAGGCGAAGCAGTGGTGCTCATCCGCACAGTCGTTGAAAGCTTCGGCATCGAACCCCTTTAGGATGCAGGTGCTGCATCGATGTTGAGTCGTGCTGTCCGTCAGCATCGAGCCATGCAGTCTGTTGAGGCGTTGTTGTCAATCGGCTCCTGCGTCGACGTCAAAGGGCAATGCGTCTGGTCTGATTGGTGCAAAGTCATCACTGCGTCAATTTTGATGCAAAAACAGCTGCAGAACCCACTTATGAGGCCCAGGACTAGATTTGCACCTCAGGCAAGGGAGGACCCACACATGGCAGAGTCCAGCAGCAGCAGCCGAGTTTGTAGGAAGTCTTTGATGACCCTGAGACTTCAGAAATAGGAGGCAAGCCCACAAGCCCTTGGAGTCACTCCGGGGTCAAGTGAGATGGGTCCAGTCCTTGTCCTCAGCAGGGCAGAGAACAGCAGGCAGCGGGAAGCTCACCAAAGCAGAGAAGTGGTTCCTTCAGAACAGGCAGTCAAACAGGCAATGCTTGCAGCACAGCAGTCTTTGCTCCTGGCAGAGTTCTTCACAGGTCCAGTAGTGTACTGTCTTGGTAGGGTCAAAGCCCAGTACTCATACCCAGATGTGCCTTTAAAGTGGGGGTGACTTCAAAGCAAGCAGTTGATGTGTGCAGGTCCTCTTTCATCCCAGCCCTGTCTGCCAGGCTATATGTGGGGGGCAATCAGCCCTTTGTGTAGGACACAGGACACAGCCTATTCAAATGTAAGTGTCGGCTCTCTCTCCCTCTTCCTGCTCAGGAAGAGCTATCAGAATGTAGATAAATGCAGATGTGTTCTCTGCCACATCCACCGTTCCTATGTTTGTGGCTGTCTAGAGGGAATGCACAAAGTGTAGCTATTACCCACCCCAGACGTGTATTGGAGAAATGCTGCAAAGAACATAGATCATTAAGCGCAGAGAAATCTCTACTTCCTAAAAGTGGCATTTCTAAAACAGTAATGCTAAATCCAACTTTACCACTAAAGAAGATGTATAATTACTATTCTAAAGATATGAGACATAATGCAGCTACTGCTTTATAATCAAGAATTACAGCTTAAAAGTGTTTTGAGGAATTCCTAATGTTAATGAGAGGGGTAGGCCTCACAGTAGTAAAAAACAAATGTAGCTGTTTGTCACTACCAGTACATGTCCTACCTTTTAGTTACACAGCACCCTGCCCCTAGGGCTACCTACGGCCTACCATATGTATAATAAAAGGGATGTTAAAGGCTTGGCAAATGATTTTAAATGCCAAGTCCAAGTGGCAGTAAACTGCACACACAGGCCTTGCAATGACAGGCCTGAAACATGTTTGAAAGGCTACTTGTGTGGGTGACACAACCAGTGCTGCAGGCCCACTAGTAGCATTTAGATTACAGGCACTGGGTATATGGTATACTACTTGTTAGAACTGGGGGTCTCTAGTTGGCAATGGTTTGCACCTTTGTTCAAATAGGGACCCTTGCTTCTAGTCAGGATAAGGGGGATACACTCCTAAAATAACCCCTGCTCACCCCTGGTAGCTTAGCACGAGCAGACAGGCTTATCTCAGAGGCAGTGTGTAAAGCATTTGTGAACACATACAGTAATACAGTGAAAACACTACAGATGGACACCACACAGGTTGTATGTAAAAATAAGTAATCTTTATATAGACTTAACACAAGACCCAATAGCAAAAATCCACAATACTGTAATCTAAAATAGACTTAAAATGATAGACACAGTTCACGTTATCTTCAAAAATAGGATAGTCAATCAAAATAAAGCTTCTAGCAACAAATAACTCCACTTGGAGTTATCACGACGTCGTGAACGGTGGAAATCCCAAAGTACGGCGCCGACCGCGAGGTGCGCGGCGTCGGGCCCGGAGTCGAGCAGACCCACAAAGAACAGTACCTGGAATTCGATGAAAACAAAGACGGTGCACGGCGTCGGGGAGGTGATGCTTCGTTGGCGCCGGCGGCGTCGGTTCCTTACGACCCCAGGGGAGGTGATGTCTCGGTTCCTTACTGCAGGGGAGGTGAGGCATCGGTTCCTTACTGTGTCGGGGAGGTGACATCACGGATGGCGGCGAGGCGTTGGTTCCTTACGATGGTGCGGTGTCGATGGATTCGGGGGTCACCCACATCGAGGATCGGCTCCTCGGTGATGAAGCCCTGGCGTCGGTGAAGTCGGGGCTGCGGTGCGAGTCGGGACGGTGCGTCGTGAGCGTCACGAGAGGTGTCCTCGGCTCCGGTGCAGGCAGCGGCCTCGGTGGCGGCTTCGGAGTCGATGTCGCACGGCGTCAGCAGGCGTCGGGCCTACGGTGCAAGTCGGGCGGTGCGTCGTGCTCTTCACGAGCGGTGCCCACGGCTCCGGTGCAGGTTACGGCATCGCTCGCCGGCATCGGTGTTGCAATTTCCTTCTGTTAGCAGCTAAAACAGCAGTTCTAGATGCAGGCAAACAGAAGGGGTGAAGTCTTTGTGTCCCTGTGACTTCAGGCAGGAGGCAAGCTCAGTTCAAGCCCTTGGAGATTCTCTTCTTCAAGATGATAAAGCACAGCAAAGTCTTTTCTCCTGTCCTTGGCAGAAAGTAACCACTGCAGGCCAACCCCAATCAGCAAAACAGCACAGGGGCAGTACTCCTCCTTCAGCTTCTCCGGTTCTTCTCCTTGGCAACAGGTTTCTTGATTTCCAAGAAGTGATCTAATTTCATGGGGTCTGGGCCCCAGTATTTATACACAGAAATCCTTTGTTCTCTGAAGGCAGAGAGGCCTTTGCCTAGTCCAAACCAGTTCTGGTCAGTCCTGGAGCACTTTGTGTACATGACTCCTTCTTTCCTTTGAGAGTGAGGGGCAGAGCCATCAGACGCCCAGCAGGAGGTGGAGCCAGCATTGTGGAAGGCAGGCCCAGCCCTATTCAGACCCAGGTGCAACTCCTCCCACCCATCCTCCTTCAGGCAGACCTATTCAGCCTAGTGCTGACTCACCCTGCCTCCTGAAATCCCCCAGCCCCTGTCACTCACAAACCCAGACATACAATACACAACCTGAGCAGAGGCAGCTGGATGGTTAGGCAAGAAAATACCTACTTTCTAAAAGTGTTATTTTCAAACACAGAATGTTAAAACCAACTTCACTAAAAGATGTATTTTATCATTCTGAGTTCAGGCATACTAAATTCGTTTTTCTACCATGTTCCCTGGGTCAGTTAGGATTATAAGGTGTAATAATCAAACTGCCCATTCTGGCCTATGGGGAACAGGTAGCCTTGCAATAGTGAAAAACGAAAATGGTTGTAATTCACTATTAGGACAGGCCACACACAGCAGGGCATGTCCTACCTTATACTTACAATGCACCCTGCCCTTGGGCCTACCTTAGGGGTGTCTGATATGAAGATAAGGGAAGGTTTAGTGACTGGCAAGTGGGTGCACCTGCCAAGTCAACATGGCAGTCACAGACTGCACACAGGCTCTGCAATGGCAGGCCTGAGACACACTTTACAAGCTGCTTCTGTGGGTGGCACAACCAGTGCTGCAAGCCCACCAGCAGTATTTGATTTACAAGCCCTGGGCACCCATGGTGCACTGTACTAGGGTCGGACAAGTAAATCAAATAACCCAATCATGGAGTCACTAATCAACACATCAATTTACAGTAGGGAGCACTTGCACTGTGGCACTAAACAGCAGTGGCACAGTGCCCAAAAGCATCTAAAACCAGCAAAAACATAAGAGGCAACAGCAAAAAATGGAAGGAAGACCCACGCCAATGGTGCCAAGTCTAACATGTGTCCCCTCCAGCTGAAATGTGGGGAGAACTACCCTCCCTCCTGGGAGTTCTCATCACTAAGGCGGAAAAATCTGGACAGACCATCAGCATTGGCGTATTCTGTACCAGGGCGGTGTTCCACAGTGAAGTCCATCCCCTGTAGGGAAATGGACCACCTCAATAGTTTTGGATTTTCACCCCTCATCTGCATTAACCATCTGAGGGGCCTGTGGTCTGTCTGAACCCGGAAATGAGTCCCAAACAAGTATGGTCTAAACTTTTTCAGTGCCCAGACCACAGCAAATGCCTCACGCTCAATCGCACTCCACCTCTGTTCCCATGGGAGTAACCTCCTACTAATAAAGGCTACAGGTTGGTCTAGGCCCTCCTCATTCATCTGTGAAAGCACAGCCCCAACACCATGCTCTGAAGCATCTGTCTGCACAATGAATTCCCTTGAGAAGTTGGGTGCCTGAAGCACGGGCGCCGTGCACATGGCAGATTTCAGGGCATCAAAGCCTTCTGGCAGGCATCAGTCCAGTTCACTTTCCTGGGCTGCTTCCTGGAAGTCAGCTCAGTCAAGGGTGCAACAATGTTGCCATACCCTTTGACAAACCTCCTGTAATACCCGGTGAGTCCTAAGAAGGCTCTCACCTCTGTCTGGGTTTTGGGGGTTCCCAAGCCAGGATGGTATCTATCTTGGGCTGTAGGGGCGCCACCTGGCCGCTCCCAACCTGGTGTCCCAAGTACACCACAGAACCCTGCCCGATCTGGCACTTACTTGCCTTGATCGTGAGGCCTGCCCTCCGCAGCACCTTCAACACTTCCTAGAGGTGGTGCAGATGTTCTTCCCAAGTGGCACTGAACACTGCAATGTCATCCAGGTAGGCGGCACTGAAATCCTCCAGCCCAGCCAACACCTGGTTGACCAACCTCTGAAAGGTGGCAGGGGCATTCTTCATCCCAAAGGGCATCACCTGGAATTGGTAGTGCCCATCTGGTGTGGAGAATGCTGACCTCTCTTTGGCCCCATCAGTTAAGGCGATCTGCCAGTATCCAGACATTAAATCAAACGTGCTGAGGTACCGGGCAGCCCCCAACCGATCAATGAGCTCATCAGCTCTGGGGATGGGGTGCTCGTCAGTCCTGGTGACAGAATTGAGTCCTCGGTAGTCCACACAGAACCGGAGTTCGGGTGTGGCACCAGGCGCGGCAGCCTTTGGGACCAAGACCACTGGGCTGGCCCAAGGGCTGTTAGAGGACTCAATCACCCCTAAGGCAAACATCTTGGAGACCTCCTCCTTGATGCAAGCTCTCACCCTGTCAGTCACTCTGTAAGTTTCGTGCTTCACAGGAGGGCTGTCCCCAGTGTCCACATCATGGACGCACTATTCAGTGATACTGGGAGTCAGGGAGAACAGATCAGAAAACTGTCCCAACAGTTGGCGACAGTCATTCTGCTGCTCAGGGGTCAGGGTGGGAGAGAGGTTCACACCATCCACTGACCCATCTTGCTCTTTTGCATACAGGAGGTCAGGAAGAGGTTCAGTCTCTTCTTCCATCCCAGCATCTGTTGCTTAGAGCATGCCCACTTCAGACCTCTCAAAGTGGGGCTTCAGGCGGTTCACATGCAGGACCCGCAAGGGGTTCCTGGGAGACTGCAAGTCCACCAAGTAGGTGACATCACTCTTGCGCTCCACCACCTCAAATGGTCCGGTCCACTTATCTTGGAGCGCACAGGGCTCCACTGGGGCCATGACCCAAACCTTTTGTCCAGGCTGAAACTTGATCAGAGTGGCATTCTGATCATGCCAACGTTTCATCTCTTCCTGGCTGGCTTCCAGATTCGCCTCAGCGAGTTGTCTGAAATGCCGAGTCTGGTTCCTGAAGGCCAGCATGTAACTAAATACATCCTGGGGAGTTTTCCTGGGAGCTTTCTCTCAGCCTTCCTTGACCAGACTCAGAGGTCCTCTTACAGGATGGCCGTACAGCAGTTCAAAGGGACTGAACCCTAAGGACTTCTGGGGCACCTCTCTGTAAGCAAAGAGCAGGCATGGCAAGAGGACGTCCCACTTACGCCTCATGGGTTCTTCAAGACCCATAATCATGCCTTTAAGGGTCCGGTTGAATCTCTCAACCAGCCCATTACCTTGGGGGTGGTAAGGAGTGGTGAACTTATAGGTTACACCACACTCCTGCCACAGGGACTTCATATAATTGGAAATGAAGTTGGTAGCACGGTCAGACACCACCTCCTTGGGGAACCCCACGCGGGAGAAAATCCCCATCAGTGCACGTCCCACCACGGGGGCCGTCACTGTCCGAGGAGGGATGGCTTCCGGGTACCGGGTGGCATGGTCCACCAAGACCAGGATGAACCTGTTGCCCATGGCTGTCTTGGGATCCAGAGGCCCCACAATGTCAATACCCACCCTCTCAAAGGGGGTGTTGATATCAGGGAAAGGTTGGAGAGGAGCCTTGCGCTTCCTCCCACTCTTACCACTTGCCTGGCAAGTCTGGCAGGTCCTGCAATGAGTATCTGAACTCTTGCGCATTTGGGGCCAATGAAAGTGGGTGACAAGCCTTTGAAAGGTCTTGTCTTGCCCCAAATGTCCGGCTAAAGGCACATCATGAGCCAGACCCAGTAGGAAGGCTCTGAAGCGCTGGGGTACCACCAGCACACGGGCTGACCCAGGCTCAGCAACCTTAGGCTCACTATACAGGAGACCATTCTCCCAGTAGATCCAGTGTGATCCAGACTGATCACCTGCTGCCTGGCTTGCAGCCTGTTGCCGCAAGCCCTCAAGAGAAGGGCACTTCTTCTGCTCCTCGCAGAACTCTTCCCTGGAGGGGCCTCCTTCCTGCTGCCAATGGGTCAGCTCAGGCAGGTCCCCCTGTTTAGCCACTTGTTCCCCTGTAGGTTCCAGGGCATCCCCCTCAAGGTCTGCCTCCTCCTGGACCGTGGGAACTTCGGGGGCCGGTTTCCTGTGCCCCCTGCCTCCTCTCTTTAAGGCAGGCACCTGGGCCCTTCTTCCAGACTCCAGGTCCTCTTGAATACCCTTACCGGCTGCCATTGACCGAGTGGTCATACACGCCCACTCTGGCAGACCCAACATCTCCAAATGAGACCTCCGCTCCACCTTCGCCCAAGGGGAGCTCTCCAAATCATTGCCTAGCAGACAGTCAACAGGCATGGCTGGCCTCACAGCTACTTGAAGGATACCTGAGACCCCCCCCCACTCAAAGGGAACCTGGGCCACCTTACAGTGGCTTTCTGAGTTGTCAGCGGCAACTACGGGGTAGAATACGTTGGGGACCACCTGCTCCTCAGACACCAGCCGACAACCTCACAGCTGTCACACTGGCCCCGGTGTCTCTCAGAGCCTCCACCCTATGGCCATTGATGGTCACCCACTGCCTGTATTTCTTAGTGTTATCAGGCAGCTGGGTCCTAGGGACCATCTCACTGTCTCCTAAAGAGACCAGGGACATCTCTGCGGGACCCCACCCACCTTGGGCACCCAACTCCTCTCCCAGGGCTACACTAGCCATCTGCTGGGGTGGTGCACCAGTGGGTGCAGTGGTCACGGTATTGGGGCACTTGGGACTTCCTACAAAGTGACCCACCTGACCACAACTAAAACATGCCTTGGGCCCCTTCTGAACAGACTTATCTGTTGGGACCCATGGTCTTTTCTCAGTGGGAGGCTGGGAACCCTTACCTTGGTTCCCTTGGGGTTTACTTTGGGGCCCTTTTTGGAACTCCTTCTGTTTACCCTTGTCCCCCACTCTTCTGCTGGGAACCCTGCCCACCTTTGGCGGAGTCTCCCACAAGACCCTTGTGGACCCGGGTACTGACCAGCGGTCCGCCTCCTCAGCAAGCTTTCTAGGATTAGTCAGCTTACTGTCAACAAGGTGCTGGCGTAGCTCTGGAAAACAACTACTGGACAAGTGCTCCCATGCAATTAAATCATAGAACCCCTGCAAGTCATTTACTTTGCTACCCTTCACCTATCCATCCAAAGCTCTTCAAAAATAAGACACATACTCCACCCAGGTACTAGACTCCAGATTTTTGCAGTTCCTAAACTTCTGCCTATACAGCTCTGGAGTTAACCCATACCTTGCCACTAAAGCTTCCTTCAGGTGGGCATAGGACATCTGATCCTCTGTGGGCAAGGCTAGCAAGGTTTCCCTTCCCTCACCTGTAAGCGGCCCCACAACCCCGCTCCCCAATCCTTCTCAGGGACCCGGTGTGATGTCATGGCGATCTCATATGCTTTAAACCATTGCCCAATGTCCTCCCCCTTCATGAAATCTTTAATAACCTCCTTGGGGATGTACACTCTTCCTTCTACAGGCACTGGAGGTGTGCTGCCACCAGAGGAGTGATTTCTAGGCTCCTAGCCTTTAGCTCTAGCTCCCTCACCACTCTCTCATGCTCTAAAAGCATCTTCTTTTCTTCCATGGCCAACCTCTTACTTTCTAACTCCAATTTCTTGTGCTCAAGGCTATCATGGCTTCCCTGTTTCAGTTTGGCCATCTCCATTTCATGCATCCTGTTTTCTCCCTGTCCTCCAGCTCCTCTGGAGACAGGCCCTTTGAAAGCACTGCTGCCCTCCCTGGAAGGCACTCTCCTCCCAGGTAAGCCCAATGGCCCCTCAAGCCACTCATCTAAATCCTCTGCCTCCTCCACAGGCTCCTCGGGCTGCCCACCGGCATTCTGTGCTTCCAACCAGGCCCTCAGCGCCTTTTGAAGCTCCTCCTTCCTGGTGAGGCCTCTCATAGAGATTTTAAACTTTTTACAAACGGCTTTGAGCTCTGGCACAGTGTAGGTTTCAACCCTATCTTCTTCAAATTCAATATCTGCAGGTGCAATGGATCCTCTTTTGCTCATTGTGAAAATTGGCAGTTCTCAACCAAATTAAAGGTTCCAAGGAAAAAAAAGTCCTATCAAAATGTATGTGGTCGCGTATTGGTCTGCACTCACTAGTTGGGTACACCAATCACTGTATATGAATCACAAATGCAAGTCCAAACCCTCACCGCTGACCACCAATGTTAGAACTGGGGGTCTCTAGTTGGCAATGGTTTGCACCTTTGTCCAAATAGGGACCATTGCTTCTAGTCAGGATAAGGGGATACACTCCTAAAATAACCCCTGCTCACCCCTGGTAGCTTGGCACGAGCAGACAGGCTTATCTCAGAGGCAGTGTGTAAAGCATTTGTGAACACATACAGTAATACAGTGAAAACACTACAGATGGACACCACACAGGTTGTATGTAAAAATAAGTAATCTTTATATAGACTTAACACAAGACCCAATAGCAAAAATCCACAATACTGTAATCTAAAATAGACTTAAAATGATAGAGACAGTTTACGTTATCTTCAAAAATAGGATAGTCAATCAAAATAAAGCTTGTAGCAACAAATAACTCCACTTGGAGTTATCACGACGTCGTGACCGGTGGAAATCGCAAAGTACGGCGCCGACCGCGAGGTGCGCGGCGTCGGGCCCGGAGTCGAGCAGACCCACAAAGAACAGTACCTGGAATTCGATGAAAACAAAGACGGTTGCACGGCGTCGGGGAGGTGATGCTTCGTTGGCGCCGGCGGCGTCGGTTCCTTACGACCCCAGGGAGGTGATGTCTCGGTTCCTTACTGCAGCGCAGGGAGGTGAGCGTCGGTTCCTTACTGTGTCGGGGAGGTGACGTCACGGATGGCGGTGAGCGTCGGTTCCTTATGATGGTGCGGTGTCGATGGATTCGGGGTCACCCACGTCGAGGATCGGCTCTGCGGTGATGAAGCCCTGGCGTCGGTGAAGTCGGGGCTGCGGTGCGAGTCGGGACGGTGCGTCGTGAGCGTCACGGCGGTGTCCTCGGCTCCGGTGCAGGCAGCAGCCTCGGTGGCGGCTTCGGGTCGATGTCGCACGGCGTCAGCAGGCGTCGGGCCTACGGTGCAAGTCGGGGCGGTGCATCGTGCTCTTCACGAGCGGTGCCCACGGCTCGGTGCAGGTTACGGCGTCGCTCGCCGGCGTCGGTGTTGCAATTTCCTTCTGTTAGCAGCTAAAACAGCAGTTCTAGATGCAGGCAAACAGAAGGGTGAAGTCTTTGTGTCCCTGTGACTTCAGGCAGGAGGCAAGCTCAGTTCAAGCCCTTGGAGATTCTCTTCTTCAAGATGATAAAGCACAGCAAAGTCTTTTCTCCTGTCCTTGGCAGAAAGTAACCACTGCAGGCCAACCCCAATCAACAAAACAGCACAGGGGCAGTACTCCTCCTTCAGCTTCTCCGGTTCTTCTCCTTGGCAACAGGTTTCTTGATTTCCCAGAAGTGATCTAATTTCATGGGGTCTGGGCCCCAGTATTTATACACAGAAATCCTTTGTTCTCTGAAGGCAGAGAGGCCTTTGCCTAGTCCAAACCAGTTCTGGTCAGTCCTGGAGCACCTTGTGTACATGACTCCTTCTTTCCTTTGAGAGTGAGGGGCAGAGCCATCAGACGCACGGCAGGAGGTGGAGCCAGCATTGTGGAAGGCAGGCACAGCATTATTCAGACCTAGGTGCAACTCCTCCCACCCATCCTCCTTCAGGCAGACCTATTCAGCCTAGTGCTGACTCACCCTGCCTCCTGGAATCCCCCAGCCCCTGTCACTCACAAACCCAGACATACAATACACAACCTGAGCAGAGGCAGCTGGATGGTTAGGCAAGAAAATACCTACTTTCTAAAAGTGGTATTTTCAAACACAAAATGTTAAAACCAACTTCACTAAAAGATGTATTTTATCATTCTGAGTTCAGGCATACTAAATTCGTTTTTCTACCTTGTTCCCTGGGTCAGTTAGGATTATAAGGTGTAATAATCAAACTGCCCATTCTGGCCTATAGGGAACAGGTAGCCTTGCAATAGTGAAAGACGAAAATGGCTGTAATTCACTATTAGGACAGGCCACACACACCAGGGCATGTCCTACCTTATACCTACAATGCACCCTGCCCTTGGGCCTACCTTAGGGGTGTCTGATATGAAGATAAGGGAAGGTTTAGGGACTGGCAAGTGGGTGCACTTGCCAAGTCGATTATGGCAGTCACAGACTGCACACAGGCTCTGCAATGGCAGGCCTGAGACACACTTACAAGCTGCTTCTGTGGGTGGCACAACCAGTGCTGCAAGCCCACCAGCAGTATTTGATTTACAAGCCCTGGGCACCCATGGTGCACTGTACTAGAGTCTGACAAGTAAATCAAATAACCCAATCATGGAGTCACTAATCAACACATCAATTTACAGTAGGGAGCACTTGCACTGTGACACTGAACAACAGTGGCACAGTGCCCAAAAGCATCTAAAACCAGCAAAAACATAAGAGGCAACAGCAAAAAATGGAAGGGAGACCCACGCCAATGGTGCCAAGTCTAACACGACTTTACAAGGGACTCAATGTAAATTAAATATGGTAATCAGGTTTACACCAGTGTCACCATGTTTAGGGGAGAAGCACATGCACTTTAGCACTGGTCAGCAGTAGTAAGGTGCTCAAAGTCCTAAAGCCAACAAAAAGATAAAGGAAAAAGTGGAGGTAAGCAGGCAAAAAGGTGGGGGAAGACCAATCTAAGGATGACAGGTCTAATAGTGTAATTTATAAATCTGTTTAAAATAATACTTATTTTATTGTAATGACAATTTATCACAAAGTCATCCAACAATGTGCAAATATAAGACCGTCATATAAAACTGTATCACAAATGCAAAAAAACTTTAAGGCCATTAAAACATATACTTTTAAATCAATAAGTCTTACATTTTAATTTTACACATTTGATAACACTGTGTACTTATGACTTACATTCATTTAGTCACTTTCGTAGATTGAGCAGATATCCAAGTTAAACTATTAAAAGTGTGCTGAACTTCAAAATACTTTTCCATCTTATGAAGCATTGTTCAGTACCAATACCTCAAAATTCATTAGAGTGTATCAAGTTCTGATCTCTGTGTTGATACCATTCTGTCTTTTTCATACTGCCTGTCACTTGACGCCCAGTCTAATTACTAAAAATGTACACCATTACTGGAGGGAAATGCATGTTTAGTACATCTTTCCAATCTTTATTTTTAAGAGCATTGCAGATAGTTCTGTAATGATTTTTAAAAATCTGTTTATTTCTAGTCCCTACACCTATCAATATTTCTTGCCATTTAATAAATCCAATTTTTTATAGAAGCACAGTGGTTATCTTGAGCCTTTACACATCTATAGTGAAACAAGCACTGGTAAAGTGAATAGGTTGCGGCAATGCCCGAGCTATTGGCCGTGTCAATGTGAATGTCTTTTAGCCATGTTGCCGCATAGCTGAAAGTTACAGAAAGCCCAGAATCACAGGATGTTGAGCCGACACCGAGTCTCTTCACCCCCCATGTTGAGCTTATTGTCCTTCCCCTCCTAACACAAAAACGCTATGATGTGGCCTACGCTGGCTGCATCATTGCACTTTTTTCAGTGACTTTCAGCCATGCTGAACAGCAGATCTGCTGCTATATGACTTTGCTAAAAACTTTCAACTTGAAAAGGCCAATAGCTCGGACATAGATTGGTTTTGACAGGGTCTTGCCTAACAAATGTGGAAGTGATAGTGAGAAACAGTTGAGCTGTGAAGTGAAGCGATAATGTGGTGTAACAGCCAGAGCTGCCAACAGGGGAACTGGGGAACCAGGTTCAAATCTCAGGGTTGGTTGAACAATTTGCGATTCTGAGCAAATCACTTACGCTTCCCCCTGCCTACGAAAATTAATGTGTCATTGTGTAATGTAACTTGTGAGCACTTAAAACACTCCAATACCATTAGCTGCTGTTAGCACTATGGCAAGATGGTGGATGGAAAAAACACTCAAATACAATTGGATCAAGCAAAAAATAAATAAATAAGTGCTGTATGTGTTAAGAAATGCATTTGTTTGTGTAATCGTGCATGCATTTTAGTGGTATGTGTGTATGTGTACAAGGGAGACAGCCTGAAAACAGAAGTACTCCTAAGGAGCGCTTGAAAACAAAGAACATGATGGAGAACAGAACAAGTGCTCCAATACCATCGGATCGTGCAAAAAAACATAAACAAGGGCTGATCGTGTTTTAACAACTTTTTAAGAAATGCATTCATTTATGTACACGCACATCATTTGAGTGTTATGTGTGTATGTGTACAAGGGAGACGGTCTTAAAACACAAGTATTCTTATGGAGTGCTTGAAAACAAAGAAAAAAAAAGCTCTGCAAACTGCGAGCAGTGTAAGGAGAAATGTACTTGGTCCATGCGCTATGGGAGGGCAAAACACAAGAAGAGGGCATGAAAGTCTCATGACATGACGCATGGCATCAAAGAAAATTAGAGTGATGCTGATGTTTACCAATGGTAGGAAATGGGTGGCCTGTAAGCCCAAAGCTAGAACACAATACATCTCTTCAAGACAGCACATGCACTGTCTAGCCAAGACCTAAAAAGTAGGGGTGTGAAGGGTGCTGGGGCATCCTCTGATGTCATGGAAGAATTTCCGCTGGAAAAAGAAACATAACTCTACTTTTAAAGTATTTGTTTCTCAACACGTTCAAGAACCTAATATGTGAAGCCAGTTAGAAGCCACAAACAAACAATAAACACATTCAGTAATAAACTGCTCTCCTTTTTAGGTCTGGCCGAAAGCACCACTGTCACCAGACGTTATGTGATCATCAGAAAAATGAGCTTTCAGGAATACTATAGAAAGGGACTTTGCCTACACATTTATGTTGGTTACCCTGATTTTGCTTGGGCAGTTGTTGTGTGCTTCAGGTGAAAAGAGAGGCATGTATTGCGGTTTTGCTTTCTGGGAAAGTTTATGCCCAACACAAAAGGACTGAATTGGTTATAGTGACAAATCACATAACCATGTGTCGAAGCTATAGGAATGATCTTGTTATTATGAAAAGTTATGCCAAAGGCTTTAGGCATTACATATTTATTGTAAAAGGCATATTTAAAAGCCAAAAGACCATTAAGGGTGGACTTGTCATTACAATGCGTTAAACCTTGTAGCCAGGTATTTAGTAGGCAAGGGATTTGTTGTTAGTTACCCCCTGTGGCAATCTATAAGGATAAAAGATTTGCACTTTAAGGATCCTTGTTATACCATTTTATTAAGGGCTGTATATTGTTTTGCCAAATGTAATTTTCTACATACTTATAATTTTATGACTACTGAGAGAGGGACTTTGGCTCCTCCTAAAGGTTGATTGTCCTGAGAACATAGGGGCTGAATCCGATGCAGTTTGGAAGGCCTCCTAACGGCATTTGCTCCATCCGAATCGCATCGGGAACGTGTCTTTCTGACCGAATCGGAAAGGTTTTCCGACCTACTGAGTACAATGCGAGTTAGGCATTAGGAATATCCCAATCCAAACCCGACGGCATTTGGAATGACCGAGCCGTCAGGAGCAGAATCGTACGTCTCTACGGGCCGCGTCTCCGAATGACCGATTACGATGCTGGATTCGGACAGCCTCTCCGAATTGTGCGATCTGACTCGAATCGGCAGTCGGAATCAGACTTTGGAGGCCCGTAGCACACCCCCCTGCACCCAGAGCCTTCCCAATCGGGCCCGTGGGGGTACCCATGGGTCCCCCCTTACCAGCCATTCACAGTGTGGCAGGCACCAGGGGGTGCCCACCACAGGGTGCCCGATTTTCCCCAGCCACCCGTTTCTTCAATGGGAGCCTATGCATTCGGTCGGAACATAGGCTCCCATTGAAGTCAATGGGAGTCCAACCAAATCGAATCTGGAAGCATCCGGATGCATCGTACTCGGTCGCTCGGACTCTCCCGATTGAGTCAAAAATATCGAGCATAAAAATATCGTCATCCTATAGTATAATGTAAATAACAAAAATATTGAAAATTAATATCGTTATGGACTATTATAGAAGACAAAAATGTAATTTTTTAATGGAAACATAGTAAAACATAGTAAACATTAGATACAGTCACATTAAACAGTAATATAATGAAATTAAACATATTTAAATAATTTAAAATTACTATTTTTAAAATAATAATTATAATTTATTTTACAATTTACAATTTTTTTGTAAACTTAAAAAAATATCAAAGAAATATATATGTATGAGCCCCAAAGCGCAAATACGATCATCAACTTATCGGAAATTGTGTTAGACAAAGCAGAGCAACAACTCCTTGCAATGGGACTCACGTACTGTCCTGAAAACAACTTCGATTATCCGCAAACCAGAGCAGACATATACATGTATATTAGGAAGCTCAAGTTACTAAAATATCATCACCAACGGTCAAATAAAGCAGCAGACCAGAGGACACAAACAAATTCTAACAGTGTTGGAAGCACACTAGCAGCTTCAGATGTCAGTATCCTGCGTGATTTACTTGCCTTAGATCAGGACTCCGACTCTACTGAGGAAACATCTACCCAAAGAACTATGGAAAAACAATTAATAAATATCAGTGCTACCCCCCAAACAGGGTTTAAACCTAAATCCACGTTTGTCCCCGTGATGCCAAGGGATTCGGTTGATACCTTCCATGATATTGTCACAGCGGAAGTAAAAAAACTGAACTTCAAAATTCAAAGGGAGGTCAAGAATCAAACTAGACAACAACATAAGTATCATCAACTTATTAAAAAATTGCGGGACAACGATTCAATAGTAGAGCGCAGCTCTGACAAGGGTGGCAATGTGGTCATATGGCCACCAAAAAATTATCAGGCAGGAAGCATCCGGACAACTGTCAGATCGCGATTGCTACAGACAAAGTAACAGACAAATGACCAGGGCTGTACAGAATCAACTACATTCGAAACTTTTGGCCTGGAAAAGCATGGGGCTGATCAATCAGGATGAATTCAAATTCTTAAAAAACGATTATCCCACAATGCCCATTATGTACCTAATACCGAAAGTGCATAATGACACTTCCCGTCCACCCGGAAGACCAATAATATCGGCCAAGCAGGGTCTTTTGGAAAATGTTTCCGTGTACATAAATTCATTTCTTCAAGAACATGTAAAGACCCTTCCATCATTCATCCAAGACACCACGGATTTTTAAAACAAATACATGGCTTTGAATGGCACAATGAGTATTTACTTATTGCACTAGATGTGTCCAATTTATATACATCCATTCAGCATGATGATGGCATAAGGGCTCTGGAATTTTATTTGGGTACTAGACCCATTGAATACTATGCATACAACAAAATGTTAATTGATCTCACTAGATTCTGTTTGGAAAACAATTATTTTCTGTTTAGCCAGCAGGTGTACCATCAAGTAAGAGGCGTAGCTATGGGGGCGAGCTTTTCCCCTAGCTACGCCTGCTTACATATGGGTTGGTGGGAGAGAATGGTCCTAACAACTGAGTATGTGGATATCATGACACACAATATTGTTAAGTGCGTCTATTATATAGATGACCTCTTTGTGGTTTGGCGTGGGGATAGAGGGAGTGCAGAAGAGTTTATATCCAAGCTTAACATCAATGAGTACAACTTGCATTTCACCCACAGCATTAGTAACAGTTCCATCACCTTTCTAGATGTCGAAGTATTTGTTGCAAACGGGAAGTTGGAAACTAAACTCCATCGTAAGCCAACAGCTGGCAACACGATACTCCACTCAACCAGCTTCCATCCCAAGCATACCATCTGTAGCATTCCATACGGTGAAATGTTAAGAATCCATAGAATATGCAGTAGGGAGGAGGACTTGGTGGAGGCACAAGAGGAATGCAGGAATAGATTTCTTGAAAGGGGTTACTCCAACCACACAATTGATGATGCAATTAAACGGACAAGGTCATTATCTCGCAAAGATTTGTTAATGAAACCCTCACGAGACAAAAACATGACCCTTAACAAAACTGATCAGAATATCAGTAATCCCAGACTCATGCTTACTTACAATAAACAAAAGGATACCCTGTCTAAAATACTTAAGAAGAATTGGCATTTGGTATTGAGCAACCCCATTCTGGGGGAAAAGTTACCACGCACCCCCACGATTACATACAGAAGGGCCCCTAGTACCAGAGACCTAGTGGTCAGTAACAGCCCTGAGGTTAAGACAGTTGGTAATTGGTTAACAAATCGCAAAGGGTTAGTCAAATGTTCTACCTGCAGAGCTTGCAAGTATAGGATGAACAGAACTACTTTCAGTTCACCATTCAAAGAGAAGCAGTGCACAATTGACAAATGGTTAACCTGCAAGTCGGAATATGCTGTCTATGTGCTGGAGTGATCTTGTGGACTGCAGTACATTGGTAGTACAAAACTGCAAGTCCATAAAAGAGTGCTCAATGCACTTAAGGGCTATTACCAACTCAGATGCTAATTACCCCGTGGCACGCCACTTTAAAGAGGTCCATGAAAATGATTTGGACAAATTAAAATACTATGTGGTGGATGCCGTGCCACCACTGAGACGTGGAGGCAATAGGGAGGCCGTACTGAGACGCCTTGAGACCAAATACATTTTGGAATTGGACTGCAAGAGCCCCAACGGCTTGAATACAACTGAGGATTTATACACCTGGTTATAAAAGGACGCAACACCCATTGAATTGTAATCTTAGGTGAGAAATCACACATAAGAAATTTCCAGTTCTCAATATTATAAATGTGTTTCCCTGTAGAGAGAAGATACTAAGTCATCTCAGAGGCAGTTTTACCTACTTATCCCTTCCGCTATGTCCTCTTCTTACTTACTCAGTTTCCTTGTTCTTTCTGGCTACCTAGGGCGTTCCGATTAGGCCGCCCTTGGTATGCTGAGTAATTTTAGTCGCACATTAGCACTTTACATACAGGGTCTAGATTTAGACACTGCACAGAAGTAATTATGTTTACATTGCTTTTGCACTTTTTGCACAGATTTGTAACAGGACAGGTACAGCAGGTCTTATTTCCATGGCAATAGTAGGCTTAGGATTTGTGTTGAGTGAGAATAGTATCAGGCGGGAAGTTCTCTCACCCTCTAAATTGAATACCAACTGAGGTTTTTCAACGATATGTAAATAAAGGACGGAATATGTATACATGCTATCAATGTACCATATACTAAGTTTTAACTTAGGAAGTTCCACTAAGGACTGGTAATAATGCATTAGGCCGGAAACCAGTTCATCTTTACATTGTCAGTTACCTTATGTATTTTCCTATATACAAAGAGGGTGTCACATGCCATAAGTAATTAACTATATTAAGCTGTCAATAATTGACTTTTAATAATGTTTTTACTAAATATTTATTCTGCCTCTGTATTTCACACAGTTATTATTGCGGCACTTGCACAAGCATTTCCGAATGTATTGGGCTAAACATGCAAAAATAGTATTAACTTTTATTGTATGTATTTACATAGCTATTATTGAGTTTTTTGCATATGTAGTGATCAAACTGCATACTTTATTGTTTACATACAAGGTATTGCGCATTTTGCACATGGAACAAACATTTTGCACAACTAGTGAAAAGACTTTGATTATGTTGTAAAGAAAACAGACGGGTAGTCTGTTTTCTGTCTCTGTTAGCACTTGGCACTTTAAAATCTTGGGGAAACATGTGTACGTCATGTGATCAAGGCCTCTAGGGGCTGAAACGCGTCATGGCGGCAGAGCACGTTTGAAAATAAATCACCTGCACGCAAAAAAAGAGGTGTCCGTTTCCTTTCTGATTCCGGGGGCAGGGAATCGCGGAGAAATGGTAATGTGGAGATATATATATATATATATATATATATATATATATATGCTGCTCGAGAATTTCCAGCCTTCCATCCGACCTCGTCCACCAGGTGGGGTTGGTGCAAACAGGCGGGCGCTGGACCCGCAATTAAAGTTTCACTCCTTACGCTTTACAACCATAAGGAAAAGTCGCACTCAGGAATCTTTAGAAAGAAAAATTGTTTATTGACTGACACGTTTCGACCAACGGTCTTTGTCAAAGTCAACATTTATTTTACAATTTACAAATTTTTTGTAAACTTAAAAAATTATCAAACAAATATATATGTGTGTATATATATATATATATATATATATATATATATATATATATATATATATATATATATATATACATATATATATATTCACTGAAAAAACCATAGGTTTCAGGCACGTTATAGTTAGAAATTAGCATTTAAAAAACCTTAGAAATTCACTGAAAAAACCATAGGTTTTAGGGAAAGTTATAGTTAGTTGGACATTGCACTCGTACAAAACCCGTGAAATTCCCCGTTATAGTTAGTTCAGCTAACTATAACTCGCGCCCATAATGCACTGCTGATGACGCCACATATTACATCATTCATGACATGGTCAGTGACATCACTGATGACATCACTGATGACATCTCAAATGACATCACTGATGACATCACTGATGACATCATCCACGTGAAAATCTGATGCACCTCCTCACACTCTAATATAACCTTTGATACACCCACTGTAAAATACAGACTTCCTACAAGTGGCCCGGGGGCTCTCCGTTGGGGACCGTGGGGGGGTCCCCAATCCCCCCACCGTCCCGCCGGCTCCCGCGTCCTGCGGGAGCCGGCATTGCTTTCCATAAGGGAGCTGCTGACATGCAGCTCCCCTTATGGAAAAGCAATCTGCTTGCTTCATTGAAGCGAGAGCAGGTTTCCCTGCTCTCGCTTCAGTGAAGCAAAGCAAGTTTGCAATGACAGGACGGGAGCCGCGCGGCTCCGCCCTGCCATTGCAAACAGCAGTGTCCCGGGGGTAGGCACCCGGGACACTGCAGGAGCCGGCCCTGGGGGTGCCGGTCCCCAGGGCCATGGAGGGCTCCAGGAGGGGGCTGCGCGGCCCCCTCCCTTCATTAGTAAAGCCCGGGGAGGTGGTGGTCCCAGGGGCTTCGGGGTCCGAAACGGACTCCACATTTCTTTTGTTAGTGCCCCGGGAGGTGGCGGTCCCGGGGCGTGTGGGAGCTGGAGCCCCCACACAGGTCATTTATTTTTTTAAAAAGAAACCCGGGGGTGGCGGTCCCCGGGGCTTGAGAGGGCCTTAGAGGCCCCCATACCTAAATTTCACAAACCCCCGCATGCCCCCGGGACTTGGCCCACCCGGGGCCAAATAACTAACGAGCGCGGGAGCCTGCGCTTCGTTTTTATTTTTTTCACGGCGGGATCCGCGCACCCTAAGCGCATCCCGCCAATTTTAAAAAAAAAATGCTTTTTTTGGCCCTGGGGGTCCTTGTAGGACCCCCTGAGCAGGCCTAGGGGGTCAGGGTGTTTCTACCCTGCCCCCTTTTTGCGTTTTGCGCACTTGTTTCGGTAGAACCGAGGCACAAAATGGCTGCCAACACTTCCTGATTTAGAGTGCTGACAGCCAGTTGACAGCCAATTAGCATGCAGCTCGTGATCGGGAGGGTGCGCGGACCGTACGCTGCCATTGATATATATGTGATTTTACTTTTGATTTTCTCAGGAACTACTGAACGGATTTACACCATTTAACCAAAAAGCATGACTCTGAACCAAGGGCTACCTTTTTGCCAAATTTGGTGTAATTCCGTTCAGCAGTTCGGGCTGTAGCTGCGATGAAAGGTTCCTATGGAAAATTGCATGGGGAAAACACGTTTTGGGACCCCCCTTTTTTCTTGGCCCCCACTTGACGAATCACCCCGAGACTTTCAGGATAGGAGCGGACCGGAGCACCCCACAAGTTTTGAAAATTTCGCAAAGATTCGTCAACCTACGCCAAAGTTATTTCAAATAGAATGTTGCGGATTTCCTCTGGAAAATAGGTCCTAACTATAACTATCTACTGGCGACCGCCAGTAGATAATATACACAATAAATTACAATCCATTACAAATAAACTGGACAAAATTTTAAAAAACATACCAATTTAATTACACATAAAAAAGTAAACAAAATAAAAAAACTTTTTCCTGAGAAATATTACATATAACAAAAATTCATAAATAATATAATATAATGTTACACACACAGAAACATCATATTAATATAAATTTAAACAATACGAACAAAACTATAAAATTGTACAAATAATGCATATACTATTCCCACTCCATTCTCTGCAACAGTAGGCAAATGGTTGGACTCAGGAAGGGTAAAATGTACTATCTCACTCCAGTCTGTGCAACAGTAGGGAAAGTGTTGGACTCAGGAGGGGTACAAATTACTATTCCTACTCCAGTCACTGCAAAAGTAGAGAAAGTGTTGGATTGAGGAGCAGTAAAATGTACTATTCCCACTCCAGTCTGTGCAACAGTAGGGAAAGTGTTGGTCTCAGGAGGGGTACAAATAACTATTCCCACTCCAGTCGCTAAAACAGTAGGGGAAATGCTGAATTGCGAAGGGGGAAAAATTTACTATTCCCACTCCAGTCAGTGCAACTGTAGAGAAAATATTGGACTCAGGAGGGGTAACATTTACTATTCCCACTCCAGTCTGTGCCACAGTAGGGAAAGTGTTGGGCTCAGTAGGGGTACAAATTAGTATTCCCACTCTAGTCGCTACAACAGTAGGGAAAGTGCTGGATTGCGGAGGGGGAATAATTTACTATTCCCACTTAAGTCGGTGCAACAGTAGGGAAAACGTTGGACTCAGGAGAGGTAACAATTTGCTATTCTCACTCCAGTCTGTGCAACAGGAGGGAAAGTATTGGATTGCCGAGGGGTAAAATTTACTAATCCCACTCCAGTCAGTGCAACAGTAGGGAAAGGGTTGGACTCAGGAGGGGTAACAATTTACTGTTCCCACTCCAGTCAGTGCAACAGTAGTGAAAATGTTAGATTGCGGAAGGGTAAAAGTTACTATTATCAAAGAAAGGAGTATGCAGTTCCTAAGGAGGCTGACAGTAACTTTGGGGTGTGTACAAATAACTGGCTACCAAAAAGGAGGATGGGGAATCCCTCCTTTCGGAATTAGTGCCCTCACACACCCAGCCCGCTGGGTGTCATGCTTCATCATTGGGCATGCTCCTCGTCGGGTCGGCGCTGCAATACCCGATGGGCACCCTCAGTGGGGGCTCTTTGCGGAGATCTTTTTTCCTTGCCGTATGGTGAGTGTGTGTGAGGGGCCCTAAAGTGTAGAAGTGTTGTGTTGTGGTTTCTAAAAAGACCAAGTGAGTTAAAACAGGGAGAGGGAGGAACAGGGCCACTAATTTAATAATCCTGTCTCCCACCCTGATTAAAAAGAGTGATGGCGACTGTCTATAGTGATGTTATAGGCAGTTGCTCTATACTTCATGCGGTCAACATGTTTCTTGCCCTGATTGTCCCAAGAAGGATCAGGCGGCAATTCCTCAGGACCTAATAAGAAAATTGGAATCTACACTAAGTGCCCATCGGGTATTGCAGCGCCGACCCGACGAGGAGCATGCCCAATGATGAAGCATGACACCCAGCGGGCTGGGTGTGTGAGGGCACTAATTCCGAAAGGAGGGATTCCCCATCCTCCTTTTTGGTAGCCAGTTATTTGTACACACCCCAAAGTTACTGTCAGCCTCCTTAGAAACTGCATACTCCTTACTTTGATATTAGTATTAGGGCACGTATGCTGGACCTTCAAAGCCCTTTTTGTCTCTCCTTGTTGTTAGCATAAAAGTTACTATTCCCACTCCAGTCAGTACAACAGTAGGGAAAGGGTTGGACTCATGAGGGGTAAAATGTACTATTCCCACTCCAGTCTATGCAACAGTAGAGAGAGAGTAGTTCAATTCAAACAAATAAAATATTTTAACAACTACATTAAATAACAACAAATACAAATATTTGAATCTAAAACATATGTATAATTTTTTTTAATGAAAACATTACATACTTATTAGAATGTTTAATACATATTTTACAATAAAACAAGTAATGATAATTTAATTAAAACACTGCACTATATTTTTACACTAACAACCAACAAATATAATTTTATTTACTATTAAAAAGCATAAAACAATTAACACATAGCATAATAAATAACGCATTTTTAAACAATAAATAACGACTTTTATGCTTATTACTTAAATAACTTCCTACCCTACACCTGTACAAAGTAAACAGCACACACCTAAAATATATCTTATAATCATAATAATTACAAATGTTGCATAATTATCAATTAAACAATTAATAATAATTAAGTAATAATAAACTAATTATATGTATTTCACTTCCCACCCTTTATCCCTACAAACTCAACAATGCACTCCTAATATATTTTTTAAATAAATCTTAATTCCATAATTTACATAATTATTTATCAATTAAACAATTAACTAACAATAAATTAATTATATTTATTAACTACCTACCCGTCACCCCCACAAACACAACAGCCCGCACCTCATATATAACTTTACAAATGTCTTAATTACACAATTTACATAATTATTTATAAATAAAATACTTATTAATAATTACCATTGATTATTATTAATTATTATTAATTTCTTTCACCCATTTTACCCCTATAAAAACCACAATCCACACCAAAATGTTAATAAAAATAAATTAATTGCACAATTTACATAATTATTTATCAATTAAATAATTAGTCGTTATTAAAGATTAACTGTCAAATAATTATAATTAAATTACTTCCCACCCAATAACCCCTAAAAGTCTCGCAACCTGCACCTAAAACTTGGTTACACAATTAACATAAATAATTGTCAATTAAATAATGAATATGAATTAATTATAAATACTTTACTTCCTACTCTGTACCTTTATAAACCCCACAACCCACTATGATACTAAAAATACAACTAAACTATTAAATTAAATTTAAAAAGAATTAAAAATGCACAGCTGTATTAAAAAACATTAACAATAATTATACGATTGGACTCTCATTGATTACTGTAGCGGGCAAGCGTTTTGATGTTTATTTCAGATTCTGGTTTCCATCTGTGAGAACAATGCAGGTAGAACATTTGCACTCTGATGATTTTGCTCAGAGATAGGGCCTCATTACGATGGTGGTCGGACGAGCGTCCGACCGCCATTGTTTTGGGCTCCAGACCGTCCGACAAGGAGTCGGTGGTCCCGACAGCCCCATTAGGATACGACCGCCATACAGGCGGTCGCAAACATCCCTTTTTCCATTGCATCTCGTGCTGCAGCCCTGAAAAGGGCCACAGCACATGCCGCAATTGAACAAGTGATGTTTTCGAACATCCATGCACGTGTGCGAGGCATCATGTGGTGCCTGGCACACAGTGCATGGATGTTTGAGATGGCACCACATGTGCCCCCAGGCCACATACCGCAGGCTAATGGGGCATGGGAGCCATGCTAGGAGCCCTCAAAGTCCCTTTCTAACAGTCTTTCTATGGTGGTGGGACCCCCATGAAAAAGCTGCCGGAAAGGGACATCGTATTCCCTACAGCAGTGCCTGCTCAGGCACCGCCCCATTGTAGGGATTACGGTTCGGTGGACGCCCCGACGGGCTCCCTGAGCCTGTCGGAGGCATTGGTCTGTCCCTCTGACTGCTGCAGTCCGACTGACTCATTGTAATATAGCAGTTGGATCGCTATCCTGGCTGTTGAGTGGACCACCACCGACGGTCTGTCGGTGGCAGTCCACCCAACATGCTAATCAGGTCTATAGATAGTTATCTAAATATATTCCTGAGTGCTGCCTTGTTGGAAATGTTATGCAAAATTCAGTAGTCTTGAGTTGGCTATGATGCCAAGCCAATAATACAATAGACTATTGGCCTATTTGGTTCTTTGCAAAAATGATATTATGGGCCTTCGGTCTGATATGTATATTATGAAAAGTTATGACAAAGGGAGGAAGCCTGGCCAATTTGTTATGAAAAGCACTTGTTAAAGACCTCTTAGGGTGGATTGTCATTACACTGTGTTAAATAATGTGGACAGACTCTTTGTGACATGGATTTTCACAGGTTACTGTACCCGGCAAGGCTTTTGGTGTTGGTTACCCCTTGTGAAAAACACTTAGGCCCTAGTTGTGATGTCGAGTGTGGGAACCGATCGACCGTAGGTCGGTGGTTCCGAACACCCTATTACAATGCGACCACAAATGGTGCGGTTGCAAGCTCCCATTTTCCTACGGGAGCTTGTGCAGCAGTCAGAAACTAGCGCAGCACAAGCTCCCATAGAGAAATGGGAGTTCCTGTAAATTCCTGCACCGGGTGGCAGTCACCTCATGGTGTCTGCTACCCGGTGCAGGGATGCAGGGGCCACAAGGCCCCCAACCGGAGGCCGCAGAGAGATGGGGGGCCCGCTAGGGGCCCCCAAAGTCAAATTCAGACAGGCTTTTCATGTCAGAAAGCCCGACATGAACAGCCTGTCGGAAACCGACATCATAATCCCGATGGCAGAAATGCCATCTGTAGGGGATAATGTGCGGCCTCCGACTGGTCGACGGGCTCCTCAAGCCCGTCGGAAGCCATTCGGTCTGACCAGCCAGTTTAAACTCCAGTCGGAAGATCTTCAGTATGATAATCCTTGTTAGGTCCTTATCAAAGGGGTTGTCTATTATTTATCCTACTGTACTTTTGTATATATTTGTAGTTTTATGGCTGTTCCTGATGGTTGCCAGTTTATGTGAAATACAGGAGGCCTAAGGTCATTACGGCAACGCGCCAATGATTG
Organism: Calotriton arnoldi; assembly: GCA_963921515.1. Lineage (NCBI taxonomy): Eukaryota > Metazoa > Chordata > Amphibia > Caudata > Salamandridae > Calotriton > Calotriton arnoldi. The sequence continues at coordinate 881,954 of CAWUFW010002484.1, forward strand.
AGGCTACAGGCTTGATTAGTTCATTGGAAAAAGTTATGTCAGGCACCAGAGATCTAATCTGATTATTATAAAAAGTTACAACAAATGTAGTGGGCCTGCCTTACTTACAGTGAAATGTAGTTAGTAAAGCATAAAATGCTTTATGGGTGAATTTTCATTGCATAGTGTTGAAGGTTATAGGCTCTAACTTTATATACATACACCTATATACATAAATAGAGGGTCTTTCTTGTGCCCTCTTTTATCTGTTCAGGTGCCATTCACATTCTGCTTCTCCCCATTACAAACATAGTGCATGAGGCATTCAGGTAGCCCATTTATGCCATTGCTCCATTGCTCTGTAATTAGTGACATTTGGCCTGATTGTATTTTTAACATCTGCATGTAAATGAGTGTACCTCATTGTCTGGGTTGGTGCCAATACTTTAGTTTCAATTTTTTCTTTTTAGCAGTCCCCTTTCATTTCTTCCATTCTCCTTTGGCTTTTTGTGCATCCTGCAACTATGCAGGAAAACCTACCAGGCTGCTCATTTAACCCGCATTTCATCTGCAATGTGCTGGGCACTGGGAAGCCACTATTTTTAAATCGGATGGCTACCTTGTAATTGCATTGTCTAAGTTGTATCATTGTTTTACCATTCTCAGATGGCCACCATGTTTATAAACATTATGTTGGCCACCTTGGCTTAGTGTAACACTGATGCACTCACTATATACTTTAGCATCAGAAGATGGTTGCCTAGTGCGATGCTTACTAAGGCCTGCCTTGGAATAGTATTGTACATAGTGTACCATTGTTTTCACTACTCCAAGCTGGCCAATAGTTTGCTTCTAAATGTGGCAGCTTCAATGGAAATGTAAAACAATAATACACTATGGTCAATACCTCTGCAAGATGGTCATCAACTACGTTTTTTAATTTTATTTTTGCAATGCGAACATATGCCCTCCAAATTTAGATGGTGGCATGTGTTTGTTTCATTGTGGAGGGGTAAGTGGGTAAATGTAAGAATGAATGAGTGGGTCAATAGATGGGTGTATGAGTGCAAAATGAGTGACAGAGTGCATTATGATGCGTTATTGAGTGCCTTAAGTCATCAGTGACTGAAACCAATTATAAGTCAGACCTACTGGCATTACCAATGCTTGTCATGGGAATGACAGCAAAATATGAGATTATTGTTTTCATGAAACTAATAACACTCTAGCTGCTGTACAAGAAAGGAGAAAAGGATTAAGCTGTGTTTGTGGTTTCTTAAAACAAAATGATGTAATAACCAAAAGGGGGAAACGGCCTGAACAATGCGGGCAGAGCCACGCATACCGTTCCAACGCAAGCGCAACCACGCTTGCTTTAACCGTGCCTGTGCCTTAACCACGTGTGGTTAAGGCAATGCGCTGTCTAGATGCTGACATGGGCGGGTCCAGGAACAGGACAGAACGGGGAGAGGACACGTTGAGGTAAGCTGGGCTGGGTTTTGGGTGGGTGGGGGGTTGTTTTTAAGGGTTTGGGTAGTTTTTAGGGCTCAGGGTTAGGGCTGGGGTTGTTTTTAGGGCTGGGGGTCGGGGTTGCTTTTAGGACTCATGGGGGGCTGGGGTAGTTTTCAGGGCTTGGGGGGGTCGGGGTAGGTTTTAGGCTCAGGCAGGGTCGGGTCATTTTTAGGGCTCAGCGGGAGGGTTGGGGTCGTTTTGAGGGCTCATGGTGGGGTTGGGGTACTTTTTAGGGCTCAGGGGGGTCGGGGTAGCTGTTAGTGCTTAGGGGGTTGGGGTAGTTTTTAGGTCTCGGGGGTCAGAGAAGTTTTTAGGGCTCATGGAGGGCTGTGTTAATTTTAAGGGCTCAGGTTGGGGTCGGGGTACTTTTTAGGGCTCGGGGGTCAGGGTAGTTGTTAGGGATAAGGGGAGGTGGTATAGGGTGTGATTTTTACCACTCATCCCTATACCAGTCATGCCTTTACCACAAAATTGCGTGGTCAAGGCATGCGTAGTAAAGGCATGCTTGGTAAAGGAATGCGTTGTTCAGACGCATTCTTGTTTTAGGCAGCGTAGTAGAGGCATGCGTGTTGTGTGATGCACACCAATTGATTTTGAATTGCTCTTTTCTAGGCATTGTCATTTTCAATTAAAAATGACACAATTGTAAATCAACAAAATAATGTATTGTGCTGCAACCTATTTTGTGGCATCATAGCAATCCAATGCATTTAAAAAAACCTTTATGTTTCTTTGTGTTGTATATTGTGCTATTTTATTTATGTATACAATTTTAAAGTGCCAGTTTGTGACAGAAGCCACCTTCTAATCTCTACATTTATGGAATTAAACTTTTAGCTGTGTTATAGATACTTTCCAAATGACGTTGCGTGATCAGTGCAGCATGCACCTAGACACACTCAAATACCTTATTCTTTAAATAGTAATCGGTGTGCACCTGCTCATTAAAATAAGGCTCCATGTCCTTCCATTGCAACCTGAGAACTCTGATATACTCAGGGTGTCGGGTACAATGTACCTCTATAATTCAACAAACTTTTAGGCACTACAAAAAGTAATGCAAACGATTGCCTCCCAGTTGAGTTATCGAAAATGCAGGAAACTCTTTTAACAATTATCCAATTGAATAATGCAAATTTTACGTGGTAACCTTTTTCTAACCCAAATTTCTGCAACTGGCAGTGTGGGCTAAGAACAAGGGTGCACTGGTGTAATATCAGGACAATTCCATTAGCATACTCTCACACTCAACTTTAAGTGGTCACACTGCCCCAGGGCCACGTTCATGCAAAATCCAATTTTAGAAGAAAAGGAGCATGTATAAGTCCATCCTTGATTTTTCTTGCCAAAATTCAAAGAATAATACTGTTCAATCCTTAATAATCATCAGTCCATTAAAAAAATAATCACTTGGAAGTCTTGTGTTTCTTAATGGATCAAAATTATTTTATTCAACCAATGATTTTCATCAAAAGCAGTCAACGCAGCCCAGCCAACAAATTTTGTCCCTACGGACATAATCAGGGCTGGAAATCAAACATATGTATCAATCATATGAAGTTGGCTTTATAATTTACATATTTACAAATATACAACATTATTCCCATTAATACAACAAATTGCACAAAATCCCCCCACAAGACTCCCTGCCTATATACACTCTACTGTAGACATTTTGTCCAATAACATATTAGTGACATATCAAAAATGTTTTTGTTTTTATTTTTATTTTATCTTGATACCCCCCTATTTATGCATGATCAACATCTCCATATATTGATGGGTTTTCTCCTTTCCAGCCACATTCAATGCCTGTATACCACCTTGTAATGTTTAGAAAACCTCCTGTATACCACCCGGTAATGTTTAGAAAACCTCCCATCTATGTATTTTGGAATACTGCACTCCCTCCCTTTAAAGAATCAAATGTTCCATCTCTAACGTGAGCAGAAAACATGTAATTATTACCTCAATAACACAATTCAGTCAGAAGACTCCGTTAATTCCTCTGTCCTGTCTATCAAGGTACATCACAATTCACATAAATGTTTTATATCCTGTTCTCATAGATCTCTATAATAAAAGAGACACCACTTCAGACCCAGTTGGTTACTTATTACATCCAACCACTGTCTATTAACCTGAGTCAATAAATATACATGCCAAAATGGTCCATTTACTTTGGCCAAAAATAATAATCAATTTGACAATTTCTTCAAGTCCTTCTCCATGCCCATGTTAAAGGTATCCTTCTCCTTGCCTCTTCTCCAACTGTACCTATTTCTTTAAATAAACCCATCAAAACTACCAATCTCCCTCTAGTTTCCCTCCACCATAAATTCCTGCAAATTATCCACAATTGCCCCACAAACATTTCCCTTCTCCTGTTCACATTCCGTGCTGTCAGTCCCAACAACGTGTCCATGGAGACCTCCTGACTGCTGCTCATCCAAGATCCATCTAGTTAAATGCTGAGCCATAGTCTCCACTCATCCCTTTTTATACTTTTGAGTTACCCAATCACGAATCTGTATGCATTAGCTGCTTACAAGTTCCCTATCTGGTCCTCTCCCTCTGGAGTCAATCAAAAATCTGGATTTCTATCTTCTCATTAGAATAAACTATGCGCATATTTCCTATCTGTTACTCTACCTCCGGGGCCAAACAAAAAGTCTGGATTTCTATCCCCTCATCCTTTAGTAAGCATGAGCTGCATGAGAGTTCCCTATCTGGTCCTCTTCCTCAGGGGCCAATCAAAAATGTGGATTTCTATCCTCTCATTAGAATAAATTATGTACATATTCCATATCTGTTACTCTACCTCCCGGGCCAATGAAAAAGTCTGGATTTCTATCTCCTCATCCATTAGTATGCATATGTTGAGTGCAAGTTCTCTATCTGGTCCTCTCCCTCCAGGGCCAATCCAGAATCTGGATTTCTATCCCCTCATTAGAATAAACTACATATCCTCCTTCTGGGCTAACAATCTCTATCATGGCCCTTACTTTCGGGCTTCCATTTTCTAAGCCAATCACCTGCGAATCGGACCAGAAGGGGAACCGTAAGAAGAGAAAATCACAGACCGTTCAGCCTGTGAAGATATCTAGAGCCGATAGAACACGGATCGGAAAGAGAACCCCATGTACCTCCTAAGGCTAGGAGAGCTAAAACCACCCCCTCCTAACTCTCAATGTGTATTTTGTCTGGCCGAGACCAGATGTCTGCAACACCATTCCATATATATAGAATATTCCTTCCAAACTATCCTAGTTATCACGGGATGACCACCAGTGCATTGTGCTTATTCTAACCCTCTACTATTAGGCTCTGCTTTCTAAGCCAATAACCTGCAAGCCGAACCTGAAGGGGAACCGTCCTCTGAAAGAATCAGAGATCGCCTGACCAATCAAAGTGCCTTAAGTCCCTAGGGCGATCTTTGAGACACTTTCTGGGCAGCAGGAGTGCGAGTTTACAGGAGCACTCAAAAATGTTGTTGGAGATGAGTGATTTGATATTGAGGAACAATTTTTTTCTCTTTGAAGGGGAATGGTACCACCAAATTAGAGGGACAGCCATGAGTTCAAGGTTTGCACCGTCTTACGCAAACCTCTTTATGGGGATGTTTGAGAGGGAGCATGCCTGGTCCAGGAAGGCAGCCAAATGGATGGATCTCGTCCTCTTTCGGGGGCGTTTTATTGATGATGTTTTGGTATTCTGGATAGGAACTAATAGTGAGTTGTTAGAATATGTGGCGTACCTTAATAACAACAGCTTCAATGTAAGTTTCACGATGTGCCATAATGCAAATCAGATAGATTTTTTGTATGTGCAGCTGTTTGTAGTTAACAATGAAATACAGAGCAGACTGTACCGTAAGGAAACAGCCACAAATAACATTTTAAGACCGGACAGCGCGCATCCTGCTGCAGTCATCAGGGGTATCCCACATGGGGAGATGATAAGGACCCGCAGACATTTTAGTAAAGATTAAGATTTTAAAAATAATCCCAAGGATTTGAGAATGAGGTTGTCAACTTGTGGCTATTCAGGGCAGAGTCTGGAGAAAGAGGAGACCAGGGTACACAGGATTAAGAGAGAGGAAACTCTGGTTCAAAAATTGAAGAAACCACCACAGGAAAGGTTAGCCTTCGTTTTTACTTATAGTTCAGATCATAATAGGATTTTTAAGATATTGAATAAGAATTGGAACACCTTAAAGGGGGTACCTGGACTAACTAACAGTATTACTGACAAGCCATTAGTAACATACAGAAAATGTCCCACGATTAGGAACAGGGTCACCAGGAATTATTTGGAGCCAAATATGGACATTGGTTACTAAACCAACCAAAGGGCTTTTTACACATGTGGCGCATGTACAGTGTGTGGGTTGGGCACCAACAATTTGAAAGAATTCAAATACAATACTGACAATTTTTTTCTGTCAAGGAATTTATCAATTGTAATAGTTGTGGTGTTGTGTATATCATTAAATGCGAGTGTGGTAAAATTTATATTGGCAGTACCAAGAGAACATTGAAGACTAGGATCCAAGAGCATAGGAGATCCATATTCAATAAAGACAGCAGGTCCTCCATTTTTCAACACATGAGGGACAGCCACCCAGACAACACCAATTTTAAATTTCATGGGATACAAAAAATTGTTCCGAACAAGAGAGGAGGAAACTGTGAATTAAGACTGAGGCAGGAGGAGGCTAAATGGATTAGCAGATTGAGGACAGTGCAGCTGGGCCCGAATATTGAAAATGAATTCCATTACTTTTTATAATCCTGACTCGAGAGGTATGGCAAAAGGCTTAGGATATGGATGTGGGACTGTTGGAAAACGAGGCAGTATCTGTGAGGCCTGCACAAATAACATGACTACATTTGTCCTTCACTGGGAACCAAACACCCAATTGTAGCGCCTGACTCTCAGAGGGTAGCGTTGCAGAGCAGTCTGAGGCTTTACTCAAGGGAGGTGGTGTGGGCTAGTAATCGCCATTTGCAGGTGCGCAGAAATAACACTCAATAATTGATTGTCCAGTCTGTACTTTGCTTCATAAAAGTAAGAGTACATTTATTAAACACACACTACTCAATACTATGCACCAATTTACAAATATACATAAGCTGTTGGAATTACTTTGTGACATTGCATAACATCTCCATCCCTCCCGCAGGGGGGGTGGGGTCTAGTACCACCACTCCCATGTAGGCACATCATCTTGCCCCCTAATGCCGTGTGTTGAGCATAACCTGGAGTGAGGGCCCTGCGCACTGGCACCATCCCAGTGGCGACCCACCCCATTACCTCAACACGCCTTAAAAATAGGTTCACCTGCCCTAGTGACACTAAACCCTGACTGAGCATCTTATATTGACCATACAGTATGCACCCCTACATATTCAGGGCTAACAGTCTGGGTGGTTCCTCACTTAAGCGCAGCAGCAAGAATACATGTTTACCACACTTTAGAATGACAGTACTCAGCACGTTTGTGGATCATTAGAATGCATTGCAATTACAGCCCCTAAAGGCATCACAGATGAAATCACAGGATTACGCATATACAGCCAGACACCCTAGCAGGATTGTCTGGCAACATAACCCACTTCGCTTATGACATCACCTTACACAGGTACTTCACATTACATATGTGACCTTCAGTCCCTCTAAAAAGGAATAACCGTTAGTAAATGCAGTTCTGGTGCAATTATACCTCTTCACCTCCAGGGGATGCCCTTCTCCAGACATCCCCAACTCAGCCCTTCACTCCAGGAAACACTTCTCACGACACCCTCAGCTGTAGAACAACAGTTCCAGCTTAGAAGGTGTTGAATGCACGCTGAGCCCTTGAGGGGTTATCCTTTTAACATCCCTATGAGACTTAGGGTGGGACTTTATCTTCGTGCTGGGGGGAGACTGCGCTTCTCCAGCAGCTCCCCCAGCACCCTTGCACCAAGTTGGCGGTGGCCCCGTCCTCCTGGGGCCACCACAAGCACCAAAACAACAGATTTCCAATTGCCTGGCAAGGCATTATGGGGTGCATCGTGCTCCTTTTGCTGAATATTTGATTAGCGGCTCTCCCGCTGTGCCGGGGAGAGCCGCGATGCCCCTTGCAGCCTTTCGCCGCGTCTTTCGGCCTTGGTGGGGGGCCCGGTCCCACCCGGACCCCCAGGTGAGAGGAACGGTCTGGGGAGAACACCCCCGGCCGCTTGGTTTCTGTTCGCGGGGTCCCGGTCCCACCCGGGCCCCACGATCCCCGCCTCCATTCGGCGGGTCCCGGTCCCACCCGGGACCCGCGACGGCCTGTCTGGTAGGAGGACAGCCTGGGGAGCCCACCCCCGGCTGCCCCCGCCAGCTCCCCGCGCGGCCAACACCCACGTGTGCTGACGCGGGAGCCGACCGATCAGTTCTGGTCTTCCCGCTCCAGTGGGCAGACGCGTCTTCGTGCTCCGGTCCAGGGGGGAGTGCGGCGGCACTCCCCCGGCCTCCTCCCCAATCTCCGGGGCCTGGGGATGGAGTCCCGGGCCCTTCCTCTTCACGGGGGGCGCGACGGCGCCCCCCGTCTTCGCGTCGGGGCCCGGGGATGGGGTCCCGGGCCCTTCCTCCACCTCTTCACGGGGAGCGTGCCGGTGCTCCCCATCTGGACTTGCTCACGGGGGCCAGGGTGGGCTCCTGGCTCCTCCGCCTTCCTCCGCTTCACGGGGGCGCGACGGCGTCCCCCGGCTTTACTTCAGGGCCTGGGGATGGGGTCCCGGGCCCCCTGGGGACCTCCTCGCGGGGGCGCGACGGTGCTCCCCCACCTCCTCTTCACGGGGAGCACGACGGCGCTCCCCGGTTTTACTGCAGGGCCCGGGGATGGGGTCCCAGGCCCCCTGGGGACCTCCTCGCGGGGGGCGCGACGGCGCTCCCCCGCCTCCATCTTCGGTGGGGGCCAGGGTGGGCTCCTGGCCCCAGGCAGGACACTTTTGCGGGGAGCGTGACGGCGCTCCCCGGCTCCCCTTCTCCTTAGGGGTCAAAGGTCGCTCACCTTCCGGGGGCCATATCTCAGCCCCTGGGGGTCCGATCCGCCCCATTTTTGCATCTTCTTGCTCCTGGCGGCGGCCCCCAGCCACTGGGAGCACTCTCCTTCACCCTCCGGGTCTCCAAGAGGGTGCATTCTGCAGGGAGCGGTCTTCACTGGCTCCCTGTGCCAGACTTTCGCCTGGCTCTCCTCCTGGGCCTCTCTTCTCCCTGCGCAGAGGCCCCTGCTTCTGCGCACCAGTCCTGGGCTCTTCTTCTTCTGGTGCTGTTAGAGGCCTGGGGGGGCAGTCAGGGGGTACCTCCTTCCAACTGCCCATTGCCAGGCTCCAGCACCTTCCGCCTCAGCAGACCACACCCCAGAGAGAGCTCTCTTCCTCTTCCAGTACTTTTTAAAAGTGGATTAGGGGGGCTGGCAGGAAGTCTCTGTTTGTCCTATCAAACAGCGACACATCACTTCCCTGCCCCCTCCTTCTTGTCCAGCCTCTGGGCTGGTTCAAAATGGTGTCGTCCAGGGTCTCTGGCCACATGGTCTCTGAAACACGAGCCCTTCCCTCCTTGGTGCAGCCTGGTGCCTGGCACCAGTGATAGCTGCTGATGGAGAGCCTGTAGCCCCACCCATCTTCTTCTTCGTGGAGAGGAGGCCTTAGCTTGTGGAAAAAAAGGTTATCAATCCATCCAGCTGAGGTCAGCCCTCAGCCTGGCCCTGGTTATGACTGACTCAGAGAAATGTGACATTTCTGGATGACCCAAAAGCAGTGCAAATATGACTTTGGACTCTGCAGAATACTTCTTCTCACACCCGTTACAGTGGACTTTAGTGCGTGTCTGGAATCTGTAGGCTTTAGGAAAGTGACACTAGCCCATGGGCTCCACTTCCCCATAGGGGAATAATGAAGTGAAAAACACAGTAAAGCACACTGACTTAACCTGGCATGTTTCTTCCCAGTGTATAAAGCCTATTCCCTGTCACCACCCAATTCTGCATAAGCCCTGCCACACCATTCACTTTGTAGCTGCTCCTGGACTGCGCACGCCAGGAATCTCCCTGCGCAGCCCCTACACGTGTGCACACGCATGTACACAGGTGTCTGCATGTAACCAGCCCGGTGCCCCGTACTCCAGCTGCTGCGCAGCGGCCTAGTCAAGCCAGGGGGACACCAGTAAAATCCACATGCAGTCTCTTTCATCATGAGTTCACTGTGGATGAGTCCCAATTTATGAGGCTCTCCCACAGTAAAAGCTCAACACACAGGTGCTCAAAAAGTGAAAAATCCGGGCGGCCCATAGTGTCAGAACCACCTTCTAACAGGGACACACTGTCCTTAGTGTTATGGGTCACATAGTGGAGTTATGCAACAGATGGGTGAATTGTTGGGGCATGAGAATGGTACATGGATGTAGTTGAAGGAGATGCATAGGAATTTGGGCTCGGCAACACACAGTCTGTTTGGAGAGAAGTTATCGTGATGCCAATAACTTACCGATTGAAATGGCACGGGCGTGAGATGGGACAAAGTGATTTCAGGAGATATGAAGGATAACGGTTTCACAGGCCATTAGAGGCCAACAGCAGTTATCGGACTGATAGAATGTGATAGTTGGGAAATGTTTAAATTTTTGCCTGGGTCCCCTTTTTGACTGATGAAGAGACTGACTACAGAGGATAATTGAGATGTTGAAATGAACTACAGTTGCCAGAGGAACTAGTATTGCAGACGACAGTAGCAATTTGACTGGCAACATTTGGCCTTCAGAATTGGTTTATATGGGGGTCTGGTTCCCTTACGATTGGAGTGGAGACTGGCCACATACGATTATTGAAACGTGGAAATTTTTTAAATAATTACGACCGGAGGAGGGAGCACGGGGTTCTATGTTCAGTACAAGCCCTAGAGGCTTTAGGCACTTTGGGCAACATTACGAATGCGGGACCGTCCGCAAGGGGTGCGGCGGTCCCGCACATGCTATTAGGATGCCACCGCCACCGTGGCAAGCCCTATTCACAGCATTGTGGCGGGCGGTGCTCACGGCACCGCCCGCCACAATGCTGTGAATGCATGTCATGCATGTGCATGCACAACGTGACAGGCACCGCACGGTGCCTGCCACCTTGGGCATACATATGCAGGGGGTACCATAGGTACCCCTCATGTGCACTCCCACCCCCTCAACACCGTGGGGGCCCGCAACGGGCCCCCATATACAAAGACCGTATGCCTTTCCATGGTGGCGCCGCCATGGAAAGGCTGCACTCCGCAGTCATCATAATATGGATGGCGGTGTCTTGGAGACACCGCCACCATACTATCCTTGTTTTCCGCCGGTCGACGAGTCGACCGGCGGAAAAGCGGCAGACGGTCTTTCCATCCGCCGCGGACCCCCCAGCCATCATAATATGGCGGGGGGTCTTTGCTGTCTGGATGGCAGGCAGATCGCCCCCGCCGGCCCGGCGGGGGCGATCCGCCCGCCATCATAATGACCCCCTTTGATTGGTCGAGCGATCTGTGATTCTTTCAGAGGACGGTTCCCCTTCTGGTCCGGTATATAGGCAGGGAGTCTTGTGGGGGTAATTTGTGCAATTTGTTGTATTAATGGAAATAATGTTGTATATTTGTAAATATGTAAATTATAAAGCCAACTTCATATGATTGATACATACATATGTTTTGATTTACAGCCCTGATGATGTCCGTAGGGACGAAACTCATTGGCTGGGCTGCATTGACTGCTTTTGATGAAAAGCATTGATTGAATAAAAAAATGTGGATCCATTAAGAAACACAAGACTCCCAAGTGATTATTTTTTTAATGGACTGATGATAATTAAGAAATGAATTTGAATTTTGGCAAGATAAATCAAGGATGGGCTTTTACGCGCTCCTTTTCTTTAAAATTGGATGTAACCTTTTTCTAGTTGTATTAAAATATGCAATTGAGAGCTCAAGGCAATAAGCACACATTTACACCTTCATGGTAATAGCTTGGCAAGTTAAGATGATATCGCTAACATTTTGTGTGTTCTGAAGATTGAAACACGCATGGCCGGATCAGACTTTCATCTTTTTGAGGTCAATAACTTGAGTATCAATACATTTGCTTATATTTGCATATGTTAGTTACTGTGTTTAGATTCTGGAAAACTACATTATTAAAAGCTACATGCAACATATTATTTTATAGATTGCTCAGTTTTGTAACTGTAGCATACCTGGAGGAGATAGGAGGTGTTCCTGGTTTAGTAAAGGACCGTCCTTCTCCTCAGTGGAAAGGGTCTGTCACTAGCCTATAGATTCAAGCTTGGTGAGATTTCTGCTAAGAGAGGGGTGTGTGGAAAAGCCATCAGTAGCAACAGCCTCAAGAGTGTATGAGGTAGAGGATGGCTGTGCTAACTGGGAACTTCAGACATTTGGAACTTACTTGTCAACCTCAAAATGTATAAAACATCTCTCAAAAGAGCTTTACACACCAAAACTCCATTGCTATGTAATTCCATTCTTATAATTCTGAGAGTTAAAGGTGACTGCTGGGGTTTTGCAAAGGACTCAAGACTTACATTTTTCAAGCACAATATGTGTCAAGAACTGGATACTAACAAGATCTGTTAAATTGGCTTCTTGATTGCTCAAGCAAAAGGTGGCTCCTTCCAGCAGCCATGGGCCAAATGCATTTAGTAGTACACAAGGAAGGTGTCAGGTACCTACTTAAGAGAGTCCCAAACTGGAGAGAAAAACCACCAACGGTTCAAAACCTCATTGGCAATTTTGTAGCTCTTGATTGTAGATAAAGATTATTCTAGATATGAATGTCAAGGCACCAATAACACTACTGACATTAGAGTGGAAATAGAGCCAAGCAACAATAACCCAGAAGTAATCCAGCAGAAGAAAGTGCAATCATGGGCAACAACAGTAGGAAAAGGGTGATGAATGCAATGAAAAATAAGGGAACAAGTGTCTTGTGATGCATCCATCCCTTTTTAGATAACTCCTGCTATATGATTTAAACAGATACTGACTTCACAGGCAGAAAACCTTCTTCCATCTTGGATTCAGAATCTTGCATCAGTTTCCCTGTGTACACCACCATCTCGGAGAGTTTTTCTTTAAGCCTTGTCCTAATATCATTACAGAACCTCATGGCATTGGTTAGACAAATGAAGAAGAAGCCCAAGTTTTACATCCTTCAATCCGCATAGTGCTCCACTGCTCAGCTTCCACTCTCTCTTAGCATTCTCTGCACAGGTGTAACACTATGAAAAGTAGGATTTCGAATCTCTGTTAGTTCTCCATCACCCAAACTCACAGTCGTTTGCAGAGAATCATGTCATCTTTCAAATTTTGACCATTCAGTAACGTATACCAGCTAACCAACCACTGACTTTTGTTGAACGACTCTCATAGATCAAGGCTTCACTACCAATCCTTCCAGGCTTTTCCATCAAACTATTGCAAGATCGCCAACTCTGACCATACTTGCTCTCAGCTATGCCACTTTGTTAATAATTTATAAATGTAATCTTCTTCACCCAAACTATTGTCACAAATATTCAAAGCTTTAATAAACCCCAACATAAATAACAATTAACAACATGATGAGAAGTCACCTGACAAATGAGTCAAACCAATATCTCAGTGAACCAAATCAGGGGCTCTGGTAAACTGCACAAAATGGGAAATTCAGTTCTACTGTACAATTTTGCCAACCAAATTAAACTGTGAGATTTTGATATTGTAAAAACAAACCATATGACTCTGGGAGATCCAGAGTAAGTCTGTGCATTGTCAAGAATAAGCCCCTGGTCTGTTTTGGGTTCTATCAAAAACAGTGCTCTGAGTGAATGCATCTGTGAGCTATCATGAGCAGAGCAGAGAAGAGATCTGTATGTATTTTGGCTATAAAGTACTCGGAGTGAACGTCCACATTATCAAGAATACAGCGCGGAATGAGATGGAGTTTTATCAGAAGCAAAGCTTGCAACAGCCATGGTATGCTCAGAGTCTCAGCTCTCAGTTACTCCTTGTTTGTGAACAGAACTGCAATAAAAATGTATTATCAGAAGCAGAGCCCTGAGTACCACTGGTTCTTATCGAGAGCAGATGACTGGCTTATTGCCGATATTATCAGAGAGCCGAGCTCTGAGTGACTCCAAATTATCAAGAGCAAAGCTCTGTGTGAATCTTGACATTATTAAGAGCAGTTTATTGTGAGTTTATCTGGGTATGAAAAGAACAGAGGTTTGGGTGTCTGCTTTATGAACATTAGGGCAATAAGGAGTTTTAGTCATTTTAAACCCTAAAACCATTGCTTGAATGACAGTGGGACGATACGAAATTTTACATCCATGGTATAGAACCCTGCAGAGTATGTTTATTTTCAAAAAACAGGGAGGAAGTGTTTCAAAATAGCTGTGTTGAAATTTCTGCCAATTTGGATTTCCTCTTTTGTACTGGCTGCCGCTGCCATACACTTTACTTTAGAAACTCAGTTTCCATACCACTGTCTATTACTTTGCTCACTGGTAAAAAGGATGACTTGCTGAGGATGACCTGCTGTGTCTTATGATGCAACTGCTAAAGCAAGACTTTTTTAAATTCAGCAAACAACTACAATGACCAGATTTCACTCTATATTTCCATGCTATATCTTATAGCATATTTTTGGGGCATAGTGTGTCTCATATTCTGATGGTCATAGCTGTATGGAGCAGTACATTGAAAGGCATTATACCATTGCACAGTTCAACAGCAGCCAATGTGTTTCTATCAGGTACAGTATTCCTATTGAAAAATTTGTATCATTGCACAGTATGTGTGATGGCTGTTGCCCAATGGTTCAGTTTGACAGCATTTTTCTCCTGATACGCAGTCTTCCCATTTTGATAGTCCAAGGTTCCAACTGGTTGCATAATGTTTCTGATGGACATTTTAAACAATTTGATGCTGCATCTTCTTCCCTGTCTGGAATAGAGAAGTGTTCAATCAGTTTGTCATGATCTCATAATTTGACTCCATCAAGAGAAGAGATCTGAATGAGCTCATGAATTATCCAGAAAAAAAGGGATCACTGACATAATATCGACAGACACAATGTCGACCTACCAAAATATCGTGACAAAAATATTGAATACACTAATATCGACTTCCTATACTTAATTCAAAAAACACTCAAATATCGACTACAAAATATCGTAAAACATTTATATCGTTTTCAACATTATCGAAAACAAAAATATCGGGATAAGTAATATCGCACACATTAAATAAACATACAAAATAACAAAAATATCGATAACAAAAATATAGACAACAAAATTATTGCTAAAGAAAATATATCGACAAGTTAAATAATTTATAATAACTCAATACATACCCCCCAAAATATAAAAATAGCAATAACACACATATCAAACATTATAAATCACTTAACACATATTTTAAAAAAATAACAAAACAATTTCTTCAACATTTATAAATACACAAATATTATTTACTACTCCAAACATAATATTAGAAATAAAATGCAACTCTTTAACATTTAAAAAGTTATAAATATCAAATAATATAGTACACCATTTTATTTTAATTTAAAAAAGTAACTGAAACTTAATGAGCGTTTTCCATATATAGAAAACAACTGACAATTTAATTAAACCAAACAGCTAACAACCAATGAAATGCACATACAGTTAAAATAACCCAATAAGATTGAAACAATAATTAATAACACACTACATAAACACACAGAAATTCAACTGCTACTAAAAATGCTGTCAATAAAATGTTGTGTTAACAAAATAATTAATATGTACTTTTTTAAATTATATCTCCTCTACAGATAATTCTGAACAGCCTCAAAGAACAGCAGAACAGTGTGAAAAGTCAATTTACAAATAAGGCAAGTATTACTCTGAGATTAACTAAAACTATTTTTTTATATACCAAACAGAAGAACTACCTAACCACAACTCCCCCCCCCAGCTAAAAACGCAATAAAACAGATTAATTAATATTACTCTTTTTTTAACAGGGATCTCTACAGAAAAACCAAAACCAAACAGCAGAGAAAAACAATCAACATTGAAAAAAGTCTTCAAATTCAACATTGTAAGTATTTTATTAATTTTTATATACATTTCTCTTAGCATTTGAAACACCACCATGACTGAAGGGGCCCAATTCACTACTTCCCAAAAAAGGCAAATTATTATGTTATATGGGGTATGTGTACACCCAAGAAAAGCAAACAGGAGACAAAGTCAACTGGAAATGTAGCAAATATTATTCTAACAAATGTTATGGAAGGGCTGCTACAAAGGAAACAACTGTATTATATGTTAGAGAACATAACCACCCCCCTAACGTAGCTGAAATTGAACTTAGAAATGCTATTGAAAATATAAAAGAAATTAGTACAGCATCTCAAAAGCCCACAACAGAAATCCTTAAACAAATGCTTCCCAGAGTTCCTGAGCATGCATCTGGCCAAATTCCCTCAATATCCTCAATAAAAAGAACTATAGCTAGAACTAAAAAAGCTACCGCTACCAACACACCTGTCCCCAAAACCTCTGCTGAAGTAGAAATACCACCTGAACTCACAGTTACACATACTGAAGAACAATTTCTTCTGTATGACAATAAATCAGCTGAAAAAGAATAATAATGTTTGGGACTGCCACAAATTTACTAAAATTACAAAACTGTGAGACATGGATGATTTATGGGAATTTTAAATATGTCCCAAACCATTTTACCAACTTTATACAATACATGGACTATTTCAACATACAAACATCCCCTTCATATATACTCTACTGCCAAACAAGCAAACAGCAACCTATGTTGAACTTTTAAGCAAACTAAAGCAAGAAACTAACAATTATGTTCCCAAAAAAATAATAGTAGACTTTGAGCAGTCAATGATACAAGCAATACTAAAAACTACCCTCACACAGCAATTCAAGGTTGCTACTATCACTTTAACTAATGCATTTGGAGGCACCTGCAAAAATCTACATTAAGGGCCCGATTCTGATCTCGTAAGGAAGGCCTCCAAACGGGATTTGTAAAGAGCAAATCCGATTCGGAACCTATCTTTCCGCCCGAATCGTCCCACATTCCTAACGAGCAAGTACGATGCGAGTATCCTGTACGCGCCGTGCGAATCGTTTACGAATCCGAACCTGTCCGTCCAAGATGTTCGTAGCCGAATCGTGCCGCGCAATGGAGCCGTTTTCCGACCGAGCGAGTACGATGCACGAATCGGACAGCTGTATCGCCTCGGTCTCATCGAGACAAAACGGCTGTCGGATTCAGACTTCGGGGGGCCATAGCAGGCCCCCCTTTACCCGGAGCACTCCGATTCGGTCACGGGGGGTGCGCATGAGTCTGCATGGGTCCACATGGGGTGCCCGCCACAGGGTGTTCGCTTTTCCCCGCCCACCCCCTTTTTGCTATGGGAGCCTGTGTACGCGTCTGTACACGGGCTCCCATAGAGTTCAATGGGAGTCCGAGCGAACCGAGTCCGTAAGCATGCAGCAGCATCGTACTCGCTCGTTCGGACTCCCGGAGCACGTCTCGCTCGGAAAGCCCTCCAGATCCGAGTCGTATGGAGGGTTTTCCCTACGAGATCGGAATCGGGCCCTAAGTGTAGAATATGCAACAAATAGCAGCTTTGCATATCAAATAAAAAAAATTATTGCACTAGCATATGTACCTATTACTGACGTAGCTGAGCACTACAATTTATTAATTGAAAGTCTCCTACTACCAACAAAATGAGCAAAAATTAAGTCCCCTATTTGACTACTTTGAGGGAACCTGGGTGGGAAGGCTACACAGATCTGGACACAGAAGACAACCTAAATATCACATTCCATGGTGGAATGTATATAACAGTACCCTAAATAAAGAAGCCAAAACTAACAATGCTGTGGAAGGATGGCATAACGCCTTCCAAGCCACAACAGGCAGAACTACACCAACCCTCCAAAAACTATTGGAACATATCCAAAAAGAACAAAGCTACCAACAACTAAGAATGGAACAATCTATAACTCAACTAGGCCCAAAACTAACCAAGCAAACTAAACATATGTTTGAGTACTTACAATTCAACAACAACTAAAGGATTAGAGTATCTAGAAACAATAGCTAAAAGCCTACTTGAAATAAATCTACCTCCAAAGCACAAAAAAAATTAATCTAAAAACAATCAAAAAGTTTCTTTTCCAACTCCAAAAATATAATTATTTTGTCAATTATTTTAACTACAATTGTAAAAATAAACTGACATGATAATTATATTTTATATAAAACAACTAACTGTAACAATTACATTATAAACATTTCCTCCCACTATAAATAATTTAAACTTACTTACAGTTTTCGTTGCTGAAGAAGAGTAGTCCAAAGTTCCATAATAAAATCCACAGATGTTTAAAAATCAAGATTTAAAAAATAATCCCCCAAAAATGGAAAAATTCAGCTGCATAAAAATTAATCCATCAGCAATAGGTCCACCAACGATAATCCATAAAGGGCCTGAAAAAAAGATTTTAAAAAAGAAATGCTCCAGGAAAACTCGAAAAATTAAGGAAGTGTAAAATAATCATTATTTTATTAAAACAAATACACACTTCCTTAAAAAAAAAAACGCACTCTTCTCCCGACGATAACGTCCAATCAATAAAATCCTATTAGGAAATAAAACAATCCCTCCCGCACAAAAACGCATATACACTATATAATATTACAAATAAATACAGTACTAACAACAAACTTTAAACATAATTACACATACCTATCAAACTCTAACACAGACCGTTTAACAAACCAACCGCATTTCGCAAACTTCTAATTTAAACATACAACTCACCTAATATAACAAAATCTAACACTACATACACTATATAGTACTAGACTACCTTCAAATTGCACTTATATTAAAGTTTAATTAAAGAAAATGAAACTTACCTTAACCGATGCGACGCAGCTTCCAACCGCGCCTAAAACAAAACCTATAGCCTACAAAATACAGCTTTAGTTTAAAAATGGCTACCTTAAATAATAAATAATATTCATTTTCATTATTGCAAATGTTATATATTACAGATTCTTTACTGTAAATTTTTGAAAAATACTACAAAATACAACTCAAATATAAAAAATGTCTGACATATTATTTGTAATGTAAACTTATAATAATAAATATTATAAGAAAATTAATATTTATTATTATAATTAAAAAAATATACATGTAATGTTTAATGTATATTTAAAATTTTTATATGTTTTACTAATATGAAAAAAATGTAATAATGTTATAAAAAATGTTTGTGTTTACAAAATAACTTATGTACTAATTAATATTATTTATATAAAGAATATAAATATTATTACCAAAAAGAAAACATTATGGGCCTGACTCCGATACGATTAGGAAAGCATTCCCAACTAGGGCCCGATTCCGATGCGGTTAGGAAGGCCTCCTAATGGCATTTGCTCCTTCCGAATCGGATCGGGAACATGTCTTCCCAACCGAGGGCAGATTACGATGCGGTTAGGAACATAGGGGCTCATTATCATGGCCGAAGGACCTCCCGCCATCACTGAGCATTTTACCCACCGCCAAATTAGGATGGCGGTGGGTTTCGCGGCGGACGCAAAGTCCGTCTGCCGCTTTTCCGCCAGAGGCAATCGAACCGATTGCCGGACAGAAAAGGGCCACTAATATGGTGGCGGTGCCTAGCAGGCACCGTCCGCCATATTATGATGTGCCCTGGAAGAGGCTGGCAGTGATTGGTTTTGGGGGCCCGTTGCGGGCCCCCTCAGTGTGGGGGGAGGGTGTAGGTACCCCTACATTCCCATGCACAAGGTGGCAGGCACCACGTGGTGCCTGCCACCTTGTGCATGGGAATGCGCATCTTGGCATCGTGGCATTTTGGCATTGCGAATGGTGCTGCAGCCAGCAGCACCGCCCGCAATGTTAAAAGGCCAGGATGCGCCCGCCATTCTGGCGGGTGCATCCTAATTGGGCTAGTGGTACCGCCTCACGTCTGGTGGGCGGTCCCATCACCACTATGATGGCAGGAGGACTGATATCCGCCCACCATCATAATGAGCCCCATAGGCTCCCATAGAAGTCAATGGGAGTCCAACCAAATCGTATCTGGACGCATCCGGATGCATCATACTCGGTCGGTCGGACTCTCCCATCCGAGTCGGTCGGAAACCATTTCCAAACCGATTTGATCGGGAGGATTTCCTAACCGCATCAGAATCGGGCCCTATATGTTAAAAAATACAAACAATTATAAATATGTTTTCAATTATTTTTTTGTCAAACTATATATATTGTTAATAATATTCACTATGTGTATGAATGTACAAAATTATGTATAATATAAAAAATGAATGTATCTACTGTTACCCAAAACATATGTTTTAAATATTGTAAAAAAAGTGAGTAATAACTACTTATTTGTTGTCCAAAAATAAACAACTGAATAATGTAATAAAACAACAATTTCTAATACTATTTTTTCCAAAATGTTAAATCTAAATATTTAATATGTACCAAATATGTAATGTAGATACAATTAACAAAATGTATTTTCTCCTGGTTAAAACAAAAATAAACATATTTAAAGAAATGAAATACTTTTTCTAATTTTTTATTATCAATGACTCATTATAAATAAAAATATAAATAAAATATAAAGATGTTTCTGTGTTTTTTTACATGTTATTGAATATTGTATCTATAATAAAATATTTATATTGTATCAATGTACTTTAAAACTTTTATATTTGTCCAAACATTTATAACTATATCTTTATCCTTACACCATAATATATTTTTATTTCTTCACTATACCCACTATAAACTACATTAGGTTTAGGTTTAGGTTTAGGTTTAGGGATTTGTAGAGCGCATGGCTACCCTTAGGCATCCCAGCGC
Organism: Calotriton arnoldi; assembly: GCA_963921515.1. Classification (NCBI taxonomy): domain Eukaryota; kingdom Metazoa; phylum Chordata; class Amphibia; order Caudata; family Salamandridae; genus Calotriton; species Calotriton arnoldi. Next base: position 902,438 of record CAWUFW010002484.1, read on the forward strand.
TGGTATGAAACAAGATAGGGAGAGATTCTGCAGATATTTAGGGGAACAGTCAAGTTTTTAATTTCTTTTTGAAGGTCGTTTCAATCTCGATCATTCTCAACTCTGGATCCATACTGTTCCATAGCTTGTGGACCAGGTGTTTAAATGACCTTCCACCCCATCTAGATCTTTTGATTCTGGTGGTGTTCATCAGAAACTTTGATCCTGATCTAAGATGGCAGCGTGGGGAGTACTGGGAGATCAGATCTCGAACCAGCGCAGGACCTTTCCCGTGCATGGCTCTGTGGGCCAAACAGAGGGACTTAAATTTGATTCTGGCATTGACGGGAGCCAGTGTAGCTCCCTCAGAGAAGCTTTTACTGACCGATGCCTGGGTATGTTCAGGAGCAATCGGGCTGCTGCATTCTGTACTACCTGCAGTCTGTCTGTAACATATTTGGGGGAGCCCAGGTATAGGGAGTTACCGTAGTCAAGCCTAGACACCACTAAAGCTTGAACCACTGTCTTTCTGGACTTTTCAGGGAGCAAGCTCAGTATTTTCCTAATCATTCGGAGCATCCCAAAACAGATGTTCGCCAGTTTTTTAGCTTGGATCTCCATAGTTAGGTTCTGGTCCAGCCACATCCCTAGATTTTTAATGGAGGTTTTAGGTGGAGGCAGGGACCCCCATTTTGCAGGCCAGGGGATATCCAAGCTTGGGTTGAGATTGCTGCCGAGGATCATGAGCTCGGATTTGTCCCCATTTAACTTAAGGCTACAGTCGGCCATCCAAGAGCCGATTTTTTCCAGGCAGGGGGCTAGTTGCCTGTGATCTGAGTTGATGGAATCAGAGATTGAGACCACCAGTTGTGTGTCATCGACATATGACACAATGGAGAGACCGAACTCCTGTACTATAAGAGCTAGTGGGCTCAGGTATATATTAAAGAGGGTCGGGCTCAGGGAAGATCCCTGAGGAACCCACCATGGGACTGAATAGGTGTCTGAGAAGATTCCTGCCTCCATGCATTGGAAAGATCTACCATTCAGGAAGGAGGCCAACCATTTATTGGCTGTGCCTCCGAGTCCAATACCCTTGAGCCTGTGGACCAGTACGGCATGGTCTACCGTATCGAATGCCGCGCTTAGATCCAAAAGCACGACTGCGGCGGCTCTTCCCTGGTCTAATATACTTTTTAGTTTCTCAGTAACAACAAGTAAGGCAGATTCTGTGCTGTGTTTTGGTCGAAATCCCATCTGCATCTGGTGAATGATACCAATGTCTTCCAAAAATTGTGAGATGGTGTTATTCACGTGTTTCTCCGCGATCTTGCCCAAGATGGGTAACAGTGAGATCGGGCGATAGTTTGCCAGAGAGGCGGGGTCGAGTTGGGGTTTCTTTAGTAGGGGTTTTACAATGGCATGTTTCCACTCTTTGGGTACTGTGCCACTTTCGAGAGAGAGGGAAATGAGGTGGGAGATTTGAATTAGGACATCTTTCCCCCCTTGAACAAGAATATGTGGGGGCGCCGGGTCTAAAGGTGATCCTGTAGCAGGGAACCAACCTGTTCCTCACTCAGTTTGGGGAGAGTGAGTAGAACAGACGAAGGGGCGGGCGGTGACTGTTCTGGGTTCTCAGGTGGTTCAGGGGCGGTGCTCGAGGCTTCGGTGGCTGTTAATGTCAGGCTTATGTTGGGGTGTAGTGAGTTATATATATTTTCCACCTTGCTCTTGAAAAACGAGGCTAGCTCGTTGCATCTCTCTTTTGAGCACTGGGGAATGTTAGCGCTTGAGTCGATTGTGGAGAGGGATTTTACAATTTTAAACAGCTCCTTTGAAAAGTTGGAGGAGTTCTCAATTTTTCTTCGAAGAAGGCAGCTTGAGCTTTCCTGATATTCTTATGATATTGCTGGATGGCTAGTTTGTAGGCTATTTTGAGCTCGGGGTCATACGTTTTTCTCCAACTCCGTTCAAGCTTTTTACAGCCTTTTTTTTGAGCGACCAGCTCTGGGCTGAACCAGGACGATCTGTTGGAGTTTTTTGCTTTTATTGGACCTGGCTTCCTGAAATTCCGGTCAATGGATCCGTTTATCCAAGATAACCAGTTTTTATGGGCTTCTTCTAGGTCTTTAGATTCTGGTGGGGAAGATGACTCAAGATCTGTAATCCAGGCTTCGGGGGCCTGCCTTGTCCATTTACGTCCCAGAACCGGAAATACCTTTTTTGGCTCTGCGATATTGGGTTTTAGGAACCGGTTTGGAATGAAAAAATGGTCTGTCCATGGCACACGTGTGGGGGCGAGTGATTCCAATCTGGGATCGTTTGAAAAGATGGGGTCCAGAGTGTGGCCTTTTTCGTGAGTGGGCAGGTGTACCATTTGTGTGAGCTGCAATGCATCTAGGTCGGCTACGCATCTCATTGTCGCGGAATTAGTGAGATTGTCTAAGTGAATATTGAAGTCGCCTAGGACAGTAAAGGCATTTTTCGCTATTATCAGGCTAGCCAGAATGTCTGGGGTGGTTTCTAGGAATGGTGTGGGGATCCCTGGTGGCCTGTAGATAAGGCAGCCTGAGAAGGAGCATGTAGGGGTGGGGGACAGTCTGAAAGCAAAGCCTCACACTTAGCTATATTGAGGGGGGTGATGACACAGGATAGATGTGATTTGCAAATAATAGCGATGCCCTCTCCTATTGTATCTGCTCTGTCAAGGCGATGGATTTCAAAACCCTGGGGAAGGGCGTTTACAATGTCAGGGCTAGAGCTATCACGGAGCCAGGTTTCCGTTAGAAATAGGGCCTCCAGCTCTTCCTCCTCTAATAGACGCCTGATCTCTATTGCGTGTTTTGGGAGGGATCTGCAGTTGATTAGTCCCATCTTTCAATGGTTGGTGTAATCTGTCTTTTTCCCTGCGCCCTTTCTCTGCTGCAGCTTGGTCTTGGCTGTGAATCCACAGGTAGGACAGGTCAGGGAGTCGTTCGCGGCCATAGAGTGCTGGCATGTGGGATGAGCTCCTGTGTTCAATAGCCGGAGCTCTATGTTTGTGTATGTGTGACGTACTACGGGAACCATGGTGGTTTGGGCAGGGTTCCTGGCCCCTGGTCCCGTACTGGCGCAGACGGGCGCAGACGGGCTTGCAGCGGCGCGCCCGCTGCGCGCGTCCCCTGCGCGTCGGCGCCATCCCGGTCTTAAATGCCGATCCGGGAAGTGCCTTTGCGCTAGAACTAGACCGCCAACTCCGAAAATGGCGTCCGTCTATTGGCCTCCCGGAAGTGAGTATTTCCGGCTTATAGTTCTCCCTCCACTCAATCAACTACTGGAGCTGCGGTGGACCGGGGAGAGTCAGGTGAATGAATATGGAGGTATATATTTCAAATCTTATGGAAAAGCAAGTTTACGTGCAACATTTAAAAACAGATTATGTGCAACTTATAAAGCAATTTCCATGCAGTGTGGGTGAATTAACAGCTATCAGCGCGCTTATCTGCCGAAACTGTCTATCTTGATCAATTGCGCGTCGGCGCCATCCCGGTCTTAAATGCCGATCCGGGAAGTGCTAGAACTAGACCGCCAACTCCGAAAATGGCGTCCGTCTATTGGCCTCCCGGAAGTGAGTATTTTCGGCTTATAGTTCTCCCTCCACTCAATCAGCTACCGGAGCTGCGGTGGACCGGGGAGAGTCAGAACTAACAGCTATCAGCGCGCTTATCTGCCGAAACTGTCTATCTTGATCATTAACTCAGAAAAGGTGTTAAATAGCAAACATTATAATTTACTACTAATTTATATTAAGTCAGGGAAGTCACTGGATAACCTTATATAATTTACTATTCCCACTCCAAACCACATTAAATCAGGGAAGGTGCTGGACACTAACCATATATAATTTACTATTCCAACTCCAAACCACATTAAATCAGGGAAGGCGCTGGACACTAACCATATATAATGTATTATTCCAACTCCAAACCACATTAAATCAGGAAAGGCACTGGAGACTAAACATATATAATTTACTATTCGAACTCCAAACCACATTAAATCAGGGAAGGTGCTGGACACTAAGCATATATAATTTACTATTGCAACTCCAAACCACATTAAATCAGGGAAGGTGCTGGATAATAAACATAAATAATTTACTATTCCCACTCCAAACCACATTAAATAAGGGAAGGTGCTGGACACTAACCATATATAATTTACTATCCCAACTCCAAACCACATTAAATCAGGGAAGGTGCTGGACACTAAACATATATAATTTACTATTCCAACTGCAAACCACATTAAATCAGGGAAGGTGCTGGATAATAAACATAAATAATTTACTATTCCCACTCCAAACCACATTAAATAAGGGAAGGTGCTGGACACTAACCATATATAATTTACTATCCCAACTCCAAACCACATTAAATCAGGGAAGGTGCTGGACACTAAACATATATAATTTACTATTCCAACTGCAAACCACATTAAATCAGGGAAGGTGCTGGACACTAAACATATATAATTTACTATTCCAACTCCAAACCACATTAAATCAGGGAAGGTGCTGGACAATAAAAACAAATATAATTTACTATTCCCACTCCAAACCACATTAAATCAGGGAAGGTGCTGGACACTAAACATATATAATTTACTATTCCTAATAACAATTATATTAACTCTTGTAAATTACTACACACTAAACATATGTATGTATCTATAATTAAATATACATTGCATAGTAATTATTTTTAAACATATCTGTTAAAATATCTCAAATATATTAATATCCAAAAAATATCATAAAATTGCCCAAAAAACTTTACATTTTTAACCAAATACAAAATTATAACCAATTAAATACAAAACTATTACTCTCATTAATAAATTAAAATTTCAAAAATAATTTTAACATTTAAATTTTACAAAATTAAATTTTAATGAACTTAAAACATAGTCAACTTCAACAACTATAAACACAATATCCTAGTACTACAATAATTAAATTAAAAACATATATATATATATTTTTTTAATTATGATCAATAAATTTTTCCCCAATTTTCTTAAAACACTCCCCACCCTTATCCCCTATTAACCCAACATCCCGCCCCTAAAAAAATATTATACATTCAATTTAAATTTTTAAATACATTTTGAATATTTCCCCAATTTTTTTTAAAACGCTCCCCACCCTTATCCCCTATAAACCCAAAATCCCGCTCCTAAAAATTAACATACAATTTTTTTAAAATTTATTTAACAATAATTACATCATTTACAAACATTTTACAAAATAAAAAACAAATACTAAAAACGATATATTTTACTAAAGATATTTTAACAATCGATATTTTTTACAACAATATTTTTTACAAAACACAAAATCGATATTTAACATTTTTTACATCGATATTTAACACTAACGATATTTTTCACTCTATATTATGTCAAAGCGATATTAAATACTCGATATTCTGACTGCTTACCGAACTAAAGAACAGTGGAATGACGGAAAGCGGTACCATTAGCAGATTTCTCTGTGTGTTTTGGATATTATCATGAGAGGTTTTTATGCATATGTGTCTTATCGAGATCTTAGGGGCCTATTACGATGGCGAGCGGATCGCCACCGCCGGCCCGGCGGGGGCGATCCGCCCGCCATCCATGCTCCAGTGACCCCCGCCATATTAGGATGGCTGGGGGGTCCGCGGCGGACAGAAAGACCTTCCGCCGCTTTTCCGACGGTCGGAAAAGGGCCATAATATGGTGGCGGTGTCTGCAAGACACCGCCAACCATATCATGATGTAGGCGGTGATCAGCCTTTCCATGGCGGCAACGCCGCCATGAAAAGGCATACGGTGTCTGCTTTGGGGGGCCCGTTGCGGGCACCCAGGATGTTGGAGGGGTGGGGGATGCACATGGGGGTACCTATGGTACCCTCGCATTTGCATGCACAAGGTGGCAGGCACCACGCGAGTGCCTGTCACGTTGTGCATGCAAATGCACAACATGCATTTTTACATTGCGGCGGGTGCTGCTTACAGCACCGCCCGCCGCAATGTAAACAATGCGGGATGCGCCGCCAGTGTGGCGGGCGCATCCTGGCTTGAATATGAGCGGGACCGCCGCACCTATGGCGGGCGGTCCCTTTTGCTGATTGCGGTGGCGGGCGGACTTTGTCCGCCCGCCATCGTAATAGACCCCTTAGAACAGAAAGTTTCTGGATAATATCTGGGTTAGAGTTCTTAGTCAAGCAGGCGAGTACAAGGTCACATTTCTGAGTGAATCTGGGATTTTAGTACAAGGCTCTGTAATAGTCTGGGTATCAAGAGCAGAGCTTCTCATGAATCTGGGCTGTGCATTCAGAGTTCCAAGTAGGCTCACACAGTTTTAATAAATAACCTGATGGTCTCTATTTAAAAGAGATCATTGTGTTGTAAAGAAAAGAACTGTTTTCTGACACTGAGAGGACACTTATTGATACAACCTTTACTCCATCTATGGACATATCATGGTACTTTGTATTCATGTCTTGGGGAAAATATGCCAAAGGGTCAAGTGTACCCCATTGTTTTAGGTCAGTGGGTTGATGACAATGGTTCCAACACTATCCCACAACAGTGATTCCTGCCGGGTAACAAATAATTGACTTTAGTGAGGTAGTGACACTGTCCAGCACACTCACTCTGGAAATGGTTCCAGCACCACTGGCTGGGAGTAGGTATAACAGTGCTAAGACGAACGAGCCAATTGGGTTAAACATCTAACAAGTTACCACACACAATGAGGATCGGAAAATGGGATTTTGAGGTTCTGTGCATGCATTCTCATTCGAATGTACCAATGCTACTCCACTTCTTCGTTTTGGCTCTCTTTTCATATGAATTAAATACTATTTTTGATGTTTTATGTTGCATTCACATATGATATGGTCTTTACAGCAAGCCTCTCTCTGACCAGGATGCCTGTGTTTGTAAATACATTTAGAACATTGGAACTTTGAGAGCTCCATTAAAGACAATAAAGTGGCTCCGGGCTTATAATGGCTTGTGTAAGCCTTCTGCTACAAAATTCCAATGTTTTTCTTTATTTTTCTCCCTTTTTTAACTTAGAACATTCTAATCTCTCTGGTTGGAATGATATAATAGCCTTATAGCCATTCTGCCTTGGCCTCTACCAATTATTAAAGGCCCTCTCCCTCGTTATTCTCGGGTTCAGGGCCTTTGACAACCACTATAGACCTCAGCAGGCTATATTAATTGTATGCGTTATGCATACGCCTGTTCGTGATGCTGCCATCTTTCTGGTTTTCTTTTCTTACGATTTCTAAAATCTTATGGAATGTATCATAGAAAACGGGAAATAAATATTTATGTATTCACCAGTAAAATTGAAAATGTCATCGTTTAAACCTGCAGTATCCCTGAAGAGGTGTATCAACAAAGGAGCATAAGCTGCATTTCTGAGGTTAACAAAGTAGCCCAAAGATGAAAAGAGATAATTCTCGAGAGCTCGTGTGACTGAGGTGACTGTTAGGAGAGCGACTGATTGACTGCCAGTTACAGTTCTCTCTGTTTTCCGCCTTTTTTCATGTGCCTTCCACGGTGCTAAATGCCTTTTGTGAAGGTGCGCGATAAAGACTTCAAATAGAGGTATCATAGCTAATCTGAAAAGCAGGTGCTTTGTTGCTGCTATGATATTCCCGTTACACCTCTCCGGCTAGGAGGCTCTCTAGGCCTGACACCACATCTCTGTACATGCAGATTACCAGTCAGCATTAATTGAAGCGCGTTGTTCGATCAAAGTCTCCTCTTTCTAGTCTGTGTTTGCTTTCAGTAGATTAAGGAAGATTGCTACTTACAGGAGTTTTTTTGCAGTGTCTGGGGGCTTTTATTTTTTCAGGTTCAGCACAAGTATATTGCATACCTTTATCTCTCCACTATACACACAATAACAAAGCTGTCCCGTTTTGTATTCCGAGTTCAAATTAAGACTTAGAAGGCCACATACCGCTGATTTCCAAAATAAGGGGCCAGGTCACTAAGGCAAATTTGGTCATAGACAAGAGATTACGACAAAATGTCTGTTTTTTTTCCTTCTGTCAGGAAAGCCCAAAGGGGTTCCTCGCAGGCAAAGCACATTTACATGTATGTAGCTTTCCACCGCGTGTTCGCAGTTCTTCGTACCCGCAAATCGCACTCAATGTATGGAAAAGAGGATATTTCAAGGCGTAGTTCATCTTCAAAGTTTGTGAATGTCACAAACTTGGATATATGCGGATATTCACAAGTTCCACTCATTTCCCTTTGGAATGAGCGGATTTTTACTATAGCCAGGGGCTGTCATAAAGGCCTTTCCATGCTGAGAAGGGGAGCAGATCTTCCCCAGATTTGGGTGGGGTATACGGGATAGGTTTTTTTGCACAGGGCAAAATAAACAAAAAAATGAGTTTTAACCAAGTAAACAAAAATGAGTTTTTGTAGAGGAAATTCTATTGCCAAGGGTTCTCCACTACGGAGAACTCCGCACAAGGGGAATAGGGCACGTTTTAAAAGTCACTTGACCTTTCCACTAGTGCCTACAAACATGGAATGAATTGTAGTCTCTGGCTCGATTGAAAACACATGGGGCCTCATTTATGAAAAGTGTCACATCGCTGAGTGAAAACAGCGATGCAACACTTTTTAGTGTGCCTTCCTTGCGATACCATGGATGTGCCGTATTTACTGTACGGCACTCCATGTCGCAAGGATTTACAGATACATCAGTATTCCTGACGTACCTGTAGGCGCAGTAATGACGCATTGCTGGCATGTGTTGCAAAATTGATACTACTCCAGCAATGGGTCATTACACATTGGGCAAGTCCCATGTTAAAGGCGTCTGTGTCAGTCTTACGCCTGCTGTGAGGCAGGTGTAAGATTTTGATGCAGTGGCATCCTAGAAGTGGCGTAGTGAAATCGCATGAATTTCACTGCGCCACTTCAATGACCCTTTTTTGCGGCGGAACGCCCACCCTGCATACATTATACCTGACACAGGTATAATGTAGCGCAGGGGTTTACAAAGTGACGCATCTGCTTAGATGTGTCACTTTGTAAATATGTCACAGTGTGGCACATATTTTACGCCACCGGTGCATCACAAAAAGTGACGCACTGGCGGCGCAAGTGGCTCATAAATATGCCCCATGGAGTGTAAGAGGAGCCGTTGAGTGCATGTGATACTTTTTTTTTTTGTGAAAACACATATTGTTTAAACAGTATTATTATAAAAAAAGCAATAAAACGTATTATTATAAACATGCTTCAACATCGGTGTCGCTCTTTGCTGGCCTGGTACTCAGTGGGCTCATCTAGAGCTCTTTTGAGTCTTTTTATGTCTGCAATGTGGAGACAACCGAGGGTCTCTCCATTACCTGTTAAATTTGTATTAGGATAGGTAAAGTTTACAGCATTTACTGTCTCAAATTATGGGATTGTATCCTATACAAAATGAAAACAAAAACTACTTATGGAAGGAGTTAAGTAGTTACTAAGATTACACCCTCACTGTCCTATCCAGTCCCACATATTTGACTTCTGGTAGGTGCTGCGAATATCAAGGGGCTTTCTTCAGGACTATATTTCCAAACAAGCCAGAGCCTATAAATCCTTTGATGTTTGCAGATATTATGTATAGAGACGTGGTATTTTGCTAGGCTCTTTAAAATTCCTCTATTCGCCCATTCGGATTGCTTCCCACTAGTGTGACTGGAAACCTATGCCTGACATAGCTTTCCAGGCATGCTTCTGGGAATATTGGGGACTAGGAAACAGGAGCAAATCAGCACAAGGATGTAGGTGTAAATCTATGGGTACAGATTCACTACTTTTTTCTTGAATAGACCCATGTATTTCTTTCTGATTGAATGTATTGAATTGGGGAGACAACTTTTACAAGCACTTAGATCCCCAATAACCAGTGGGTCAGATTTAGCTAAAGGGATAATATGTAGCTAGAATTAATTTTTCCAACCACTATGCCTGTACCTAATCTTGCGACTTCGAGTTTACCCCCACTGGAACTGTGAGCATGCATTTTTACAGAATCAAATTCCAAACAGTATTCCGTATTCTGTGTGGATTAGCACTCCCATTTTCCACCTGGTAAAAGCACTACAGCTTACCTTTTTGCCTGCTTCCCAGCTCCGCCTGGCCCACCCAAGTTCCGATGAACATCTCAGGGGGCATAATGGTGTTATGGGTGTCATCCTTGCTGGAGGGAGTTGAGTTTTCCTTCTTTCACATATATACCTTTTACAAATGGTGTTTAGGCAGAGACAACAATAAATCGAAAGCCAATAAATGTTCTTCCTGTTGCCTCAGTGTACCGAACCCTACTGGTAAAGAAAGATACTGCAAGTGTCCCAATTAATTTGTATTTGAAGGTTCTTTTGCCCAATTCAAGATGGAGAGAGAGCTCTTCCAGTCCAGCTCAGGAGGTTCCAGCTATGAAGTCTGTTGGACTTGGCCCTTTTTGCAGGGTCATCCCTAAACTTTTTGTCTTCCTCCTAGTCATTTTTTTGACATGGTGTTGGTGGTTTTAGGACTCTGGGCACTTTATCACTGCTGTCCAGTGTAAAGTGCGTGTGCTCTCTGTGGTAAACATGGTAAGATTGGTCTACACCTGTTTGGCGTATTTAATTTACCTATCAGTCCCCAGTAATGTGGTATCTCATATACCCGGGGCCAGGAAATTAAATGCTACTGGTGGGCTTGCAGCGCTGCTTGCGCCACCCACCAAAGTAGCCTTTCAAATCTGTCTCAGGCCTCTGCCATTACAGGGCCTGCGCGCGCAGTTTACTGCCGCTGTGACATGGCACGCAAAGTGGTTGCCACGTCTGTGACCCCCCCCTTTTTCTACATATCAGTCACCCCTAAGGTAGGCCCTAGCTAGCCCTATGGGCAGGGTGCATTGTAGGTAAAAGGTAGGACATGTACCTTAATTGTGTGACATGTCCTGGTAGTGACAGCCATTTTGGTTTCTCACTGCTGTGAGGCTGCCCTCTCATAGGAATGCATTGGGGATTCCCTCATAAGTGTGTCAGTGGTAATTCCTGATATGAGAGGAGCAGCGTGGTCAAGTTTGGTATGTTTGGAATAGTAATAATAAATGCTGCGTAATGGTGTGCGCAGATTTATTATCACTATTTTAGAAATGCCACTTTTAGAAGTGGGCATTTCTGTGTGCTATATGTCTTTGTGCCTGCCTGATGTGTATTGCATGTCTGGCTCTGGAGTGACAGGGGCTGGTGAGGTGCCGTGGCTCCAGAGGGGCTGGGTAAGTCAGCACTAGGCTGAATAGGCAGATCTGCATTTGGAGTAGTGAGAGGAGTAGCCCCTGACCCTGAATAGGTCTGTGCCTGCCTTGTACAATGCTGGCTCTGCCCCCCTGTAGTGTGTCTGGGGCCAGGACCTACTCTGACAATGAGGGTGTTGGAGCACTGCATAGAAATGTTAGAGTGCCCCCCAGAACTGGTTTGGACCGGGTCTAGTCCTGTGCCAGGGGTAAAGAACAAAGACACATGTGGTATAAGTACTGGGGCTGTGACCCCATGAATTGTGCTTCTTGTACCTGTTTTGGAACTGGTGACCGGCAGGGTGCTGGGCTGCCAGGAGGAACCGCCGGGGGACCCAGCTGCTGTTTCTTGGGGGTCCCTGCATGCTGGCCTGCCTGGCTGCACCTTGCTGGGGTGTCCCCAGCACCAAGGACTTTTTATTTCTGCTTTGCCTGTGCCCAGTGCTGGCCCTGGAGACTCTGGCGCTCAGTGCAGGAGAAGTGCCTTCCTCTACAAAGGAGAACTTGCCAGCGCTGCCTGCTCCCTGTTCAGTCTGCAGGTGGGAGACAGGCGAGGCGTTTTCTGCATGGCCCCTTTGTTGGCGTGGTGCCCCTTCTCTCCGTGAGGAGAAAAGCGGGGAACGAGTCGCTGTGCCGTGATAGGCACCACCGAGGAGAAGCAGATCGCCGCAGCCGCAGGAAGTCAGGCGTTTTGCCTGATTGTGGGTGGGGCCCGCGAGCAGAAACCGGCCGTAAGCCAGGCAAGGCCTGGCTGGGGGCGGGGCTCCCGTAAGGGAAGGGAGAGCCCCGTGGGGTGAAGGAGATGTTGTGTGGTGGCTTTTCGGCCCGACGGGGCCCGACCGGAGTTCTCCTATCACCGGCCTGTGAGGTGAGGCGCAAGGACGGCCCCGGGAGTGGCGGGCCGGCCCCAACGTAAAATTATCGGCGAGAGACCCAGGAGGGGTCTTCCCACCGAATGGAGAAAGGCGCTCGGGGGGTAACCTCGGAGGAGGCCCCTGAGCAGAAGTGCTCTCCGCTCCTGGATGGACGCAGCTGCACCGCATGATCACGGGCAGCTGCATTCTGATCACAGCGTCGGGGCACTCTCCACTGTAGGAGATCGGGTGAGCTAAACCCCTGCCCCCTTTCTTGCAGTACTGGGTGGCGGGGACAGTCTCTCGATGCCGCCAGGGAGGCACATGGTTGTCCTCCACCCCAACCGGCTGCATTTGTGCATTTGTGCCCTTGTATTGGGGTACGTGTTGGTGCCGAGTTATTCTTACAGCTGTACCGCGAGGGTGTGGGCAGCTGCAACGTGGGGGCATTCTTTTTGATAGGAGACCGGGGTGAGTTGCACCCCAGCCCTTTCCCATTGCGCGCATTTGTCGTGGCTGCATCTGCAGCCAAGGGGGCCAGTGTAAAGGCCTCGTGAGGGCAAGTTTGCTCTAAGGGGGCATTGCGGGGCGAGCCCAGGACAGGGCCCCCGCGTGGGAACACTGACTGGTTGGACGCAAGGCCGTAGGGTGATGTATGCACCTGGGCAGTGTTACTATGGTGCACTGTTGAGCTAACGTGATGCATAATGTGTTTATGCATAATGTGTTTATGCCTAATGTGATGCATACTGTGTTTATCCCTAATGTGATGAAGCTGAATACAGTATTTTACCAGTAGTTGCTGGTTGCTTTATATTTACTACTTGTGCTTTCTAATAGTTCTGACAGTGGCCCGATTGGCCCTGTCATGTATATAATCCCCTGTAAAGTATTGCCTAGTGCCAGGTGGCACAGTGTACATTTGTGATTATTTTCTAATGTGTTTATGATAATACAAAGGCTATTTTTTATATAACCTTGTGTGGAGTTTTTTTTGTGGTGTGCCTAGTGTGTTGCTGCTGTGTGTTTGTGTTGCGCAAACGCTTTACACATTGCCTCCGGGATAAGCCTGACTGCTCGTGCCAAGCTACCAAGGGGGTGAGCAGGGGTTATCTTCAGCGTGTAACTCCCTCGCCCTGACTAAGGTGGTGGTTTCTGCCTGGCTTAGGCGCATGCCCTAGCCAACCAGAAATCCCATTTCTAACTAAGACCATAAAAGGTAGGTATTTAGTTCTGTGTCCTCCGTGTGTCGCAACGCTTTGAGAGACCTCGTCTTCTTCTCCTTCCTTGTGTCTTCTTTTGTCTGGTATTTTTGATGTTGTAAGTTGCATTATTGTTTGTTTCTATTATTGAAAGCTTTTGTGTGTTGTGCTTTTTCCTCTCTTAGTTGCCTTCCTGCCCTTTTCTTGCTTAATGGTTGGTCTACCACTTTTTTGATACCTTACACTCTCTTCCTATTTTCTTCCTAGTGAATCTTAGGACGGTCAGGCTGACATTGAGGAATTATCGCCCCTATCAATCTTCCATCAAAAAATAGGTCTAACTAAAGGAAAGAGGTCAGATCTACTATTGACAAATAGGTAAGAAAAAGTTACAAATAATGGCACACATAAATGGAATGAAATCGTTAATTTATGCACCTCACAGAGAGAAAATGTATTAATTAGTGTTTGTTTAATTGATTATTAAATATTGAAGTAGTAAACGACCAAACAAGTGCAGATTTATTCAACCTCCTTAAAAAACATTTTCATTCAACATGTGACACTGTTCCTCGCATCTTGAAGATCCGTTTCTTTCCAACAATTTAATAAGAGAAGTGCGTCCATGGTTTTGGACAGAAAAACTATACATATTGCTCCCTCTAGGCGCTGCCAGTTTCCAACACTAAACATATCCAATGTACCTCAGGAGCCACCTCTGCACACCGAAATGGTAGACTCAGAAGTTATGGAGCCAAAAAAAACAGGAAACGCTACAGAATGGTATGAATCTAAATGACATGAAATATTCACAGAAACCGTGCTCAAAATTAGTTTGACAAAATAATAACACACTGCAAAGGACATCAATTATACTGTTGATACGACCGCTTCCTGTTAAATTAGATTCGACCAAATTACAAGGGCATCGGGTTTATTGAGGCGGAAATTTCACACTAGAGGCATCAGGATGTGGACAGGGCCATTACGAGTGGGGCCCTCAGTAATGTGGAATAACAGAGATATCTGTGTTACCCCCCTCCAAGTGGGTTATTCTTCATTTTCGACATGTTTCCCGTCCAGGATTTTGGCTATTTTTTCCAGCTGGAATTTCATAGGTGGAACATCACTTCTAATGTGGCTAGAAACTCCTGCCAATCAGAGATGTCCGGGCCACCTGTAATCAATCATCAATCAAGACATTTCTAAAGGGTACGAATGCCCTCAGTTTGACAGCTCCATCAGTTCCTGAGACTTAATGAGATTGACTGTAATTAATTATCCATGTATTACAACAAAAACAGATCAATTCAGGACCTAATTGTCCATTAGAGAATCAAATCAAAGGAATCTTTTGTTGAAGCTACACGATTTATTACTTGTAATATCCAAACAGCAATTTATTTTTAATCCAACATCAAAATAGCAGTTTATTATTCTTCACACCGATTCTCTATAACACAGCCAACATGTGTTTCGCGGGCCTGCCACTTCCTCAAGGCTATACATTTTTGTCACAATGTACTGGAAATGTATTCAGTCTTGCACTTCCCGCATTATTTATTTTTAAAATAATTCACAACATATTAAAATAAAGTATAATCCTGCCAAAAAAAGTTTGGAAATTAGATTTACATAGGCAAAATCAATTTTCAAATATGAAGAGTTTTCAAAATTTCAGAATGTCAGGGGCATCAGATTAATTCTAATGACATCATATGATATTAACCATTCTGCATATGCTATGATGTCAAAACACTACATGTGATGCCCTTGACTTCTTTTTTAATTTCTGCTATGACATCATCATGTTTAAAAGTGACCATAGCTTTAAATTTTTGGGTCATGTATGAATATATAAATATATATATCACGATCAATGTTTTGCAAAGAGAAAGGATATTGCCTTCTTATAAAATAATCTATTTTCAAAATTCGAATTGCTGAAACTGACTATTTTTTACGAACTTTCTTTCTCAGAGGTTCTAAGTAGAGAAAAAACAAATAGGCGATACAGGACAGACTTAGATATGTTTTGATCGTGGCCTATCAGAATAACCTTATAATGTAAATGCATAGTATGTACAACCCCGATGCACAGACAATGGACCGTTCAGCTCAATCAAAAAGGTAACATTCCAATAAGTAGCACCTTTAAAATTGATCAAATACCTTTTTCATATCAACACACATCCATTATTTAATCGTGGGATGCTAAATCCTGTTGATGCATCTACCACAGTGGGAATGACTGAAGCAGATGACTGGCCAAATGTTTGGTATAGAATTGTCAATCTACATTGTTAGTACTCATAGTTCAATAAGACTCATTGAGAATAGCTTTCCTTTTTTGGAAGTACAAATATAACAGATCCCTGCTAAATTGATGGCACAGACCCAAATGACAAATAATATTGAAAAACAGCTGTCAAAATTAGGGGTCAATGTCAAGAAAAAGTATTAGAACTATCAGCAGGTAAGACATCATTGTCTGTGGCTTAATTATTAAGGATTCCTAAGCGAAAGCAGAAAGTTTCACGAGTTTTACAGGGGACTCCTGAAGTGGGGTAGCAAGACATTAACAAAATGGGAAGAGGAAAGAGGACTGCTGGGAACCCTTCGCCATTATTAATGTAAAAACATATAATAATTATTGAAGAGTAGGCCCTTACCACCCCTTGCTCATCATTTGGGTATTACTATACCTCTTTTTCAAAAAAATCCCTGAGCTCCTCCCTCTTAGAGAGGGGGTTGTAGCCCGTGCAGTGACTAGATATGACGGTATGACGAGGTTCCCAATGATGAAGCATGCCACCTATGGTGGGTGAGGGAAACCATCCTTTAAAAGGGATACTCCACTATGGTTAGGTCTTCAGCTACATTAGCAGTTTTATTTGACCCAAGGATTTCTTTTTGTGGACCATGAATTGAGTAGGGGAATCAACCCTTGCAGGTCTTTAAATCTCCTCTGGCCCACTTGTGTGATATAGGTGGGATTACGACCCATTATAAATCAGAATTTAACAAACTGATTTCTTAGTACATGGGTTGGTTCATATAATTCTTTGCTGGACTAAAAATACTGATTGCAAATCAGTTTTTTTGCGACCAACTTTTAATACATTGGGCCCATATCAGCAAGTTAATAACTAGCATGGGCAAAGCCAATAGGTCTCACTTTTTAGAACTATTGGCTTTCTCAATGGTTTTTAGCCATGCTACGCAGTATGCTTAAGTAAGAAAAATAAAGCCTATGGATGGCCACAGCTATGCTTTTATGTAGGTGTACACACCATGTATGCAGGCCTACAAAACGAGGTAACTGTTTTTTTTCTTTTTATTTACCAATCTGAGTTGGATTGGCCAATAATAAGCAAATAATGTTCGAAAGTGTGTTTTTTTAAGTGCAAATGGTGGGGGAGTAACATGCAGGGCACAGGTGGTGGGAAGCAACATGGAAAGCACTGGTGGGGAGAGCCAGGCGGAGGATGCAGGTGGGAAACATGGAGAGCATAGGTGGGGGAAGTAACATGGGGAAAGCAACCCCGGAGGGCATAGGAACTGGAAGCATCACAGAAGGCAGGGGTTAGTAGGAGAAGCAATGGGCAACAGAAAAGGAGATTGCGGGTATAATGAAGCAACATGGATACGGAGGGATAGCAGCAAAGACTGAGGCCAGGGTTGAGGTGAAGAACTAACAGGCAAGAGAACAGCATGAAGCGAGCGGGAAGAAGCGCATGGGCACAAGAGCAATGGGAGAAAACACCAGAGCAAGTGCAACCTGGAATGGGCATGGCGTATAGTCACAGGAGACAGTAAGCAACCTGGAGTGCAAGGGAAGGGAAGTGCACAAGGGAGACAACTAGAAAACACATGCACTTTCATGGAGTGCTTAACCAAGAAGTAAAGAATAGAGCTTCAAAATCAAGCAGCGGAAGCGTAGAAGCCAGCCAAACAAAAGAAATGGTAAAGAGGTTCTGATCTATGGCAGGGACAAACTCAAGATTGGCAAACTGGGACATGACTAAGAAGCAGGCAAATGAGGGTGAGAGGAAAGCCAACCAATGGTAATCAGTGGATGGGCTCCAAGCCCTTGTATGTTTTTGGTAAGCCTACAATCTGTTTTTGTATTTGTACACACACACACACACACACACAAACAGTAACACAGTGAGAACACTGCAAAAGGAGTCCACACCAGTTTAGAAAAATAGCCAATATTTATCTGAATTTAAGACCAAATCAACAAATATCCAACATACACAAGTCAAGATATCACTTTTAAAAGATTAAGCAAGTTTAGTCCACAGAAATCAATGGATGCATTCGTTTTAGCAAAAAGTACCTTAGATGCATCAAAAATCACAGACGGTGCAAGGCGCGGGGAGGTGAGGTGCCGAAGAGCAAAGTGATGCGTCGGTTCCTTACTGGCAGGGGAGTTGATGCATTGGTTCCTTACTGCTAGGCAGGGGAGGCGATGCATTGGTTCCTTACTGGGAGGGGAGGTGATGCGCTGATTTCTGGACATGCTGCTTTAGTTCCCTACTGCGGTGCAGTGTCGATGCAGAATCTGCACTCAGGGACGATGCATTAAAAATCCAGATGTGCTGTGTCAATGCGATAGTGGAGAAGCAGGCACTGCGTCAATTTCACAGCTGCAAAGCAGGTGCTGCGCTGATTCCACAGCCGCCAAGCAGGTGCTGTGTCGGAGTCGGACCAGGTGCCACGGACGTCGGTGACACAGTATCCAGGATTCACGCTGTGGCGATTTTTCTGATGCACTGCGATGGCACACATGGGCCTGCGGTGAAAGCCGTGGTCAGTGTGTCAAGCAGGAACCACGCTTCAGGCCAGGCAGCGGTGATGCGTCAATCTTTTGCAGTGTTGCATCAAGAAAACAGGCGCTGGGAGTCAATGCATGGATTTTCTCCTTAAGATCAACAGATTACACTTCCTAGGGCCCAGGAACTGGATTTGGCACCACTTGGCAAGTCACGACTCTCAGAAGAAGAGCCCAGGCATTGGCAGGTGAAGTCTTTGATGGCCCTGAGACTTCTTAACAGGAGGCAAGTACACAAGCCCTTGGAGAACTTTGGAAGCAGGATGTAAAAAGCAAAGTCCAGTCATTTCACTCCCAGGACAGAAGCAGCAGGCCAGCACAACAAAGCAACAGGCAGTGTGGCAGTCCCTCCTACAGCATCCAGCTGTAGGAGGCAGAATGTCCTCAGTCCAGAAGTGTTCCGATTTTGGGGTGTCAGGGGTCCAATACTTATACTCCTTTCTGCCTTTGAAGTAGGCAAACTTCAAAGGAAAGCCTTTGAAGTGCACAAAGATACTGTCTTTCCCTGACCTGTCTCCAGACACACTACAGGGAGGTGGAGACCGCTTTTTGTGAGGACAGGCACACCCCTATTCAGGTGTTAGTGACAACTCCTCCCACCACTCTAGCTCAGAAAGGGCCCATCAGCCTGGTGATGGCCCATCAGGATATGCAAGGTTCACCTAAGCTACCTTTGTGTGACTGTATAGAGTGAATGCAGAAGAGCCCAACTGCCAGCCAACCCAGACATGTATTCTACAGACAGGCAGAGGCACAGAATGGTTAAGCAAGAAAATACCCACTTTCTAAAAGTGATATTTTCAAACATGCAATTTAAAAACCAACTTCACCAAAAATGTGTTTTTAAATTGTGAGTTCGGAGACCCCAAACTCCAAATCTCCATCTCTTCTCAATGGGAAATTGCACTTGAAAACTACTGCAAGGCAATCCCCATGTTACCCTGTTGGAGAGATAGTCCATGCAATAGTGAAAAACGAAATTAGCAGTATTTCACTATTAGGACATGTAAAACACACCAGTACATGTCCTACCTTTTAAATACACTACACCCTGCCCATGGGGCTACTTTGGGCCTACCTTAGGGGTGACCTACAAGTGGTAAAAAGAGAAGGTTTGGGCCTGGCAATTAGATGCACTTGCCAGGTCAAAATGGCAATTTAAAACTGCACACACAGACACTGCAGTGGCAGGTCTGAGACCTGTTTGCATGACTAGTCATGTGGGTGGCACAATCAGTGCTGCAGGCCCACTAGTAGTATTTGATTTTCAGGCCCTGGACACACCTGGTGCACTTTACTAGGGACTCACTAGTAAATCAAATATGCCAATCATGGATAAACCAACCACCACTACATTTTACTCAGGGAACACTTGTACTTTAGCACTGGTCAGCAGTGGTAAAGTGCCCAGAGTCCTAAAGACAGCAAAAACTAAATGTAGCACACAGTCAAAAACAGGAGGTCAGAAACAAAAAGACGGGAAACCACGCCAAAGATGCCAGGTCCAACAAGGGCATAATGTACACAAATGTTTACCAAAGTATGTATTTCATCTTCGATCACTATTTGTACAAGACTACAATGATGCACTAAGTATGGCGGTGTTAAGAAACACTGACATATTGTGGGAAGCAAAACATCTTACAAATTGATATTTTACGCTGAAGTTGGACTGGTTTAGGGTACAGTTTGTGAAAATGTCACACTACAGCATTCAAATCAAGATCTGCATGTGATTTAGAGTTTTGCAGATGCTTAATCTGACAAACCTTAACGGACATGCGATCCACCATATTGCACGTGCTGTAGGATGTAATGCGCTTGTAATAAGGTGGAAAAGATAGCCGTAATGTTGTGATGGAGTAACCTCTCCACCAAACTCTAAATCAGGCCATAAGATATTTTAAGTGTTAAGTCTGAAATAGAAACAGCGTATGGTATGAACATAATTATTTCTAATTTATTTAAGAATCTCGCCATAAAGGTTGTGAGGCCACCAGAACCAACACTGAACAGCAGTTTAGCTTGTTCCACGTTTATTTGTTGAGCTTGAGATAGGATATTTTTGGTGCACATTCCAGTCTACTCTGGACTGGTCGCACCCAATGACTGTGCATAGCTGTGCAAACCATGGCTTTGCACCTGATACAGTGACATGGCCCTTCTAGCATAACATCTCTATCAGTGCTAATCTACTCATGACACATAGTGGGTCTTTCGGTCTCAATTGTAAATAATATTTCATTAGTCTCAGAGCTTTGCTTAAATTCTGTTGAAAGTAATCCTTCTGTTTAGAATATATCAGTATTCCTATTTATTTACATATAATCATAGATCTTTTTAGAGGTAGATTTTGCTCCTAGTCATTTCAGTCTCTTTTTCAGTCACCAGTAGGAACAAGCAGGTTTGTCTGAATTTACACTCAAAGTCAATACAAGACTGTAGCGTTCAAGGTTTTCCAAATTATGTTTATGGTCTTTTCTGGTCACTGTATAGACACAAACATGTTATTTGCCTATAGGTGCATGGTTGGACTGGGACAGAAAATAGGCCCAGGCACTGGCTAATTGCCCTAGAGCCAGTCTGAGCCTATATAGGAATACTGCCTGACTGCTAACGTAATCCCTTTGTGGCAAATGTCTGAGAAGCCAAATGCTTGATGATGTTAGTCAGAGGGTGTAAGAAACTGGGTTATTGGTTGAGGAGGTGGAAGCTCAATTTATGCAACAACCACAATTCCTGTCACGGTGAATCACAAAAGTCACCAAAAATTAACCAGTGCTTAACCCTATAGTATCTTGGCACAAAGGCAGTCAGGCTTAGTTTCGAGGCAATATGTAAAGTATTTATGCAGCACACAAACAGTAATAAAATTAAAACACAAACGCGAGAAAAATCCTAAAACAATTAAAAAAAATAGAGTAAATTTTAATAAATAAAATGATACCAGAATGACAACAATCCAAACAGTAGAACTGGAAATATAAATTTTTAAAATTTTTAAGTGAAAAAAGCACTTAAAAGCACAAAACGCCACTTGTAGACATCTGGTCGCACTGGACCGGGGAAAAGTCACAAATTCAGGCAGACTGCGATGGAGCCTGGGTCGGATACAGTAACCAGATTAGTCACTCCGAAGAGGTACCTTCAAAGTCTGGCACGAAGATTCCATTTGAGGTGGAGGAGGCCGGGAAGAGCAAGGAGAGCATCGCAAAAGGTCATCGTAGTAGCGCAAGGAGCAGGCCTGGCGACACTGATCATTATCTCTGGAGAGCAAAGATCCAGTCTGCGTTGCAGGCGGTCTTTGCTGGGGCTTCAAGTTGGTGGTCACTGTGGGCTGTCGTTGCTGTAGCGCAAAGTGCAGATCTCACATTGCTGGTCATCGCTGGCAGTCATTTCAAGTGTGCAGCAGGTCCCACCAGAGCTTCACATTGGCAGACATCATGGGCGTCAGAGTCTCAGCGCGAACGGGCACATTCATGGTCGCAAAGAGCCCAAACTTCAGGTTTTCACCTTTTTTTCTTTGAAGGAACTCAAACTGATGCCAGCCAAGGGTCCAGGACCTAGGGGGCACATTTTGGGGATCAGGAACTCACTCCAGCAGTCCGGCTGTTAGAGCTCAGGCAGGTCCAGCTGCAGAAGGTAAGCAGAGGCAGTTGCAGGGAGGCCTCTGGAGCTTGTAAAATCCCTGTAGCTCAAACAGGTGGTCAGTCAACTGACCCTTGGAGTCACTCAGATTAGTCTTGGATGATGGTAAGCATGTCCAGTCTTCCTTGTCAGACAGGAAGGCAGTCCTCAAGCAGCAGGGTAGTCATCTAACAGTATGGCAGCCCTTCTTCTGTAATATCCACAGGTCCAGGAGTGTTCTGATAATTAGCTCTGGAGATCCAACATTTATATCTGGCACCAGTCTTTGTATATGGGGGGGCACGCTCTCCTACCCCTACAGCTGGTTCTGGAAAGTTCTTCCAATCCTCTGTCAAGTCTCTAAACTGTCTGGGGTGACAAAAGGCTAGTGTCAGGTTCCTTTGTGTGGGCTGGAGGCAAGGCCCTTTGAAGTTTAAGTGGGGCAGGGTACAGCTCGAACCCCAGCTATAGTGGCAGGATGGCCCATCCTGCCCATACTTAGTCCCCTTTGTGTCACTGTGTGGGAGGAATATAAAAACCCCAACAGCAGAGGCATTCACAGTCATGTGAACCAGGATACTGGCAGAAGGCACAAATGGATAATACAATAAAATGCCAACGTTTTAAGTGTCATTTTCAGAAATGTGACTTAAAACAGGACTTTACCATTAAAGAGGCTTTTAAATTACAATTTGTTTGAGTTTAAACAGCAGGGGCCAGAAGTAAAAACACATTTTAACAGTCACAAACTGCCCATTGGGCCATTTTCGACCGGTAAAATGCATTTTCCTATGTACCAACTCTATTTTGCAAGCCAATAACCTATTACCGACTCACAAAACAGGGTTTGCGAGTCGCTACTAGGAAGGGGCATGTAAACGGCGTCCCTTCCTAAATGCGAGTAGCACTGGTATGTATGAATGTTTTGCGACTGGGAATGCAGTTGCAAAACATTTGCAGATTACTACCAATTTCAAATTGGTGGTAAGCCATTCGCAAACGGAAAGGAGTCTCCAAGGGACACTTTCCCCTTTGTGAATGGGGTGCCAACATTTTTCAGAGCAGGCAGTGGGCCCACCAACCATGGCCCACTCTAAAAACAGGAAAGAAAACTTTTCATTTTCATTCCTGAAATGCATCCCATTTTCCTTTAAGGAAAACGGGCTGCATTTAATTTAAAAAACTGCTTTATTTAAAAGCAGCCACATACATGGTGGTCTGCTGACCCCAGCAGGCCACCATCCCTGTGAGTGCTGGCCATTCCTAATGGGTCGCAAATTGTGCTTTGACTCATGAATATTAATGAGGCAGGTCCCTTGCGACACATTTGGGAATCGTAAACAGTGTCTGAGACACAGTTGTACATGAGGGTTTGCGACTCGTAAATTGTGAGTCGCTAAAAATCACAATTTGCGAGAGCAAACCCTGACTATCGTACATGTGGCCCCAGATCTCTATCTACTCCCAATCCAAAGTCAGCACCAATTCAATGTAATAAGGTATCCTAGTGTTAGTCAATGGGAAAGATTGAAAAACAACTTTCTGAGTTTTTCACTGTTACGACATGTAAAACTTAAGAACACATGTCCTACTTTTTAAATACAATGCACCCTGCGATGAGCTGTTAGGGCCTACCATAGCGTTGACCTATATGTATTAAAAAGGAAGGATTAGTCCAGGCAAAAGTTTTATTTTGCCATGTCGAAATGGCAATTTAAACAGTACTAGAGGCTGCAGTGGCAGGCATGAGACATGTTTAAAAGGCTGCTTTAGTGGGGGGTACAATGAGTGCTGCAGGCCCACTAGTAGCGTTTAATTTACAGGCCCTGGGTCCAAGTAGTACCATTTACTAGGTAGGGGCTTACAAGTAAATTAAAGTTGCCAATTAGGTGTAGTCCAATTTTACCATGTTTGAAAGGCAGAGCATTTTAGCACTGGTTAGCAGTGGTAATATACATAGAGTCGTAATGCCAATCAAAACAGGTTCAGGAACACAAGGCAAAAATCTGGTGGTGACCCTGCAAACAAGCATTTGCAATGCAATCGGTCTCACCTTTGGGACCTTATATGTATTTAGCTATGCAGCACATTAGCCTGGGTGCTGAAACATCTACTGTTCTTTAACATGGAGGGAAAGTAAGCACCAAACTGCGTGACACGCCAGGTATGGGAACACATGGAGAGAAATATTGCCTTTCAGCGGGAAATGGTATAGTCCAAAGCTCTGTTTTTAATATAAAATCAGGGCCTTCGGTGGTCATATCACTGAAAATACAATAGTTGAAAAAATATTATTGTCTACAGGTGCTCGTGGAAGACAATTTCTATGGACTGGAATCTAGAGAATGCTAAAGTGATTCTGGTATTTTACTGAACTCTGCTGGTCGTTTTCTTTCAAGAAAGTTAAATAGAGGCAGCTGCCAGAAAAATAAAAAAAAGAAAGTCCCTCAGCAGAAAGCAATTCTGGTATTTTACTGACCTCTACTGGTCGTTTTCTATCAAGACAGTTAAATAGAGGCAGTTGAACAAGCAGAAAGCAATTCTGGTATTTTACTGACCTCTACTGGTCGTTTTCTATCAAAACAGTTAAATAGAGGCAGTTGAACAGAAAAAAAGTCCCTAAGTGGAAGCAGACAAGTCCTAGGGCTGATCTCCAGAGCCCACAAAGTACATACACATGTAGGTATATACTAAAGTATATACAAGAGGTCTTGAATGCTGGACCTAAAAAGGGCCAGGTCCACCAGAAGGAATATATCTTTATTTCTCACCAGCGTGCCAATTAGATTTCAGAAATAATGGTCCCTGTTTTTAGCTGTCACCTACAGACAGCTTTATTTGTCTGTGGTTGACGACCTATAGAGAAAATTATGATAAATAGAGCGGGCTTTGGATCACCTCAGTATTCCTGATGCTTTCTTGTCTATCCCACTTCCCTACTCTTGATGTGATGGGTTTCCTCCCTGTTCTTGTGTTTTTCTCACCCAGGAGCATTTCAGTTTCACCATATTTTGATTAGATTGCATGGACTATTGTATCTCACTCAATCTCTCCCTGCTTCCCTACCACCACTCACACCTTCTCCTATTTAAACTCTCCTCCTTCATCCTCCTCTCCACTTAACTTAATGACGCGATTTTAGCAACGCTTGCAATGGCATCGGTGGAAGTCCATTAAAAAAATATTGTAACCTTTCTAAAATGTCTGCCTATTTGTGCACGTGTGTATGCATGCACAGCAGGCCTCTTAGACTCTCATTTCATATTTAAAGAAATCCAATTCCTAGATTTACACCATAGATGTATATATCCTTAGGGGGCATCTTTCAAAGGGCTTTCTATACATATAACTTCAGAAGTATCCAGGGTATTGCCTACAGCTACACAGCCATGCATTCCACCCTGGCCTTTCATGCCATGTCACAAAATAGGCACGCCTACTGCAACCAGCATTAGAATAGAAGTAATACCAGTGCCATGTGAACAGAATATACGACAGCTCTCAATAATGGTAACATCCCCTGGTAATTGCTAGATAGCATAGGAGAGAAGTTGGCACCTGACTACTCTGGGTGCATGTGCGCATCACTAGAGATGCTTGGCAGTATAGGCCTGATTATCGGCTGAAAGCAAAAGATCTAAGAAATTAGCTTAATACTAGAGAGTTTATAGCTGCTTAGTAAGACGAAAACATATTCAGAATAAGAACTAAGGGGCATATTAACAAGGCGGCGATAAACAATTATCGCCGCTTTTGCGGCCGTTTTCGGCCGAAAAGCGGCGATAATGATATCGCCTTATCAGCAAAGACACGCTATCGCGTGTTTTGCTGATTTTGCTCCCGTTTCCAGCACGCCTGACTTCGCATCGATAATGAGATGCAAAGTAGGCGTGTCTGTGGAAACAACATGGGTAAATATCGCGAAGGCAGCTTCGCGATATTTACAATGCGGGGAAGCGATTATTTTAATCGCGTTAAGTATGCCTTAACGCAGGAATTTACCGTCTGTTAAATTCCTGACTAAGGCATACTTAACATGGGGGGTGGATTCTGTGGCTAAGACCACAGGCCCTATCATCTAGGATATTGCCGTTTTCCCATGGAAAACGGCAATATCCACGCTATCTCTGACATTTTTATCGCCTCGGCGATGCGCGTTGTTTATAACGCGCTAACCGGGCGATAAATTCCAGAGATAGCCGGCAATAAATATGCAAGCGCTAAGCGCGCTTTGCGATATTTATCGCCCGCCCTTGATAATATGCCCCTCAATAAATAAAAACTTGACATTCATAATCAGAGAGACAAGATTAGAGACTGATTGTCTCAATACAGATAGGCAAAAAGATAGATAGATAGATAGATAGATAGATAGATAGATACGTAGGTAGGTAGATTGATAGATTTAACACCGATCAGAGAGATATTGAGCGACAGACAGAACAGACAGGTGCAGAAAGTCACCCTCCTGGGATAAGCGTGATGTGCTCTATCGGTTTATGTAGGGCATCTGTGTCCAGATGATGCAGCGTGAATCGATAGCACATGATCCAACCAGGCTGACCTTCTGTAATCCCAGAAGTCTCACTGTGACCTTATGCTTTACAGAGAAAGGAACACGGGGACTCATCCTTCACACCCTCCAGTGTCCAACTGAACCTTTTTCCCGGTCGCTGTAAATGGCAATCAATATTTTGTACTGGAACAATTTACCAAGTTCTAGTCTCCGGGCCCATTTAATTCTCATTGTAACTGATATCCTTTTAATTTGAGATGTTGTTCCCTTATGGGCACACAGCTCCCAAAGAGTAACACACTATCATGGCAAAGGGAGCAAAACAGCACGCAGTATGGTTTATGCAATCTATACACAGAGTTTTTGCTGTTGTTGTTTTACAAAATAATTGAAAATAACGAGGAGTGAAAACACAGGAAAATGTAGAATTTATTAGATAAAGCAACATTGCTTTAACAAAAGAAAATTAAACAGACCGTGAACTCTAGGTTTAGAGAAAGCCGCCATGACCCCCCCTGAAGAATGACGCGTTTGATGGGACCCTCTTCTATTGACGTGGATTAGTTGAAGGTTGTGGATAACGATTGCACCTTTGGTGCCGTTAAGATCAGTTGCCATCAGACAGGGTCCCAGCAGAGCAGGTCTTCAAGGCAAGACACTCACTAATGACGCAACATTAAAAAACTGCATCGTTAGCTCTGGGTGCACATCTTCCGCACTTTTGTTGCAATGAGTGTAATGTAGAAAAACACTATTGCTATATTTTTCGTTACACTACACGGAACAAGAAAAGGTAGACAATTCCTGCCAGCTCTCACAAACAGCAGTGTGTTTGAACGTATCTTTGTTCAAACCTGTGGGTGGTATTTGAATTTGTTATGCAAAATGGTATTTATTGGAATTCCACTGTAATAAATGAGAATACATTACATGGCGCTGTTCGGAAATGGCGTGCAATTTAGCACCATCACACTCAATTCCTGCTTTCAGCAAACTCAAATGCCACCAACAAACGTGTTTGAGGTCCTGCCCTGGGACTATATAGGGTCTGGGCCTTAAAGTACATAGGGAGGATTTTGGCTTCGGGGACCTCATTCCCTGGGGCCCACCATAATTCAATGGGGCCCTGCCTTAACTGCATGGGGGAGGTATTAATGTATATTTATTTAATAAACTACTGATGATGTGTTCATCTCTAAAGTAGGCAAGACAGTGTCACCATGTGGGGAACTGTCATAAGTGCTGTATTCACAATTAAGTGCACAGCACCGGAAACCACAGGCTCAAATTAAGAATTGTGTTTACCACGTAGATGCATTCTTTCGCTTGAAATTTTCCCCTACCACTTAAGGGACATTGGCCAATCTACAGGCATCAGAAATAAATCAATTTGTTCGATCAATAAAATATTCACCCAGTCGTTTTATGACCGAAAGAAGCATGTGCTTTTTAAAAGAAGTGATTATTTGTAAATTGTGAAATATTGTACATCTTCATGAGTCTAAACAAACATTTCCTTAAAAGCAGTGCACTCAGGGACACCTTTACTAAACTATCAATCAATGCAGGGCAGCAAGGGTGCCTGCGTTATGGATAGGATTGTTTTTGTGCAGGAACGGACACCTTCCCGCACAAAAGGAATCCTTAGAGACATTTTCCTCTGTCTCTTGCTATGTGTGCTGCAGAATGTGGGAAAGAGGAAATAACAAGGAGAAATAAAGATTTTTCTGCTCATTAAACCTCACTTGGGAAGGTGTAACATTTTGATGCATTCCCAGGTTTACAAGTCTTTGGAATGCTCCAAAAGCAATAGTGGATGCATGGAACCCCCATGTGCCTCCCATGGAATGCCTCCCAAGCTGAAAAGTTGAAATGTAACATAACGCAGCACAAGCAGCTCCCTTGTGTTTATTTTCTTACAAAGCCATGTAATGCCACGCAAATCAGGCCTTGCGTGCCTTTGTAAATATTACTGAAGCCTTTTGCGTTGTTCTTTCATCACCTTTTGTGATGTAAGGACAGTGCAAATGCTCCATTAAAGAAAAATAAACACAAAATCAGTTATAGTCTTTCGTTAGCAAGAAGCAATGGGTTGTGATCTAAGGTAAAGAGCAGGCTCTTCCCTCGAGGCTTTCAATAGGTGTCGACTCAAGTTAAGTTGTGATAAAACTCCAAGCAAAGATAAATCACTTGTCCTAAAACGGTTTGGACCAGAAGAGCATTATTCTGAGCTGTGCTATTTTGTAGGGCAGGTCTTGGGTCATTTTGATTTAGCTAGTGCAACACTCATGAATCCAATGATGTCAACTGGCATTGAACATTAGGTTAGGCACTTGTGTATTATGGGTACAATAACAACATTCCCTTTCAGTATGTTGCTCTCTCCATGGTGTCTTTCATCCTTGTCCTAGATGGTGTAAAGTTTGCTAAGGTGGGTTAATGGGTTCTATCTCATTGATTACACCCACATTAGATTACCTACATCAGCATCACCGAGTGTCATCTGCACAGTGCCACATGAAAGCTACCAGGGCCATTTAGACCCGGATGGGCAGTCTGCCTGGTCAGAGGAAACCATGGGCTCTGCTCCCCTGGAGGAAAACTGCCCCCCATATTTAGACATCTCCTCCTACAGGTCGGCCATCTCTAACCCTTCAGTGCAACCACCTCTGAGGAAGCCGCTTTGACGTCTCAAGAGTTTGCTGAGTAGGTGCTCACTCTGCAATCCCTGGCAGGGAAACCAAATCATTTCACCTGTTCTAAAATAGAGTTTGTGACTGTCACAGTGATCTAATAGCCCTGTGGTGGATGGGCCATCACATCAAAGGTTTATGCTGGTGAACAATGCTGAAGTTACACCATTGTAAACCAAGTGTTTTTCCAACTCTACAAAGAGCGGGAGAGCCACAAGTTTGAAGGAGCAAGAGACCTGCTGATTTATGATGGGACTCTTGCTCATCAAAACTCTAAATGTGGCCCTAATGTAATTAAAAAATGCCTCTGCACGCAATGAGGCGATGGCCACCTCCGTATGCACACTGAAAGTTGGTCTGGCACTTTAAATATTGGTCCAATGAGACATCCTGCCAGGTACAGGGGACTGAATGGGTCAGATGATATATAGTAAAAGAATTAGTGGTGCACGGTGGCCTAGAATGTAATATCTGCCTTCAAATGCACTACATGACAAAGAATTAGGTGTCAGTGTGTTTTGCATTTGTACAAGTTTTGGTGACAGAGGTCTGGAATTACAAGTAAAATCCTATCTAGAGCAGCCTATAACAAAACATTGTCATGGAAGATAACAACAAAGAAAAATGTTGAGGGCTATTGAAATAGAGGCAAGGAAAGGTTTGCATCTAACATAAAGGGCAAATCTAGTTAGGATAAAGATTAGGGGGATCATATCAAAGAGAAAGGTGATAATGTGTAAACATGTAAAATTATGATGCACAATACAGTGAATAAAGGTTTTCTACCCAGATGCACTTAGTCAAGGCGTTATTTCCCACTTCTGAGAAGGCACCTGGGCATCTAACATTCCACTTGCCTGTGGCCTCCAGTTCCTGCTTGTTCCAGCCTTACCCAGTTGCGGCCATTTGACCAAATGACACCACAGCTGTCTTGGTTTTCCTGCTCAGGTTTTCCCACTCATAGTTCTTCCTGCCAACAGAAGCCCTACCCACCCCAGACCCTACTTAAAGCAGGCTGCAGCACGACTGCACTAGTAGGCACCTGGGCACCTAGCCTGCCACTTGCCTATGGCCTCCAGTTCCTGCTTGTTCCAGCCTGATCCAGTTGCTGCCATTTGACCAAGTGACACCACCGCTGTCTTGGTTTCCCTGCCCAGGTTTTTCCCACCTGTGTTATCCCATTCACCTTTCTTCCGGCCAACAGAAGCCCTGCCCACTCCAGGACCTACTTAGTGGAGGCCGCTGTTGTGTAGTTCTATAGTACCCATGCAGGACCTGCGCGTTTATATAACATAAGCTGTGGGCTTGGTGGCAGACTGACTCTGTGCACCCTCACCGCGTATGTTAGATTGTTTTGCATTAGCTAGCTCACAGTGCCACTAGAATCTCCTCTTATCGGGGAGAGATTAGTTTCTGGCAACCTTAGACCATGACAACCCAAATTCCTCAGAATCGTGGAAACAATGTACTACCTTTTGCTCAGTCACTCGTGCTTACTTATTCGGTTTGTCTCAGAGAGTTACACAGAATAAACAGTCTGGGCGTTTCAATAAGTATTTATTGAACAGTTGTTATTCTAGTGTAAAATATATGTGCTGCAGAAACCAGCATACAATAGCAGAGATATATTATCAGCAGTACGATAAAAGCAAAGGGTTAGAACAGTTCTACCATATTGCAATAATCATGGATACATACATGAATGTAAAAAGCATTATGAAAAGTGCGCGTACTCCTACGATGCCTAACTAGATGTACCTGAGTGTACCTAGCATATGTGTGTAGGTCTAAAAGCCTAAGAGCCAAGAATCCTTCTAGGATTTAGTCGAACCCCCATACCTGAATAGAGAGAGTGTGGGACCCCGTCCTGGTCTCGAGTTGGACACCCCGCAAGGGCTGTGTTAGACCGCTGTCAGCTGGAGCGACTGCATGCAGGAGCCTCAGCGTCTCTGGTCAGTGTGTCAGCATGGAAGTCTCGGTTCCCTCTC
Source organism: Calotriton arnoldi (assembly GCA_963921515.1). Lineage (NCBI taxonomy): Eukaryota > Metazoa > Chordata > Amphibia > Caudata > Salamandridae > Calotriton > Calotriton arnoldi. The sequence goes on from CAWUFW010002484.1 coordinate 933,472, forward strand.
TTTTACCAGGGCAAGATGTGGTGTATTTATACCCTAAAGAGTCTCGGTCCTCAGTATGGATTGTATTGGTCTGTCGTTAGACTTGAGGAAGACGTCAGGGGTGAACTTTGTACATACATATTATGCAGGTGGTGTATTCCTAGAGAGCCATGCATAATTGATGAGTACAGTGTGGGCCTGTGTTTGGGAAAAATCCTGCTGTATTCAAAACCACAGGATAGATAACGTTTAGCCCTCATAGCACGTTGTGTACTAGCGAGGATCAATGTAGGTGAAAGATCATGCCTATATAAGGAATCATGACTAAAATAGGACATGTACAGTTATGACCGTAATAGGGCATATGCGGCTTTGACCATAATAGGGCAAGTACGAATATGACCGTATTAGGGCAAATATGAATACGTCCATTTTAGGGCATGTATGAACGGGACTACATTAGGGGCCTCTATACGGGACATAACCCCCACTCCTCTTCCGAACAGGATGACAATGACCGTACTTAAAATGTGGACAATTTAAAAACATTTTAAAAGCAAGTAAAGACATGGTTTTAAAATTGTTAAAAAAAACTTCAAAAAATGTTACAATTCAGCTATTTCCAATTGCCACTAAAAAAAGAAATGTCTATTTTGTTTCTCTATATAAGTTGCTTCACTCAAAGCGGAAGATGGCCATGCTTTTCTCAAGTGAAAGTGTCAATTTAGGAAATGTTCCAATTTTGCTCCTTTGTTTTGAAACGAGTGAAGAAGCCGAATTCTTTCCCAGGACACGATGAGCCAATTCAAGATTAAGCGTCCTATCTGGGAAGCACAATATTATCGGTGTTAGCTGCTGCAGATGACAAATCCAACGCCTCACAGAGAACGTCAATCGCACATAGATGGAATGTAGTACTGCCAACAGTCGGTGCTGCGGCAGCTTGTGCGGCAGTTGTTACCTGGGTGCCTGTGGAGGAGTCACCTAACCCAGCAGGAGCAAACAGCACCTGTGGATTCTCCAGGAATGCATTCATCAGAATCGGAAGCCGCTGAGGACAACGCAGAGCGTGGGCCTTTATGGGGTCCAGCATTGCATTCGTGTCCGGAGGCGCATCTGATGGAAATGTTAGACAAAGATCCAATGTGCATTCTTCTCCGCAAAACAGGCATCGAAGAACAGGTAAGAAGCAGGCTACCCAGACTGGTCGAAAGGATAGAAACCAGGAGGCATTGAGTTCTCGCAGGCAAGAAATGCCCAGAAGTTGTACCATGCGTTCACGGTATTTCCGCTCCTGGAGCATGTTCGCCATTCCCTCGGGAATTGGGCCATCCATTGCGTAGCAACAGTATTATGAATAGGACCCCTGCAACCAGCAATAGGATAAGCCGGAATCCTCCAAATACGCTTCCCAATACGGAGTGTATAAAATTTGGGATTACTCCGAGTGAAAGGTGCTTAACAGTCCTGACCCTATGGTCTTAAATAGGTGTACAATACCGCTCGTATCAGACATATTGAAGATACGTCCCACCATTTCTACGAAATGAAAGGGGCAGTTTCTACGTATAAGCGCCTGTATCTCAGTCGAGGTCCTTGCAACTTGAAGTTCATAGGTTTCTCGAGGGGAGGTTAAGGGCACGGGTTGCTGTTAAAGCATGGCTTGCAGTCTGCTCAGAGTATCAAATTGTATGAAAGAAACGTTCAGCGAAGGCCCTAACGGCGCCTCCCTGACTGTGTTCAGTGGTGGAAACAATACTTGCATACAGCAAGTAACCCTGGAGTTAACAGTGACCAGATATGCGACGCCCGGAAGCATCCCACAGCAACCTTGATCATTTAGCATCAAGTAACTCCCATTTGAGAGCAGCTCGAAAACCGGCGTGATCACGGCAGCTGGGGTCCCAGTCATGTGACACAATAGGTTCGCTACTGAACCGTTACAGGCTCCGTGTAGTGAAATATCCTGACACATGAGAGAACCGCTTAAAGCGTTCTTGCAATTTGTACCACTCAGATACACTTCTCGATCCCCATTCCGGCATCGACATCTATATGGTAACTCCCAAGTTTCCTTAATGTAACCCTTACCCATCTTTTCATATTTGCCTGCCTGCCTTTGCTCAAGGCAATTTTGAAACTGAAACGTAGTGACCGGCAGAGTGATTTGGTCATGAATTAGCCATTCTGTTGATGGTGATTCGGCTACAGTGAATGGTAACCTTTCCAGTTTCTCAATATGCAGCATTGTATATTTGGCTCCCCTTTGTGCCATTTCTGTCTGTTTATCAGTTAGATTGTATTCTGAAAACAGAGACGTGGTGTTTATAAAACGCCAGGGCACATAGCCTGCACGCAAAGATTGTAGCGTCCAGCTTAGCATCATAATAGAACGTAGCTGAGATTGCCCGTGTTGTAACAAGTCTAGTGTAAAAGACTTAAGGCAACAATGATATCAAATCACAACAATTGACTAATGAATTAAAGCAAATATATGGACAAAAAGAGAACCAACAATATCTGTTTGTTATATATAGAGTGTAAAAAAATATGTTTTATTAATTATCAATGAATTACTGGCAGAACCTTATAATACTAAAACAATACCCCATTTATACTAATTCATTCATACTATCATTCATACAATAAAAATTCACAATTATTTGACAAAACAATAATAACACTTGATATCTGGTTTTCGTGGTCATAAAAATACAATGTGGCAAAATGATAATAAACTGTTATGTTCTACGCGCGTTTCGGCACGAGCTCAGTGCCTTCGTCAGGAAAAGGGGCCACAAAGGATCAAGGATGATTTCTGCGGAAAAAACATATATATCAGATACTGGGTTCTCATGATGTGATAAACTCTATGCCGCCAGAAGGGCGTGCATTACTTATTATTTGCATTAGTGTAGGATACGAAGGCAGTGGAATAAGTCAGAGATACAAGATTGCTTTTCAAGATAACAGGATTAAATGAGTGAAAAATTAATAGTCATGGGGTATCCCAATAGAATGAAAGATAAAAAGGTAAAAGAAGAGCAAGGATTGACCACCATGTGGATTAGAAAAATTGAGTTCAATAATGTCACCCAGTGATGAACCGTAAGGAATACTTTTATCAAAAGGTATCTAAAATATAACCTTGTCTCACTCCAATGAGATGGTACAAATGTATCGTTGACTGCTACAAACTGAGAAACATGTCCAACATCTGGCAAAAAAAATTATATAAAATCAACTATAAAAATAAGACATAACTTATATAAATATGTAATATAGTGAACCAAATGATAAACCTCGGAATTGTTTATATGTATACCTTTAAGTAATAGATCTCCAATTTGAGAATGGGTTTAGCCTAACATCACTGACCCAAGGTTTTATAAGACTGACGTCCACCTCGATTTGGATCGTCCTATTGATTTTACTAAAAGTGGATAAAAAAGACGAATAAAGTGTATTAGGAACATGACTGGAGATTACACAAACTATTAGATTGCTATTTAATTGCCTAGTTTTATGTATATTTTAATCTTGGTACTTGGCATTCTAATTATGGCATCAGGTCTAGCTTATAACTACCTAATTAGAAATGTACAATAGTTTGATTCAATACTTACATTCCGATATGGTTAATCACTAGATAAAAAATATATCTGAAAGAAAATAAGAAAAATCCGAATAAATGGTTGGAGGAGTGACCCGCATAAACTTAGTGAAGATTACCATATATCTGTTACTAAATTTACTTACTTCTGTTCAGTAAAGAGTTTTAACAGGTTGATACGGTCCCAATTTAATTCGCCAAGAACGACCTACGTCGATTGAAGAATTCGCCAAGTACGACCTACGTCGATTGAAAAATTGAGCTAAATACAGCAAGCCGACAGACAGAACATATATTTGCACTGAGTCTTACTCTGTCGGTAGCTAATTGAACATATAACTTTCGATCGTGATATATAATATATACAATCCCAGAGGGTAAAGTTTGTGCGGTGAAGTGCATGTTCTTACAACACGCTAGGTGTTTACTATAAATCCTATCAACCGGCGCCGGACAAGATTTTGTTTGAAAAAACGACAACAAAAGCGAGCTCAAAAAAGATTATTAGCCCACTAAAACAATATTTTAACTACCCGATGGAACTAGAAATTGTCAGGTTATATGAACAGCTACTTACTTCTTGGACAATTTGAAATTGCCGGATAGGGGTTTCCTCCACACGCTACGATATCCGCATGGGAACTAACCGGAAATCCATAAACTTCGCTTAAAGTATGCTTGGACCACATCACATGGTAGTGAAGTAAGCTTGGACCACATCACATGATAGAGAATGGCCAATAACTTCCGCTTAAAGTATACTTAGACCACATCACATGATAGTGAAGTATACTTAGACCACGTCACATGGTAAAGAATGGCCAATCAAAAAGGGGCTCAAGCAAAAACTTTATTAACCTTTCAAGTTGAGTCATTATAGTCTATTTTATCGAATTGCAGACAGATATTCATGTTACTAAAAACATGAAATAAAAAGAGTTTACCAGTATGAATCTTATATTGATCATCAGGTAAATCATAAAAACTTCAAGCATTTAAAAAGGGCAAAAAGTCTAAAAAGATATAATATAAAGAGGAAACGATCTCTATAATAAAAATAAACAAAAAGGTCAGCCAGTATTATATCTAATTGCATGTTCCCATGGAATTTCTTGATTTAAGCCTCGTGCAAACGTATCCAAAGAAAAAATCCAGAATACCTCTCTTCGTTTCCTTATTTCTTCTGAATCAATGCCTATTTTTTCATTGATTTTTTCTAAAATCAACCAATTAATTTGTTTAGGACTATGTCTTGCTTCAAGATAATGCTTAACTAAAGGGGCATTGATCTTTTTCGTACGGATGGCTGAACGGTGTTCAGTCAACCGAGTCGCTAAAGATCTAGATGTTTCCCCCACGTATCCCTTTTTGCAGGGACATAGTAATAAATAGACAATATTTTTGGTCTTACAATTAGTGAAGGATTTTAAGGTGATGTTATATGAATTGTGGGTGAACTTCTTTGTGATTATCGCGGTGTCACAGGCTTTACATTGTGTACATTTATTATTACCTAGTAATGGATTAGAATCATCCAAAGTCAATTGAATAGGTAATTTTTTTGTCATACGTGAATGTACAATTTGATCTTTAAGGTTTCTGTTTCGCCTATGGGCAAACATAGGTCGCGGCAGTATAGCATCCACTTCCGAATTGGCATTCAAAATATGCCAATGAGCACATACTGCTTGTCTTACTTTTTCATTTGCTGTTGAGTGTCGTGTGACACACACTAGCGGAGGTGCTTGTTTAGGTGGATGGTTACCAAGTATATAATCTCTATCATAGAAACGGGCATGTTTATATGCTTCTCGTATCAGTCTTTTTGGATAACCACGTGTTATAAATTTGGCTTTCACAAAAGGGGATGATGGACGGAACGTTTGAGCCAATCAAACACTCACCCCCAGTCAACTGATCTGGGTTTAATCCATCATCATTCTTTAGCTCACTCCACCACCCCAGTTCAGACATGGCCATATGCAAATCAGTCTGACCCTGTGCCTCATGGGAACAGTCCAGCACGAACTGCCAAGCCATGTCTTCCCTGGACCAGAAACAAGCATCCTAGGACCGGTTTCTGGCATTCCAGCCGTCATCAGCCAGGCTTGCTTGAATTCAGTGGCAAAGTGAGCAAGGGACCCACGTCTGGGCATACCCCCGCCAACTTAGGGCGAACAAAGCGATACAAAAGGGGATGATGGACGGAACGTTTGAGCCAATCAAACACTCACCCCCAGTCAACTGATCTGGGTTTAATCCATCATCATTCTTTAGCTCACTCCACCACCCCAGTTCAGACATGGCCATATGCAAATCAGTCTGTCCCTGTGCCTCATGGGAACAGTCCAGCACGAACTGCCAAGCCATGTCTTCCTGGACCGGAAACAAGCATCCTAGGACCGGTTTCTGGCATTCCAGCCGTCATCAGCCAGGCTTGCTTGAATCCAGTGGCAAAGTGAGCAAGGGACCCACGTCTGGGCATACCCCCGCCAACTTAGGGCGAACAAAGCGATACAAAAGGGGATGATGGACGGAACGTTTGAGCCAATCAAACACTCACCCCCAGTCAACTGATCTGGGTTTAATCCATCATCATTCTTTAGCTCACTCCACCACCCCAGTTCAGACATGGCCATATGCAAATCAGTCTGACCCTGTGCCTCATGGGAACAGTCCAGCACGAACTGCCAAGCCATGTCTTCCCTGGACCGGAAACAAGCATCCTAGGACCGGTTTCTGGCATTCCAGCCGTCATCAGCCAGGCTTGCTTGAATCCAGTGGCAAAGTGAGCAAGGGACCCACGTCTGGGCATACCCCCGCCAACTTAGGGCGAACAAAGCGATACAAAAGGGGATGATGGACGGAACGTTTGAGCCAATCAAACACTCACCCCCAGTCAACTGATCTGGGTTTAATCCATCATCATTCTTTAGCTCACTCCACCACCCCAGTTCAGACATGGCCATATGCAAATCAGTCTGACCCTGTGCCTCATGGGAACAGTCCAGCACGAACTGCCAAGCCATGTCTTCCCTGGACCGGAAACAAGCATCCTAGGACCGGTTTCTGGCATTCCAGCCGTCATCAGCCAGGCTTGCTTGAATCCAGTGGCAAAGTGAGCAAGGGACCCACGTCTGGGCATACCCCCGCCAACTTAGGGCGAACAAAGCGATACAAAAGGGGATGATGGACGGAACGTTTGAGCCAATCAAACACTCACCCCCAGTCAACTGATCTGGGTTTAATCCATCATCATTCTTTAGCTCACTCCCACCACCCCAGTTCAGACATGGCCATATGCAAATCAGTCTGACCCTGTGCCTCATGGGAACAGTCCAGCACGAACTGCCAAGCCATGTCTTCCCTGGACCGGAAACAAGCATCCTAGGACCGGTTTCTGGCATTCCAGCCGTCATCAGCCAGGCTTGCTTGAATCCAGTGGCAAAGTGAGCAAGGGACCCACGTCTGGGCATACCCCCGCCAACTTAGGGCGAACAAAGCGATACAAAAGGGGATGATGGACGGAACGTTTGAGCCAATCAAACACTCACCCCCAGTCAACTGATCTGGGTTTAATCCATCATCATTCTTTAGCTCACTCCACCACCCCAGTTCAGACATGGCCATATGCAAATCAGTCTGACCCTGTGCCTCATGGGAACAGTCCAGCACGAACTGCCAAGCCATGTCTTCCCTGGACCGGAAACAAGCATCCTAGGACCGGTTTCTGGCATTCCAGCCGTCATCAGCCAGGCTTGCTTGAATCCAGTGGCAAAGTGAGCAAGGGACCCACGTCTGGGCATACCCCCGCCAACTTAGGGGCGAACAAAGCGATACAAAAGGGGATGATGGACGGAACGTTTGAGCCAATCAAACACTCACCCCCAGTCAACTGATCTGGGTTTAATCCATCATCATTCTTTAGCTCACTCCACCACCCCAGTTCAGACATGGCCATATGCAAATCAGTCTGACCCTGTGCCTCATGGGAACAGTCCAGCACGAACTGCCAAGCCATGTCTTCCCTGGACCGGAAACAAGCATCCTAGGACCGGTTTCTGGCATTCCAGCCGTCATCAGCCAGGCTTGCTTGAATCCAGTGGCAAAGTGAGCAAGGGACCCACGTCTGGGGCATACCCCCGCCAACTTAGGGCGAACAAAGCGATACAAAAGGGGATGATGGACCGGAACGTTTGAGCCAATCAAACACTCACCCCCAGTCAACTGATCTGGGTTTAATCCATCATCATTCTTTAGCTCACTCCACCACCCCAGTTCAGACATGGCCATATGCAAATCAGTCTGACCCTGTGCCTCATGGGAACAGTCCAGCACGAACTGCCAAGCCATGTCTTCCCCTGTACCGGAAACAAGCATCCTAGGACCGGTTTCTGGCATTCCAGCCGTCATCAGCCAGGCTTGCTTGAATCCAGTGGCAAAGTGAGCAAGGGACCCACGTCTGGGCATACCCCCGCCAACTTAGGGGCGAACAAAGCGATACAAAAGGGGATGATGGACGGAACGTTTGAGCCAATCAAACACTCACCCCCAGTCAACTGATCTGGGTTTAATCCATCATCATTCTTTAGCTCACTCCACCACCCCAGTTCAGACATGGCCATATGCAAATCAGTCTGACCCTGTGCCTCATGGGAACAGTCCAGCACGAACTGCCAAGCCATGTCTTCCCTGGACCGGAAACAAGCATCCTAGGACCGGTTTCTGGCATTCCAGCCGTCATCAGCCAGGCTTGCTTGAATCCAGTGGCAAAGTGAGCAAGGGACCCACGTCTGGGCATACCCCCGCCAACTTAGGGCGAACAAAGCGATACAAAAGGGGATGATGGACGGAACGTTTGAGCCAATCAAACACTCACCCCCAGTCAACTGATCTGGGTTTAATCCATCATCATTCTTTAGCTCACTCCACCACCCCAGTTCAGACATGGCCATATGCAAATCAGTCTGACCCTGTGCCTCATGGGAACAGTCCAGCACGAACTGCCAAGCCATGTCTTCCCTGGACCGGAAACAAGCATCCTAGGACCGGTTTCTGGCATTCCAGCCGTCATCAGCCAGGCTTGCTTGAATCCAGTGGCAAAGTGAGCAAGGGACCCACGTCTGGGCATACCCCCGCCAACTTAGGGCGAACAAAGCGATACAAAAGGGGATGATGGACGGAACGTTTGAGCCAATCAAACACTCACCCCCAGTCAACTGATCTGGGTTTAATCCATCATCATTCTTTAGCTCACTCCACCACCCCAGTTCAGACATGGCCATATGCAAATCAGTCTGACCCTGTGCCTCATGGGAACAGTCCAGCACGAACTGCCAAGCCATGTCTTCCCTGGACCGGAAACAAGCATCCTAGGACCGGTTTCTGGCATTCCAGCCGTCATCAGCCAGGCTTGCTTGAATCCAGTGGCAAAGTGAGCAAGGGACCCACGTCTGGGCATACCCCGCCAACTTAGGGCTGAACAAAGCGATACAAAAGGGGATGATGGACGGAGCGTTTGAGCCAATCAAACACTCACCCCCAGTCAACTGATCTGGGTTTAATCCATCATCATTCTTTAGCTCACTCCACCACCCCAGTTCAGACATGGCCATATGCAAATCAGTCTGACCCTGTGCCTCATGGGAACAGTCCAGCACGAACTGCCAAGCCATGTCTTCCCTGGACCGGAAACAAGCATCCTAGGACCGGTTTCTGGCATTCCAGCCGTCATCAGCCAGGCTTGCTTGAATCCAGTGGCAAAGTGAGCAAGGGACCCACATCTGGGCATACCCCCGCCAACTTAGGGCGAACAAAGCGACTACAAAAGGGGATGATGGACCGGAACGTTTGAGCCAATCAAACACTCACCCCCAGTCAACTGATCTGGGTTTAATCCATCATCATTCTTTAGCTCACTCCACCACCCCAGTTCAGACATGGCCATATGCAAATCAGTCTGACCCTGTGCCTCATGGGAACAGTCCAGCACGAACTGCCAAGCCATGTCTTCCCTGGACCGGAAACAAGCATCCTAGGACCGGTTTCTGGCATTCCAGCCGTCATCAGCCAGGCTTGCTTGAATCCAGTGGCAAAGTGAGCAAGGGACCCACGTCTGGGCATACCCCCGCCAACTTAGGGCGAACAAAGCGATACAAAGGGGATGATGGACGGAACGTTTGAGCCAATCAAACACTCACCCCCAGTCAACTGATCTGGGTTTAATCCATCATCATTCTTTAGCTCACTCCACCACCCCAGTTCAGACATGGCCATATGCAAATCAGTCTGACCCTGTGCCTCATGGGAACAGTCCAGCACGAACTGCCAAGCCATGTCTTCCCTGGACCGGAAACAAGCATCCTAGGACCGGTTTCTGGCATTCCAGCCATCATCAGCCAGGCTTGCTTGAATCCAGTGGCAAAGTGAGCAAGGGACCCACGTCTGGGCATACCCCCGCCAACTTAGGGCGAACAAAGCGATACAAAAGGGGATGATGGACGGAACGTTTGAGCCAATCAAACACTCACCCCCAGTCAACTGATCTGGGTTTAATCCATCATCATTCTTTAGCTCACTCCACCACCCCAGTTCAGACATGGCCATATGCAAATCAGTCTGACCCTGTGCCTCATGGGAACAGTCCAGCACGAACTGCCAAGCCATGTCTTCCCTGGACCGGAAACAAGCATCCTAGGACCGGTTTCTGGCATTCCAGCCGTCATCAGCCAGGCTTGCTTGAATCCAGTGGCAAAGTGAGCAAGGGACCCACATCTGGGCATACCCCCGCCAACTTAGGGGCGAACAAAGCGATACAAAAGGGGATGATGGACGGAACGTTTGAGCCAATCAAACACTCACCCCCAGTCAACTGATCTGGGTTTAATCCATCATCATTCTTTAGCTCACTCCACCACCCCAGTTCAGACATGGCCATATGCAAATCAGTCTGACCCTGTGCCTCATGGGAACAGTCCAGCACGAACTGCCAAGCCATGTCTTCCCTGGACCGGAAACAAGCATCCTAGGACCGGTTTCTGGCATTCCAGCCGTCATCAGCCAGGCTTGTTTGAATCCAGTGGCAAAGTGAGCAAGGGACCCACGTCTGGGCATACCCCCGCCAACTTAGGGCGAACAAAGCGATACAAAAGGGGATGATGGACGGAGCGTTTGAGCCAATCAAACACTCACCCCCAGTCAACTGATCTGGGTTTAATCCATCATCATTCTTTAGCTCACTCCACCACCCCAGTTCAGACATGGCCATATGCAAATCAGTCTGACCCTGTGCCTCATAGGAACAGTCCAGCACGAACTGCCAAGCCATGTCTTCCCTGGACCGGAAACAAGCATCCTAGGACCGGTTTCTGGCATTCCAGCCGTCATCAGCCAGGCTTGCTTGAATCCAGTGGCAAAGTGAGCAAGGGACCCACGTCTGGGCATACCCACGCCAACTTAGGGCGAACAAAGCGATACAAAAGGGGATGATGGACGGAACGTTTGAGCCAATCAAACACTCACCCCCAGTCAACTGGCTTTCATCATCTCCGATCTAGTATCGTAATCCGCAATGTTGGTGTTGTAACAAGGCCAGATCTTGTTCTAATATGTCGATTGCCGAAGAGACAATGTTGCCTAAGGAGTAAATCCTGGAGGTCAAAGTTGTTAACCCATTATCCACTACAGCTAATGCCTTTTCTAAGTTAATACGGTCTATTTCCCGTATTCTTTCTGCGGCCTCTTGTTGGGATATTTTCCAGTTTTCATTATAATAGGCCAGCATATATGAAACGTTTCTGACGTGTTTTCCTTGGACCTAGTAGGAAATCCCTAAGGTCTACATCAGGTGTGAGTACGGTCAAGTGATGTTTTACTTCTGTGAGTGTTGAGGTCTCTAGCCAATCAAGGCACAACTTCCCAACACTATAGGATGTCACTACCCCTGGGTGTTGTCTTTGTACATAGCGAGTATCTGGCCTATGGATACTAAACCCTTCGGTTGTATTCATAAATCTCTGTTGACAGGTGTTTGTGTCAATGGGCCAAATCAGCCATTTCGGCCAATCAGGATCTGATCTGTTGTACTGGAGAATGTCATTTAATCCTACCCCTTGTGTAGTTGAATTCTGCCCCCCACCCATCTGTGATGGTGTTGGAAATCCCGGTGTGTTCATTTCCTTGCCTTTGGCTAAACCAAGACAGGTTGTTTGATGCACAGTTTCATTCAGAAATAACATCTGCTGCGGAATGATGCATGCTGTAAAAAGTGCTTCTATTCCCTGGACTAGCCAGTCCCTAGAACCCCAGATCGATTTTAAATCTATAGTGTTCTTCCATAGGTTGAAACCCTGTGTAGACAACTGGGCCATAAAGGAAGCAGAGTAAATATGTTTGGTGTTTGTTAACATAGTTTTCTGAGCTGAAATTTTCGCCACTTTATAATAAAATGACTTCGGGTCGGATGTGTTAAACCCTGAGAAGTATGTGAATTTCTGTGCAAATGCCTTCGAACTACCTTTCGGTGGTGTTGGGCAGTTTTCCCACTGGTGGTACTCAAATACATTTCTAGGTGTTATAGATTTGTGCAAGAAATAATGACCATATTGCTGGTAACAGTACAATGTATCATAATCTGAAGTACCTTCTAACATTTCATTGTTCGGAAATGCTGCAGTTTTTTCTAAATCAGACATCATAGCATTTACAGTTTCAGTGTCCCAATCATCAGAAAATGTACTGGAGGTAATGATATCACTTAAAGAAATTTTAAATACATGTTTAGCTTTAAAAGTTCAGTCGGACTGAATACATCATAATCATTCTTGTCCCATACTATACCATCCGGTATAGGAACTGCTGTAATGTTCACTGAAGACAAGTCTCTTGGTTCACGATGTGAGGACTGGTGTGGTTTTAAAATCAAATTGACTCTTTGGGCTGTAGAGCTCTGCTGGAGGTATCGTCCATTAATAAGCATACTAAAAGTTATAATTAAACCTAGCCAGAAAAGAAAAAAGAAAATCCCAGTGATATACCATAGTCAAGGTGACACCAGGTAAGTCTTTCTAAAAAAGTTCAAAACGTCAGTGAGTTTCTGTTTGTGTGATTTTTTGGCTGGCGTCGTTTCCGGCTCGCTTGGATCCAGTGAAAACGTATCAAAGTTCATGAAATAGCCAGAAGCAGTTCGATCAATTGTTGGAATTGCATCGGGATTTGTTGAAATTGGATTTTGCTCTTGACGAGGCATGTTGACGTAGATGTCAGTAGTTGGTCTGATTGCAACTTGGTTGTTAAGTTGATTTTCTTCTTGTTGAAGTGGAACAAGTTCCATAGCATTGTTGCTTAGTCCTTCATTCCGTACAGGTGGCTCTTCAAACGTGATGAGTCTTACTGTTTGGACTTCTTGGATTGTAGCGAGAGGAGGGCGTCTGCTACTGTGGAGTCCACGAGGCCTACTGTTTAGTATCGGCCACATAATGTGGTTTGATTAAGTCGATTGAGACAAATCTTTTCTCCTTTTTCCCGGCAAGAGGCGGCAGAAGTACAGTTCTTGTGCCTTGGATTGCTAGGACCGGTACAGGCTTTCTGTAGGATGGGCCAAATTCTTTCTTGTCAGCGATCTTCTCTCTGACCAGATCCCCGACTTTTGGGATCCAGACAGGTCTTGCCGTTACTGCCTTGACTTCCTCAGTGGCGGTCTGTTTTTGGAGCACATTACTTTGTTGTGTTCTGGATTCATTTAGATCCAGCCAAACGATCATGGATATCAAATGTTTTTTTATCCGCCACTGTGCCTTCACAATCAAGATCAGGTACCCACATTCTTGTCCCAAATAGGACCTCGTAAGGAGTGACACCCCTAGAGAGCTTCTTGGCTGGTTATTGATTGCTCGCTGTACCCCATAAAGGTGATCGACCCATCTACCGCCCTTGCCTAATACCCTAGCTGTTAAAGATTGCTTTAAGTCCCGGTTTTCCTCTCCACAACAGAATTTCCCTCGGGATGGTACGGAGAGGAGTATCGCAATGCTACGCCCATTCCTTCCATGGCCTCTTTGTAAGCCCGAGAGCTAAACGCCGGACCACGGTCAGAATGTAACGTGCCAACTGCGTATGTGCCGATAAAGACTCGCAAATCTTTTATAACAGTTCGAGCGTCAGCCGAGCGCTAAGGCCAGATCTTGAGGAAACTTGAGCTGGACGTACACGAACGGACAACCTAATGCTGTCTAACAATGGTATCTGTACTGGACGTGTTGCGGTGGACCCTTCCATCTGCTTGCAGATGTCGCAGTTCCAGACATAGTCTCTAATCTGCCTTCTCATCACGGGCCACCAGTAGCGTTGTTTCAACAAAGAAACAGTCTCCCTAAGTCCCTTATGTACAGAACCTTCCCCTTTGTGTGCCGCCACAATTAAGCCTTGGCTACGATCCATATTTGGTATTAATCTATCCCCCACTCCAGGAATCTGAGCATATGGAATGTTTTGTGCATCTAACTTGTAGGAGTACTTGAGTGGAAATTCTTTAGGTACTGCTGTGCTGCCTTTGCGTGAAGCATTGACAGCTACCATTATCTCGCCGTCTATTCTCGTCTTTGAACGAGTAACTGCAGCTACGGCGGCTGTGCGAACAGCCCCCTTTGCGGCTTCATCAGCCAATGAATTCCCTTCAACGTGAACGCCATCACGCTGATGACTCAGTGTATGTATCACGTGAGCCCTTGGTAGTTCGTTTCTCAACTCCACTACCTGTTCCCATAGCATTTTATGCTTAATTGTGCCACCTTTTGCATCTTTGAACCCGTTTTGTTCCCAATGATGTAGATATTCATTGTACAACTGTACACAGTAAAAGGAATCACACACAATTAGTGTGGGGAATTCGTGATCCGTATTTATAAGTGTCAGTATAAGTGCTTTGAGTTCTGCCAACTGAGCCGTGCAGTCTCCTAGAGATTGCGTTTTAGTGCAACTCGGATGGAACTTTCCATCGTGCATGCGACCTTTAACAATCGCACACGCCGCGCTGTAAGCTTGCTTATTCCCTATGGCTGGTTGAGCAGAACCGTCAGTGTAAATAATGTATTCATACTGATCTAGAGGCAAAATTTCATTTGGTAGAGGATATTCTTGTTCGTATTGCAGAAATGCTTGTGTTTTTAAACTTGGATCTAATCTGTACTCAACATCCGTTGCAGTAAGAGAATTAGCCCATTGTATCCATCTGGGATGTAAGGCTTTCACATTTGGAATGCTAGCTTTTGTAACAGCTTCTAAAGCTGGTACTGGGGTCACGACAATTATGCGCTTACCCTGAGCCAGAGCTCTTTCTCTTGCTACAGCGGTCTGCACTGCTGTCAGACTTTTTTCTGTTGAAGTGAAACGCATCTCTGCGTTTGTGTACAGGTCTGATTTGTATGCGATTGGTACTGTTTCGTCTTCATTAAAAGTTAAATAAGTGTACCCGCATTGACCCGCTATTACTCGGATCACTAAGTTCTGTGCATTTACGCGTGTCTGTAAATGTTTTGAAGCTATCATGTCTTCCTGTAGGGAACGCAGGATATTTGTGTGTTCCTGTGTCCATTGTCTGACTGAAAAATCAGGCTTTATTAAATCGTAGAAAGGTTTTACTCTTTCTGCGTAATCCAAAATGGATGTTCGACCAAAATTTAGGAATCCCAGAATTGATTGCAAATTCTTTAATGATTTTGGAGGTTGGAGCAGCGCACACTTTTCTAAAAAGTTAGCTGCTAGGCTTTTTCCCTCACTTGACAGCTCGTATCCTAAAAACAGGACACTGAGCTGGGCAATATTTTATTTTTTAAAGTTACATTTGTAGCCCTCAGAGGCGAATCCCATAATAATGGTGCTCACCCTGGTCAAGTGCCTCTTTAAGTCATCGTCCGTCAGATAAATATCATCCACTTAGGACAATGCTTCTTCATCCAAATTTTGGAGTAACTCTGTTACTCGTGCTGAAAATACCCCTGGGCTGTTTTTATACCCTTGGGCTGTAGTGTAGCTCCTATTTCCCTAATAGGCTCTGCGCATTGGAATAATATATCCTATAGGTTTGACATAGGACTGAGGTCGGTATGTCCCTATCGAGTATATTAAACTTAATTACTTGTGCCAGCTAGCTCAGAGGCCACTAGAAACTCCTTGGATAACAAGAAGGAGTAGTTTCTGGCAGCCGCAAAACATGACCACTTTGTTTCCCTTTAGAATCAGAACGTGTCCCAGAGTCGTGGAAACAATAGATAACTATTTCACTCAGCTCAATCGTGCATACTTAGTTTTCCTCAAAGTTACACAGAAAGAATAGACGGGCGTTTCAATAAAAGATTTATTGAACAGTCTTGTTTCTCGTGTAAGTAAAATGTGCTGTTACGATCACAAGACAGTATGCAAGATAAATAATGTACAGCGTAAGCAGTAGAAATAAATAATACTGCGCTAGCATGATCTTTAGCAGATATTCATTTACATAAATAACACAGACTAAAAAATGTGAGTACTCATACGATGCGTTTCTAAGCTAGTTCTACCCCAATGTACCTAACCTAACCTAGGTGTAGGGAGAGGTATGAAGTAGGTGTAGTATTCCTTACTTATGGTATACTAAGAGTATGTTAAGCCTAGTATGCCTAGTATGCCAAGTATGCCAAGTATGCCAAGAGTCCCTCTAGGTTCTAGTCAGCTCCATACCTTAAGAATGAGAGAGGTGGGAATCTCTTTGCCAGACTCGAACTCCAACACCCCGCAAGGGAAGTCAGATCACTGGAAGCTGGATTCTCTGCATGCAGGGATGACAGCGTCTTCTCAGTGCGTCAGGCCGGGAAATGGGCTCCTCTGAAGTCGAGGTCTCCTCTAGTTTACAAGGGCTAGGGAAGGTATATTTATACCTGAGAGGTACCTCACAATGTTAGCATTGACGTGAATCGGACAGCGGAAGACGTCATGAATGAACCCCTAAGGTATAACGGTTCATGCATAATAGATGAGTCCTTGAAGAAATCAATAATCCTGTGCTAGGGAAATTCCCGAAGCCTAAGGGTCTGTTCTTCAAGAACTCGTTGTGACGTTAGGGTGGACGGATGTCGGAGACCATGCCTGTATTTGGAGTGCACGGTTTAATGCCTAAATAAGGACTGGGATTTTATGCCTATATAAGGGCAGGGCGAATTGTGCCTATATAAGTACATGATACAGGAAAACCTATATACGGACATCCTAAGAGGAACACAACACCCACTCCACTTTCGTGTGTACGATAAGAATATAAATGCTAAACATTTAAAATGCTAAACATAAAATGGAGTACCGCATATTGCTAAAATATTTCTTAAAACCATTTAAAAGGCATTTAAAACACCTATTAGAATGCAAAAAGTACTGTACATTTTTAAGCATTGCTTCTCATTTCAGGCATATATTTGAAAATAAAATGCAATGTGAATGAAATAAGCAGTAATATTTACATGTAACTTTTTAGACAAACAAGATGACTAAGGGGCCGATTCCGATCTCGGCCGGTAGGGCTCCGAATCGGATTCGGCTTTACCGGATCCGATTCGGAGCCCTGTTTCCCGACCGATTCGTACGTGCGTCCGGGTGAGCGAGTACGATGCGAAATCTCCGACCGACTCGTTCGCGAGACCCAACCGCACCAACCGACTCGTTCGCGAAAGCCGACCGCTCCGACCGACTCGCACGGAGACGACTCGCACCGCGCAATGGAGACGTTCCCCGGCCGGGTAAGTACGATGCGCGCCTCGAGCAGTCCGACCGACTCACGCCGTCCGGCTCAAAAGAGCAGTCGGAGCCGCACTTTGGGGGTCTGTGTCGGACCCCCCTGTACGCGTAGCTGCGCGAGTCGCACTCAGGGGGGACCCATGGGTCCCCCCTACCTGTGCATGTACGGCACAACCCGCTTCGATGCGTACCCGCTGTAGGGGGTGCCCTTGTTCGCCTCGCACCCATTGAGTCAATGGGAGCCCGCGTACGTGTTGTACGACCGGCTCCCATTGCTTCAATGGGAGTCCAACCGAATCGGGTCCGATAGCATGCGTGCGCATCGTACTCGTTCGGTGGGACTGCTAGGGTCCGATTCGGTCAGAAATCTCTCCGGGTCCGGCTCGGTCGGAGAGATTTCCGGCCCGAATCGGAATCGGACCCATAGTGTCTATGGAAGTACCGCGAAGTCTGTACTATAAGGCTAGTTCTACTTCAAGCAGATTGATGTGCCATTTAGTTCGGAAAAAAAAAATGAAAAAAGTTCAATTTAGGAAGAGTTCCAAGTTTTTGAAATATGAAGGCCAAATTTTTACTGCATCTCTGGAACACTGTGGGCTGAATCAGAGTCAGTGTACGGGTCTGGTGTAAACATGAGATCATCTATTTCTGTAGACAAAATATCGTCCACTGAAGTTGGCGTCAGTTGGAACACCTCGTGGAGGAGATTAATTGCACAGAGATGGGAAGCATCGCTCCAAGCATAGAACGCCGCAGCAATGTTCGCGTCCGTTGTTACCTGTGTGCCTGTAGATCCATCTCATACCTCAGCAGCAGCTGGAAGCGACTGTGAGATCTCAATGAATGCTGTCATCAGGATGGGTAGCCTCTGGGGACAACACAGAGCATGGGCCGTTATCGGGACCAGCAGAGTATCGACATCCGTTGGCGTTGCTGATGGAAATGTTAGACAGGTGTCTAACACGCATTCTTCCCCGCATAGCAGGCATCGTAGAACAGGTAAGATGCAATCTTGCCAGATTGGTCTGAATGACAGGAACCACGTGGTATTCAGTTCCCGTAGACGAGTCATGCCCAAAAGCTGCACTATCCGCTCACGGCACTTTCGTTCAAGGAGAGCTTTCTCCATTTCGCTCGGAGTGATGTCTGCGAATAGGCTGGCCATAGCGTAATAGCAGGAAGAGAAATAGAATTCCGGCAACAAGTGCTAGAATTAATGGTATGCCACCAAACACCGAATGTGCAAAATTCGGGATGATTCCGAGTATTGCCTGGAAAGGTGCTAACAGACCGGAACAGATGCTCTTAAATACATGTACAATTCCGCTTGTATCAGACATGTTAAAGATACGTCCTATCATTTCCACGAAATGTATAGGGCAATTTGTACGCATTAAAGTCTGTATCTCAGCCGAAGTCCTTGCTACTTGTAGATCATAGGTTTCTTTGGCCGAGGTCAAAGGCACTGTTTGCTGTAAAAGCATGGCTTTCATTCTGCTTAAAGTATCAAATCTTATAAAAAGAGCCGTTCAGCGAAGGCCACAACGGCGACTCCCTGACTGTGTTTATTGGGGCAAACAATACTTGCATACAGCAAGTGACCCTGGAGTTGACTGTTACTAGATATGGGATGCCTGGCAACATGCTGCAGCAACTTTGATCATTCAACATGAGGTAACTCCCTTTAGAAAGTTGTCCAAACGTTGGATTAATCACAGCAGCTGGTGTACCCTAGCGGGTAAGACTATCGGTACTCGATTTTACGCAGGAGCATACATCTATACAAACCCTAATTATCAAAGGGGGACCAGAACCAGTTTTATTCTGTTCAAAGGGATAAAGGATACCATTAATGATCCTTTCCTGTAGAGTGAAGATTCGTATGTGGTTTATCTCAGAATCAGTGACTGGTCCAGCAATCTAGATTGACAACGATTGGCAGTTAGAGTGACGCCTACACTCTAACCAGCTTTGAACTAGAAGAGTTTACCTTCAACTTCTTTCCATCAGGTTGAAGATTATATAAATTCAGCCCGGATTTTAAAAACATCTAGCAGGACCTTTTTTACATCCAGTTAACCTTTCTCCGGTCATTGCTATAATTACTCAGAGTATAGAACTGAATTTCCAGTTAAAGAATAGGAGGTTTTTGATCCCCTCAACTCGAGAAGCATATGCTCAGGGTTTAATAAGTATTCATCGTTGCCTTATAAAAGGTTTTTTAATTGGTTATATGTGCATCATTTTTATATACATTCTGTTGAGAGTCTACAAAAGTTTTTGTCTTGAAAAAGATGGGGATATAAGAGTTCATCGAAACGCGTTGACGCTTCACTGAAAAGTACACAATCTGTCAAGCGGCTAGACCAATGAGTACCTTATGAACTGGATAGTACCGGGTATTAGCCCTATAAGTTCTTTTAAACGGATGTGTACACTACTTATGACATAGGGTTGTGTGTCTTGTGATATGTACTCTCTTTCTATTATTTTTATTATATTGTTTTTATAAAGAAAAGGTGCTATTTGGCTTGTTTTTAAGTTTTGCCACAATTGTATGTTGAATAATGATGATATTATGTATTATTGTCTTTATGATTATATGTGTATTTTTATTGTTTCTTAATTAATAAATTGATTTTGTATTTTATTAATTTGGTGTTGTCAGGATTATCCTTTAGGAATATATGGTCTTCTTTCCAATTAATGTAGGTGGCTTGAGTGATTTAGAATGAGTTGAATAGATTGATTTCTTAGGTGACATTTTCTCCAAAGGATAACATTTTTGTGATACTTTGGTACCCTGCTGATGGCAAGACAAATTTGCCACAGAACCATTGCAAGCCCCGTGTAAAGAAATGTCCTGACATATAAGTGAACCGCTCAGTGCACTTTTACAGTGTATACCGCTCAAAAACACTTCACGATCCCCACTCCAACATCTATATGTATAAGGTAAATTCCAAGATGTCTTAATGTAGTCCTTACCCAACCTTTCATATTTGCCTGCTTGCATCCGTTTGAGGCAATACTGAAACTGAAAAGTAGTCCCAGGTAGTGTTATTTTGCCATGAATGAGCCATTCTGTAGCTGGTTTTTCTGCCACTGTGAATGGTAACTTTTCCAGTTTTCAATGCTCAGCACTGTATACTTTGCTCCTCTTTGTGCCAGTTCGATCTGTTTATCAGTTAGATTGTATTCTGCAAACAGAGCTGACGTGTTGATAAAACGCCAAGGCACATAGCCCGCACGCAAAGATTGCAGCGTCCAGCTTAATAACACAATAGAACGTAATTGTGATTGGCCTTGCTGTAACATCGCCAAATCTTGTTCCAGTATGTCGATAGCAGAGGATACAATGCCATCCAATGAATATATTCTGGAGGACAAAGTTGTTAACCCATTGTCGACCACAGTGAGTGTTTTCTCTAAATTAATAATCAAGTTCACGTATTCGTTCTGCGGCCTCCATCTGTGACACTTTTCATGCTTCATTATAAGCAGCATAGATGCCGGCATATATGAAACGTTTTTGACGCGGTTTTCTTGGTCCAAGCAAGAATTCCCTAAGGTCTGCGTCTTCTTTAAGTAAGGACAAGTGTTGTTTCACATCCTGTAGTGTAGATTTCTGCAGCCAATCGAGGCACAATTTACCTACACTGTATGTTGTTACTACCCCCGGATGCTGTCTTTGGACGTATCTTGGGTCTGGCCTATGAATAGTAAAGCCCTGAGTTTTATTCAGGAATCTTTCCTGACAGTTGTTCGTGTCTGTGGGCCAGATCAACCATTTTCTCCAATCAGGATTAGATCTGTTGAGTTGTAGTATATTGTCAACTGTCACCGCTGCTTGTGTATTGTTATCACTTGCAGGTGTTGGTACAGAAGGTTTTTTCATCTCTTTGATCTTGGCTAGTCCAAGACAAGATGTTAGTTGGACAGTTTCATTCAAAAACATTATTTGTTCAGGGATGATACAGGCTCTAAATAAAGCTTCTATCCCCTGCACTTGCCAATCTTTAGTACCCCAGACAGTTTTTGTGTCTATTGTGTCTTTCCATAAGTCGAAACCCTGTCTAGACAGTTGGGCAATAAATGTTGCAGAATAAATCTGTTTTGTATTTGTTAACATAATTTTCATTCCTGTTTTGTTTACATTTTTATAGTAAAACGTTTCTGGATCAGATGTATTGTAACCTGAAAAATATGGAAACTTGTTAGCAAATGTTCTTGAACTACCTTGTGGTGGTGTAGGACAATGCTCCCATTGGTTAAACATAAACACATTTCTAGGGTATGCAGATTTATGCAAATAATGATGACCATAGTGGTTATAGCAATACAGCTGTTCATAGTCTGATGAACCCTCTAAATATTCATTTTTAGAAAATGCAGCAGATTTTTCTAGGTCAAACATTATGTCGTTTACAGTCTCAAAGTCCCAATCATCAGAATAGGTACTGGACGAAATTAGATCACTTAGTGAAATTTTAAACAAATGTGGAATGTTCAATTGTTCCGTCGGGCCGAAGATATCAAAATCCGTTTTGTCCCACACTATACCATCCTGTATAGGAACGGCTGTGATGTTCACTGTTGACAAGTCTCTTGCCTCACGATGAGAAGATTTATGTGGTTTCAAAAGTACGTTCACATCTTTTCCTTCAGTGTTCACATGGATGTATCTGTCACTTATAAGCACGCTCACAGTTGTAACCAAAGCTAGCCAAAGCAGAAAAACAAATAGTCCAGATATAATCCAGAGCTCAATCCATGGGGAAACCAGATAAGTCTTTTTCAGAAAGTGAAGAAAGTCTTGTACTTGCTGCTTGAGTTTTAATGATGCTGGCGTCGTTTCAGGTTCACTTGGATCTTCTGAGAACGTATCAAAGTTAATGAAATAGCCAGAAGCAGTTCTGTCAATTGTTGGAATTGCATCAGGATTTGTAGAAATCGCTGGAACCAGTCGATCACTTGCTACATTGGTGTAGACAGGTGTATTTGGATGAACTGTTACTTGATTTTCAAGAGGGATGAGTTCCATTGCATTGTTGCCTAGTCCTTCATATGTTACAGCCGAATTCTCGATTGTTATCAGTCTTTCAGTCTGAACCTCTTGGATAGTAGCAAGAGGAGTGCGTCTGCTACTAGGTCGGAGTCCACGAGGCCTACTATTTAGTATTGGCCACATACTGTGGTTTGATGAGGTCGAGGGACACAAATCTTTTCTGCTTTCTTCCAGCAAGGGGCGGCAGAAGTACTGTTCTTGTTCCTTGAACTGCTAGGACAGGTACTGGTTGTCTGTAAGAAGGTCAAAATTCCTTCTTGTCCGCAATCTTTTCTCTGACTAGATCCCCAACTTTTGGAATCCAGACAGGCCTTGCTGGGACCGCCAGTTTTTCCCTAGTGGTGGTCGGCTGTAGGAATATGTTGCTTTGTTTTGATGTCAGTTCATTGATTTCCTGTAAAACAGCCAAACGATCTTTGATAACAAACAGTTTATTTTCCACCACTGTGCCTACGTGATCGAGGTCTGGTACCCACATTCTTGTCCCAAATAGGACCTCATATGGAGTGACCCCCTAGAGAACTTCTTGGCAGGTTATTTAATGAGCGTTGGACCCCATAAAGATGTTTGACCCACCCATCACCCGAACCTAATACCCTAGCTGTTATAGACTGCTTTATGTCCCGGTTTTTCCTTTCCACAACCGAATTTCCCTCAGGATGGAATGGAGAGGAGTACCGCAATGCAACGCCCAGACTGGCCATGGCTTCTTTGTAAGCCCGAGAGCTAAACGCAGGGCCCTGGTCAGAATGTAGCGTGCCTATTGCATATGTGCCGATAAAGACTCGCAAATATTTTATAACAGTTCAAGCGTCAGCCGAGTGCTGAGGCCATATCCATAGGAACCTAGAGCATGAATCTACTGCAACCATGATATATTTATAGTTACCGTCCCTTTGCAAGGGACCGCAGTGGTCCAGGTAAACACAAGCTAATGGTTTGTCTGAAATTAACAGGGGTGTCTGCGCAGGGCGTTTCACTGTGGAGACTTTCATTTGTTGGCATATATCACATTCTAAAACATAGTTCTTCGTTTGTTTTCTAATGCCAGGCCACCAATATCTTTGCTTGAGTAAAGATACTGTTGCAGAAACACCTGCATGGGCAGAAGCTATCCCTTCGTGTGCTGCTAGGATTAGTCCTAATCTACGTTCCTTGTTTGGAATTACCCTATCCCCCACTCCAGGGATTCGAGCAAAAGGAACGTTGTTCGCATCAATTACATAAGAGTACTTGAGTGTAAACTTTTTTGGTAACGCTGCACCACTGCCTTTGCTTGTAGCATTGACAGCCAACATTATCTCACTGTCTATTTTTGTTTTTGAACGAGTGAAGCCGTCTGAACAGCCCCCTTTATGGCTTCGTCAGCCAATGAATTCCCTGCAACGTGAACGCCATCACGTTGATGACTCAGTGTGTGGATCACGTGAGCCTTTGGTAGTTCGTTTTTCAACTGAACTACTTGTTCCCAAAGCATTTTGTGCTTTATTGTGCCACCTTTCGCATCTTTGAATCCATTTTCAAGCCAGTTTTGTATATATTCATTATACGACTGAACACAGTAAAAGGAATCGCACACTATTAGTGTGGGAATTCTCGATCTGTACTTTCAAGTGCCAGTTTGAATGCTTGTAGTTCAGCTCGCTGAGCTGTACAATCTCCTAGAGATTGAGTTTTTGTGACCATAGGTCTGAAGACGCCATCTCGCATGCGACCTTTAACGATTGCACACGCTGCACTGTAAGCTTGCTTACCCCCTGTTGCGGGTTGTGCGGATCCGTCAGTGTAAATTATGAATTCGTACTGATCGAGAGGCAGAATTTCAGTGGGCAGAGGACATTCTTGTTCATATTGCAGGAATGCTTGTGTTTTTAAATCTGGATCAAAAACATATTCAACATCTGTTGCAGCAAGAGAATTAACCCACTGTATCCATCTTGGATGTAATGCTTTAGCATTTGGAATGCTTGCTTTTGTGACCGCTTCTAAAGCCGGTACTGGGGTTACGACAATAATGCGTTTCCCTTGGGCTAAGGCTCTTTCTTTTGCTACAGCGGTTTGAACTGCTGTCAGAATTTTTTCTGTTGAAGTGAAGCGCATTTCCGCTTGTGCGTACAAATGAGATTTGTATGCGATTGGTATTTTTTCACCCTCATTGAAGGTTAAGTAGGTGAATCCGCATTGACCCGAAATTATTCGGATCACCAGGTTGCGTTGACTTACGCGTGTTTGTTAGTGATTTGTTGATAACATGTTAGCCTGTAGTGAACGCAAGATTTCTGTGTGTTCTTGTGTCCAATTCTTGATTGAAAAATCAGGTTTGATTGATGCGTAGAGAGGTTTAACCCTTTCTGCATAATTTAGAATGTATGTTCTTCCAAAATTTAGGAAACCCAGGATGGATTGTAAGTTTTTTAGCGTTTTTAGAGGTTGGAGCAGCGCACACTTTTCTAAAAGTTAGCTGCCAAGCTCTTGCCTTCCCTTGAAAGCTCATATCCTAGAAATAGGACATTGAGATGGGCAATTCTGGACTTTTTGAAGTTGAATTTGTAGCCCTCAGAGGCGAAGCCCAGTATAATGGTGCTTACCCTGTTCAAGTGTTTGTCCAGGTCATCGTCCGTCAGATAGATGTCATCGACATAGGACAATGCCTTGTTGTCATAAATTTGTAGTAACTCCGTTACCCTCGCTGAGAATAAACCTGGGCTGTTCTTGAACCCTTGTGGGAGTTGACAAAATTGACGCTGGGACCCCATTATTGAGAAAGCTGTTAAGTACCTGCTTTCAGGTGCTATGTTTTGACAAAAGAAACCATTTGAGACATCTAATGTGGTTTTATATTTTTTATGCACAATGTTATTCATTAATGCTGTGCTATGTGCATTTTGCACTGCAAATGTTTTACAACAAGTGTTTAAGTGTCTGTAATCCAATACTAGACGATACGTGTTGTCTGGTTTGGAGACAGGAAACAAAGGATTGTTCATTGAGGAGGTGCATGTTTCAATCACCCCTTGGTATTCAAGTTGATCTAAGATCTCCCTGACCTGTTTTTTAGCTTCTTGCTTTATTGGATACTGCCATTGTGCAGTGGGTTCATGTTTCAGATGTATTTTATGGTGAGGTGAGTCCTCATCCCATCCTACATGATTTTTATATAATGCTGGGGCCTGGGCTACTGCCCATTTCCTGGCATATGTATATTTTAGATGAATTGGAATATGGTTAGAGAAGGCAGGCATAATAATGTCCTCGCTGTGTGGGCACTCCCTGACAAATTGTGGTGGCCAGTCTTTTTCCGCTAGAAGTCATGCCCCTATGTCATAGCCCCTTGAAAGTTTTTCCCAAAAGAGTGCTTTCACCTGGCTAGGTATGTCTCCCTCCATCCGGAGTGTTATTTCATATAACTTTTGTGGAGTACTAACCCTGGTGTCTACAGTCTCGACTGTAATGTACTCATTCAAGTCCACTATCTCCAGAAGTTCCTTCAGGTTCTGGCGAACTATTGTGACTTCTGCTGCACTGTCCAGCATTGTCTGAGCCCATTCTCCGTTCTTGAGTTGTGTTCTCAGTATTCTCGGCATGTCTGATCTTCAGACCTGCTACTTTCTTTTTGGAGAATTGAGGTTTTGTTTTATTTTTTGGAGCGTGTTTATCTTCTTTGGATTTCACGCGTTCTTCTTTATTTTCTGATCGTCCTCTTCTTTCCGAAGTCCGTGAGGAGATCTGAAAGGTACGAGAGGAACGTGTATCATTATCTTGATACCTGTCAGGTTTTCTCAAATTATCCCTATTCCTGAGGTTATACCTCCTTTCAGAGGGCTCCTTTTGAGGAGACCTACCTCGGGATTGAGAATGTTTCTCGTGTGAGTTTTGTTTATTAGTCTCCCACTTCTTTTTAGAAGATGTAGGAGTTTGTTTAATAGAGTCCTTCTCAGGACTTTCAGATAGTTTAGGTTTCACTGGTCTTCCACCCAAACTATCTCTGCCTAATTCTGCATATGATTGTTCAATTATTCTGGGTAGCTCAGTTTGATGTTCTGTAACATTGAATTCCCTTAATCGTTGGCGGATCGCCACTGCTGCTGCCTCCCCTTTAATATTAGACAATATTATTGTTGAGACCTGGTCGAAATTTTTCAGTACTTTCATACCTAAATTTAGAGCAGGCTCTGCCCCGTATTCATTTTGAATTTGTTTCAGGACATCAGGTATTACCGCAATTGATGGAATACCATGTGTTTTAGTATAGATGGCAGCAAAGACTGAGCCCCAAGTGGTGCAGTCTTCCAGTTGTGGTGTGATCCCCATTGGTAAACTGATTGTTAGTATTCTGTGTCTCTCATACGGGCTAGTATTTGGAAATACTGCTTCGATTTGAGTAATTTTTTGAGCTATCCAGAATGGAATTTGCTCACATTTTGTGGGCATTTTACCCATGACTGCGTATAGAGTCTGTGGTGTAATTTTTAGTGTACTCCCCAATTGAGGGGTCTGATTTGGAATGGTTAATGGTGGTTGGACTGTGAAAGTCCGCATGACATATTGGACCAATTGTCTGTAGATTTTTATTAACTCTGTGAGTTGAGTAAGTAATTCCTCGTCTGACATCTCTTCAATGTCAGGATGAGGTGTGTAGCCGACTAGAATCGGCCATGTTGCTCCTGGTCTACCTAGTGGACCGAGCCTGGTAATGTTTTTGTGATGTTTTAGGGCGCCTTTAAACCAGAGCTGATGCTCCTGGTATGTTAGTGGAATTTCAATATCCTCGAAAGGAATATATTCCTCTGGTGGATCATCTTCTTTGTAGAAGTGAAACATGTGTGTTACTGGATTGGATTCAGGAAATGTTACCCATGAATAGAATACCTCTGTCTGAAAGGATTCGTGTGCCTCTATCACGAAAACTGCTCTACCGCCTCTTGGTGGTAGGCCATGTTTTATGAGTTTTAGAGTGATGGCTCTTCTTAAGTTTTGAGGGATGTCTATAACACCCTCCTCGGTTTCAATAAAACCTGTGATGTTATAAGCTGTTACAGCTGGGTGACCCGCAACTTCACCGTTTCCGGTCTCAGTGTCGGAGTCAGGCATTTTGTTTTTGAAAAAATGTAGAACAAGTTTCAAGGAAACAAAGATAAGGTGCCCAATATTTTGGAACACTTTATCCTTCAACGTTGAACAAACCAAACAGCTAGTATATAGGGTACTTCCCTATGTAGCCGTGGCGGATACCTAACCCTGCCCACTCCAGACGTCTTTTGGAGTATATGGGTAGGGGTCTCTGAGAGAAAAAGCACGGCTGAGTTACTCAGTATCTAGCGTTGAATTACCGCCTTACCAAATGTTGGGCACCATGTAGTGTAGCTCCTATTTCCCAAATAGGCTCTGCGCATTGGAATAATATATCCTATAGGTTTGACATAGTACTGAGGTCGGTATGTCCCTATCGAGTATATTAAACTTAATTACTTGTGCCAGCTAGCTCAGAGGCCACTAGAAACTCCTTGGATAACAAGAAGGAGTAGTTTCTGGCAGCCGCAAAACATGACCACTTTGTTTCCCTTTAGAATCAGAACGTGTCCCAGAGTCGTGGAAACAATAGATAACTATTTCACTCAGCTCAATCGTGCATACTTAGTTTTCCTCAAAGTTACACAGAAAAGAATAGACGGGCGTTTCAATAAAAGATTTATTGAACAGTCTTGTTTCTTGTGTAAGTAAAATGTGCTGTTACGTTCACAAGACAGTATGCAAGATAAATAATGTACAGCGTAAGCAGTAGAAATAAATAATACTGCGCTAGCATGATCTTTAGCAGATATTCATTTACATAAATAACACAGACTAAAAAATGCGAGTACTCATACGATGCGTTTCTAAGCTAGTTCTACCCCAATGTACCTAACCTAACCTAGGTGTAGGGAGAGGTATGAAGTAGGTGTAGTATTCCTTACTTATGGTATACTAAGAGTATGTTACGCCTAGTATGCCTAGTATGCCAAGAGTCCCTCTAGGTTCTAGTCAGCTCCATACCTTAAGAATGAGAGAGGTGGGAATCTCTTTGCCATACTCGAACTCCAACACCCCGCAAGGGAAGTCAGATCACTGGAAGCTGGATTCTCTGCGTACAGGGATGACAGCGTCTTCTCAGTGCGTCAGGCCGGGAAACGGGCTCCTCTGAAGTCGAGGTCTCCTCTAGTTTACAAGGGCTAGGGAAGGTATATTTATACCTGAGAGGTACCTCACAATGTTAGCATTGACGTGAATCGGACAGCAGAAGACGTCATGAATGAACCCCTAAGGTATAACAGTTCATGCATAATAGATGAGTCCTTGAAGAAATCAATAGTCCTGTGCTAGGGAAATTCCCGAAGCCTAAGGGTCTGTTCTTCAAGAACTCATTGTGACGTTAGGGTGGACGGATGTCGGAGACCATGCCTGTATTTGGAGTGCACGGTTTAATGCCTAAATAAGGACTGGGATTTTATGCCTATATAAGGGCAGGACGAATTATGCCTATATAAGGACATGATACAGGAAAACCTATATACGGACTTCCTAAGAGGAATATAACAGGGTTAGTCGACAAAATTGTCGCTGGGACCCTAACGCACTGAAGGCGGTCAGATACCTGCTTTCAGGCGCAATATTTTGGCAGAAAAATCAATTTGAGATATCAAGTGTTGTTTTGATTTTTTGCGCACAATGTTATTCATTAATGCGGCACTGTGTGCATTTTGAACTGCAAATGTCTTTGTGCAAGTGTTTAAATGTCTGTAATCCAAAACTAAACGATATGTGTTGTCAGGTTTCATTACGGGAAACAAAGGATTGTTCATAGGTGAAGTGCAATTTTCTATCACCCCCTGGTATTCTAGTTGGTCTACCATCTCCCTGACTTGTTTTTTAGCTTCCTGCTTTATAGGGTATATTGCCTTTGAGCATTTGGGGAAACCTTTAACGGGATCACGTGGTGGGTTGAATCCTCATCCCAACCAACATGATTTTTATACAATGCTGGAGTTAGGGCAACTGCCCACTCCTGCGCATATGCATGTTTTAAATGTATGGGAACAAGGTCGGAAAAGGCTGGAAAAATTACAGTTTCTCCCCTAGGGCCCTCCATGATGAATGCTGGCGGCCAGTCTTGTTCTGCTAATAGAATGTCATAACCAGATGACAGATTTTTCCAAAAGAGACCTTTAACTTTTCTGGGCTTGTCCCCCTCCATCCGGAGTGTTATCTCATGTAACTTATGTGGGACACTTACCCGAGTATCAGGTGTTTCCACCGTGATATACTCACTCAACTCCGCTGTCACCAGAAATTCCTTCAGGTTCTGGCGAGCTATCGTTACTTCTGCCGCGCTGTCTAGCATCGTCAGAGCCCATTCCCCGTTCAGAAGCTGTGTCCTCAGAATTCTGGGCATGTCTGATCTTAAGACCTGCTACCTTCTTCTTTTTAAACTGAGGTTTAGATTTTTGTTTATCTTCTTTTTTAGGTGCGTAGTCTGCAGCGCATTGCGTGTCTCAGGACTTTGTACGCTCCTCTGACCGTCCTTCCTTCTAGGAGTTTTTTGATGAACCCTGAAAGGAACGAGAGGAACGAGTATCAGTATCGTGATACCCGTCAGGTTTTTTAATATTATCCCTATTCCTGAGGTTATACCTCCTTTCAGAGGGCTCCTGTTGAGGAGACCTACCTCTGGATGTAGAAATAAAAACCTTCTTAGGGGTTCACTGATACATCTGGTCCTTAAGACCAACAAAGAAGAGATTGGCACAGAAGCTGTAATATCAAAAAAACATGTTTTATTAACCTCAGATGAGGAGATTGCATCTTACGGTACCCGCGAGGCCACTGTAGGAGGCATTCTAATGAGTGCAGAGAACAGGGTCCTTATATATGTATTTGTTACATAGTCAGCATAAAATCAAGGGAGGTCCTAGCACATACAAGCATGCTTATTGACTAATATGGGTATACAAAATTTGCTTGCTCCACAAAGTGGGAGGAGACTAAACTGCTTACATGAGTAAGAATAGCTTGACAGTTCTATACTAGGAGCAGGTGCATTCTACCAGCTAGGCCTCTCTGAGCATGTGCAAGACTCTGGAAGAGGGAGAAAGCACATGGCGAGCACATGGCTAACTAAAATGGCTGCCAAGTACAAAATGGCTTTCAGCTCATGCTAACAGCGATTCCTGCAATCTTTAACATGGATTGAGATCTGCTGTCTTTAGACTTTTGTTGTTTTTTATTTTCCCACTTCTTTTTAGAAGAAGTAGGTGTCTGCTTTGTAGTATCCTTTTCAGGACTGCCCACTAGTTGTGGTTTTAATGCTTTCCCACCTAGACTGTCTCTACCTAATTCTGTATATGCAATTTCAATTATTTTGGGTAGTTCGTGTTGATGATCCTCTGGGCTGAACTCCCTTAGGCGTTGGCGGATCGCCACTGAAGCTGCTTCCCCCTTAATGTTAGCTAGTATTATGGCTGATACCTGGTCAAAGTTATTTAGTAACTTCATCCCTAAGTTAAGGGCAGGCTCTGCTCTGTACTCATTTTGTATCTGTCTCAATACATCAGGTATTACTGCTAAGGACGGGATACCATGTGTTCTGGTATATATGGCAGCAAAGACTGAACCCCAAGAGGTGCAGTCCTCTACTTGTGGTGTGATCCCCATGGGCAAGCAGAGTGTTAGAATTCTGTATTTTTCATAGGTGGTAGTATTCGGGAATACTAACTCAAGCTGAGTTATTTTCTGAGCTATCCAGAATGGTATTTGTTCCCGTTTTGCGGGCATTTTGCCCATTACCGCGTGTAATGTTTGTGGAGTAATTTTATTTCCTGTACCCTGAACTGGAGTACTGTTTGCTGCACCTGCTGGTGCAGGTTGGATTGTTAAAGTCCTCATGACAAATTGTGTCAGGTTTCTGTAGATTTTAATTAAATCTTTGTGTTGTACTAGTAAGTCTGGCTGTGGCATTGTGTTAATGCCAGGATGCGGTGTGTAAGCCGCTAGTATTGGCCATGTGGCCCCGTCTCCTCCCAGCGGGCCTAATCTTACTCTTTGTTGTACGTGGGGTAGGGCGCCTTTAAACCAGTAAAAATGTTCCTGGTAAGTGAGTGGAATTTCTATGTCCTTAAACGAAGCATATTCTGCTGGTGCATCTCCTGCTATGTAGTAGTGAAATGTCTTTGTTATGGCATTCGCTGCTGGGAATGTAACCCATGAATAGAATACCTCTGTTTTGTTTGATTCGTGTGCCTCAATCACGAAAACTACTATGCCACCCGTGGCTGGTAAGCCATTTTCTAATAGTCTTATGGTGACTGTCCTTCTGAATTTTGGTGCAATTTGTATTGCATCCTCAGGATCTTCTTCTCCTGTTAAGAGATTCAGATCAACTCTTTGGTCCCCTGCCTCGTTATCAGACTTGTTTAGAGGAAGAAGTGTTCAAAGGGAACTAAGATGAGGTGTTATGCACAATTTAGGAACTAAATGTCCTTCAAGCTTGAATAACCAACAGCCAATAAATAGTATTTTCGTACTACTCAGCTGCGGCGGAGTTTGTGCCCACCCACTCCAGACGTCTCTGGGGTTTTGTGAGTAGGTTCTCTGAGAATAGCACGACTGAACTACTCAGATTCTACTGTTAAATAAGTACCAAACCAACGTTGGTGGCGCCATGTCGTGTAGTTCCTATAGTACCCATGCAGGACCTGTGCGTTTGTATAACATAAGCTGTGGGCTTGGTGGCAGACTGACTCTGTGCACCCTCACCGCGTATGTTAGATTGTTTTGCATTAGCTAGCTCACAGTGCCACTAGAATCTCCTCTTATCAGGGAGAGATTCGTTTCTGGCAACCTTAGACCATGACAACCCAAATTCCTCAGAATCGTGGAAACAATGTACTACCTTTCGCTCAGTCACTTGTGCTTACTTATTTGGTTTGTCTCAGAGAGTTACACAGAATAAACAGTCTGGGTGTTTCAATAAGTATTTATTGAACAGTTGTTATTCTAGTGTAAAATATATGTGCTGCAGAAACCAGCATACAATAGCAGAGATATATTATCAGCAGTACGATAAAAGCAAAGGGATAGAACAGTTCTACCATATTGCAATAATCATGGATACATACATGAATATAAAAAGCATTATGAAATGTGCGCGTACTCCTATGATGCCTGAGTGTACCTAGCAGATGTGTGTAGGTCTAAAAGCCTAAGAGCCAAGAATCCTTCTAGGATTTAGTCGAACCCCCATACCTGAATAGAGAGAGTGTGGGACCCCGTCCTGGTCTCGAGTTGGACACCCCGCAAGGGCTGTGTTAGACCGCTGTCAGCTGGAGTGACTGCATGCAGGAGCCTCAGCGTCTCTGGTCAGTGTGTCAGCATGGAAGTCTCGGTTCCCTCTCTCTTACCGGGGCAAGATGTGGTGTATTTATACCCTAAAGAGTCTCGGTCCTCAGTATGGATTGTATTGGTCTGTCGTTAGACTTGAGGAAGACGTCAGGGGTGAACTTTGTACATACATATTATGCAGGTGGTGTATTCCTAGAGAGCCATGCATAATTGATGAGTACAGTGTGGGCCTGTGTTTGGGAAAAACCCTGCTGTATTCAAAACCACAGGATAGATAACGTTCAGCCCTTTGAGCACGTTGTGTACTAGCGAGGACCAATGTAGGTGAAAGATCATGCCTATATAAGGAATCATGACTATAATAGGACATGTATAGTTATGACCGTAATAGGGCATATGCGGCTTTGACCATAATAGGGCAAGTACGAATATGACCGTATTAGGGCAAATATGAATACGTCCATTTTAGGGCATGTATGAACGGGTCTACATTAGGGCCTCTATACGGGACATAACACCGCAGTGCGACCGCTCTGCTGGCATGCCCGTCTGCACCTGGGCTGCACCCAGCTCCATGCTCTCCCGCCCCCCCGCAGATACACCATCACCTTCAACCATGGAGGCCGCAACAAACACTGCCAGGGCGACGACCCACGCACCATGGTAGGACCTTTCACCTGCAACCACTGCCACAGCACACATACCAGCCCACTGACTAACCCCACCCCGACACACAGCAGACACCACCTGAACAAAAACACATTTCTTGCCCTAAGTGGGATGGGTATGCCCAGACATGGGTCCCTTTCTCGCTGTGCTACTGGATTCAAGCTAGCCTGGCTGATGAGGGGTGATACCGCAAATCCGGTCCCAGGATGCTTGTTTCTGGTCCAGAGAGGACTTGGCTTGGCAGTTTGGGCCGCACTGTTTTTTTTTTCCTACCAATTTATAAATTTTTTATTAAACGTACCACAGCTGTATACAGAGTTAAACAAGATTTGAAAATACAGCAATCAGAATAATGATCAAAAAAATCAGGAGGTAACACACGGGGGCGGATGTTACCGGCCATAACATCTATTACCAACACAAATCCCTACCGTCTGGCAAGGAGTGAATTCTCACCGCAGGGAGCCACCGCCCCTACAAAACCCACTATGGGATAGACCGGGTGAAATACTAGCTTAAATGGAACAGGCACGTACGAATAACCAATCGTTTTAACCCACTTAGTCCCACAATAGAGAATAAAAAAAGAGGGAGAAAGAGAAGAGGAAAACATGTAATTAGTCAGAGCTAGATCTCGATGTTCAGCCTAGCAGGCAAACATTGGTACATTATTATGCATATCCAAGGATGATATGAATCAACACAACAATATTAAGCAGAAATTGCAATCTGAAGTTAATCATTTTAGTCCAGACTACCAGCCGCACCATCCGCATCATCCCCGGCGCTAGGGGCCTGCCTGAGGGTTCCGGCAATGTTCCACTCTTTAATGGCTTTTTGAAGAGTTTTAGGCTCCGAGAAAACTTTAGCAGAGCCATTCACCACAACTCACAGACTAGCGGGCTACAGCATAGCATATTCTACATTAAGTTCTCTCAGTTTGCGTTTCATTCGAATGAATTGCCTTCTTGCCTCCTTAACCTTAAGCGTAAAGTCTGGAAACAGTGAGATGGCGGAGCCCTCGTACCTCAGTTCGCCCAATTCTCTGGCTTTTTTCAACGCAGCATCTCTGTCCCTGTAGTTAAGCAATTAAGCAATGATAGGACGCGGGGAGCACCAGGAGCAGGCCTGGGGTCCAATGAGTGGTGAGCTCACTCAACAACAAACATAGCCCTGAAAGTTTCAGCGCCAAACAGAGTAGTAAGCAATTTTTTGACAAAAATTTCCATGACCCCAGATGCAGTGGATTCGGGAAGGTCCGTAATGCGAAGGTTGCTATGCCACGATCTGGCCTCCAAATCCTCCGTTTTATCCTGTAAAAAGGACAAGGCTTTCTCCATTTGCTTCTGGTTATTGTGAGCATCAGTTTGCGCCTCCTCTCCCTCCGTAATGCGCCGCTCTGACATGTCTAGGCGCTCTGCCTGCTTGCCCAGCCTTTCGGACATCCGGTCGATTCTATATGATAGGAAGTCAATGTTGCCATCTATGGTGGAAAAACTTTTTTGCATTGTCGCCAAAATCTGTTTAATGTCCCCACTCGTTACCTCAGTTTCTTCACTCGATTCCGCCGTCGCCGCTTCGGATGATTCATCCCTGTGCCTGGGTTTTCGTTGTTCAAAGCTCAATTTTGGCTGGGATTTATCCGTTTTACCCATTTTGCTAATATAATACAGGGGAACAACCTGATTGCAGACAACGTGAGCCCCAGGAACCTACTGGCCTAAGAACCCTGTAGGCGATGGCACTATCAGAGGCAATCGTGTCTCAGGTACAGAAGGGGAGTCAGCCAACCTTAGGAACAGAACGAGACCACGACATGGCAGATCGCTTCTATGTATGAAGGGCCCAACAGCAGGACAGCGTGACGCGGTCAGTTAATACTCGTCGCAATGTGCAAAGCCAGTCCAGTATGATTTGAACAAAGACAGAGGGGCAGCAGGGTTAGAGACAACCGCACCACCTAGGCTTGTCACTGTCAGTAAACTGAGATCGTTTTGCCCACCTCAAATGGTCAGCTGCCACATGACCACAGATAAATACAATAAAAAAAGTTGATGAGAGGCAACACACAAAATCAACAGGTTATAGTGTACACAACGCAAGGTACAGTCTTCAGACGTTGATTTCAAATCTATTTATTTTTTCAAAATCCTTTTTGTACATGTAGAGAACAGCCAACGCATTTCACCCTTCACAAGGGCTTCTTCAGGGCTGTGAATTTCATACAACACAACAAATGGTTAGAAACCACTTGATTAAAAAATAATAAATATACAAATAGGAAGACGTTTAGAATTAGAACAAGTGAAAGATAAGGCGAATGAAGGACGGTCAGAGTCCGACGTGATGCACAGAGCAGAAGAAAGCACAACAGAGGTGGAAACATCCATGCATAAGTGTGAAGGTAGGGAGATGAATGGGTAATGCAGCCCAAAGAGAGACTGCTGGTAGAGTAATGTGACCATAGTGTCTTTGTGAGAGGAAGCTTGTGAGATAAACCCCAGACCAGAAAGAAACAACCTAAGTGTAAAAAAGTGTAGAATGGTACATAAATAGATTGACTACTGCTTACCAATATGTGGTAGCCAAATTTGTGTGTCCATATGTGGGTACCAGCAATGAATAAAGTCACAAGACATCCCTTTTGATGGATATGGACTCCATGATTGAGGCCTAGATACAAAAGCATAATATGAAGTGGTCATGTAATGTTCTACCACACGTGATCAGCTACATAAAAAGAGTGTGTTTAATCAAAAAGATCCAAAATTATAGAGAATAGAAAAGGTAGACTCTGCTAAAGCAGGATAATACCGGAAAAGTAAGAAGAATGATGTTGAAACTAAAGCTGATGTCACCCAAAAGTGTATATGGAAGGCCAGAAGGAGCATACCTATGATCCAGGGCAAGTGCCCTTAAGTCCTCAGTCAAGCTCAAGGCGTATGTTTGCCAAAGGCGGTGAGGAGAAACCTAATATGGGGCAAAGGTGAGCCACCAGTGTAATCGGTGTCAGTACCTGTAGACAACGTAAGAAAATGAGTATGACTACAACCATGTAGAATTATAATCAAAGGTCATGAGTACTACGTATCCCCATGAGAAATTGTTAAGGGGATGCAAGCTGATAGTAAGTCGCTAAAGATTAAAAAATGCTTGTCAACAAATGGTAGTAATTATAATAAGCGGTGAGTGATGTGTCCTAGGATACAAGTGTTAAAGGTCAAAAAAGGTAATCGGAAGGAACGCTAGTAGAGGTAACCTAGCCCATAAGAGTGAGAGTACTAAAGGCATGAACTCTCAGCTTGGGAGCAACAGTATATGAAAAAACACCACTCCTGCAGGCAACCAATAAATAGATCTGTCAATCGGTGAATTGCCGGGTTACAAGTCACCCGGTGCAACGTCCACCCCCAACCCAAAACAACGGTGCCCAGAATTAAGCAAGCGAAGTAGTGATGGCCCCCCCCTTGGCAAGTATCTAACTGCGCGTTCGAAGCACTAGATATGCACGTGTAAACACGTAACTACCAACAATAAAGCCCATAAGAGGCTAGAACACTAACCTCAATGAGTTATACCGTGAAGGTACCCCTCGTGAGGTTCAAAAACTTTGGTCCAAGAGTACTTACTTGAGTAATCCTCCATTGAGTGAAGAGACGGCCTGTGTCCGGCAGCAGTATGGAGTGAAAGCGCCGCGCTGCTGCTTAAGATCCTGCCGGTTGCTAAGGCTACCGACGTGCACAAACGTGCACTTCACTTCTGGCAGGCGAGCACACTGGAGGTTAGACCGCTAACCGCAATGTTAGAGTGGCTACGAAAAAGTGTTAAAGTTGGAAAAACATCATTAGAAAAGGGGACGGATGATGCCAAGAGAAGCGATGTGAGAGCGGCTGCGCAAATGAGTCCAAGTTATGAAAAACTAAACGAAATTGGTGCATGAAGCGCGTAAAGCCAATGTTGACGCTAGACTTGTTAATTTAAAAACGGGTGACACCTGGTGGGAAAGTTGTATTAAATGGTTGCTAGATAAGAACGAATGCAAGAACGTGTGGCATCTGGACAAAGTGATAAAGTGTGCCTATGAGAAGATTTTAAAAACTGTATTACGTCAGATTTAGCGGGCAGTAGGTTGTGTGCCCAAATGTTACAAAGTTAAAGGCGAAGGCGAATGAGAAATATATAAAGAAACCATTCATGTTGTGAACCATAGGGAAGAGGCTAAAAAAGCTAAATTCATTGAGAGGTGTGCAGGCAATGAGTAATACCTGTGAACATAAATAGTTAGCTGCTGTTGCACAAGTAGAAAGACATCCTTGTCCACAGAAGAATTTGTAAGAAAAGTATTGTTGGGAGTTAGCTGCAACAACCCAGGATGGTGAACAGGAAGATCCAAGTAAAAATAGAAAACTAACCTCCAGTGGGCTCGCCTGCTGGAAGCGAAGTGCACGTTTGTGCACGTCGGTTGCCTTAGCAACTGGCAGGATCTTAAGCAGCAGCGCAGCGCTTTCACTCCATACCGCTGCCGCTGCCGGACACAGGCCATCTCTTCACTAAATTGAGGATTACTCAAGTACTCTTGGACCAAGGTTTTTGAACCTCACGAGGGGTACCTTCACGGTATAACTCATTGAGGTTAGTGTTCTAGCCTCTTATGGGCTTTATTGTCGGTAGTTACGTGTTTACACGTGCACATCTAGTGCTTTGAACGCGCAGTTAGATACTCGCCAAGGGGGGGTCATCACTACTTCGCTTGCTTAATTCTGGGCACCCTTGTTTTGGGTTGGGGGTGGACGTTGCACCGGGTGACTTGTAACCCGGCAATTCACCGATTGACAGATCTATTTATTGGTTGCCTGCGGGAGTGGTGTTTTTTCATATACTGTTGCTCCCTAGCTGAGAGTTCATGCCTTTAGTACTCTCACTCCTATGGGCTAGGTTACCTCTACTAGCGTTCCTTCCAATGACCTTTTTTGACCTTTAACACTTGTATCCTAGGACACGTCACTCACCGCTTATTATAACTACTACCATTTGTTGACGAGCAATTTTTATTCTTTTGCGACTTACTATCAGCTTGCCACCCTTTAACAATTTCTCATGGGGATACGTTGTACTCATGACCTTTGATTATAATTCTACATGGTTGTAGTCATACTCATTTTCTTACGTTGTCTACAGGTACTGACACCGATTACACTGGAGGCTCACCTTTGCCCCATATTAGGTTTCTCCTCACCGCCTCTGGCAAACGTACGCCTTGAGCTGGACTGAGGACTTAAGGGCACTTGCCCTGGATCATAGGTATGCTCCTGCTGGCCTTCCATATCCACTTTTGGGTGACATCAGCTTTAGTTTTAACATCATTCTTCTTACTTTTCCGGTATTATCCTGCTTTAGCAGAGTCTACTTTTTCTATTCTCTAAAATGTTGACCTTTTTGATTAAACACACTCTTTTTACGTAGCTGAACACGTGTGGTAGAACATTACATGACCACTTCATATTATGGTTTTGTATCTAGGCCTCAATCACGGAGTCCATATCCATCTACAGGAACTTCTTGTGACTTTATTCATTGCTGGTACCCACATAAGGACACACAAATTTGGCTACCACATATTGGTAAGCAGTAGTCAATCTATTTATGTACCATTCTACACTTTTTTACAATTAGGTTGTTTCTTTCTGGTCTGGGGTTTATCTCACAAGCTTCCTCTCACGAAGACACTATGGTCACATTACTCTACCAGCAGTCTCTCTTTGGGCTGCATTACCCATTCATCTCCCTACCTTCACACTTATGCATGGATGTTTCCACCTCTGTTGTGCTTTCTTCTGCTCTGTGCATCACGTCAGACTCTGACCGTCCTTCATTCGCATTATCTTTCACTTGTTCTAATTCTAAACGTCTTCCTATTTGTATATTTATTATTTTTTAATCAAGTGGTTTCTTACCATTTGTTATATTGTATGAAATTCACAGCCCTGAAAAAGCCCTTGTG
Source organism: Calotriton arnoldi (assembly GCA_963921515.1). NCBI lineage: Eukaryota > Metazoa > Chordata > Amphibia > Caudata > Salamandridae > Calotriton > Calotriton arnoldi. The sequence continues at coordinate 972,937 of CAWUFW010002484.1, forward strand.
AAGGGTGAAACGCGTTGGCTGTTCTCTACATGTACAAAAAGGATTTTGAAAAAATAAATAGATTTGAAATCAACGTCTGAAGACTGTACCTTGTGTTGTGTACAATACAACCTGTTGATTTTGTGTGTTGCCTCTCATCAACTTTTTCCAGTCCAGTATGATGTCGACCCCAGGGATCACTACTTCGCTTGCTTAATTCTGGGCACCCTTGTTTTGGGTTGGGGGTGGACGTTGCACCGGGTGACTTGTAACCCGGCAATTCACCGATTGACAGATCTATTTATTGGTTGCCTGCGGGAGTGGTGTTTTTTCATATACTGTTGCTCCCTAGCTGAGAGTTCATGCCTTTAGTACTCTCACTCCTATGGGCTAGGTTACCTCTTCTAGCGTTCCTTCCAATGACCTTTTTTGACCTTTAACACTTGTATCCTAGGACACGTCACTCACCGCTTATTATAATTACTACCATTTGTGACGAGCATTTTTTAATCTTTTGCGACTTACTATCAGCTTGCAACCCCTTAACAATTTCTCATGGGGATACGTAGTACTCATGACCTTTGATTATAATTCTACACGGTTGTAGTCATACTCATTTTCTTATGTTGCCTACAGGTACTGACACCGATTACACTGGAGGCTCACCTTTGCCCCAAATTAGGTTTCTCCTCACCGCCTTTGGCAAACGTACGCCTTGAACTGGACTGAGGACTTAAGGGCACTTGCCCTGGATCATAGGTATGCTCCTGCTGGCCTTCCATATCCACTTTTGGGTGACATCAGCTTTAGTTTTACCATCATTCTTCTTACTTTTCCGGTATTATCCTGCTTTAGCAGAGTCTACTTTTTCTATTCTCTATAATTTTGGACCTTTTTGATTAAACACACTCTTTTTACGTAGCTGATCACGTGTGGTAGAACATTACATGACCACTTCATATTATGCTTTTGTATCTAGGCCTCAATCATGGAGTCCATATCCATCTACAGGAACTTCTTGTGACTTTATTCATTGCTGGTACCCACATACGGACACACGAATTTGGCTACCACATATTGGTAAGCAGTAGTCAATCTATTTATGTACCATTCTACACTTTTTTACAATTAGGTTGTTTCTTTCTGGTCTGGGGTTTATCTCACAAAGACACTATGGTCACATTACTCTACCAGCAGTCTCTCTTTGGGCTGCATTACCCATTCATCTCCCTACCTTCACACTTATGCATGGATGTTTCCACCTCTGTTGTGCTTTCTTCTGCTCTGTGCATCACGTCAGACTCTGACCATCCTTCATTCGCCTTTTCTTTCACTTGTTCTAATTCTAAATGTCTTCCTATTTGTATATTTATTATTTTTTAATCAAGTGGTTTCTAACCATTTGTTATATTGTATGAAATTCACAGCCCTGAAAAAGCCCTTGTGAAGGGTGAAACCCGTTGACTGTTCTCTACATGTACAAAAAGGATTTTGAAAAAATAAATAGATTTGAAATCAACGTCTGAAGACTGTACCTTGCGTTGTGTACACTATAACCTGTTGATTTTGTGTGTTGCCTCTCATCAACTTTTTCCAGTCCAGTATGATGTCGACCCCAGGGGTCAGGAAACATGGACTACGCTGACCCAGTCATGGAGATAGGGCATCACTGTATCCAAAGCCCACCCGCACCATGAAAGAAATAGTAGGGTTTAAGCAGGCCTCCCACCGAGGCACTCACCCCGTCCGATCTGGAACAATCCGTGAAGCCTGCACCTCCAATTGAGTGCGAGCTAAGGGTGAGGCCTTTACATGCAGCTGCAGGGGTAGGATGGATTTCAACGACTTGGCGCAGCAAAACAAGCCGCAGCCGAACAGCTCAAGCAGGGCTCCTCCCTCAGGGCACGCCACGGGCGAGGCGCGGGGAAAAGCTCTGGCGTTCCACTCACCGGAAACGTAGTTAATGTCCAGGAGGCACAGCAAGAAGGCCGCATACAAGGATCAGGCCACCTGGTGCGTGTGCGGTCCTGGGCAGGTCGCCCCTCGAGTCTGGCTCCCAGCCACACCAGTCAGCCGCTCAGCTGCACAGCGTCTCGGTGAGTCCCGGGCAGACACGCAGCTTCACCGGGCAATCCCCAGGGGGCCGGTCTCAGCAGGGTCGGTGGAGGGGCTCCAGAGGCTGCCGATTGCAGGCCGGGCATTCTAACTTGCAGCGCGAGCACGACCCAGGGCGGCCGCGTCTCAGTGTTCGTCTTCCCTAGGCATCAGCAGGCCTCAGAATGCAGCAGGTTTGAGCGGCACTTCAGGTGCGTCTACCGGCCCAATTTTCTTAGCGCAGGACTGTTCTGCAAGTAGCGCATCTCTCAGTCTGTTTCACGGACTGCGGGCCCCTGGTGAAAAGTATATATTTTTGGATTTTTCCAGACGGCTTGCGGAGCAAGCTCAATCCGCGGCCATCTTTGAGCCTGGCAAGCTCCGCCCCCCCCCATTGGGCTGTACTGGTCCCATGAGGAGCAGGGCAAGACTGATTTGCATATGGATGGGTCCAAACAGGGGAAGCAAGGTGAGCAAAAAAACAATGTATTTAACCCAGAGCTCTTGACAGTGGGTTAATGTTTGATTTGTTCTGCATTCCATCCATCATTTTTTTGCACAGCACTTTTCATCCCTGCCCATTAAGCCCATTGCTTTTTAATTTTCTTAAATAACTTCACTCTTTGGGTGCTTGTTTAAGAAAAATAAAAAAGTATACTTAATGGGCAAAAACACCATGGCACCCACTTAGCTTCCAGCTTTTTTTCTTGTGAATCGCCATCATTCGCAGATGCATCGTAGGAGAGGAGATACCTGCATGGAAGACAGGGACCTCAAGATATGATGGACAATCCTCCACTAGGGAGTGGGCCGCATGCCAGAGTTAAATGGCCTCCTTAGTTCTTACTGTCACCAATTTACACTTTGTAAGTAGAAGCATTATTCACAGAGTGATGGCAGCAAAATACCACAGGCCTATCAAGTGTTTTGTTTTTAGTTTAATAAAAGCATTATTAACCCCTTCGATGCGCACGTCGGCCAACGGCCGTCGCGAGCACTACCTCCGTAGTGCTGCGCACGTCCGTTGGCCGACGCGGCCCCGCCCACTGATTAAAACCGTCGCACCACGGCGGAATTCGCGCCGCGGTTAAAGTGAAATGCAAATCTACAGAATAATCCATTACTTTAAAATGGAAAATCAGGTTATGAATTAGAATACGTAACAGAAAGGCAACAATAAACAATATCTAAAACATGTTGGAAGAAGTTATACAGTAGACTAATTATGATAATATCTTAAATCTGTACTGATGATATCGCAATTTTTGTATTTTGTAATTAAGAGAAAGAAAGAAGAGGGAAGAAACAAAAAGACTAAAGAGGAGAAGAAAGAGAGAAAAAAGAAGAAAGAATAAAACCATATGTATCACGTATCTATATATATATTACATAATAAACCGTATGTCATATTATAACTTATTCCGTACAATATTTTCATTTCATATAACATCGTAATCCATATAAAAACAATTGCAAAATATCAATGTATGATATTGAACAAAAAGAGAAAATAAATCATGGAGGTTGAAACACCATTGTAGAATCTTTGAAAGGTTTAGGCTTTTTGTTTAAGTAACCAATAAGTGGAGACCCAAACAATTTCTTTATTTATCATCTGTAAAGTAGATGTAGCTGATGCTGTATCAAGCCTATGATAAGAGCAAAGAAGATTCCACCAACTAGTAACATTTATGTTCTTGGCATTCTTCCAATTTGATGTAATGACTTGAAAAGCAATAGCAAGTGGCAGATCCAGAAATTTGCATAATTTAGAGTGTATTGGCCAAGAGCGTGAAGAACTTCCCAGAAATATATGTGTAATATCAAAGGAGAAATTAGTAGAGCAAATAACGGAAATAGTTATACAGACCTGTGTCCAAAAAGCAGCGGTTGGCGGACAAAGAAAAAACATCTGTAGATATGTACCAGGGAGGGTTCCACAAGACCAGCACATACCTGAAAGACTTGGGTTATATTTTTGCAAAGAAATTATGGTAATATATAGCCTGTCATAAAAATAGTAAAGGGTTTGTGTGGTGCTAGCATTGGGTGAAGTATGATGTTTTTGTTCCAAATTGAACCCCAAACCTTTAAAGATAAGGGATGTTGAAGATCTGATTCCCACAATGTCTCAACTCTAGACTTGGGATGAGAAGGAGCAATGTAATGTAAATATTCTTATATATGTGACGCTTTAAGCGATGACGAAGGTGTAATTGGATCAGGAGGTGAGGGACTTATATGAGACTGGGATTGAGTAAGTGTGGAGATAGCATGTAAAAGAGCAATCTTGAGAGACTCATATTTAGTGGCATAAGTAGAAGGAAAAGCAAATTTGGTTTGTATTACGGAAAAGGAAGAGGAGTCTTTTCACATAATATTTGTTTTATTTGAATTATACCTTTCTGAACCCATTGTTTCCAGGAAATAGTTTGATTAGAGATTTTGAAAGATTTATTATGCATATAGAGGATTCCAAAAATTCTTGTATTGGGGACAAGGGCTTCATGAGAATACGAGAATATATCATATTGGAATATTTAATAGGGGGAGCAGAGAAGGCTCAAGGACTTTTCAAAAAGTATGGTAGAGAATAAAAAGATAAAGCTGACACAAGTGAATCCTCCAGTTTGCGCCAAATATTATTGGATGGAGAGACAGTGTCTCCCATATATGGTAGCACCTGTTTTAAGATGAAGGCATTATGATATTGCTGAAAATTTGGAAAACTTACACCCCCCCCCCAACTCTTTGGGCTTACATAAAGATGCTAAGGAGATGTGTGCCTTCTTACCGTTCCATAAGAACGAAGTAATAGATTTATTCAATAGTTTAAAAAATGTTAAGGGTAATTTAATAGGTAACATGGACAGGTAAAAATTAATGACCGGTAAAAACATCATCTTCACAGTAGCCAACCTGCCCTACCAAGACAAATATAATGGAGATCATCTCTCCAACATTTGAAGGATCTTATGATGAACATCCTCTAAATTTATCTGAATTGTCTTTGCTATGGAAACAGAATATTTAATTCCCAAACACTTGATAAATTGTGGACACCATTTAAGTCCTGTGCCATCAAACATAGCCCTCAGACAAAATGTATTCAGAGGGAGTGCCTCCGATTTTGAAAAATTCAGTTTATATACGATTAACCTGGAGTCTGCTGATAGTAAATTGGTAAAAGCCGGGATTGATGTTTCCGGATCAGAGACATAAAGAATCACATCATCAGTGTATGCTGAGAACTTAATCTCTGTATCTTTGTGTCGAAAGCCATGAAATGAAGAGGAATGTCGTAATGTGTGCAAGAAGGGTCCAAGGGATAAAATAAAAAGTAAAGGAGACAAAGGACATCACTGTCTGGTGCCCAGTAAAAGGGGAAAATACGAAGACTGGGAACCATTTAAAAAAACAGACGACATCGGGGAGGAATATGATATAGCTACATATTTGAGAAAAGCTGAACTAAATCCGTGCCATTTTAGAGCCTGCATCGTAAATTTTCAATTGACACGATCAAAAGCCTTTTTGCATCCAATGTTACAGCAGCCAGAGGTGTACTATCAGAGGAGGCCATATATAAAATATCCAGAAGCAACCTAGAATTATCAGTCATGTGTCTACCCTTAACAAAACCTGTCTGATTAAATCCAACCATATCAGTAATTAAAGGAGAGATCCTAATTGACAAAATCTTGGCAAAAAGCTTGCAATCTAAATTAATAAGGGAGATGGGCCTATAGTTGGCACATAAGGAGGGGTCTGTGGCATCTGCCTATTGTTGTACTGGTGCCATGGTTACTCAGGAATGCTTGCATGTCATACTCTCCACTGTGTTGCCTAGCCAGAGGAGTAGAATGTAGAGTTTGAATATGAGAAGAGGCTGTTGATGCCATGACATGCCCTGCCTGGATGGGATCCTTCCTACAAGATTAAACTTATCTTCAACCTTGAACACAGCGTCCAGTCATCCTTTCATCAGGATCCCGGATCCTTCACTGGCGTAGTCGGCAGGATGACAAGCGTGATCAAGTGATCAAGTGTAGTGAAAGGATCTCAACGGCAAGACCTCTACTCTGCGCAACCTCCACCCGAAGGTCGTGAGTACAGAAATCTTCGTGGACCTACATTTCTACTGTTTCTAAGTTGCGTCTAACTCCCTGCGACCCCTCGAACCCTTTTGAAAGCCCTCAAGGAGACTGCCCTCCGCTTTCACCCTCCGTTCACTTTCAACGCTCTGCTTCCCAGCGCGCTTTCAGCGTGTCTGTCTCTCTACAGAGCGCATCTTGGGCGACTGATTGTCCATGTGACCAAATGTTGGGGACATTCACAGATTGAAATTGGGTCGCGTTATTCCCCTAACTGTTAGGTCTTGGGGCTCCGATATTGTTACTGGCAGAGCGCGCCTTCAACGAGTCTACTCTCGTCATCTAGCGGCGCTCATTCCTCACTTGGGGCCCCGACATTTATACTATCAGCGCGCACCTTCAAAGAGTCTATTCTCGTCAGCTAGCGGCGCTCATTCTTCACCTTAAAGGTCCTGCGAGCTGCCCGGCGCTCATTCCTCACTTGGGGCCCCGACATTTATACTATCAGCGCGCGCCTTCAAAGAGTCTATTCTCGTCAGCTAGCGGCGCTCATTCTTCACCTTTAAGGCCCTGCGAGCTGCCACTTGGTTCGAGCCTGCGCTGATTGTGCAGTAGAGTTGTCTAGTTATGGAATAAGCAATATTTGTGCTTACCGGAGTTCTCGACACAGGAGCGAGTGTTGGGTCATCCTCTTCATTTCTGGGAGTCACCGCCTTTCTGACGCAGAGTGGAGATCAACAGTGACACGAACCTTATTTACGTGTCCTGACATTTTCTGGCGGCCATCTTGGGTGTGTTTGAACTCCCATTAAGGTGCTGAGAGAACCCTGCATTTCAATGGAATAAAAGACTTTTGACTACTTCACTGTTGTTCAACGCACTTAATTCTTCTCTCCACCTGTGACAGGCACACTTGAGTTGCCCCTCCTCCAAAACTATTTATTTTGGGCCTACTGATACTTTTGGTTTTGAGTGAAAAGTCATCAGTGACAGGCACACTACAATTACGCCTGCACAGGAAGGTCACCAGTGACAGGCACACTACTATTACGCCTACAAAGTGTGAAAGGTTTTGGAAATTCCCACAGTGGTAGGCACACTTCTAAGACAGTCTTCCAACTTCAGAAGTGCTCTAATTACACAATATTTTCTTTTCTTCTCTTTCCATTAACTTTTGTTTTTTCTTTAAATAGAAGTGTTTTAGAGAAGAATGCAAAATGTCACAGCTCCTCCATTTTTCTTGGTATCCCCTGGAGATCCTCCTATAAAATGGCAAAAATGGAAAAGGTCTTTGAACGTTATGCAAAAGTGTGCTGAACATCACTTAGTGCTGAACGAAGATCTTCACTTCTACTACATTGTCTAGGTTCTGAGGGCCAGGAGGTATATGATCATCTTCCTGAGTTGAACGATGCTGAGGCTCAAGGGCTTAATGAATATGATATTTGCATAAAAAATTGGACAAGCATTTTCTTCCAAAAGTCAGCACAATTTTAGAAAGGTACCATTTCGCAAAGAGACTGCAAGGTGAAGGAGAGTCAGTTGAGACTTATGTAACTTACCTTAGGAAACTGGCTTCATCTTGTAAGTTTGCTAATCTTGTCGATGAAAGGATTAGAGATCAATTTATGGTAGGGTGTAACATTGAAAGAGTAAGAGATGAGTTATGGATGCGAGACGAACCGTCTCTTGATGAAGTTTTGCAAGTCGCTAAAAGGGTGGAACACTCATTGAAGTGTGTTGAAATCATTAAGAAAGATAAACAAGTAGTAGTACAAGCAATTAAGATGGATTATAAGAAACCTGTGGGGAGGGTTGAAGGTAGTGAAATTAGAAGCAAACCAAGCATAAGAAGGTGTTACAGGTGTGATAAACTTGGACACTTGGCAAACGACAAAAATTGCCCAGCTCTAAAAAATATATGTTCAAAGTGCAGAAAGAAGGGTCATCTTGCGATTATGTGTAAAACAAGGGTTTTTGCTTCCTCTTCCAAAGTCAAGTGTGTTGACACAGAGGATGGTGGGGAGGAGGAAGATTTTGTTTGTGGACAAATTGTTGTACAAGTTGAAAGCACAGAAGTGAAGACCAGAACATGTCCGGTAGATTCCATCCTTGTTGAGGGTGAATCTACCAAAGTCTTGTTTGACTCTGGTGCAAAATTACAATAGTTTCTAAGAATTTTTTTAGCAAGGAGTTGGCAAACAAAGTTTCTCTGAAGAAGCCAGATATAAAACCTCTGGCTTATGGTGGTGAACCCATACCTTTGAGGGGTTACTTTTAGGGCTGATTGAATATGAGCAAGGGTATGTATCAGGAAAGATTTATGTATCCGAAAAAGGTGACAGCATAATAAGCTGGTTTCACCAAGGGGACTTGGGGGTGATGCTCGATCCTAGTAGCAGTACCCCAATCTTGTTGAAAGATAGGGTCAATACTGTCCAAATCAGTAGCACTTCCATTCCTGTCAAAGGAAAAACAGATGTGGTTCAATCTTGCACCTTTTCCAACGGTGTCACCATTGACCACATAAAAGAGAAGTTCCCCAATGTGTTCAGGGAAGGCCTAGGATGTCTTAAAACATTTGAGCATGAGATACGTCTACGTGCTGATGCTCAACCTTCGTGCTCCAAGGTTAGAAGTGTACCTTTGGCAATTAGGGATGAGATGGAGAAGGAATTAAAGAAACTCATGGAAGGAGGTATAATTGAAGAAGTAGAGGGTACAGAGTGGCTAGCTCCAGTCGTCGCAGCTCGTAAGTCTAATGGAAGTCTTCGGCTGTGCATTCACTTGAGGCAACTAAACAAGAATGTGATAGTAGATCACTATCCACTCCCTAATATTTCAGAGTTATTAGTCTTGTTGGATGGTGCGAAAGTATTCAGCACGATTGATCTCACGTCGGCCTATCACCAGATCCAGTTGAAAGAATCATCCAGAGACCTCACCGCCTTTGTGACGCCTTTTGGGACCTTCAGATTTGTAAGGATGCCGTTTGGCCTGGTGTCAGCGGCATCTGTTTTCCAACGTGTAATGGAGAAGGTCCTCAAAGGTTGCAAAGGCGTATGTGTATATCAGGATGATATTTTGGTGTTTGGCAAGAATGAGGAAGAACATGAGCGTCATCTGGATGTGGTGCTTGGAAAATTAGACATGGCGAATCTGACGATCAAAACAGAGAAGTGTCAGTTTGCCATCTCTAGTATCAACTACTTGGGTCACACCATTTCCCCTGATGGTGTGTTACCTAAATCTGAGTTAGTAGACACCATTACTCGCATGTGTGCTCCCGTTTCAAGAGATGAGTTATTGAAATTCTTTGGGATGATAGAATATTACAACAAATTCATTGAGAATTTTGCAGAACTGAGTGCCAACATGAGAACTCTCCTTAAAAAGGGTGCTGAATTTATATGGAGTGATGCTTGTGAGGAAGAATTTAAACTGTTGAAGGATAAACTCAATAGTGCTCCGTGTCTCAAGAGTTATGATCCTCAAAAAGTGTCAATTATTACCACCGACGCTAGTCTAAAAGGGTTAGGGGCTGTTCTTCAACAGCAGAGTGATAAAGGTATGTTGACTATCATGTTTGCGTCTCGTGCCCTAAAAGATCCTGAGTCTCGTTACTCAGTTATTGAGCGTGAGGCCTTGGCTGTATTCTGGGCCATAAGGAAGTTCAGGAAATTCTTGTGGGGTAACAAATTCATTATTCGAACAGACCACAAACCCCTTTGTGAGGTATTTTCGAAGAAAGGGATAGATTCTATCTCCAGCAGGATCACAAAGTGGGTGGTTGCTTTACAAGAATTTAATTTTGAAACAAGATATATACCGGGTGTGGAAAATGGTGTGGCAGACACTTTGTCCAGATTGGTGAATGTTGGAGGTGAGAATGAGATGTGTGGTGATGAATTTGACGATGACACCCGTGTTTGTTTGATAGATAAGGAGATCGTTTCGGAGGATGAGTGGCGGAGTGAATTGACCTCTGATGTGGTGCTAAGGGAAATTGTATCTTTGATTAATCAAGGTTGGCACTCCAAGAGACAAGCTTCGGAAGAAGCAAGAAAATTCTGGGGTGTAAAAGATGAATTGAGTATGTCCAAGGAACTTTTGTTTCGAGGCACTAGATTGATTCCCCCAAAGAATCTGCGCAGTAGACTGGTTGAATTGTCTCATTTGTCGCATTTAGGTATATCCAAGACTAAAGAAAGACTGCGTGCTTCATATTGGTGGCCTGGCATGGACTTGCAAGTAGAGAGACTGGTGAGAGATTGTATAGAGTGTTCCATGTGTGAGAAGTCCAAGACGGCAAGAGTACAACCCATGATTGTAAGAGATCTCCCGAGTGGTCCATGGAAAGACATAGCTTTGGATATCTTGGGTCCTGTTCATTACAATGGGCATCAACTGTTTCTCATTGTTGCCATAGACATGTTCTCGCGATGGCCTGAAGTGCACTTTACCAGTGGAATAGAGACAAAGAATGTCATTGTTTTTTTAGAAGACCTTTTCGCTAGAGAAGGTTATCCCAACACAATTTTGACCGATAATGGTGTACAGTTGGTCTCGAGAGAGATGGAAGCATTTTTAAAGAGGTGTGGGATTAAACACAAAAAATGCTCTCTATATCACCCAGAAACCAATGGTATGGTTGAGCGCTTTAACCGGGTGCTTAAGGAGGTGATTTCGCTGGCCAAAGGTTGTGGGCTTGATTGGAAGAAAGAGCTACTAAAGAAAGTCAATATGTACAGGTTGACTCCGCATAGTACCACTGGCAAATCCCCTTTTGTTTTGTTCAGGGGGAGAACACCATGTACCTTAGTTGAGCCATCCTGGGTGCGTGAGTTGGAGTGTAAGTCAGGGAATGTGGAGAGCACAAAGGTATGGCGGGAGAGAGAGGCTAAAAAGCAGCAGCCAGGAAGTCCTCTTTGATTCAAGGAAAGCTGTCAAAAGTACAAAAGTTGCAGTGGGAGATTTAGTAGTCATTAAACACCCTGGTTTAAGCTCTAAATTCTCGAAACCCATCAGAGTAATTAAATTATTCAAGAATGCCATCAAAACTCACGATCATCGCATATGGAACCTGGGTAGAGTGGTTCCTTACAGAGGCACTCTTAGCTCGGCCACCACTAGTTCACACAAATGTAATGGAGATGCAAATGTGTCTGGAAGCAGTCCTAGGGTGTCTCCTAGGTTGAGAGTAAAACCTTTGTATTTGAGAGATTTTGTAAAATAAGTTCTCATGATGTTTATGTTTTTTTTATTTACACTTTATCTGTACTTTGTTTTGTTTTGTTTGGTTTTTGAAGGAGGGAAGGTGTGTGGCATCTGCCTATTGTTGTACTGGTGCCATGGTTACTCAGGAATGCTTGCATGTCATACTCTCCACTGTGTTGCCTAGCCAGAGGAGTAGAATGTAGAGTTTGAATATGAGAAGAGGCTGTTGATGCCATGACATGCCCTGCCTGGATGGGATCCTTCCTACAAGATTAAACTTATCTTCAACCTTGAACACAGCGTCCAGTCATCCTTTCATCAGGATCCCGGATCCTTCAGGGTCCTTGTCTTTATTAGGGATCAAACAAATCATACCCTCTAAAAAGGTCCCCCTAGCTTCCTCCTCCGAAAGAAACCATTGATATAAAGCAAGTAAATGCGGTAGCAAAAGATGTGAAAAGCAAGAGTAAAATTCAACAGAAAACCCATCTGGACCCGGTGCTTTATCTTTGGGTAGCACACAAAGAGCGGACTTTAGTTCAGAGATTGATATAGGTTCTTCCAGAAAAGAAAGATCATGTACCTGTTGCTGTCTTAGTGGAAGAGAGTGAAAGCAGGAATCTAATGCCTCGTCAGTGGGGAAGTGGTCTGGTGAATAAAGATCTTTATAGAAATCAGTAAAGCATTTCAAAATGTCATCATTCTTAACAAGAGGATATCCATTATCATCCATAATCTTTACTATTTTAGATGTTTGAGATTTAACCTTCAGATAGTTGGCAAGTGATTTTCCTGCCTTATTACGTCCACCATAAAACGTAGAATTTATTTTTGAAAATGAACCAGCAGCTTCCTCTGTTGACCTTTTATTAAATTTGAATTTGGTTCTCATTAAACGTTGCAGCACTATATCATTATTGGTGGTGAAAAATTCACGTTCTAATTGTTTGATAGACTGAAGTAGTAATGAGGATTCTTTATTAGCTTTTTTCTTCTTAGCCAAAATGAAATGAATTATATGTCCCCGGGCAGAAGCGTTAAAAGCATCCCAAACAGTCTGAAACGGAATATCAGGTGTGATATTATGTAAAAATAATTATTTTATGAAGTATTCGAAATTCTGTAAAAAAAAAATATCTTTCAATAAGCTATTATTGAAGCGCCATCTATTACGTTTAGGAGTCTCAGGCAATAAATCCAAATCTATTAGAACCGGTGCATGATCTGAAATTAATATTGACCCAATTTGAGCCTGAGTAAGTTAGGCAACTAAGGGGGGTGAGAGAAATAGATAGTCAATTCTGGATTGGGATTTATGTGCAGGAGAATAAAAAGTGTATTCTAGTATGTCCGGAGAGAATAACCTCCAGGCATCTACTAATCCCCTGGAATGGACAAATCGTGTAAATGATTTCTGCATCTTGTTAGGGACATATTTAACTTGTGACTTTCTATCTAGGAAAGGGATCGACAATCTGATTAAAGTCACCACTATCTATTAAATTTGCATTTGAACAGGAGCGTAGAACAGCTGACATTTGATCCCAGAACTGTACATCTATACCAGTGGGGCCATAGATATTTAGTATAGAAATAGGTATGTGATGAATGGTGGCATGAATTAGGACCCATCGGCCTTCCTCATCTCTTTCCTCCTTCTCTACTACCAAGGGAAGGGATTTATGCACAAGAATAACTACCCCCTTTTTATGTTCAAGAGCTGGAGAACAAATAATTTGTCCGACACAATTTTTACGTAGTGTGTTTAAATCCTTATCAAGTAAGTGCCTTTCCTGTAATAAAGCAATATTACATTTAAGCCGAGCTAAATGGGTCAGAACTCACTGTTTTTTGATAGGATTACGTATGCCATTGACATTCCAAGAAATGACTTTAAGAGAGTTTACCATTGTGATATTTTAACACATATATTGAGCCAATGCATCCATAAAAGGAAACCATAACAACAAACCATCTGAGTATAAATAAACGATAATATGTTCCAATCGTCATATTCAATGAAGAACTATAATATATAGTAAGATCAATAAGAAAAATTATGAAAGAGATAAAAAAAGAAAAAGAGACAGGAAAGAAAAAGAAAAAGAAATAGAAATAGAAGTGATAAAAATAAAAAGAGGAATAATAACTCTGGTAGAGACAAAAAGATGACAAAAGCCAAAAAGCTTTAGTCATGAAAAAGAAAGACACATCCAGTGTAAGAAGAATATGATGGAGGGGTAGAAAAGCGCAAGACCAAAGACAAACAGAAGGCAAAAAAACATTTAAATGACAGCGCAGTAGCAATGGAAACAATCAATATCTTGAAAAAGAAACAGAGATTAACAAAATAGAGTAACAAGGAAAAAAAAGGACACTACATCAATCCATGTAACCATGACCCATAAGACAATAAAACAAATAAGTCAACTTATAGGAAAAAATAATACATTAATGTACTATAGATGTATTATAAAAACAACTTACTGAACACGAGGATAATATGGAAACAGTGGGTACAGGAGGGAGATACTTGGGGAACAAGACACCAAAAGAGGGAGTCCAGATTAGACAACAAATAGCTGCAAAAGGAACAAATAAATAAGAAGGTTAAACAAGTAGACCAATTGAGTAAGGACAACAACCATAAACAGACACATAACACTTGAACATGGTACCACTAATGTCAATATAATTAGTCATATAAGTTAAGATATGTATTCAACTCAGGGACAAGTGTCAAAAACAAAGTCTATGACTAGTGATGCGACATTCAAACCAATCAATCAATCAATCAGGCAATTATAAAGTGCGCTACTCACCCATGAGGGTCTCAAGGCACTGGGGGGGGGGTGTGGAGCTCCGGGTCAGCCGAAAAGCCAGGTCTTGAGGCTCTTCCTGAAGTTTTGTAGAGTGGGGAAGCGTCTGATGTTGACTGGGATCTCGTTCCAGGCCTTGGCTGCGACGTCGGAGAAGGCCCTTCCACCTGCTCTGGTTCTGTGGATGCGCAGGGTTCCTGATAGGGCGAGGTCGGCGGAGCGGAGGTTTCTTTTGGGTACGTGGAAAGAGACTCTTTCGTTGAGCTATTTGGGTCCGATGTTGTGGAGGGATTTGTAGGTGTGGGTGAGTAGCTTGAAGGTTACTCTCTTCTTGACGGGGAGCCAGTGGATGTCTCACAGGTGTTGGGTCATGTGCTCACGTCGTGGGGTGCCGAGGACTAGTCTGGCCGTGATGTTCTGGATGGTCTGGAGTTTGTGTAGCTGGGATTTGTTGATTTCAGCATAGAGGACGTTTCCGTAGCCTAGTCTGTTAGTTATGAGTGCGTGGGTGACGGTCGTCCTGGCTTCAGGGGTGATCCACTTGAAGGTCTTGCGGAGGATGCGGAGGGAGTTGAAGCAGGTGGAGGCGACGGCATTGATCTGGCGAGTCATGGTAAAGGAGGAGTCGAGAATGATGCTGAGGTTTTGGGCGTGGTCCGTAGGGGTGGGGTTCCGAGGGCGGAGGGCCACCAGGTGTTGTCTCAGGCGGTGGGGGAGGGTCTGAGGACGAGGACCTCTGTCTTCTCCGAGTTAAGCTTTAGGCAGCTGCTGCTCATCCAGGCTGTGACCTCTTTCCTTCCTGGAAGCTGAGTTTGGTGTCTTCAGGGTTATTCATGAGGGAGAGGATGAGCTGGGTGTCATCAGCGTAGGATTCCCCCAGCAGCTCCACTGTTGTACCACTGCTGATGTTGTGCCGCTGCCCTGTGTATGCAGAGTTCGAGTTTAGTTACTGTTATTCTGTAGTTGTCTATTGCCTGTTTTGCCCTTTTCCTCCGTGCCCACTTCGTCACCCTTTTTCATGCCGCTGCTGCCCCCACAGCCCCTCCCCTCTGCCATTTCTTGCTCCCGCCTCCCAGCTGCGCTTCCCTCCCTCCTCCCCTATTTAATGGCGGCCGCTGTGAGGGTGGCGGAGCAAGACCTCTGACCTCCCGGTCAGAGACCTGCTCTCCCCCCCAGCAGCTCCGCTGTTGTGCCACTGCTGCTGTCGTGCCGCTGCCCTGTGTAAGCAGGGTTTGAGTCCGCTCTCTGCCGGTCTGTTTCTTGGTATTGTGCCTTTTTACTGTTGTATTGTGCCTTTTTTACTTTTAGTTACTGTTATTCTGTAGTTATTTATTGCCTGTTTTGCCCTTCCCCTTCCAGCCCACTTCATCGCCCTTTTTCCCGCCGCATGCTTGCCTTTCTTGTGGTACATATTCACAAACTGATGGGCCTTAAAGAAGGAACTCATATCTATTTACAACGTGCCCAACGCATTGGCCTTAAATCTGCAAGTGCTTCAAGTTCTGGCCATCCTAAAGGAATAATTGTTCTTTTTCTAGAGTATGCTGAACTGCTTACGGTTTTAACGGCTGCTAAGCAAAGGAAACAAATTCTATGGTCTGGTCAGAGGGCCTTTATTTCCCAGGATGTAGCACGTGCAACTTCAGCCCGATGGAAGGAATTTTTATCTTTCCGGCCAACTCTACTAGCTATGAATGCAAAATATGGACTTGTGCACCCATGCTTCTTTAAAGTCACATACAAGGACCAAACTTTTTCATTCGATTGTCCTGAAGATTTGAAGAAATGTATTCTCCAGCATAAGGGCGAAGCAATGGATCTCAGGAAAGTCTGAGCTTTTGGAGCATCTCCATCTTTTCCCAATTGGAAATTACACTTAAACGATGTTTTAAGGTAATCCCAATGTTAACCTATAGGAAAGATAGGTCTTGCAGTAGCGAAAAACAAATTTAGCAGTTTTTCAACCAGGACATGTAAAACTCAAAAGTACATGTCCTACCTTTTAAATATACTGCAACCTGCCAATAGGGCTGCCTAGAGCATACCTCAGGGGAGACTTATGTGTAATAAAAGAGAAGGTTTGGGCCTGGCAAGTAGGCTAACTTCCCAGGTCGAAATGGCAGTTTAAAACTGCACACACAGGCTCTGCAGTGGCAGGCCTGAGCCATGTTTGACGGCTACTGTAGTGGGTGGCAAAATCAGTGCTGCAAGCCTACTAGTAGCATTTAATTTAAAGGCCCTGGGCACACATACTGCACTTTACTAGGAACTTATAAGTAAATTAAATCTGCCAATAATGGATAACCCAATGTTACCATGTTTTGCGGACAAAGCATATGCACTTTAGCACTGGTCAGCAATGATAAAGTGTCCGGAATCCTAAAGCCAGCAAAAATATTGTCAGCAAAACAGAAGGTCAGAAGGCAAAAAGCAAGGGGAAACCACGCCAAGGATGCCAGGTCTAACAATGAGCAACCCCAAACCGGCTTCGGAATATTTTTTATTAATATCTCCAATGGGGTGATATTTAGGACACAAAACTTTTGCTAGACATTTTAAACCATGATAAAGGAATCGTCTGTGCCTATGGTCTTCCTTATTACTCCTCCAGGGTATTTAAATCATTCATTTAGAAAGGATGACTGGCTCAGGAGGCGGGCAAGCCCTTATTTTCAGGGACTTTCTTGTATACACACTTGAACCCTGCCAGGTGCACTTAATGCAGAGTTACTTTGTCTTTTTATTTCTATTAATGTCATATTAGCATCAATGGTCTGGTTTGGCAGTGGTTTGCAAATTGCATTGCAAAGTCGGTTTTGAGCACTTTAAATTCCGTGGGTTCCAATATTACTGCAGATGCCCATCAACTTTTTGCGATTAGTTGCTTCTTGAGTTCTGTGCGGTTGTAGTGCTATGTCAGCAGGTAACAGTCCCTACTCTTGCGGCTGGAAAAGCTCCAGATGTAATTTTTTTTCTACTAACGATTTTTCTGCCAATTTCAAAATGTTTCCTAGCCGACTATGTAGCATTATTGTTTTCTCTGCAAATTGAAGCCGCACGGCTTTTATTTATCATCAAGCCCTGTTCTACGACTCGGAAACAATCTTACCAAAATTCAAGATACACATTTATAGAGATGCTAGCCTTCTTGGCCCCTGTCATGAAAACTGACCACCAAAACAATTGTAATAATTTAAATACTGGCTACCCGCAGCCTTGGACGTGGTGGCCCTGCTGAAAACAGCATCCTCTTACTGAGTGAAACCGTCGTCACCCTGCTATAATCAGTCACTTGGGGTGGTAAAACAGGCATGTAATCGCTTTGAGCGCCTCTAGTGCCAAGACTATTCCCCTTGGGTCAAAAGCATATATAATGAGGCGCTGAGAAATATGGAGAAACAAGTAACGCTTGCCAGAACACAATCCAATGCTTTTCAAATATCACAGTCCAACACCCCTTCTAAAGAGACCTTTAAAATCGTTAGTGAATTAGAGTTGTAAAAATGTCTCTCATAATTTTTTAATATTAAGATTGAAAATATTTATGATCCCTTTGATACTGCGGACTGTTCCCTGACTTCATATAGTGCCAATCCTCACCCCATTCCTCTGACACATCTTTACAGAACTTTGGTTCCGTTTCAGTACAGCTACAAGTCTGTATGCTCTAGTTTCTCAGACGATCCTTATCTAGCCAGATTTTTTCATCACTTCGCTGAAGTACAATAAATTCAGCAATTGCTTAACTCGTCCTTCTCAGCGACGGTGGGTCGTAAAGACTGGAAAGACTGGAAACAAGTCTGTGGTATCCCTTTACTTAAAAAGCCTCCTTTAGACAAAAGAGTCCTGAGAAACTATCGGCCTATTTCCCTATTACTGTTCACCGCCAAGAAAAGGAGATAAAAGATCAGCTCACAGCATTCACCTCCTCTGATTCCCTCTTGGAATCTTCACAGGCAGGATTCCACCCAGCCCATGGTACGGAGAGGACACGCATCATAGTCCAACATGAGCTTCGCAAGATTCTTGACCACAGTGGAGTAGCAGCCTTGTCTTGCTTGACTTGTCCGCTACTTTTGATAGGGTATCCAACAAGATACTAATCTCCAGACTCTGTGAAGCGGGCATTAAAGGACTGACTCTGGACTAAATTGCCTCTTTCCTTTCTTTTTTTTTAATTTTAAGTTTATTCATCAAAGATCAATAAAATATAAGAAAGTACAACATGTACCTTAAAGTACAATACGTATGAAAGAAAAAATTATTAAAAATCATTCTATGAGGAAGTGGGAAGGGAAGAAGAGGGGAAGGGAGAAGAAAAGACGGGGGAGGGAAGGGAAAGGGAAAATACATCTACTATTACAAACATTACACTATTATAATCTGGAAGGAAAAATAGCACATGGAATAAAATATCTGTATGCATAAACACAATTAAAGAGATATAAAACAATTATTGTGTTAAGGAAAAAAGCATCTAAGGGATTATTAATATGAACCTATTACAATAAAGAAAGAGAAGACAACCAGCATATCAAGGAGGTTTTCGAACCTCATCTGAAGTAAGTACTGATGGGTTACTGTGTGAGGCAATATATGTTAGGTATGTGGATATAGGGAGCCACAAAATATCCCTTTTAATGGACAGGGAAATGGGAAACGTAACTGGTATCAAGTCTATGATGAAAACAAACTGCATTCCACCAAGCTCTAAACGTGACTTTATCTGCTTGTTTCCAATTAGAAGTTATTAAGTGAAAAGCAATTGCCAATAGCAAATCTACTATTTTAAAATTAGCAGGAGATTGGGGCCAGTTAGGTGATAAAGAGCCTAGAAAAACATTGGTAGGGGAGAAAGGAATTTTTGTACTAAAAATTCTGTTAATCTGGGACCAGACTAATTGCCAAAAAGTGTGTATTGGGGCACAATCAAAAAGCATGTGTTTAAGATCAGCATTATTGCAAGAACAAGACCAACAGGTAGAGGTAGAGTTAGCTGAAAAGGAAGCTAATTTTGCAGGAGTAAATAAAAGACGTTGGTATACAAAATAAAGGGTTTGAGAAGTATTAGCAGCTCTGGAAGTCTTGTGTATTTTGAGCCACAATTTATCCCAGAAAGGGTTGTCCAAAATTCCGTAAGGTCCTTCTCCCAAGCCAACTCGCCCTTTGTTTTGTTTCTATCAGAAGAAATAGATAAACATTTATAAAGTGATGAAGCTGAGGAAGAAGTAAATATTAAGGGAAATAACAAAGAACATCTGGAGGAAGGAGAAGACGTCGATGGTAAAGTATCAAGGTAAAGGGAGAGAGAAGGACATAAAAGATCATATTGAGTCTTACAAGTGGAAGGAAGAGAAAATTGTGTTTGAAGATCCGAAAAGGATAAAGGAACATTATTAAGTAATAATTGTGAAATCCAAAATATTCCCTTACCTCTCCAGGATTTCCAATAAATAGTGCGGTTCTTGATGCGTAAAAGATTATTGTGCCAAATGGGTTGTTGGTCTAGTGAAGAATATGAAGGAAAGGAGGAGGGTAATAATGGTGTAAGGATTTTACGAGTGTGAGAGATGATTGGAGTTCGAAAGGAAGAGATATTGTTAGTAAAAGCTAAAGATTCCTTAAAACTGAAGGGAGATATAAAATAGTTTTCTATAGTTAACCAGATTGGAGGGTATATAAACCGATCGAAAGAAAGCCAACGGGAAGATTGTTTTAAAGAGAAAGTAAAATGATATTTTTTTAAATCAGGGAATTTAAGTCCACCAGAAGTCTTGTCCGCCTTCAGAGCGGATAGAGCTATTCGGGGAGGTTTGTTTTTCCAAAGAAACTTTGCTAAAAGAGAATCTATTTTCTTAAAGTAAAAGTCAGGAATATGGACAGGAATCATGGAAATAATATATAGAACTAGAGGAGAAAGCATCATCTTAATAGAATCTAGCCGTCCCCACCAAGATAGAAAAAGCGGGTGCCAGCGATCAATAGAGTCGGATAACATTTTGGATATATGGGCAAAATTTAATTTTAGTTTTTCGGGAATATTAGAAGAAAACCACAGGCCTAGATATTTTATCTTGGAAGTATTCCAAGAAAAGACAGAAGAAATGAAGTCTTGCTTAAGGCAAAGTACGCTGAGGGGAGAACTTCACATTTGTCTAAGTTGAGACGATAACCGGATAATAGAGAAAATATATCAACCTGTTTCATAAAGGCAGGAATGGACGTAGAGGGATTGGAACAATAAAAAAGAATATCGTCTGCATAAACAGACATCTTAACCTGAGAGGTATCAAGACAGAAGCCAGAAATTTGAGCATCTTGTCTAATATGAGTTAAAAAAGGTTCCAATGCTATTATAAATAAAGAGGAGAGAAGGGGCATCCTTGACGAACTCCCCTAAGAAGCGGAAAATAATCTGAGGTCTTCCCATTAACAAAAATAGAAGCTTTAGGACCGGAATACAATAACGATATAAGAGATATTAATTTAGGAGGAAACCCTATCCATTTTAGCGCCTGAAACATGAAATCCCATCCAATTCTATCAAATGATTTTTCAGCGTCCAACGTAATAGCTGCAATAGGATAATTGAGAGAAGGGGCTTTACTAAGGATATTAAAAAAGACTCTGGAATTATCAGATGATAGACGACCTTTTATAAAACCCGATTGTTCGGAACCGATAAGATTAGGTAAAATGGGATCAATACGAAGAGCAAGAATTTTTGCAAATAACTTATAGTCAAGGTTAACTAAGGAGATTGGGCAGTAGTTTTTGCAAAGTGAAGGATCTTTGTTATCTTTAGGTATTAAGCAGATCATTGCTTCCTGAAAGGTACCTGAAGAGGCGCCTGCTGTGGTAAACTAGTTAAAAAGTAAAAGAAGACGTGGGAGAAGAAGGCTAGCAAAATGCGCATAAAATTCAATAGTAAATCCATCTGGACCAGGAGCCTTTCCCCTTTTTAAAAGAGATACTGCATGAGTAATTTCAGAAAGCGTGATATCCTTTTCTAAAGATGCAAAATCAGTATCATGACTTGGGGTTGATCAATAGATTGAAAATAAGTAGAGAGATTGGTTGGAGTCGGTTGAAGTTCGGGAGTGTATAGAGATTTATAAAAGAAGCAAACTCGTTTAGAATGTCATTATCTTTGAATAAGGAACAACCAGCGGAATTCCGTATAGACTCAATCTTAGTCCTATCTCGTCGTATTTTCAAGTAATTTGCTAATAATTTCCCCATTTTATTTTGACCTCCATAATAACGAGCACTACTTTTTAAAAGATATGAAGAAGCGGCTTCAGTGGAAGATTTATTAAACTTGAATTTTGCGTCAATTAGTTTTTTTAATGAAGATTCAGAATTAGAATGATAATAAGTATACTCCAGTTGTTTGATCTCAGCAAGTAATTGGGTATTTTTAGCATCAAAGAGTTTCTTCTTCTGGGAAACAAAATTTATGATAAAGCCTCTGGCTGTAGCTTTAAAGGAGTCCCAGATCATAACAGGAGTAGAATCCGGAGTAGAGTTGATGGAAAAGAATTCAGAAGTAAAGGATGCGAATTGGCTTGAGAAATTAGGATCCAATAGTAAGGAATTATTGAAGCGCCATCTACGTGAGTGAGGAGTAAAAGGTAACAAATCAAAATCAACAGAAACTGGAGCATGGTCAGAAATTAGGATAGATCCAATTTCGGAATGGGAAACCTGTTGGGACAGGGATTTACTGAAAAAGAGATAGTCTATTCGAGATTGTGAGTGATGGGAAGGGGAGTAAAAACTATATTCTCGGGTATCAGGATTACAAAGTCTCCAAATGTCAACTAAGGATTTACGTCTAATGGCAGATGTAAATTGGGAGTGCATCTTGGTATTAGAGAATCTAACTGAAGAATGCCTATCTAATATGGGGTCAAAAACCTGATTACAATCGCCCCCAAAAATAATATAATCATCGTCAAATAAAAGGAGCTTCTCAGATATTTGAGTCCAGAAAACATTATCAACAGCAACTGGGGCATAAATGTTAAAAGGACCAAAGGTATTTGATTTAAGAGAAGTTTAACTATGATCCAACGACCTTCCAAATCACATTCTTGATGGGTAATTGATACCTGGTACTTTTTGTGACATAGAATAGCGACTCCATTTTTCTTACCTAAGGCTTGAGAAAGAAAACATTACCAACCCAACATCGTTTCAATTTAGAGGCTTCAGTATCAGATAGATGAGTCTCTTGAATTAATGCTATGTCGGTATGTATTTTAGCTAAGTGGGATAGTACCCGTTGTCTTTTTATGGGGTTATTCAATCCCTTAACATTCCATGTAACTACTCTAATAGTAACCAATCAACGTTAATATGAACAATTATCATGCATACAATAAATACATTAAGTTTATATCTAAACAAATGATAAAAAGGGGAACAAAATTGTAACCAGATGAATTGAACACGAACAATTATTATGCAGAAAATAAAAAATCTAAATTCATTACTGGAAGGAAGATAGAGAGTGAGACCATAGGGAATGAGATAGAAAAGATTCCAGATTGAAAAGAGAAGAGAGGGAGAGGTAGAAGAAATATCTCCAAAAAGGAAATGAAAAAGGGGAAAGGTAATGAAGGAAAGAAAGGAAAAAAAAGAAAGGAAAAGAGAAGAAAAGAAAAAAGGATATGAAGGAAGAAAACATTGAACAGGGTACAAGACAAATCAAACAACAATTGATGATGCATAAAAATTTCAAAAAGACATACCACACAGAGACAATGAAAATGGGGATGGAGGAGCCACATTAGGGAGGTAGCACACCGGACGGAGGACTCCAAGAGGATGCAGCAAGGGGGGAGCAACCTCCAGGCCTACGACGGAGAAGTTATAACACAAAGGATCACAAGACCGCACCTGATAAAAAGAAAAGGAAGACATTAGGAAGGTGCCTCAGAACAAGACCAGATACAATTGGAAAGGTGGATAAATACAATTAACAGCACATATTAATGGGATATTCAAGACAGTTATAAACGGGGAATGTCCATGGGGTCAACTCCGCAGGTGTTCAGAAATTGTTGAAGGAGCGCAGGATCTTCATAATTCGTCGTTTTGTTATTATAAGTTACTTTAAAGAGACAAGGATGAAACAATCCATATCGAGCGTTCAGGAACGAAGAGCAGGTCTCATGTTCAAAAACTGTTTACGGCGGTCTGCGGTAGCTTTGGCGTAGTCTTGCGCTAGAAAGAGATTGGAACCATTCCAGGTAAGTTTCCCCTTCTGTTTGGCAGCTTGGATAACTTTGACCAGATCTGTGTACTCTAGGAAATAAAGGATAACACCTCGAGGTTTCGTTGGCGTTGATGAGAAGGTGGAAGAGCGAGAGAGTTGACCTAAACGATGAGCTCGCTGAATGTTTAATGAAGGAGAATTTGGGAGACCAAGAAGTGTTGGCAGAAAGGTTTGAAAGAAGGATATAGGATCAGGGCCTTCGAGACCTTCCGCAAGGCCGTAAATACGTAGGTTGTTGCGCCTGTTGCGGTTTTCCAAATTTTCAACCTGCTGTTTAAGGTGCTGTATTTCTTTATGCATACCTGGAACCTGAACTGAGATTCCCTGCACTGAGGTTACCCTTCTGTCAAGGTCTGCTACTTGTTGCTCGGTATGAGACCAATTATCTTCAAGGTTTTGAAGACGTGCATTTGTTTCGGCCATATATGGTTTGAGCGAGCGTATTTCCTCAAGTAAGAGTTCCATAGAAATGGAGGAGGAAGAGTTGGAGGGAGAAGGAGGATTTGTCTTCACTCGCTTTCCTGATGTGGAAGGTATTTTAGAGTTCATTTTAGAGCCTGTGCGAGTAATACTAGAAGAGGAGCCTTTTATCCCAACAGAGTCACTAGGATTTTCATCCATATCTTCCTGCAACACACTGAAAGGGTTACTGTCTTCTAACGACGTGCTATTGGCATTAATTTGTTGTGTAGTACTGCGGTTGGAGCGAGCCATTGTCTTCAGACAAATGAATAAAATAACTGGCAGTTGTAGGCAGGACTGTGAAATGGCGTTCAAGAGAGTACTAAGTAAAGCCGAGGAGATTTAATAAAGCCAATTAACACAAGCGAAGGACAGACATAACTTCCATGTAGAAGCAGTGACCCTGAAAACCAAAAAACAGCACTGCTTTAAGTGGGCGAAGGAAAAACCAACTGGTAGATGGATTCAAGAAGAAAATCAAAATGGCGTCCAGGAAAACATTTATCCTCTCTGAGGAAACATGAAAGTTCGTCTATATTTGCAGAAACACACTCATTGCCCATAAAAGTTAGGAGGAGGTGAAAAAAACCCAGAATGAAGGCATTTAAAATCGTCCATTGCCTGCATTAGAACATATTTCCATGCTGAGCAGAAAGCGCGGGGAGCGGCAGAAACGCAAAATGGCCGCCGCGACTCAGCGACGAGCTGCGGACTTCCCCAGAGCCGTAAAAAACATACTGCACGCTCACCCTGCGCCTCTGCGATATCGGCAATCCACGCCGAAGAGGTTCCGCTGTAGGGAAAAGCGGTCCCGGAATCACCTCGTCCGCATTGGAGGCCCGGAGGAGTCCCGACACTCTACGTCCTCCCGGAGCCTCTCGAAGCGGCGTCCATTCCCTCCGGCACCTAAGCCACGCCCCCCCCTCTTTCCTTTCTGACTGCAGTCAGGAAATGTTCCAATGCCCATATTGTTAGTCCCCAGTCTCTTTGTCTCGTGGAGTCCCTCAGGGCTCTTCTTTGAGCCTTATTATGACTACTGCGGTCCATCGGACTGCCATAGCCATGGTGGCATTGCAGGCACCGCTTGTCCGACCGCCCCTTTATGACTTGGGTGGTTGAACCGCTTTGGCACCACCCCTCCAGGGATCAGAGATCCCTAGCGGGGTTGCAGCGGTCTTAAGGCCACAATGTGCTTGGCAGGGCCGCTGCGGCCTGCCAAGCATATTAAGAGTTTCCTCTCCACCACTTGTTTCATGGCGGTGAGCCCACCTTGAAAAGTGTGGTGCCTGTTATGGCTCTCCTATGAGCCTTTAAACAGGCACTGCCATGGGCCAGCTGCCGGAGGACCGCCCAAACTGGATTTCATTCAGAATCTGGAGGGCAGTCTAATTATGGTTGTGGAGGTGCGGGAGCAGGGTAGTGGAGTGGCAGCCGACTCCTGCACCGCCAAAGTCATAAGAAGGCCCTTAAACATTTTAATATCTATATGGCTCCTCTGGCCATATTGATCTGCTCATTTGGTCTGTCCATCATGTGCTAGGTAATGATGCAGTCACTGGTGGAAACGTAGAGGGTGGCAAGGGCATTTTCTGCCTTTGCGCATTTTCCTTGTGTGGTAGGTGCCATTGCCATGTGACACTTCAACCACCTCACCACACAGCACACTTCTTTTTCCGCAACTGACAAAGCTGACACACCATCAACTTGTAAGATCTCTCCAGAGCCAGCGGCTGTGTCACTGATGTGTACAGTGCCTTTCCTGGAAGGACACTTGACAGCTACATCTTCCGTCAGTCACCACTTGCATAGATGATGCTTGGTGCTGTGGATTCCAGTGACCTGGCTCATTGGCAAGTAGCAACACCTCACACTGGAGCTACATGTGCATCTGGAGATGGCATCTCAAACATGCTAATTAACCGCTACAACACAATATGTACATGTTACCCGCACACTCACTGCATATATGGAGGCATGATGGAGTGCATTTAGAATACAGCCTCATTTTGTAAAATGTCACATCTTTGTTGCAGTTGAGACTGGGTCTGCTCTCTCTCCCCATCTCCTTACACCCTACAGATGTTCAACTACACTGCACATATATTCTTGACACCGCCAGCAAGGAGGAGGAAGCCCACACCAGCAGGGAGCACATCCACCCAGAGACGAACAAGATCTGTCACCAAAAGTATATCGGTGTAGGTTAATGAGCCAAGTTGGGGCTCTGGAATCCACCAGCTTGGAGTGGAGGAAGCAGGTACTGGAGTTCCTCCTTGCCTTGACGAACCAGTGGTCTCTGAAGTGTAGGCCCCATCACCATGGGCATTTGTTTTTAGGTCCCTGCAAGAAATTGGGTTACTAGCTAAGGATCGGGGAATCCTACTCAAGCAGGAGCAACAATCCTTGTCATGGTGAAGGCACAAGCAAACCCCAAATTATCCTCTGTTCAACTGTCTGGTAGCTTAGCACAGAGCAGTCAGGCTTAACTTAGAGGCAATGTGCTAAGTATACATGCAGCACTTCAAACAGTAATACAGTGAAAACACAACACAAGAAAAATCCCTCAACAATTTAGAACAATAGAGTTAATTGGAATAAATAAATTAAGACTACAATGACAAAAATCCAATCAGTAGAACCGGAAATATGCAATTGTAAAGATTTAAGTGAAAATAGCACCAAAAAGCAATAAGTCATAAGCTCAGGTCAAACGCGATGGAGCATGGGCCAGCTAAAGGGACACAGTTAGGCCAGCACAGTACCTTAATCCTGGTTGCAAAGAGATACGGAGTCTCATGTTGAGGATACTTGGCGCAGCAGAGGTGATGCGAGGTCGGGGCAAGAAGATGCATCGTGCAGCAGCAGTTCTGATGGGCTGCATTGGGCGAGGCTATGTCCTGGCGTGGAGATGTGTCTGCTATGATGGGCTGCGATGGGTGATGAAAAGTCCTTGGTTCCGAAAGTCCGTGCCAGCAGAGATGATGCATCAAGCAGCAAAGGCGATGTGCTGGTTCTGCTGGAGATGCACCACGGAGGAGATGCGTTGATTCTGCAGAGTCCACAGATGGGCTTGCAGAGCACCTGCAGGCCCACTTCCAGTGATCCAGGATGGGGTGGCACCACCTGAGAGGGCAGGACTCACAGATGGCAGAGTCCAGGTGTTTAGTTCAAGGTTGTTAGAGGCCTGTTATGTCCCTGAGGCTTCTGATCAGGAGGCCATCCAAATAGCCCTTGCAGTAACTCTGGAGTCCTGGGTTTCGAGATGCAGGTCCAGTCCTTCTCCCCCAGGCAAGAGAGCAGCAGGGCAGCAGGGCAGCAGGTCAGCACAGCAGAACAGCAGTCCTTCAGAGCAGCATTAGCCAAGTGGCAGTCCTTTCAGCAGCACAACAGTCCTTCTTCCTGGCTGAGTCCACAGGTCCCTAAGTATACTTAAGAGCTGGGTCTAGGAGTCTAATATTTACACCTGGTGCCCACTTTGAAGTGTTGGAAGCTTCTCGAGGTTTCCACCCCGCTGTGGTGTCAGAAATCCCCTTCCTCCATGTCCTGGCACCAGCTTGTCTGGGATCACAAAAGACCAGTGACAAACCCTTTGTGAGAGTGCTCATGCAGGGCCTTTGTGATGTGCAAGTGTGGTAGGCGACAGCTCCTCCCCCTTCTTAACTCAGAGGGGCCCATTCTGCCAACACCAATCTTCCTTTTTTTCTCACTGTCTGGGAGCAATACGCAAAGACCAACTGCCAGCTAAACCTAGTCATATCACAGGATCAAGCTACAGGCACCAAATGGTTAGCACAAGAAAATGAGAAAAACAGGGGATATCAGTTCCTAGAAGTGAGGGAGGATCCAGGTCTTTCTAAAAAGTGCCCTCACACACCACGAAGGATGTCATGCTTCATCATTGGGCCAGCTCCTCGTCGGGCCGGTGCTGCAATGCCCGACGGGCACCCACGAAGGGGTTCTTTGGCGGAGATCTTTTGTTGATGAAGCCGTAGGGTGAGTGCAGGTGTGTGGGCTGGGTGGTGCGGTGATTGTGGAAGTTAAAATAGGTCTAGAGCAGCCCTTTCTGATACTTTTATTCCTAGGGGGCACTAGCCTAACTAAAAGAAGTGAGCCCCGGCTGGATGTGATGATCCTACAGGGCTTGTGTGGTGCATAAGGTAGACATGTTTCATGCCAAGAGTAGCCCCTAATGCGTCTGGTGGCAATTCATCAGAACCACCAGAACCCTACGGCTTCATCAACAAAAGATCTCCGCCAAAGAGCCTCTTCGCGGGTGCCCGTCGGGCTTTGCAGCGCCGGTCCGACGAGGAGCTGGCCCAACGATGAAGCATGACATCCTTCGGGGTGTGTGAGGGCACTTTTTAGAAAGACCTGAATCCTCCCTCACTTCTAGGAACTGCATACCCCCTGTTTTTCTCATACTACCTAGGAGCCTGTATGCAGGACCTGTTTAAAAAGCTCCCGGTTCCTCTTGTTAAATAGGACAAGACAATGTCAGCTTTCTAAAAGTGGTGTTTTCAAAATTGTGACTAAAAATCTGACTTTACCATTAAAGAGGGCTTTTAATTACAACTCTTTAGACTCCAAACTCGACCTGTCTACCTGTTCTCAATTGGAAGTTACAGTTTATCAAATTAAATAAGGTAACTTCAATGTTATACTATGGGAGAGATAGGCCTTGCCATAATGAAAAACAGATTTTGAGTTCATGTAAAACTTAAACGTACATGCCCTACTTTTCAAATACACTGCAGCCTGCCCTCAGGGCTGTTCAGGGTCTATCCTAGGGGTGACTTAAATGTATTAAAAAGGAAGGTTTGGGCCTGGCAAACAGTTTATTTAGCCAGGTCAAAATGGCAGTTTTAAAACTACACACACAGGCTGTAGTGGCAGGCCGAGACATGTTTAAATGGCTACTTAAGGCCCGTATGTGCACTCTTGGCCATATGTCTCGCCTCATTTAGTAAGTGATATGCCATATATCAAACAGATAGGCGTCACCCCGCCCTTTTTAAAAAAAAATTCTCAGTGGTAACTCTGTGTTTTCTCTGCATCCAGGAGCTCAGTGGAGCCCCTCCCTATTGACTGTCCAGCCGAAATTGATGCGCTGTTTGAAAGATTAGGTAATCCTTTCTCCTAATTGCGTAGCACTCACTACTTACCTTTACAAACCATACCCCCTAACACACAGTATTCATTACCTCTAGGTGCTCTCTATCCATGTTTTCCTGATGAAGACCCCACGCTAAGGCTTAATTCACCTTGAATTCTTTAAGGTGTCGAAACGTTGACCACTACTTCCTCACAAGCCTCGACTACTAGATTCAGTATCATTTTCGATATAATGCTATGCGTTAGCATAGGAACAATGGACCTATCTTAGGCCGGATTGGTTCTACTATGTGCATTGGATGTATAAATGTCACAACACCTTTCCCTTGTCCGCCATCCTCACTTACCCACACCTACCCGAAAACACCTCCTTCTGTCCTTTCCCAACACATGAGCACAAATGCTGAAATTGAAATTTAATGAAAGAGCAACTGCGTTGCCAATACCAAAGTGAATATCTGGTTTGTAAATAAATTGCATTCAATGATGACTATGTTATAATGGTATTGTGAATGCTTCTTTCCATTTCTTTTGTTTTGAAAAACTCTGCTACTGTGACCAATGGTTCATTGTACTTTAATTCTAACCCGGGTCAGGTAGCATTTTGGGTAACCCCATTGATACGTAACACATAATCGGGCGGCAAAATCAGTGCTGCAGGCCCATTAGCAGCATGTAATTTACAGGCCCTGCTTTACTAGAGACATACAAGTAAATTAAATAGGCCAATTGGGCATAAGCCAATTTTACCATATTTTAATGCGAGAGCACAGCACTTTAGCAGTGGTTAGCCGTGGCAAGTGCGCAGAGTCCTAAAGCCAGCAAAAATAAAGTCAGCAAAACAGGAGGATTGAATACGAAAAGTTAGGGGAGAGCTATGCCAAGGATGCCAGGTCTAACAGTCCCCTTTGTTTATAGACTTCATCCCTTCATATTTCCTGACATGTTTTCAATATTTGCCAACCGCTCCAAGTTAAGACTACATTTTATTTCATTTTGCCTATTCCCAATGTTTCTCTCAAAATTCATATTTTGCCTAATGCATTTCATGATATATACATTTTTTTAAAGAAGTTTAAACATTAATTTCTTCCTTGATAATTACAATATTTAGTAACTTCAACATCATACATTCAACACAGGTATAAAGACAGACATATATATTTTATAAAAAGGTATACACAATTTAATTTGTTATGTTATTGTAGCATTTTGCAATGTTATCCAAGGCATGGGCCTGTGTGTTTATCTGAGGAAGTCCTTTAAGGGAGACAGCTATTTCATGGAGAGTAGCCCTCCTTGCATTAATATCCTCCCACAGAAAAAAACGGTCCCCCTAGATTGCAGCATTAGACCATGAAATTTGTGGCCATCAGACATGGTAGGCAGGTTGTGCAGAACAATTCTTTGTGGGATAATCAGTATTCCTATAAAAAAAAGAATATAAGCAATTATACAAATAATCACATCTTCAATATTTACAATACAAATATAATGGAATGGAATCAACCCATCAAAACAAATTCAATCTAAATTTAAAATTTAAGTACCAAACAGTTTCTAAAATAGCTGATGTGCTAGCATAGTTTTATTAAGTCCATATGAGATGAATCAGAACCAACCCTATCAAAAATAATCCATGTCCACCAAACAAATACTGAAAGTAGGCTAGCATCTTTCCAATTAAAACTAATAGATCTGATAGCTGCTGAAATAAGATAATCAAATAATTTAGCTTGACTTTTTGAGAGTAGAGTGGCAAGTAGCATATATTTACAAATTATTATTTAAAATGTGATAGATCTGACAGTCTTAGGGTGGTCTTTCCCCCAAATTGTGGCCTACCTCTTCCACTTTTTTGTCCAAGTTTTTACTGGCTTTAGGACTCTGTGCAGTTTACAATGGCTAACCAGTGCTAAAGTGCTTGTGCTCTCTCCCCTAAACATGGTATTACTGGTTCATCCCCAATTGGCATATTTAATTTACTATACGTCCCTAGTAAAGTGGTACCTGCTGTACCCAGGGCCTGTAAATTAAATGCTACTTGTGGGCCTGCAGCATTGATTGTGACAGCCACTGAAGTAGCCCTTTAACCATGTCTCGGGCCTGCCACTGCAGAGGCTGCCATTTCAATCTGGCAAAGTAAAGCTTTTGCCAGGCCCAAACCTTCCTTTTTTATACATATAAGTCACCCCTAAGGAGGGCCCAGAGGGCAGGGTGCAATACATTTAAAAGGCGGGACATGTACCTTTACGTTTTACATGTCCTGGAAGTGAAAAACTCCCAAAGTCGTTTTTCACTATTGGAAGGCCTATATGGGCGGTTGTGGAGGGAGAATGATAAATGGAGAATACTTGTTTATCACCAGGGGTTTTATCTTCCTCTGATGAATTACATAGGACCAGAGATGCACCTTCCTGGGAGAAGTGTATAAGCGATTGTAAAGAGGTACCTGTTAATTGAGAGCTGTGAGGTGGACAGCATTGCATATGCAGAACAAGCATCCGTGGGTGCTTATCTAATAACAGGGGACTGGCAATCCTCAGAAGTGATTTTGAAGGAAAATGGCTGCCTGGCAATGAAGTGGCCTTCTTGGGTATGTTCTGTGTGGGGCAACAATGTCCTCCTCCTCATATGGGTCCTTCTCCTCCTTGACCATCTCCTGCTCTTTATCCTCCTTGTCTTCTCAAGCAGTGTTGTCAGCTGAGATAATAGTTTGGAGGAAGATTGGATTCTCTCCTTGGATGTGTGCCATGGTCTGCTTGTAAATGGTTCAGCATCATCACCCTATGCAATATCCCAAGTACCTGGACGAAGAAGATGTCTGCCTCCCACCCTCTGCTTGTAAATGGTTCAGCATCATCGCCCAGTGTAATGAACCCAGCACCTGGATGCAGAAGATGCAAACAGTTGAATTATATCAAATACAGTTTTATAGCTAAAATTTAGCAAAGTCCTTTAATTAACATTGTTCTGCAAAAAGATAATTATGTTACTACCATGTGATTATAATGAAACATATGAAATCAAGGGTTGATCCATGCAGGGAATTATTATATCTCCAAAATGTCAAACATCCAGCACCAGCCACAAATATTTGATTCCTGGGCAATCCCCATGAGGTAAGCTGCTCAACCTGTGTCCTTGTAGTTCTGTTGCCAAGGAATTTCCTTATCCAGTAACTATAGAGGTAAGAATTATGTTCAATGTATATTGTCAATCTATAAAAGTAATCATGATCAATATTGCTGGCACACTACATATTCATAAAAGAAAGGAAAACAATCAACACCAATAAAAAGTCTTTTAATATTTTCTATAATACAAAACTAGATTTTTAAGTTATTGAAACGACTAATGATGAGATGCAGAAGTGAAGACCAGATATTCCCAGACTTAGCTGAACGACGAATGGTAGAGGGTGCAATATCTGCTGTCATCGGTGTTGATTTTCACAAGGGCGGTTGCATGACAGAAGGTGACAGGAGAGAGAAAAATATATAGGGAGGAAACATCCTAAATCATACAAGAAGGAGAGAAATCTTTTACTTAAAGAGTCCCCTCCTCCAAGTTACGGCAAGGCCTAACAGATCTCATGTACTTACCAGTCTCTGCCATCTGTGTGCTCTATAGTGCCAGTCCGGGTTTTGGTGCAGTGCGAGGAGCAGAAGTCAATGTTGTGGCAGATGGCAGATGGGATAAAAACACAGGGCCTTAAAGGGAAAAAATGTATGTGTGTATGATAGTGTAACAATATAAATGTCAGGTTCAGATTTGATTAAATTTCTAAGCCGTTACAAAACAAATGATATTTTTACTCCTTGTTTTCAAATCTAAAAGTATAGTTGACGGCTTGATAGCAATGGACTCAAGAGCACCCTCAAATTCTAACTCCGCTGTGAGGTTCAGGCTAAATAGATCTAGAACCAAATTAGTACACCAAAAAACGCTTGTAAACATTGGCCAACCACCAAAAAATAACTGCACTCAAAATGATCTAGAGGCAGTCTACTGACTAGAAACGCAGGGAATTGGAGCCACGCACTATACTAGGCCCATATGCGTCCCCAGTCTGTCCAAAGGAGCAGCCAAAAAAACATCTCCACCTGACCAAAGCCATAAAGTATGCCAGGGAACTGTCAAAGAAAAGGGTGAGACCACGGTAGCCGTAGCGGTTTATAATAGCACCCAGAATAGCAGCGAGGATTTTACACAAAGATCTAAACATCTGGTCTCATGGAATATAGCGCGGTCGAGGCATAAACTAATAGACTTAGAATGGCAAGATTACATGAATCGATTCGATCTTTGTCTGTTACAAGAAACATGGGCTTTCGATTCGCCCCACAAGTTGGGTTATAGGACCTTTAGTATAAACGCTGTTCCTTCCCCAAGTGGCAGACCATCAGGAGGCTTAGCCATATGGGCCAAAATCTCCCTAAAGATAGATATTAGCCAAATCGAATTATCATCCCCTGACATTTTACTGGTAAAAAAAAGAACACAAATTAAAGGAGAAATTCTCCTGATAAATGTCTATAGTAGACCAAGAGCAGTTAGTACTGAATCTCCAGTATTGGAGATACTGGACAACTTTTTAACTACTATTGATCCCAGGATACCAGTAATCATAGGTGTGGATCTTAACTGTAAGTTTGAGCCAGTGGTGGGCTAGAAACTGTCCTAGAAGAAGAGGATATGGCAAGAGGTATTCCTCCATTGCAAGCCGAAACACCTGTTCCTTGCACAATAGAGGCAATGCAATTGGTTTGATTGGTGCCAGGACAAGGACTAAGAACCTGCAATCGTAGGCTGCCATCAGACAGCCCAAGTGCATATACATTCAAAAGAGGCATTTCTAGGAGCAAAATCGATTACACAATAGCGAGCACCAATTTGTGGGGAAACTTGATCGATCTACAAGTAGAACAAAGAGATAATAGTGACCATCTTCCATTATGCTTGATGATGGAGGGGAAACTTTTGGAAATATGGGCATTGGGAAACAGCTGTACGAAGAAAAACCCTCCTCTAAATCCACTGATCAGCAATAACAGCAGGGCACTAAAATGGCCTTCTATTGTAGGGAATTCCCAAGCGTTGGCAAAGATCTATAACACTTTCGCAGATGTATTAACTCCCTATATAAATATCCCCTCATGTGACATCCCGATTATGCAAATACATTATACTCTGGCCGAGTAGCTAAAAATTCTTCTGAGTAAAATCCCTCATGTCCAAGAATCATCAAATACCATCAAGCACTCCTCTCATAATCCCTGGTTTACCAAGAAATGCTGCGAGGCAAAGCACCAATTGATGCTGGCTGCCGAATATATGACGTTACAACACAAACAATTACAATGCATGCTTTTACAATGCAGTTTTTACATCGCAACTACCATTACATTGCATGATTTTACAACGCATGCCATTACAACGCATTTTTTAAAACTACCATTACAACGCATTCCATTACAACGCATGCCATTGCAACACATACCATTACAACGCATAATACTTTTAGGGCAACAGTAGGGTAAGTGTTGGATAGTGTAGGGGTAAAAATTACTATTCCCACTCCAGTGAGTGCAACAGTAGGGAAAGTGTTGGATAGTGTAGGGGTAAAAATTACTATTACCATCTACCCCAAAACCCATATCCACCCTAAAACAAAAAAATCTCCATTACTTACCTTATAATGCGTTGTAATGGCATGCGTTGTAATGGCATGCGTTGTAATGGAATGCAATGTAAAGGCAGTTGCATTGTAACAGTTGCGTTGTAAAAGCAGTGCGATGTAATGACTGCATTGTAATGGATGTTTCCCCTGGCTGCCCGGTCTAACAATATAGTAAAGCTAAGAGCAAATAGGATACAGTATAGGAAACTACTAGCACAAACAAAAAAAGATTGGGAGGAAAGCAACTGGAAAGAATTACTTGTGGCAGCAAAAAATAAGTCAATGGATATAGTAACAACCTGCACACCTAAGTTATGGATAAGTCAACAAGTTAACCAATGAAACTGAGTGTGCTGCTGTGTGCTATGGGTCCAGCCTAACAAGACCTGTGATAATCAAATGCTGGAAAGGTATGGAAACGCTCCTACCGATCACTCAGCGCACTGTGTATAAAGTCCCTAGGGCTTCAAATTTCAAATTATAACAGCTTAAACATTTTAAATTTCGGTTTTATATCATTTGAATCAAACAATATGACAAGAGATACCAAACATAATCATCAAATTTACTGTACAAATTGATGAATCTGTGGTGGAGAGATCGGATTTATGCATTACATTGTATTATACTTCATTCTGATATTGTTGAAATGCCATTTGAGAATCTTGATTTGTTTTTCTTGTTGCAGTGGGTGGTCACCACAAAGAATCGAAATCCAAAACTTACTTTGAAAATCAGCATGCCCCTGACGAAGGGTTACACCCGAAATGCATTGGGGTTTAATTAATCTGTTTGCTTATGTTTGTTCATGTTGACCGGGCCTTTTATGTTGGTTGGGACCTGTGCTTTAACAACAGGCTCAACATTTCATTAACATGTTTTGTGATTATGATGACCACATGAAATGTTTTGTGTAACACAGATTCATCAATTTGTACAGTAAATTTGATGATTATGTTTGGTAACTCTTGTCATATTGTTTGATTCAAATGATATAAACCGAAATTTAAAATGTTTAAGCTGTTATAATTTGAAATTTGAAGCCCTAGGGACTTTATACACAGTGCGCTGAGTGATCGGTAGGGAGCGTTTCCATACCTTTCCAGCAAAAAATAAGGACCATATGGGATTTTGGAAACTGATAGCTAAGAGTAGCAAAACGGGGAATTCTAGTTTGGACCATTACTTGGACCCAGGTACATGGCTTAATCACTTTTCAACCCTATACTCGAATCCTGGTGCTCCGGCAGTAACTGACGAATTCACCAAGGGAACAAGCACTGGGGTTGCCGACTGGCATGGACAAAACAACTCTCCCTACTTTACCTTAGACGAGACAGTGACAGCAGTAAAAGCGGTTAAGCCAGGGAAAGCCCCAGTCCCTGACAAGATCCCAGGTGACCTGTTGAGGCACGATATTAAGGTTTGGGCACCCTATGTAAATTTACTTTGCAATAATGTTGCTGCAGGTGCACCAATACCTAAAACATGGAAGGGGGCCGAAATAATTCCCATCTTTAAGAAGGGGAATCGCCAAGACCCTGCAACTTACAGTCCAATTAGCTTAATAGACACTCTACCGAAGATATACGCCAAACAGATACTATTTAAGCTTAACATCTGGCTAGAAGTA
This sequence comes from Calotriton arnoldi, assembly GCA_963921515.1. Lineage (NCBI taxonomy): Eukaryota > Metazoa > Chordata > Amphibia > Caudata > Salamandridae > Calotriton > Calotriton arnoldi. The sequence goes on from CAWUFW010002484.1 coordinate 1,009,313, forward strand.
AATGATACTATGTCCCAATATCAAGCTGAGTTTAGAGTGAGAACAAGTACAATAGACCAGGTCTTCAGACTGATATGTATAATATGGAAGTACACTAAACTCAAGGGAGGCCACATGTACATAGCCTTCATAGATTTGAAGGCTGCTTTTGATCTCATCCCCAGGGGCTCGCTGTGGAACTCCTTAAAAATCCAGGGAGTACCCGATGACCTTCTCTCTCAAATAGTACGACTCCATACAGACAACTATGCAAAAGTTAGATGGGGACCTAGTGGTGAACTTACTGAAGCCATCCCAATAAAAAGAAGAGTAAGACAAGGATGTGTACTCGCACCCACCCTCTTTTCACTATATGTCAATGATGTCTTGCATTATCTTCACCAAAGCTAGGAGGGGTGCCAGTACCTGCCTTACTTTTTGCAGACGATACAATATTATTATCCCAAACACCTAAGGGTCTGCAAAACCTTCTAGACTGTTTTGGCGCCTTCTGTATAGAAAAAGGTCTAGAAATTAACACAAACAACACCAAATATATGGCCCTAAATCCCCACAAAACATTCAAGAAAAATATTATAGTTGGGAAGCAAAAATTGGAATATGTGCCAAGCTTCAATTATCTGGGTATTACCCTCGACACTAAATTGTCATGGAAGCCACACATGCTTAAATGCAAGTCAACTCTGGTCCAAAATTCCATTGCAATTGTGAGAAAACATCAAAAAAGCACTTCTAAAGCAGTGTCGCTGGCCCTAGAAGTTTACAAGTGCAGGGCTCAAACAGCAACCCTCTATGGCTCAGAACTTTGGGGCATTAACAACCAAAACAAGCTCACTGTGGAAGGGAATACATTTATAAGGATGTTATTGCAGCTTCCGGCACGCACACCCATGATTCCTATAATCCAAGACTTAAAACTCAGGTGAATCGAGCCCCAAGCTATATTAAGACCTTTGCTACTTTGGGTTCGTCTATGGACTATACAAGAGCTCAAACATTATAAAGATGGGCTAACTGAGATACTGGGGCTTGATTATAATGTAACACTGCCTTGGCTCCGACATGTGCGCAGTTGGTTCTACAAATTAGGTTTAAGCAGTTATTGGGACGATCCCCAATCCTTATCACAGCATTCAAAAAGAATCTTGAAAAATTCATATTGGATGTATATCCAGGACAGCATTCATCACAGTTCAAAAGTGGGAAGGTTGACCATGCAGTTCTTAACTATAAAACCGATCCCTCTGTTTGAGGTTTATATGGACGAAATACAACCCCAACTTGCAAAGTCCTTAATATGAAGTTTCGCTCTGATGTATTACAGACTAAATCCAATACATCGAAGTGGATGTGCAAAAATATAAATGAAAAAGACGCCATTTGCACCTTGTGCACACTAAATGCGCTAGAAAATGATTCCCACATATTATTCTTCTGTCTAGCATATACAATTCCCTGGAAAAAATTGATCAAAAAAATCTGCATTAACATTGGGTCTAGGTTACATTCAGAAGCATTACGTATTTTAAAAACAGACACATCGCAGAAAATTGTTTTCAGCCTGAGTAGATATCTATTTGCTACAAATTTAATACACAAGAGAAATGGATTGAAATTTTAAATCATTAGTGACTCTTTTAATTATTGATTTTAGCACCGCATACTATGTATATAATCCCCTGTTTATGTTTACTATGTATTTGATATGGATAATGTGACCGATGCGTTAGCACTTTATCATCTACATGACTGAGCATGCACTTTACTGTCCATAAATAGAAAGGGGATTGGCTCATATTGCACAGAAGTAACGCCCTCCAAAAAGTAGAGAAAAAATCAATGCATTTGCACTTTACTAATCTTATGGTTGTTCCCTTATCTAAATTTTATTATTATTCCATTTATTAGCGTATTTTATAATGCTGTTTCTAAATGATGAACCTTGTATTCAGAATGATTTTAACAAATTTAAACAGATGTCAGGTAATAGCCTTGTAACCACCATGTGCGGGTTTGGACTATTATGTTGCACTAAATATCCTATATGCACGAGATGTTGGAACTTGTATCTTTTATGGTTTTTTAAATCGAATACGATTGAATTGATGATGAAAACAAATGATAACATAAGGAGGCCTATTACGATGCTCCGACCTGTGGACAGAGCCTTTACGAGCTGCATCGTAATAGGCCGTTCGGTTTCCTTTCTGACCGCTGCTTTGCGATGAAGGCGGTCGGAAAGGAAACCGGCTGGTCATTCTGGCTGGCTTCCGACGGGCTTGGAAAGTCCGTCCACCAGTCGGAATCCGGCCGTAATCTCAAGGGCGACTCTTTCCGCCCTTTAGATTACAATGACGGTTTAGTCCGACATGGAAAGCATGTCGGAAAGCAACTTTAGGGGCCCCCAGCAGGCCCTCTTGGGTGCACGGTCTCCGATTGGAGGCCGAGGAGGCACCTATGATGCCCCCCTGTTGATCCCTGCAACTTGTGGCTGGCACCTTGATGTGCCTGCCAAGGGGTGCAGGGATGAACCGCACCTCCCATTTCACTATGGGAGCATGCATTACGGCCGGTTTACAGCCGGAATGCATGCTCCTATAGTAAAGTGAAGGAATGAGACTGAACAGTGTTCGGTCGCACCTTAATGAGGCTCTCGGGACCGACTACCAGGTGTCGGTCGGTCCCATGACTGATGTGGTGTCGGGCCGAAGTGATTCCGCCTGACATAGTAATGACCTCCATAGTGTTAGAGTTTAACAAACCATTTTATACAAATCCCCCATAGTGAGATTGTGACATTGTTAGCATAAGGGCATATCTCTGGGCATAGTTGGGTTGCATTGCCAGACCTGCCTTGTGCATTACCTGCTGCACTTGCAATAACTCCTGCAGAGGCCAAAGCATCCAATATACTTGAAAGACTGCCTGTATAAATAAATATAACCAAACATCCAGGTATTTCTAAGGTATATGTTAGAGGGTGTTTTTGAGGGGTATGTATGTGATGGGTTTATAGCAATGTAGTTATGCATGAATCACATATATGGTCTGATGATCAAGTGTTTGCTTTTAGTGAATGAGACAGAGAGGACGGTTTAAGGTCTTACCAGGTACCACATTAGTGTTGTTGGAAAAAGGCAGCCCATATTGCAAGTGGGGTTGCATTGCGGAGAGAAAAACTCCCTCAAAGGGAGTGAGATGGAGAAGGGATCCAGATGCTCCTGCAGGAAGAGCATGTGCCAGCTGAATCGTTGAGAACTCTTCCTACACCAGTCTCTTCCCATATTGCTATTTTATTTTTATATCCACCACAGTGCATGCCTTCTCCCCCAATACACTGACACAGTCTGTCACATACAGCCACAGGTCTGGCTTCTGTGTTCCACTGAAGATGAATGAATGCAGTCTATGTCGTTTTTTGTATAATTTACCACAAATCTAACTAATATTGGTTGCAAAAGCTGAAAGACAAAGAACAAAATAGCAGACCCTATGGCGAGGGAAGTGTTAATGTTGTTGAAAGGGAATGTTTAATAGGTGTGTATGATTTGGTTCTGGTGTATAGAACTACCCTATTCCCTTCCATGTGGAGGTTTCCCTCCTGCATGCAGAGGTCTTTGCCTCTGCTGCAGGGGTCTCCGTCCTGGGTGTGGGGGTCACTGCCATGTCCGCACACGTAAAATATGGTTGTTTATGGTCATAAATTACATTTATGCAGAATCCATCTCCTAAACTGGGGTATGAAAGTCTAAACTTTGCAGTAACTTTACATTTGGAAATGGTGAATAGCCAAAATTAGTAAAGTTACTCAAAAGTGTAAGAGTAAACTTACATATGTGGATTTACTCATGCATACATTCACCTTTGTGATTAGATCCAGTGTCCACTAAGAGCAGAACAATTGTTCATGCCTCGCAGGCTTTAAATGAATTAGAATATGATGGAACCCTGCATGTCCTTAAACATGAGATAGATTCAGGCGATGGACATTACAGCCTTCAAAAGACAAGGTATTAGTAATTTAGTTGCATCACTTCTTGAATCAGTTGCTAGTGATGATGCTGACTGGGACAGCACCATTGGATTCTAATGATAGCTGGCCCAGATTTTCTTGTGGGTTCTCTGTCAGGGGTCAGGAATATGGGAAAAAGCACTGCAAGCAACCCTCAGTTTCCCAGCAGCCTCATATACAGGAGAGTCTACTGACTACTGGCCCAGAGAACATAAAGGAGAGTGGTCACACTAGAAGACGCAGGTAACTGTAATTAAGCACAACAATACCAAAAAGAAGGTATACTCCTAGCCTGGATCATCCCAAGGGAGAGAACACTAAGAAAACAACAAACATGAGGAAGTGAAGTGCAAGGGCACAAACTGAATGGATGAACGAAAAACCCACTATTTTACTATTTTACCAGACAGTGTGTGTCTCTATCCATGACCTTTTTTGATGTCACTCCCACTCATGTCCCAGAACAGGAAAGTGAAGATCAGCCCCCTTTTAGTAGGGGATATATTGGATTGATTTGTCCTCTGTCTAGACTTTGTATTACAAAAAGAGGGTCGCCATTTTTTAACATGTCCCAAATAAACTTGAGGAGAGACGCGAGGTTGTGAGGTGGGAGACGGCGCGTATCAAGGTGTCTCCCTGTTGTACACTCAGGGTTCTTGGTGAGCCTTGCTCGCCCCTAAATATATGGGGATCTAATGAAGAATAGGCTAATATCCATACCAGGAATCTATATGGTCCTACTTGATGATTTTCAGCATGCTTAAGGAATTAATAAGACGAAAATTATGCCATGATAAATTCCACATGCAGTGGACGAAACGTGTTGGCTGTTCTGTGTTATTCCTATGGGAAATAAAGATTACTTTGGACGCAATATGGAAAGGATGAACTAACTTTCTGTGAAACTTTGCTTGTGCGATGCACTTCGCATTTACATGTTTAAATGTCCCAAATAAATGCAGCCCAATATACTTTTCTTCTACAATCCTAGTCCTGGAGGCCAGTTTTTCCGATCTCTTAACCCTGTAACCTGGATTTGCTGTCCATCACCACAACGCTGAACCCATCCTAGAACCAAGTACTGCATTTCTGATCCTTAACTTAGAGAATAAGTGTAAATCCTGACTTCTCTTAAGAGAGTGGTGGTATTGACTAATTTCTGTGGTCTAATTACCAAATAGCACTTCAGTAATATTTGGTAGTTTCCTACCAATTTCTTGGGGACTCACTTTTTGTAGAAAGGACATTACTTACATTTTGACAGAACCTAACACCAACATCTAAATAACCATCTGTTTGCCATTTTTCATGATGATAGGGACAGTAGCCACTTGTGCTGAGATTTTGGTTACGAAGACACTTAGGGGGTCATTAGGATGGTAACGGGACCGGCTGCCTGCCATGCGGTGGTCCCGCACCCCTGATTAGGATGTGACCGCCACCCTGGTGGTCGCATTCCGCAGTTTAACATTGCGGCGGGTGCTGCTTACAGCAGCACCCGCCGCAATGTCAAATTGACATGTTGTGCATTTCCATGCACAACGTGGCAGGCACCGCGCGGTGCCTGTCACCTTGTGCATGGAAATGGAGGGGAGTACCATGGGTACCCCCCAAGTGCATCCCCTGACCCCCCCAACCCCCGGGGGCCCGCAACGGGCCCCCAAAGCAATTCCCCGCCAGACCGCCATGGAAAGGCCTTTAACCGCACGCATACTAATATGGATGGCGGTGCCTGCTAGGCACCGCCACCATATTAGGGGCCAAGTCCGCACGGCCGGCAATCGTAACGATTGCCGACCGGCGGAAAAGCGGTGGACGCACTTTGCGTCCGCCGCGATACCACCCGCCATTATAATATGGCGGGGGTATTACTCGTTACGATGGCGTACAGGTCGCCACCGCCAGCTCGGCGGTGGCGAACGTTACGACATCGTAATGAGCCCCTTGTTAATTGCAACATGATGCATGTGCACTAACCGGGCTACACTGCAAAAGTTTGCAGCTTACCAAAACAACCCTATAAATAAATATGATTTTTTTATTTTTCTAAATAAAAAATAATTAAAATGTTTTTCTTTATTATGAAGGTGTGTTGAAGTCTTACAAAAATTACGTTAAACAGTATTACAAAAGTTAAGGGTCAATTACGAGTTTGGCGGTGCTGTGCCGGCTCTCTGCCGACACAGCACTGCCAAAGCTCCTGCGAGGTTCGCCCGCCTTATTACGTGTTGAACTCATGTAACGGTGAGGGTCCTCAACCTTTACTTACAAAAGGTGGGGACAATGGGCTTTTGAAAAGGTCCAACGTACATGCCCTAGACAGTCAAAAGAAGAAGGGTACGTAGTTCCTTGGTGGGTACAGGATTTATTTGTCAGAGAACTTGTTGTTGTCGCAATGGCAAGGAGTCCTATTGTGCAAGTCGTAGGAGGAGAGGAATTCCTCCTTTCGGAACTAGTGCCCTCACACATCCAGCAAGCTAGCTGTCATGCTTCATCATATGGGCCTGCTCCTCGTCGGGTCGGCTCTGCAATACCCGACGGGCACCCATAAAGGGGCTCTTTATCGGAGATCTTTTGTTCCTCGCCGTTAGGTGCCGTGGGTGTGAGGGCCCTAGTATGTGTGGATGTAGTAGTGAATGTGATAGTTAAAACAAGTCAGGAGTCCTATGGAACAAACTTTATTCTGGGAGAGCCCCTGCCTGATTAAAAGAAGAAGAGGAGAGTCGTCTATCTTACTATAATGGGTCAGGATCGGGGCGCTCTACTCCTGGTGGGTCAACATGTTTCTCGCCTCTTTGTCTGGAGGATCAGTGGCGATTCTTCAGGACCTTAAAGTGAAGCTATCTACACCCAGTGGTAAGGTGGGAACCTACCTACCACTCTGTGGATAAGCGGGACGTGTTACCACGAGTTCACTGGGCAACCTGCAGGGGAGATAAAAGATACTTAAGAACATAGTATTCCTTAAATACAGTCGTGAACATACACAGGTTCTCTGGTATAAATCTTGATTATGGTGAAGATTAATGGTGTCTGCTATGGTGAGCAAAGTGTCTGTTAATCTTACACATATTATGTGCTACCAAGTGGTGTGTTTTTGTAACAAACACGTGACTCAAGCTAAAGATCAATGGTGGAGAAATGGCTGTAGAACAGCGTTGGCGGCACGCGTGAGTCAAATGTCATAGAACTCACCTAATCACTAATTAGATCGTGCCTCATCAGTTTCCAGTGGGCTCTGGACACATTGAAGATATGTGTCTTGTAAACAGATGGAAAAAGGAATTTAGTTTACTGTAAATGAGACTCACAGGTTTGTTTAAAACTGCTATCACAGACGTCAGAAAATGCCCCGTAATACAGGGACCATACAGTGGTACTGGGCAGGGGGTTTGTTGCATCTAATCGAGCACTCGTCCTCACTTTGTAGAAATTCAATGCCTCTCATGACTACGGCTCTTGATAATAACGGCCACAAATACCGCAAGCTTGGCAGGTGGCCCCAGCAGATAAGGGTTAGCACCCTGGAGTTTGCGAAAATGCGGCTATACTTACGGAGCTGCCGTCGGGTAGGCAGACATCATGTTCCCACTAGGTAGGTACATCGCAACTCTTTATCAGAGTAAAAACAATCTCAACCCCAGCCGCTTACCTCTGTTGTCGATGCAGATCAGAGGAGTCTTTGTAAGCATGCCATATACTCACCTGCTTCAAGTAGAAGCCGAGTGGTAGACCTACCCCGCACCGCTGGATCCAGGATGGTAACTGGCTGTGAGAGCGAGTCTCTCTTGTACCAGCCGGATCACCAGCAGGGGCGGGGAAGCCAATCGGTTTCAGCTGCAACCTACATCCGTCATATGACGTTCTAGGAAGGGCCGAGTGGGTTGGAGAAAAGAGTCGGCCATCTTAGAGTGGCGTTGTGTTTCCGTACGGGTGCTGACAAGGAGACAGAGTAGTTGGTATTTTAGATCCCCAAGTCAGTATTTCGTGCCCCCATCAGAGCCAATTTCATGGCCAACTCTATTGTGCGGGGCTTCCAATAGTGGCGAGGGAAGCAAATTTATTTCAGCTACAGACTCAATGTGTCATGTGGCGTTAAAGGAAGGCCGAATTAAATGTAGTAATGGTTCGGCCATCTTGGAGTGTTTCTGACGCATGTGTTTGTCTAGTTAATGTCAAGTGGGGTGTACTAGCTGTTTTTTTGGCTCCCTAAGACAGTGTAAAAATGCTCTTGTTAGTGCCATGTAGTTGTCCCACAGTAATGTGTGGAGCATTTAGTAGTGATTAACCCCATAAATCATCACAAGAACTGTGAGAAGTTGGCCTGGCATATGCTGTCCACTAGTTCTAGTGGGCACCTTGCACCAGTCCAAACAACCCCTTATGGAGATAGGTTAAAGACAACCTTTATTGAAAGCTATCCTAGTGGTAGCTATGGAGAGCAGCCTTCAGGCTAAGTCTTGAAGGAATGTAAAGCAGCTTGTTTTACCAGTCTATAATCTCTTGAGTGACCAAATGAAAGAGGACCACACCAGGTATATATATAAAATATATGTATTTAGTCTTAAACACACCCCTCTAGTCTCTTTATGAGGCTAGAGTTCGAAGTACATAGTTTACAAGTCAAATATCAACAGTAATAGCACAAATACACGTTTGAGCCCTAGGGCGTACCAAACCATATACCAATAAAGTGGTATAAGAACCACGACTGAGCTAGACACAAGGCCTAGAGCCTGTAGAAGTGCTTGGACCACAAGGAACCACCCAAGGTAGTGACACAGGGGACCCACGGGGGACGCGTGCAGTTTGGGAACACAGCCGCAAATCACCGTTAACTTCTATGGGGAAAGTCGCGGTTAGGTTTTTAAAAGGAAAGGACACTTAAAAGAGGACTTGGAGCAAACCCCTTTAGAACTAGGCCGATCTAGATTCAATACCCACGGGAGCACCGGAGTACTCGAGTTACCTCACCCAGGGAAGCCGGGTGCATAGGTGTCTTTTGGTGTCGGGTTTCGTCGTCGTTTTCAATGGCGATCTGCTGCAGCAGGCTGCTGGCGAACAAGTCGAAAGTGTCCGGGTGGATCCAAGAGTGGATCGAAGATCTGAAGGACCTGAAAGCAGAGGGGACAGAGTCTGGGTCACTAGCCAGTGACCAGGAAGGCGATGAGCAGATGCCCACCGATGTTGGGTGCTTCAGGTAGGTTGACAGTCGTCTTGACTCTTCAGCCATGAGGTCCAGGAGGTGTTGATGATGACCAGGAGCTGGATTCGAGCTGTCCCACAAAGTCTGTCGATTGCTGCGGTGTCGGCGACCAGATTGGACCCAACAAGCCTTGGCAACGGCAAGTCACGTGGAAACAAAGAAAGGACGTTGATGCAGACCAGCAAGGTTTGGGGGACTCACCCAGCAAGGGTAAGTCAGGGCACGTCTGGAGCAACCAGGGAAGCACAAGCAGAAGAAGAGTTGCCTTCGGGAGGGCCCACTAGCCAACGGACTAGTGACCGCAAAGGAGCCTCAAGTGGACGCACTTGGAGCTGGCTCACAGGACACTCGTGGAGTGGAGGCCAGTGATCTTTGGTGCAGTCAGTGCTGGAGGCGGGGGCTACTCGGAACCCAAAGCACAACTTCGTGGGAGACCAGAAAGAGGATGCACTTACAAAAGTTCTTGGTGTCCAGGGGTCACAGTTCCACGTTACCCATGACAACTACGTGCCTCAGCTTCGCTGGGGTCTCAGGGCAGCCTCGGGGAAGTCTGGAAATTTACCTCTGGTGTTGCAAAGACTTCAGCGTCCGGCTGGAGCTTCAGCGATGCAGACCAGACAATTGCTTCTTAGGTGCCTGCCAAGCAGGGGAGTCACTCCTTGACCCCAAGGGAGATTCTTCAGTCCTCTAGTCTTGAAGTAGAGCATCGAAGGTCCAGGATTCGGCTTCAGAGTTTCGTCCAGGGTAATCTAAAGTCCTAAGGACTGGGGTCCCATACTTATACTAAGTTAGGGGGTTGGACATACTCTGGGGACCCACCTTTGGGAGGGTCAGGGAAGAGGGGTGGTTACACCCATTCCCTTTGTCCAGTTTCACGCCAGAGCAGGGGCAGGTAGCCCCTGCAACTGGTTTGAACTGGGCTATGCACAGGGACACCAAATGTGCCCCCAGTGCAGGTCTTCAAAGCACCAGAGAGTGCTCCTGCCCAGCCCCAATACACACTATCCTGTCTGGGGAGGTGGTTACACCTCCCTTCGACAGGAAACCTATTGTCCAGGCCTCCCCTGCCGGAGTTTCGGTCAGCAGCAGGAGGCCAGACCCGTGTCTGTGGCAGCGGCATCCATTTTGTGATGCCAGGGCTCTGTAAAGTTAATACCGGGTAGGCCGGTGTGTACATGTCTCTCCTCTAGAAGGGTGGAATGCTACCCCCGCCGCCAGAACTGGCGGGGGTAGTATTCCAAGATGTTTGACACCAAACACGACATGTTTCCGTGCAGCCATCCCAAAGTTAGCATTTAACGCGAGGTTATAATGCACTTAAGAGTATATGGTCAGGCTGCACCACAAACAGCACCAGAGGATTGACTCCGAACGCTGCAGAGGGGCTCTGCTCATGCAGGGCACCCTCTCACATAAAAACCAAGCACTCTGCCTTCAGGATTGTTAAGGCCTGCCATAGGAGTAACTTATAGGGTTATATGTGTGTGTAATGGTAGTGATATAGGTAGCCTATACCACAGTAAGAGGTGCATGCACCACCTTACCCAGGCTGCAGTAGCAGACCTGTGGTGTCATTTTGGAGGGCCTTCCAGGGGTGGCACAATACATGCTTCAGCCCCTGGCAGGCCTCTGGGGTGTCTATGCCCTTGGTACATAGTATACCATATACTAGGGACTTATAGGGCACCCCAGAATCCAATCTGAGATGTACCTAGAGTACATGGAATCAATTTGGAGAGGAAGCAGCTAGGCTGGGGTCCTGAATAGCAGGGCCCCAGCCAGACTAAAGTCGAAAAACAGTGATACACCAGCAAAAAATGGGGGTAACCATAAGAGGCAGATCCTACTCTCCTACAAGAACAATAAAGGTGCTTGAAACATGTTGGGTTGGAAGAACCGATAATGGTTATTCAAAATTGTATTTCAGTTTAGCAAAGGTTCATTAGTCTGGGCATCTTATAAAGAAAGATGCTCCCTGTTAGAACCGGGGTCACCGATTCCGACACGGTAGCTTGGCGCGAGGCAGGCAGGCACCCGAAGGCAATGTGTTAAGCAGTTGTGCAGCACACACTCACACTGACTCAGTAACGCGCACACAATAAGGAGACACCACACCAGGCTGTTGGGTAAAAACAAGATTCTTTATCTAATTTAAATCAGCAGTAGATGAGGCAGATAATCTCAGGGCAACATTTCAATTCATTTAGCTTCCTAAAACCAGTGCGTAATTCATTCAAGCACATCATAACAGTAAAACTTTATGCCAGTAAGAAGGCAGTCGCCATAACCTCCTGGAAAAGCAGGTAACACTGTAGGGCATAGATTGCAGGTCAAAACATAGGCTTCAATGCATTCAGGTACATTCCATTAGCCAGAAATTAGATGCAGGTATGCACTTAACACGGTAGGTGATGAGGAACCTGTGTCGACCTAGGTGCAACCACATTCAGTACAGTGGGTGCCTCAATGCAGGTAGGCATTCAACATGGGAACATTTAAATCATAGCGGGTGAACCCAGAGGCCCAATACATCTAGGCACGTTCAATTCAATGTAGATCTTAATGTAGGTATGCAACAACATTGGTAACATTTCCATCAATAAGGGACTCCATGCAGGTAAATTACACAAGCAGCTTTGCCCATGCTCATACTCAATTCAGGCCCTATTTCTGAGGCCCCTGGGGTAAGGACATATCTCCTGTACAGGGCAGGTCATACGGCTCACCTAGGTAAATCCATATGGCAGGGGGAAAGTAGGGGGTGAGCAGGCCAGTCCCAAGCGTTAAGACAGGGCCCAGCCTCATGCGCAGAGGAGGCAGTCAGCACAGCAGAATGAGGGCCCCTGCCCCTCTTAGTCCACTCTGGACGATAGGCGGGGGTAGCGCTGCTAACGTGAGGCCTTCTGAATGCGCAGAATCCCTCCCAGAGCCTCCCGGGCTCACCTGGTTGTCCCGGTATGCGTGTGGGCCTCGATTGGGCCGGGCGCCATCCTCCCCGGTCAGCCCGCTCCTAGTTGCTCGTGGGGCTTCAACCGGGGGAGGCGGCGCTTCTTCTGGGGACCTCAGTGCTCTCTTTGGGGGCTGCGGGCCTGTTCCAGGGGCTCCCACAGGCAGTGGAGCCCCCTGACGTCGTCCTGCTCTGGGCCTCCGTCGGCCTCCGGAGCCGGGGGCCAATGATGTCGCGGCTTCCTGGGGGCGCGGCCTCTGACACGGCCGGTGCCCTCGTTGCTGAGCAACGCCTCCCGCCCTTCTCTAAGCCCAGCGCGGCCTTCGCTTTTACGTGGCGCCGAGGCGGCGGCGGTGATCCTGGGCACAGCGCCTCCTTTGGACAGCGCGGGGCCGTGGCGGTGATTTACAGGCCTCCGCTTCTTCTCCCACTATCCCGAGGTCGCGGCGGTGAGTTCTGGTCACAGCGCTTCTTGGGCACAGGGCACTTCTTCTCCCTACAGCGCTCGGTAGGACAGACCGTTTCTCCGGGCCAGCACCTCGTGGGCAGCAGGTTCTGGGGACACAGCGCTAGGGGGGCACCCAGCGCTTGTAACAGGGCGCAAAAGGGAGGGAGGTCCAGCGCTTCCTCACATGCAGCGCTCACAGCAGGGGCAGATAGTTGGCACTCAGCGCTTGGAAGGGGATAGCGCGTTACCTGGTGATCCCCCAGTGTTCTTCACAGGTTGCGATAGCGTTGTTACAGGTTCTTGGTTATCACAGCAGTTTGCTTGTAGTTGCTTGGGTTGTGGTTACTTGAGGGGAAAGGGGGTTGAGTTGGTGGGCACAAGAGGCAGGTAGGTGCCCTTCAGGCACACTGGAGGTGGTTCCCTGGGTCCCCTCATGCTGGGCAAGGTCAGCAGGTGGAAGGTGTTCCTCATCTATCTCAGCACAGCAGTGCCTAAGCCCAGTCAGTACCAGTAGTGTAGGTCTCCCCCCTAGGCCCAACAGCCTATACTCCGGCAGAGGTTCCCCCAGGTCCAGTGGTGCTCCAACTGACTAACTAGGTTTCCCTCCAAACCTCTTATACCCCTAGGTCAGGTGACCCTCATGAAAGGCGGCAAAACATAACTCCTCCCTGGGCTGGAAGGTTCTAGAAGCTTCCCTCATGTCTGTCTATGAGGCCCAGAGGCAGGACGGCATGGATACAGTAACATTATGTCCCAGCCTGATCCTGACTACTGGTGCGTGTATGTGCTATGGCCACTCCGCAGTAGCAGGGGCCCGTGGCAGCCATCTTATTAGGAGAGAGCACCTGCACCTCAGCACTGTTTGGCAGTGGTAAGGCGCCCAGAGACCTAGGTCCAACAAAAAGGTAGTGGCAAAAATGAGTCGCAAAGAGAAAAAACGGGGTAAGACCCCCCCTAGGGCTGACAGGTTTAACACTCCCTTTGTAATGGCTAACCGACATTCCAGATCTTAGGTGATCGTATTCGCACAAGCTGGGTAGTGGAGCTGGTCTAGCTGGTCTGTGTGATGGGACCCAATATCAGTTGTTGGCAAGAGATCCCCACGGGATCTCATCGTTCAGTCCTAGATGGTCAGTGCTCAGACGATGCACCCATCTTTGTTCCATCCAGAAAAGGGCACCCTGTGTAATCTGGGGGTGAGTTTCTAGAACTACCCATCGTAGACTTTCAGGGGAGTGTTTGAGTTCTTTGAAATGAGTGTATAGTTTCGTAGTTGTTCGTTGACATCGGATGTTGCGTCTTGTGTTCTGTGATTCGAGTTTTTATCATCCTCATTGTCATGCCTATATACATCTTCTTGCATGGACACATCATCATATACACGCATTGAGTTGTGTTGCAATTGGTGTGTTTCGTGATCCTCCAGGTAAAGGAGTCCGAGAGGATTATCTCCTTTGTAGGTTTTGTCTGGGGACACACCGCACAGGAACCACAAGGGTAGTGGCCCTGGACTGGCGGAAGGTCCCAAAGGGATCTTTGTTCATTACTTCTTCTTGTTCTCGGTCTTGTATGTATTAATATGTCTTTCAAGTTCTGGGTGCGTTTGAAGGCAAATCGGGGTTTAGGAATCTGTAATGACCCTGTATTAAGAATCTCCCAATGTTTGTTAATCACCCTCTTCATCAGGTTGGATTCCGAAGTGAAGGAAGTGACGCAGGTTAGTTTGTCAGTAGACTCTTTTGGGGTAACCTCTAATAGGGCCTCCCGATGGTTGTTTCTGGCTCTTTTCATAGATTGTGCCACTTGTCTTTGTGGGTACTGTCTCCTCAATAAATTCTTAGATAGAGATTCCACCTCTGTTTGGTAATCAGTAATAGAGCTACAATTTCTCCTAATGCGTAGGAACTGACCAAATGGTAAATTATCCTTCAGTGTTCGTGGATGATGGCTGCTGTATAACAACAAGCTGTTTCTATCGGTTGGTTTCTTATATATGGTGGTACTCAGTTGACCATTGTTGAGTCTGATATTGAGGTCCAGGAAAGGTATGTTGGTAGGTGAAATGGTGTGGGTGAATTTTAGATATTCATTTTGTGTGTTAATCCACCGACAAAAATCATGGCACGTGGTCACATCTCCTTTCCAAAAGATCATTATGTCATCTATGAATGAACCTCTTCCACAGTCTCAGATTGTCTGTATAGGGATTGCTAGGGTGTAAGATGACACTATCCTCAAATGTTGCCATATAGAGGCAAGCCACACTACGGGCAAATGTACTCCCCATAGAAGTACCCTGAGACTGGTGGAAGAGTTGGGTTTTGTACTCGAAAAAGTTCTCTGTTAGAGCTAGAGATGCGCATTCCACTATGAATGCCACCGGTGTGAGTAATGTCCATGTTATCTTCTCTAGGGCTGTCTCAATGACCGTTAATGTTGCTTGTTGGGGGATGTTGGTGTACAGTTGTTCTACATCCAATGTTGGAAGTAAGTTGATTTAATCTGTGGCTCTGATTTTTCCTATTATACGTAGAATATCTGTTGTATCTCGCACATAGGAAGGGGTCAACTTCACCAATGGCTGGAGGAAGTGATTGCAGAATTTTGAAAGGGGCTCCAAAATAGAGCCTATACCTGAGACTATGGGTCTCCCTGGTATGGTCCCTTTATGAATTTTGGGTAGTGTATAGAAATAGGGTGTTCGTGGATTTTTGTTATGAGAAAGTCTGCCTCTTTTCTGCTGATCCAGCCATTTGCTTCAGCTTCAAATGTTAGGCTGGAAATTTTTGTTGCTAGTCTGGGGGTGGGATTAACAGTGATGGGTGTGTAATACCTTGTGTTGTTAAGTTGGCGTTTACACTCAAGGTCATAGTCAGTGGTAGATTGAATCACTGTCGCCCTCCCTTGTCAGCCTGCTTGATCGTGATGCTGGTGTCTTCTGCTAGAGACCTGGCAGCCGCCAGTTCTGCACTAGAGAGGTTATGGAAAGGGTCTCCCTTGTCTCTTGTTTGAGGTCTTTCAGTACTGCCTGCTCAAGTAAGTACTTCCACAGGGATCATACTGCTATTAGGAGTGAAAGTCGAGGGGTTTCTCAGTCCTGTGTCTTCTTGGATAGGTTCCGGTCTTTCTTGAAAGAAGGCTTTTAGGCGGATTTTCCTAAAGAAATTTTGTATTTCACATTGATCCCGAAATTTGTCCTTCCTAGGGGTGGGGACATATCCTAGACCTTTCTCTAGTACTGCTATTTCGGTTTCTGTGAGAGATCTGTGTGAAAGGTTCACTACTAGAGTCTCCTGCCCCGGGTCTTGCTCCTCGTTTCCATTGGGTTGGGTGGTTGATCTTGCCATTGTACTTGTTTTTGCGCGCCTCTTTTGTTGCGCCCTCTTCCTCTGCCCCAACCTCTGACTAAAAAAGGAGGGTTGCCTGTTGGGAAGAATTGTTGTTGGCCTTGCGGGTACATGGGAAATGGCCAAAAGGGCTGAGGCGGAGCGTGGTAATTTGGTGTGTTGTAGTTGGGGAAGTATGGGCGATTAGTCCTTCTGGGATTATTACTACCCCAACTCCCAACACTGGAGTCACTGTCAGAGGAGCCTCTCCTATGCTCATCTGCGCTCTCATCAGAAGAATAGCTTTTCTTTGCTGATGTGTAATCCGCCTTCAAGTAAGGATACACCTTCTCTGTTTTGAACTTTTGGATGTCTTTTTGCAACTTATTGACTTTCTGTTTCATTAGATAGTCTTTATTCTCTGCGATCTCGTTATTTAGTTCAGCCAGCTTAGATTTGTACAAAGTCAATTGAATTGTGGTTTTTAATGCTCCTTCTGCAATTTGGATCCTCACCAGAAGGGCATCTGCAATCCTTTTTGCGGTGTTAATGATCAAGATGAGCCAGTCCCTAGTGCATTTCCATGCTACTAGGGACCACTCCTTCTTGAACACTGCGTCCTCAAGGAATAGCCTGGGGAAGTTGCTAACGATGAGACCATTTGGGGTGTTGTTTGCCCGCAAATTTCTGTCATCATTGCCCCATGAAGGTTATCTTAAACCATTCTCTTTTCATCGCCATTAAGGATGTCCAGTCTTCAGACTGGCTACCTGATGCTGAGCTATTTTCTATCCCTAGAATAGAAGGGGTAGTCCTCAGGATCTCTTCAGCCATTTCTTCACCAAAGCTGAGTCCCTGGTTATGCTCCATTGTAGTGGAGAAAAACCGTGAATATTTAGTTATGAAATTGGGCCAGAGCAGGCTATTTGCACCTCTGGTATCCCGATCAAACTGTCCCACGGGCGGACCCGTGCGAACAATTACTTACAAAAGGTGGGGACAATGGACTTTTGAAAAGGTCCAACGTACATGCCCTAGACAGTCAAAAGAAGAAGGGTATGTAGTTCCTTGGTGGGTACAGGATTTATTTGTCAGAGAACTTGTTGTTGTCGCGATGGCAGGGAGTCCTATTGTGCAAGTCGTAGGAGGAGAGGAATTCCTCCTTTCGGAACTAGTTCCCTCACGCACCCAGCAAGCTAGGTGTCATGCTTCATCATATGGGCCTGCTCCTCGTCGGGTCGGCGCTGCAATACTCCTCGCCGTTAGGTGCAGTGGGTCTGAGGGCCCTAGTATGTGTGGATGTAGTAGTGAATGTGATAGTTCAAACAAGTCAGGAGTCCTATGGAACAAACTTTATTCTGGGAGGGCCCCTGCCTGATTAAAAGAAGAAGAGGAGAGTCGTCTATCTTACTATAATGGGTCAGGATCAGGGCGCTCTACTCCTGGTGGGTCAACATGTTTCTCGCCTCTTTGTCTGGAGGATCAGTGGCGATTCTTCAGGACCTTAAAGTGAAGCTATCTACACCCAGTGGTAAGGTGGGAACCTACCTACCACTCTGTGGATAAGCCGGACGTGTTCCCGCGAGTTCACTGGGCAACCTGCAGGGGAGATAATAGATACTCAAGAACATAGCATGCCTTAAATACAGTCGTGAACATACACAGGTTCTCTGGTATAAATCTTGATTATGGTGAAGATTAATGGTGTCTGCTATGGTGAGCAAAGTGTCTGTTAATCTTACACATATTATGTGCTACCAAGTGGTGTGTTATTGTAACAAACACGTGACTCAAGCTAAACATCAACGGTAGAGAAATGGCTGTAGAACAGCGTTGGCGGCACGCGTGAGTCAAATGTCATAGAACTCACCTAATCACTAATTAGATCGTGCCTCATCAGTTTCCAGCGGGCTCTGGACACATTGAAGATATGTGTCTTGTAAACAGATGGAAAAAGGTATTTAGTTTACTGTAAACGAGACTCACAGGTTTGTTTAAAACTGCTATCACAGACGTCAGAAAATGCCCCTTAATACAGGGACCATACAGTGGTACTGGGCAGGGGGGTTGTTGTATCTAATCGAGCACTCGTCCTCATTTTGTAGAAATTCAATGCCTCTCAAGACTACGGCTCTTGATAAGAATGGCCACAAATACCGCAAGCTTGGCAGGTGGCCCCAGCAGATAAGGGTTAGCACCCTGGAGTTTGTGGAAATGCGGCTATACTCACGGAGCTGCCGTTGGGTAGGCAGGCATCATGTTCCCACTAGGTAGGTACATTGCAACTCTTTATCAGAGTAAAAACAATCTCAACCCCAGCCGCTTACCTCTGTTGTCGATACAGATCGGAGGAGTCTTTGTAAGCATGCCATATACTCACCTGCTTCAAGTAGAAGCCGAGTGGTAGACCTACCCTGCACCGCTGGATCCGGGATAGTAACTGGCTGTGAGAGCGAGTCTCTCTTGTACCAGCCGGATCTCCAGCAGGGGCGGGGCGGGGAAGCCAATCGGTTTCAGCCTGAACCTACATCCGTCATATGACGTTCTAGGAAGGGCCGAGTGGGTTGGAGAAAAGAGTCGGCCATCTTAGAGTGGTGTTGTGTATCCGTACGGGTGCTGACAAGGAGACAGAGTAGTTGGTATTTTAGATCCCCAAGTCAGGATTTCGTGCCCCCATCAGAGCCTATTTCATGGCCAACTCTATTGTGCAGGGCTTCCAATAGTGGCGAGGGAAGCAAATTTATTTCAGCTACAGACTCAATGTGTCATGTGGCGTTAAAGGAAGGCCGAATTAAATGTAGTAATGGTTCGGCCATCTTGGAGTGTTTCTGACGCACATGTTTGTCTAGTTAATGTCAAGTGGGGTGTACTAGCTGTTGTTTTGGATCCCTAAGACAGTGTAAAAATGCTCTCGTTAGTGCCACGTATTTGTCCCACGGTAATGTGTGGAGCATTTAGTAGTGATTAACCCCATAAATCATCACAAGAACAATAAAGATGCTTGAAACATGTTGGGTTGGATGAACCGATAATGGTTATTCAAAATTGTATTTCAGTTTAGCAAAGGTTCATTAGTCTGGGCATCTTATAAAGAAATATGCTCCCTTTGTAATGGCTAGCCCCATTTCAGATCTTAGGTGATCGTATTCGCACAGGCTGGGTAGTGGAGCTGGTCTGTGTGATGGGACCCAATATCAGTTGTTGGCAAGAGATCCCCACGGGATCTCATCGTTCAGTCCTAGATGGTCAGTGCTCAGACGATGCACCCATTTTTGTTCCATCCTGAAAAGGGCACCCTGTGTAATCTGGGGGTGAGTTTCTAGAACTACCCATCGTAGACTTTCAGGGGAGTGTTTGAGTTCTTTGAAATGAGTGTATAGTTTCGTAGTTGTTCGTTGGCATCGGATGTTGCTCTTGTGTTCTGTGATTCGAGTTTTTATCATCCTCATTGTCATGCTTATATACATCTTCTTGCATGGACACATCATCATATACACGCATTGAGTTGTGTTGCAATTGGTGTGTTTCGTGATCCTCCAGCTAAAGGAGTCCGAGAGGATTATCTCCTTTGTAGGTTTTGTCTGGGGACACACCGCACAGGAACCACAAGGGTAGTGGCCCTGGACTGGCGGAAGGTCCCAAAGGGATCTTTGTTCATTACTTCTTCCTGTTCTCGGTCTTGTATGTATTAATATGTCTTTCAAGTTCTGGGTGCGTTTGAAGGCAAATCGGGGTTTAGGAATCTGTAATGACCCTGTATTAAGAATCTCCCAATGTTTGTTAATCACCCTCTTCATCCGGTTGGATTCCGAAGTGAAGGAAGTGACGCAGGTTAGTATGTCAGTAGACTCTTTTGGGGTAACCTCTAATAGGGCCTCCCGATGGTTGCCCAGACTAATGAACCTTTGCTAAACTGAAATACAATTTTGAATAACCATTATCGGTTCATCCGACCCAACATGTTTCAAGCACCTTTATTGTTCTTGTGATGATTTATGGGGTTAATCACTACAAAATGCTCCACACATTACTGTGGGACAACTACGTGGCACTAACAAGAGCATTTTTACACTGTCTTAGGGATCCAAAACAACAGCTAGTACACCCCACTTGACATTAACTAGACAAACACGTGCGTCAGAAACACTCCAAGATGGCCGAACCATTACTACATTTAATTCGGCCTTCCTTTAACGCCACATGACACATTGAGTCTGTAGCTGAAATAAATGTGCTTCCCTCGCCACTATTGGAAGCCCCGCACAATAGAGTTCGCCATGAAATTGGCTCTGATGGGGGCACGAAATCCTGACTTGGGGATCTAAAATACCAACTACTCTGTCTCCTTGTCAGCACCCGTACGGATACACAACGCCACTCTAAGATGGCCGACTCTTTTCTCCAACCCACTCGGCCCTTCCTAGAACGTCATATGACGGATGTAGGTTGCAGCTGTAACCGATTGGCTTCCCCGCCCCGCCCCTGCTGGAGATCCGGCTGGTACAAGAGAGACTCGCTCTCACAGCCAGTTACCATCCCGGATCCAGCGGTGCGGGGTAGTCTACCACTCGGCTTCTACTTGAAGCAGGTGAGTATATGGCATGCTTACAAAGACTCCTCCGATCTGTATCGACAACAGAGGTAAGCGGCTGGGGTTGAGATTGTTTTTACTCTGATAAAGAGTTGCGATGTACCTACCTAGTGGGAACATGATGTCTGCCTACCCGACGGCAGCTCCGTGAGTATAGCCGCATTTTCGCAAACTCCAGGGTGCTAACCCTTATCTTCTGGGGCCACCTGCCAAGCTTGCGGTATTTATGGCCGTTCTTATCAAGAGCCGTAGTCATGAGAGGCATTGAATTTCTACAAAGTGAGGACGAGTGCTCGATTAGATGCAACAACTCCCCTGCCCAGTACCACTGTATGGTCCCTGTATTACGGGGCATTTTCTGACGTCTGTGATAGCAGTTTTAAACAAACCTGTGAGTCTCGTTTACAGTAAACTAATACCTTTTTCCATCTGTTTACAAGACACATATCTTCAATGTGTCCAGAGCCCGCTGGAAACTGATGAGGCACGATCTAATTAGTGATTAGGTGAGTTCTATGACATTTGACTCACGCGTGCCGCCAACGCTGTTCTACAGCCATTTCTCCACCGTTGATGTTTAGCTTGAGTCACGTGTTTGTTACATAAACACACCACTTGGTAGCACATAATATGTGTAAGATTAACAGACACTTTGCTCACCATAGCAGACACCATTAATCTTCACCATAATCAAGATTTATACCAGAGAACCTGTGTATGTTCACGACTGTATTTATGGCATACTATGTTCTTGAGTATCTTTTATCTCCCCTGCAGGTTGCCCAGTGAACTCGCGGGAACACATCCCGCTTATCCACAGAGTGGTAGGTGGGTTCCCACCTTACCACTGGGTGTAGATAGCTTCACTTTAAGGTCCTGAAGAATCGCCACTGATCCTCCAGACAAAGAGGCGAGAAACATGTTGACCCACCAGGAGTAGAGCACCCAGATCCTGACCCATTATAGTCAGATAGACGCCTCTCCTCTTCTTCTTTTAATCAGGCAGGGGCCCTCCCAGAATAAAGTTCGTTCCATAGGACTTCTGACTTGTTTTAACTATCACATTCACTACTACATCCACACATACTAGGGCCCTCACACCCACGGCACCTAACGGCGAGGAACAAAAGATCTCCGATAAAGAGCCCCTTTATGGGTGCCCGTCGGGTATTGCAGCGCCGACCCGATGAGGAGCAGGCCCATATGATGAAGCATGACACCTAGCTTGCTGGGTGTGTGAGGACACTAGTTCCACAAGGAGGAATTCCTCTCCTCCTACGACTTGCACAATAGGACTTCCTGCCATCGCGACAACAACAAGTTCTCTGACAAATAAATCCTGTACCCACCAAGGAACTACGTACCCTTCTTCTTTTGACGGTCCTTTACCTTTCCCATGGTGGTGCATGAAAAACAGGCACCGCAATGGGAACACCCAAAAAATTCCCAGCACGGCATGGACGGTGAGGTCCATGCCATGCTGGAACTTTGGGGGAATACAGACATGGGGGTGCATGTTGTGTGCCCCTTGAATGTATCCCCATGGCAGGGGGAGCATGTTCCTGCACCGCCAGCCTTTTCATGGCGGGGCTCCCGCTATGAAATGGCTGGCGGTGCAGGAACTCGTAATATGCTCAGCAGGACTGCACCAGTCCCGCAGAGCATCTTACCTTGTGGCGCAGCTCCGCCACCACCAGGGAACAACTGTTCCCTGGTGCAGCCAGTGGTCCTCCGCCTCAACGACGTTTAAAGTCGTAATGCGGCAGACGAACCACCGCAAGCGCGAGTGCAGCAGTCTTAATCAGGCCCTTAGCAATCCATTAAAATATTTTTCCTCAAGTGTTAGATTTGTACTAATTTTCCTTATGAAGTTTCTTCACTTTTTAGGTGCCTATGGGGAACATAGGAAGTAAATTGGCACATGTAAGGAAAAAAGGGGGAACAATATGTATCACAGTAATTCTTAAGCGTTTAATTTGGTAAAAGACCGCCACAGTTCATTATAAACTTCTAACGTTCCCTTTCATAAATAGATATATTTATTTTTACAACAGAGTTATTAGACTTTCAAGTGCAATGTCTAAAGTTGATCTTACCTTGTTTCCATAATTCCCTTTTTCCACTATCAGGTTCCTATATATCCATGAACGTAGCTTTATTGAAAACTGTCCACAAAACCATGTATCATTAAAATGTGCATCTGGGAATTTTAGGTAAAACGATTGTTTCATTTCTTTCAAATATGTTTCCCCATATAATACACACACTATCAAAAACCTACAAAATATATATGTTTTTACTGTGCATACTGCAAAACAAGGCCATTCTTACACACTGCCAGTGCCACACAGATCCGGTTACCATTGATTGTCTATGTCCATTTCATCCCTCCATTATTTTTATTTTGAACACGTTTTGTGATGCCAGTTAGCATGCTTATAGGGCTCTTCTGTTCTAGTTCTATGCTGTATAGACCTGTGCTCTTCCTTTTGGGTTAATCATGCTCTGCTCATTGCTGTAATGCGCAGCTGCAGAATTATGCAAAGCACTACTAACCATGTTCACTCAAAACAGTGCTGGTTTTTGGTACAAATAAAAATGGCAGATAATAGGATAGCACTTTGCCAAGCCTGCTGTTGAAGATCCAGGCAGTCCATCTGAAAGTGATGACATACAGAGGACACTCATCGTCAATTATGCCCCAAGTGACAAAGCCTTAAAGAACGGAGTCCTTAAGCCAGTGGTAAGGAAGGCATTCTAGTCTTAGGGTTCTGAGCAGCAAGGATTTGAAGTGCCAGCAGATGGGGAGGACTTGAAGGGGATAGGATTATCCATAGGCAAAGGAGAACAGGTGAGTATCTAAGGATTTGCTGAACTTAACAACATCATCCTCAAGTCTCAGGTGTACAGTTAGCGGGGTCCACAAAGAGGACCTCTGAACATGAAGAGTTAAGCTACCAAGTTGCATATGTCTGGTCTGGCTGTTAGTCATGAGACATCTGTTGGCAGACTGGAGGCTTCTAGCTGATAGGTTAGGTGCAAACAAGATAGTTCAGTGGTCGACCATAGAGATAATTATGTTCTAGACAGAATATTTTGGAGGTCTGTCTTTCTTTTACTGGGGCTACAGTATGGATTTCAGGACCAAAGTGATGTGGTTGCATTATTTAAAATGAAATAAGTTTGCCTTGAAATGGGTGTAGGAAGGTGGAATCTGACTATATGGTTGCCCCCACTTTTTTTATGGTGTTTTGCTGGTTTATGACTTAGTTGGACTGGGATCCTGCTATTCAGGGCCCCAGTCTATCTGCTTTCTCTGTAAAAAGGTTTCCATGTGCCTTAGGCACATCTCTGATTGGAATCTGGAGTGCCCTTATAAGTCCCTAGTATATGGTATACTATGTACCAAGGGCATAGGTACCTCAGAGGCCTACCAAGGGCTGCAGCATGTATTATGCCACCCCTGGAAGGCCATCCAAACTGACACCACAGGTCTGCTACTGCAGCCTGGGTAAGGTGGTGCATGCACCCCTTACTGTGATATAGGTTACCTATATCACTAAATACATACACACATATAAACCTATAAGTCACTCCTATGGCAGGCCTTATCAATCCTGAAGGCAGAGTGCGTGGTTCCTATGTGAGAGGGTGCCCCTGCATGAGCAGGGCCCCTCTGCAGCATTCGGAGACCCTTCTCTGATGCTGTTTGTAGTGCAACCTGACCATATACTCTTAAGCGCATTATAACCTCGCGTTAAATGCTAACTTTGGACTGGCTGCACCGAAACATGTCGTGTTTGGTGTCAAACATCTTGGAATACTACCCCCCGCCAATTCTGGCGGCGCGGGTAGCATTCCACCCTTCTAGAGGAGAGACATGTTAACCCTGGCCTGGCCGGTAACTTCTTTCTAAAGCCCTGGCATCACAAAATGGATGCTGCTGCCACAGACACAAGTCTGGCCTCCTGCTGCTGGATGAAACTCCGGCAGGGGAGGCCTGGACAATAGGTTTCCTGTCCCAGGGAGGTGTGACCACCTCCCCAGACAGAATAGTGTGTATTGGGGCTGGGCGGGAGCACTTTCGGGTGCTTTGAAGTCCTGCACTGGGGGCACACTTGGTGTCCCTGTGCATACCCCAGTTCAAACCGGATCAGGGGCTTGCAGCCCCTGCTTTGGCACGAACTGGACAAAGGGAAAGGGGTGTAGCCGCCCCTCTGCCCTGACCCACCCATAGGTGGGGCCACAGAGTAGTCCAACCCTAAACTTGGTATAAGTATAGGAACCCAGTCCTTAGGACTTTAGATTATCCCTGGACGAAACTCTGAAACAGAATCCTGGACCTTCGACGCTCTACTCAAGACTAGAGGACAGAAGAATCTCCCTTGGGGTCAAGGAGTGACTCCCCTGCTTGGCAGGCACCAAAGAAGCAATTGTCCGGTCTGCATCGCCTAAGCTCCCGTCGGACGCCGAAGTCTTTGCATCACCAGAGGTGGATTTCCAGACTTCCCCGAGGCTGCCCTGAGTCCCCAGCAAAGCTGAGGCCCGTAGCTGTCGTGGGTAACGTGGAACCGTGACCCCTGGACACCGCACGCATTTGCTAGTGCATCCTCTTCTGGGTCTCCCACGAAGTCGTGCTTTAGGCTCCGAGTAGCTCTAGCCTCCAGCACCAACTGCACCGAAGATCACTGGCCTCCACTCCACGAGTGTCCTGTGAGCCAGCTCCACGTGCGACGTCTCGAGGCTCCTTCGCGGTTGCTAGCCCGTTGGCTAGTAGCCCTTCACGAAGGCCAATCCTTTTCTTCTTGGGCTCCCTGGTTGCTCCAGGCTTGCCCTCAGTCACCCTTGCTGGGTGAGTTCCTCAGACCTTGCTGGTCTGCATCATCGTCATTCTTTACTTTCATCGAGACTTGCCGTTGCCACGGCTTGTTGGGTCCAATCCGGTCGCCAACACCTCAGCACTCGACAGACATCGTGTACCAGCCTGAATCCTGCTCCTGGTCGCCTACAACGCCTCCTGGACCTCGTGGCTGAAGAGTCAAGATGACCGTCAACCTACCTGAAGCACTCGACATCGGTGGGCATCCGCTCATCGCCTTCCTGGTCACTGGCTAGTGACCCAGACTGTGTCCCCTCTGCTTTCAGGTTCTTCAGATCTCCGATCCACTCTTGGATCCACCCGGACACTTTCCACTTGGTCGCCAGCAGCACTTTGCAGCAGATCGCCATTCAAATCGGCGACGAAACCCGACCCCGAAGGCACCTATGCACCCGGCTTCCCTGGGTGAGGTATCACGAGTACTCCGGTGCTCCCGTGGGTAGAGACTCTAGAACGACCTAGTTCTCAAAGGGTTTGCTCCAAGTCCTCCTTTAAGTGTCCCTTTTCTTTAATTTCCTGATCGCGACTTTCTCCATAGAAGTTAACGGCGTATCACGGTTGTGTATTTACACTGCACGCGTCCCCCGTGGGTCCCCTGTGTCACTACCTTGGGTGGTTCCTTGTGGTCCAAGCACTTCTAGAGGCTCTAGGCCTAGTGTCTAGTTCAGTCGTGGTTCTTATACCACTTTATTGGTATATGGTTTGAGTACGCCCCTAGGGCCCAAACGTGTATTTGTGCTATTACTGTGTTTAAATAACTTATAACTTGTGTACTTCGAACTCTAGCCTCATAAAGAGACTAGAGGGGTGTGTTTAGCAATAAATACATATATTTTGAATATATACCTGGTGTGGTGCTCTTTCATTTGATCACTCAAGAGATTATAGACTGGTAAAACAAGCTGCTTTACATTCCTTCAAGACTTAGCCTGAAGGCTGCTCTCCATAGCTACCACTAGGATAGCTTTCAATAAGGTTGTCTTTAACCTATCTCCAATAAGGGGTTGTTTGGACTGGTGCAAGGTGCCCACTATAATTAGTGGACAGCATATGCCAGGCCAACTTCTCACATTGGTGTGCAGCGTGTGGGATTCCAGCTTGCTATTGTTTTACCAGATAATCTCAATTGAATTGATCAACTGAAAACCACTAAAGGTACCTAAGGTACATATAATTTAAGCTTAGAATACAGTAAGTTCTACTGAACTTAGAGTTGTGTGTTAAGGGATAGCACACCCTTTCTACAACTCAAGAGAGTTTAGTAGGCCACACTAGAGTAGGTAGTGCATACACCACACCTCACTAGTGATGTCTTCAAAGCCAGGACCCAGTGAGTCCTTGCCAGAAGCCCCTGGGCTTCTTCCCTCCAAGTATGATACCCTCCCATTCTTGGAATTGAGAGCATTATGTAACTTGAGGAAACTGAAGACAGGACAAAGTCCCACCACCCAACATCTTAGAGAGATGTTGGAGGCTTATGATCTCAGCAGGCCCTTAGGGACTGAAGGGGTAGGAGCAGAGGGTGGGGCAGAAGATGAGGATGGGGCCAGAGGTAGCAATACCCCCAGCCCCCCCACTGGAACTGACCAGGAGGGTGACAATGACCCTGACCTGGATAACCCAATTCCTCCTGTGGATGAGGAGGAGGCTCAAGATGACCTCCACTTTGTCCCCCCAGGAAGGATTGTGAGTGTGCCCAGAACGTCTAGGTCTCCTTCTCAGGAGTCTAACCACTCTGGCACCTCAATAGGGACCTCTGTCTCCTCTCATAGGAGGGAATCCTCTCATGAGAGAAGAAAGAGAGCTGATTCAATATGAGGAAGCTCAGCTTGAACTCAGAAAACAGCAACTGGCTATAGACAGGGAGTCCCTAGATCTCTACAAAGAGAGAAAAAGTTGGGACTAGAGTCCCATGGTGGCAGCAATATCCCTGAAGATAGGGAAAGGTCTTATGACCATAGAAACCTAAACAAGATTGTCCCTCCCTACCAGAGTGGGGATGACATCCACAAATGGATAACTGCACTGGAGAGGGCCTGTAAAGTTCAGAGGGTCCCCCAGAAGCAGTGGGCAGCAATCTTGTGGCTCTCCTTTGCAGACAAAGGTAGAGACAAGCTCCTCACTGTAAGAGAAGAGGATGCTGACAATTACACAGTCTTGAAGAGTGCTCTGATAGATGGGTTTGGCCTAACCACTGAACAGTATAGGTTGAAGTTCAGAGACACCCAAAAGCTCAGACTCAAGACTGGGTTGATTTTGTAGATTGTGCTACTAAGACTCTGGAAGGTTGGATACATGGCAACAAAGTGCAGGACTTTTTAGGATTGTACAATTTGATTATGAGGGAGCAGATCCTTAATAATTGTCAAAACCAGCTTTTGCACCAGTATCTGGTGGACTCTGATCTGAACTCTCCCCAAGAATTGGGAAAGAAGGCAGACAAATGGGTCAGAACCAGAGTAAAAACTAAAAATCAGGGTGGTGAGCAGAAGAAAGATTCTACTAAGTCCCAAGAGAAAGGTGGGGATAAATCTAAAGATAAGTCCCCTACAGGGCCCCAAAATTCCTCTTCTGGGGGTGGGTCCCAAACTCCTTCTTCTCCTGAAAAGAAACCATATTGCCATGTCTGTAAAAAGCCTGGGCACTGGAAAACTGATCCCAGTTGCCCCAGGATTGGCAATAAAGAAAATGTTCCTCCCACAACTACTACCACCCCTCCTGGTACTACCAGTAGTAATCCTCCAGTTGGGAGTAGTGCACCCAAAAAGTTAGGTGCTTTTGCAAGAGGAACAGAGGTGGGCCCTAGTTTAGACAGGGACCCCTCAACAGACTCCTCTGACTCTGATGGTGGTATAGGATTTGCCACCTTTACCATGGGTCCCACAGCATTGGGCAGGTACAGATTGGAGCCAATAATTAATGGTCAGAAAGCTGTGGCATTTAGGGACACAGGGGCTAGTGTCACCATGGTGGCAGGGAAACTAGTCCCCCTCACCAGCTTTTACCTGAGTTTAAATACCAGGTGACCAACATTGATGGTGTCAGAACAGATCACCCCATAGCCATAGTCAATCTCAGCTGGGAGGGGGTCACAGGCCCAAAAGAGTGGCAGTGTCCCCAACCCTACCTGTAGATTGCCTGATGGGCAATGATCTGGAAATTTCAGCCTGGGCTGAAGTTGAACACCAAACCCATCTCAGGATGCTGGGCGTCCCTGTAAAGTTAGTGGGGCTGTGATGGCCACAGCCCCAGCCCAAGATTTTGGAGAGATGGAGCCTGGAAGAATGGCCCACTCTCCCCCAAAAGAGAGCACAAGGGTTGAAGAAAAGTCTTCTTCCCTCCAGACAGTAGGTAAGGGTCAGCCTCCTCAGGGAACTGACCCTACCCCTAGTGAAGGAACTGCCCCAGAGGTAGTCAGGCCTGGCCTGGCCACACCCTGATGGCAGAGGACCCTTCCAGGGTGGTACCCAGTCTGGAGCAGGTAACCTGCCCCTCTCTACCCTGCCTCAGCCAGCCCAGGGCTGCAGAGGTCAGGGAGGTCAGTGGACCCCCAGGGCCCCCTGTCCAGAGGAACCCCCATCAGCAGATTAGGAGCACCCAGTCTAGTAGCCCTAGCCAGGTGAAAATTCCTCTACACACTGAGGGATCCCCCATACCTTTATGTAGGGACCTCCCCCAGAAGGACTCTGGTAGGCAAGGGCAAACCTGGGACCAGAAGGTTCCAAACCTGCCATGTCCCTCCAGTAGTCCATCCAAAGGGACCCAACCCCCAGCTGTAGGCAGCCAAAGGTTGACCCTTAGAGCAAAGTGCAACTCAGTCATGGAAAGACAGGCATACATAGTGACCAGTGATCTGAGGAAGCTGAGACCAACATTCCTAGGGCCTCACTTCCCTACTCAGACACCTCACCAGCCTTGTACTTTACCTAAGCACACCACAGGTAGTGAGTCCCCATGGTGGAGACCCTCTCATACCCTTAGGGTGAGGGATTGCTTAGTGGACCATAAGACAGGGAGCAACCATGCTAGTGCAGGTGCTTCCTTATATGGCCACTTAGTCAATGAAGGCTCAACTGGCCAAGGTTAGCCTTATCTCCTTTCGTTTGGGGGGTTATGTAGGAAGGTGGAATCTGACTATATGGTTGCCCCCACTTTTTTATGGTGTTTTGCTGGTTTATGACTTAGTTGGACTGGGATCCTGCTATTCAGGGCCCCAGTCTATCTGCTTTTCTGTAAAAGGTTTCCATGTGCCTTAGGCACATCTCTGATTGGAATCTGGAGTGCCCTTATAAGTCCCTAGTATATGGTATACTATGTACCAAGGGCATAGGTACCTCAGAGGCCTACCAGGGGCTGCAGCATGTATTATGCCACCCCTGGAAGGCAATCCAAACTGACACCACAGGTCTGCTACTGCAGCCTGGGTAAGGTGGTGCATGCACCCCTTACTGTGATATAGGTTACCTATATCCCTAAATACATACACACATATAAACCTATAAGTCACTCCTATGGCAGGCCTTATCAATCCTGAAGGCAGAGTGCGTGGTTCCTATGTGAGAGGGTGCCCCTGCATGAGCAGGGCCCCTCTGCAGCGTTCGGAGACCCTTCTCTGATGCTGTTTGTAGTGCAGCCTGACCATATACTCTTAAGCGCATTATAACCTCGCGTTAAATGCTAACTTTGGACTGGCTGCACCGAAACATGTCGTGTTTGGTGTCAAACATCTTGGAATACTACCCCCACCAATTCTGGCGGCGGGGGTAGCATTCCACCCTTCTAGAGGAGAGACATGTTAACCCTGGCCTGGCCGGTAACTTCTTTCTAAAGCCCTGGCATCACAAAATGGATGCTGCTGCCACAGACACAAGTCTGGCCTCATGCTGCTGGACGAAACTCCGGCAGGGAGGCCTGGACAATAGGTTTCCTGTCCCAGGGAGGTGTGACCACCTCCCCAGACAGGATAGTGTGTATTGGGGCTGGGCGGGAGCACTTCGGGTGCTTTGAAGTCATGCACTGGGGGCACACTTGGTGTCCCTGTGCATACCCCAGTTCAAACCGGATCAGGGGCTTGCAGCCCCTGCTTTGGCGCGAACTGGACAAAGGGAAAGGGGTGTAGCCACCCCTCTGCCCTGACCCACCCATAGGTGGGGCCACAGAGTAGTCCAACCCTAAACTTGGTATAAGTATAGGAACCCAGTCCTTAGGACTTTAGATTATCCTGGACGAAACTCTGAAACAGAATCCTGGACCTTCGACGCTCTACTCAAGACTAGAGGACAGAAGAATCTCCCTTGGGGTCAAGGAGTGACTCCCCTGCTTGGCAGGCACCAAAGAAGCAATTGTCCGGTCTGCATCGCCTAAGCTCCCGTCGGACGCCGAAGTCTTTGCATCACCAGAGGTAGATTTCCAGACTTCCCCGAGGCTGCCCTGAGTCCCCAGCAAAGCTGAGGCCCATAGCTGTCGTGGGTAACGTGGAACTGTGACCCCTGGACATCGCACGTATTTGCTAGTGCATCCTCTTCTGGGTCTCCCATGAAGTCGTGCTTTGGGCTCCGAGTAGCCCTAGCCTCCAGCACCAACTGCACTGAAGATCACTGGCCTCCACTCCACGAGTGTCCTGTGAGCCAGCTCCACATGCGACATCTCGAGGCTCCTTCGCGGTCGCTAGCCCGTTGGCTAGTAGCCCTTCACGAAGGCCAATCCTTTTCTTCTTGGGCTCCCTGGTTGCTCCAGGCTTTCCCTCAGTTACCCTTGCTGGGTGAGTTCCTCAGACCTTGCTGGTCTGCATCATCATCATTCTTTACTTTCATCGTGACTTGCCGTTGCCAAGGCTTGTTGGGTCCAATCCAGTCGGCGACACCTCAGCACTCGACAAACATCGTGTACCAGCCTGAATCCTGCTCCTGGTTGCCAACAACGCCTCCTGGACCTCGTGGCTGAAGAGTCAAGATGACTGTCAACCTACCTGAAGCACTCGACATCGGTGGGCATCCGCTCATCGCCTTCCTGGTCACTGGCTAGTGACCCAGACTCTGTCCCCTCTGCTTTCAGGTTCTTCAGATCTCCGATCCACTCTTGGATCCACCCGGACACTTTCCACTTGGTCGCCAGCAGCACTTTGCAGCAGATCGCCATTCAAATCGACGACGAAACCCGACCCCGAAAGGCACCTATGCACCCGGCTTCCCTGGGTGAGGTATCACGAGTACTCCGGTGCTCCCGTGGGTAGAGACTCTAGAACGACCTAGTTCTCAAAGGGTTTGCTCCAAGTCCTCCTTTAAGTGTCCCTTTTCTTTAATTTCCTGATCGCGACTTTCTCCATAGAAGTTAACGGCGTATCGCGGTTGTGTATTTACACTGCACGCGTCCCCCGTGGGTCCCCTGTGTCACTACCTTGGGTGGTTCCTTGTTGTCCAAGCACTTCTAGAGGCTCTAGGCCTAGTGTCTAGTTCAGTCGTGGTTCTTATACCACTTTATTGGTATATGGTTTGAGTACGCCCCTAGGGCCCAAGCGTGTATTTGTGCTATTACTGTGTTTAAATAACTTATAACTTGTGTACTTCAAACTCTAGCCTCATAAAGAGACTAGAGGGGTGTGTTTAGCAATAAATACATATATTTTGAATATATACCTGGTGTGGTGCTCTTTCATTTGATCACTCAAGAGATTATAGACTGGTAAAACAAGCTGCTTTACATTCCTTCAAGACTTAGCCTGAAGGCTGCTCTCCATAGCTACCACTAGGATAGCTTTCAATAAGGTTGTCTTTAACCTATCTCCAATAAGGGGTTGTTTGGACTGGTGCAAGGTGCCCACTATAATTAGTGGACAGCATATGCCAGGCCAACTTCTCACAATGGGTGCAATACAGTGTTTCACTAGAGTAGATGCTAGTTTTTTTCATGAATGGAACACACTTTTGCAATTGAAACTATACACACAGACATATGTACCCACACATGCACACACCCTTACACACACTTGCCTGCATGCACACACACACACACACACTTACACACACATGTTAAAGATCTTATTACTAAGAGATTTTGATTAGATGACTACAGTAGCTTTTCTTTGTGCATGCTGTGCCTGTTTTGCCTTCATTTTCATAAGTTGCTTTAGGTTAACAAAAAGTTGCTGTAACCAGGGATGCAAGCATCAACAGTCTTTGGGCTGTCTCTGATTCTGTCCTTTTCTACCTTTTCCCTACCTCCAACTTCCTCCTATTGAGTGGAAACTGTTTCACTTTTCCCTTTTTTCCCACTTGCTCTCTCTGCTTTTATCTATTTAATCTCTCTTCCCTGGCAACTCAGCCTGGGTGTCTAAATCAAGGCAGAAAGTTAAGGGATATTCAATAGGAATCTTTTTTGTTTAGAAAAATTAAGACCTTGGAAATGTCCTTGGACCCCAAGACCTACAGTCCTCAAAACCCATCCCATCTTCTACTCCTACATCAATTCACATTCCATAAACTTTACTATAGCCTCTTTTCCCAGGAACTCCATTCATTGCCTGCACTCTTCAGTTACCTAGTAGCACTGCACCCTCTACTATGAGTAGTGTCATTGCCACCTTTGAGTACCACACATAGGCTCAATACTGGGGAAATAACTCTCTACTGGTACAGGCATGCCTGTTTCACCTATACCCCATTGACCCACTACTGTGGTGTTAATATTTCATCAACAGCACAGACTACTTCCTACTACTAAACTATCTATTTTCTCTGGGTAGCACTATCATCACTTCTTGGTTGATCCCATAGACTCACTACTGGAGTGCCTATTTCTCTGTGTAGAACAATTCCATTCTGTCAGGGGCCCTAACACCCACCACTATTGTGACAAGTTTCTTGAATACTGCCATCTCCACTTCTTGCTGAACCCCAAAAATCCTTTACTGTGGTGTCTATTTTCCTTGTATTCCCTTCAAAAGAATTTCTAGACTGGCAGTTCAGGTTGGAATATTCCTATTGGAGCAGTACGAGTCAGAGTTGCATATAGGAGTAGGATTAAGTCTATTTCGAATGGCAGTGTGGGCAGTAAAATAATGGTCAGGTTGCAGCCTGAGCAATTAACAGTGACTGAGATTCATTTAAGCACTCCTCCCATCCCTTTTCTTGCTTTTCTAAGTGAGAAGCCCAGATGCAACATATATGCCCAGAGTAGGGGGACATGCCCATTGTACCACTATACAAGCTGCACCTCACTGATGAGGCCCAAGCAGACCAAAACTGTTCTGGGGTTGCTTATTTTGCCATTTAGAGGAGACCTGACATGGCAGGCCAGACTTAACTGATTCTATTGAGGCAGGACCAAGAATGGTTTGCATATGCCTGTTCTTTGTCTGGAGTGGATACTGCATGTGTGGCATGGCTAAATTGCAAAGACAAATCATTATACAACACCTCCTAACCACTCAACTGGCTCAGAACCCCACACAATGCACCCTGGCAACTGACAATACTGCCTGCCCCAGAAATGTGGTCTCTTCAGGGCACTACGCTTTGCTATTTCTACAAAACCCTTCAGGGAGCACATGGCATCCACCACGTCTCCTCCTTTACACATTTCTATTTAAGTACCTAGGATGCACAGCCTCATCAATGCGCTTGAACAGCCTTGAAAACGGGCTATAGAACATGTCCAACTCATCATTTGCACTTACCTACCATCATCTGGTCTTTAAACACTAACCCAGTGTTGCTCGAATATGAATTTACCTAAAAAAAAACAAAGACAAAAGGCGTTTGGCAAAACAGGAACAGTTGATTTAATCAAACACTATGGCTAGGAGTGTCGCATACAGAAACGTGTCTTAGGACTGGCTCAAAGTACAATCGTTTTGAATGTCTTTTTATACATTTCTTGAAGCATCATAAAACATTTCATAGATCCTGTTTTGGGAGTTGAATGTGGGCCTTGTCATGAGGCCATAAATTGCTCCCACCTGAGGACAAATGCAGGTGGGTGTCGACCTTGCATGGACACAATGAGGGCAAGTGGGTAACGTGTCCAGATGTCTGGCATGGGGAGCGCTGGATCACTGTGTGTGTAGTATGTGCTGTGCCCTGATTGGCTAAGTGTTCCTAACTTTATGTGGCATTTAACTTTATGGTGTTTTGGGAACTTGCGCCTCTCCAGCCATGTGAATTTTATTGGGGCCAGTCTCTCAGCACCATTGTGGTGTCACTACCTATCTGTGGGACTAATCTGGGATTTTCCTGTTTGCCCGTTTGTCCTGCTGGTTACGTGCCATCCCACCTGTGATCTGTCAATCAGTAGCCTCAGGCCTAGGGCACAGGGCCTGCCTGACCACGTATTACTGACTCGGTGTTGATAGAGAGGTCATATCAGGGGATTTCAGCAACAGTGATTTGATTTTGTTTTTGTACATACACATATCATTATATACATTGCCATCAATATTAACATCATTTGAAACACTCCTAGCTTTTCTTAACTCTGCTGACAGCTCCATGACCAATTTGTTTTCCTCAAACCCAACCAGATTGTTCTTGCCAACACTCAGATTTCTGATTCTCTTTATTTTCATTGCTCTCTCTCACTCATCTCTTCAATATAATACAAAAAATACTCTTTTACCTCTCAGACTATACCGTCTCTGTCAATATTTCCTCCACCTGAGACATCAATCACTCTCTCCTCCTCCAAGAAATATCTTCTAGACCCTCCCACTCAGACTGACCCAAGCTCTCTATATTGCAAGACACTCTACTTGATACCTCTAACCCTCTTGGCACCCCTCCAAGAAATTTCACCAAAGCTCAGATACACCTTCATTGCAATCCAGTCACATAACATACAACCACACTTGCTCTACCAGACCATCAGCCCGATTTCAAATTATGCCATAACCCAAACCCTCCTCGTCTTCACATTCCCCCCTCAAAGCCCACACCAGAGGAATACAAAGAGGCCAGCTGACATCCCATTCTAACATGGTAGTCCTTCGAAATACATCCTCTTTAATGCAAGTGTCATACCTGTAGACTCTCACAGCATGGACAAGAGGCAGCCTCTCTACTAGTCTCTGCTGACAGCAGCAAAAGCTTGCATGTTAATACCCTATCCTGGCATAGCTAGTTAGAAGGATATCACTGAAAGGAGCCTATCATGCCAGTCCACTCTCTGTCAACACATTGACAAGTATCAGAATAGCAAGCTTATTGTGAAATTGAGTTGTTGGTTGAGTGGGGTGTTAACCCCGCTCAAGCAACAGCCACAGTCCCCGTCAGAATGAACCACAAAATAACTAAATTAGCTTGAGTTTAACCCTTTAGAAGCTTGCACATAAGCAGTTAGGCTTAACTTACAGGCAATGTGTAAAGTATTTATGGAGCATACAAACAGTAATAAAATGAAAACACAACACAAGAGAAGTCCCACACCAATTTAGAAAAAAATAGAGTAAATTTTATTAAATCCAATCAGTAGAACTGAAGCTAAAGGATCAAAGCTCCAACCGTGGACATCTAGTCACATGAGATTGGGTCAAAACCCCAAAATATAGGCGACCACGATGGAGCATGAGTCGGATACAAACAGTGGTTTAGGCCCGGTAAGCGCTTATCTTTGGACTTAAAAGAAATTTCAACAAAAAGTCTCTGAGAAGTTAGAAGTTCAATGGGGCAAGGCTGCAGGCAGTGCCCGAGGAGGTGGCGTCATCATCGGGCAGCCGTTGGCCGAAGTTGCAGTGAAGATTTCTTCGTTCAGGCTTAATCTCTTTTTTGGAAGTCAAAAATCTCCATTGGGATGTGGCTAAACGCTGTAGCCGATGAGAGTTCCATGTGGCTGAATAACCCTTTGGCGAAGGACCGATGAACAGGATTTGCTGCTGTGGAGAAGAAAGTAGAGAAAGCTGCTGCGAAGTCAGGCCAACTGGCGATGCATCAGGGGTGTATTGATGAGCAAGTTGGTCCCAATATCCTTTCAGTTTTCAAAGCAGTTTTTTGCCCAAAAAGTTTTAAGTCCCAAGTTTTGGATTATGGCTATTTAGGCACCTTTAACACCACAACCAAGGGTCCAGGACTGGAGGGGCACCACTTGGGGGGTTAGGACTAACTCAGGCTCTGGTCCAGGTGTGACATTCAAGATGGCTAAAGTCTTTGCTGACCCTGAGCCTCTAATCAGGAGGCGAGCCGACTAGCCCTTGGAGTCACTCTGGTAGTCCTTAATTAAAGAAGTGGCACAGGGCTCAGGCACAGTACACAGCAGAACACAGCAGCAGTAAGCCCTCTGAGAGTCCTTCCACACGTCCAGAAAATGAACTGAAGAGTGGGTCTGAGGGTCCTATTTTTATACATTGTGCCTTCTTTAAAGTAGAAGAAATCTCTAAAGAATTCCCTTTGAAGTCCTTGAAGTTTTCTGCTTTCTCTACCCTGGCTCCAAGCTGGCTGCATGAACAATGCAGGGGTGAGAAGTCATTTGTGTAAAGGCAGAACACAGCCTATTCAGTTGCAAGTAGGGCTGTGCCGAGTTCCGCCCCCATCCTGCCAGTTGAAGGCCATCCAGGCACACCTAATCCTGCTATTGCATGGCTGTCTGGGAGGAATAAACAAATTCCAACTGCCAACTACACCCAGTCATGTGACCCATTAACAGGCTGAAGGCACCAAAATGTTAGGGTAGGAAAATGCCAATTTTCTAAAAGTAACATTTTCAAAATTGTAATTTAAAATCCAACTTCAGCATTAAAGAGGATTTTAATTACAATTTCTCAGACACCAAACATGAAATGTTTACCTGTTAACAATCAAAAGTTAGCACGTATCAGATGTAGTAAAGCAACCCAATGATATCCTTTGGGTTAGGTAGCCCTCACAGTAGTGAAAAACAAATTCAAGAGTTTTTCACTACCAGGACTTGTAAAACTGAAAAATACATGTTCAATCTTTTAATTACAATGCACTGCACAAACTCCATTGGCTGCCGATAAAGAAAATAATTACTTTGAAGGCTCTGTGCATTGCCTTTAAGGCACTGCACAACTCTGGATCGGATTATTTCATTCAGAAATTTCGTTGGTACATTACTTCCGGACCCCTCCGCTTCATGACCTCAAAAATGTGATAGATCCCATCTTTAGGAAAGCTCGACGGGGTGGCAAGCGTTTTGTGGTTAGAACTGCAAAAATCTGGAATTCTCTTCTCCTTAATCTTAAAGATTCACAAAATCTTCTTCAATTTAGAAAGACTTTGAAGACATGGCTTTGTAATCACTAGCCAAGTCCTATGTCCTATATCCTTTCAGTTATCTGGCTCCTTTTCAAAGCAGCGCCAAGACACCCTCAGGTAATCGAGGCACTATATAAAACATATTAACGTAACATAACAAAACATAACATAACACCATGTCCTTTGGGCTACCCAGGGTCTAACTTAGGGGTGACATATATGTAATAAAAAGGGAGTTTAAGGCTTAGCGAGGGGTTTATTTTGCCAAGTCAAATTGCCTATTTAAAACTGCATTCAGGCTGCAATGGCAGACTTGGGATATGTTCTAAAGGGCTACTTAAGTGGATGTCACAATAAGTGCTGCAGGCTCACTAGTAGTATTTCATTTACAGGCCCTGGGTATATAACATACCACTTTACTAGGGACCTATAAGTAAATTACATATTCCAATCAGGTGTAAGCCACTTTTACTATGTTTTAGGGAGTAGGCAAAAGCATTTTAGCACTGGTTAACGGTGGTAACATGCACAGAGTCCCGAGGCTAACAAAAACAAATTCAGCAAAAAGTGTAGGGTAAAGGCAAAAGAGTTGGAGGTGACTCTGCAGAGTCACCAAGTCCAAAACTTACCCTCTTGGCTCCCTCTCAATTATACCAGCTGACATTCGAATATGGCATTCCAAACATTAAGACACATCGTAAACGGACCTATCAGGGCAACAAACCGGAGCATACAAGATGACATCCAGCCCACATATAGAGAAATCCAGAAATATAGCTACAAAAATCATGTTTTCAATTTTTGTACTTACGTATTTCTATATTTAAAGTTGCTTTACACATGTGTGCATACGGAATTGCCCACTTAGAAACAAACAGGGGTTCAACTTTGTAGTCAGCTCTATAAATATGAGCATGTATTCACTGCAACACAACCAGACCACGTCAAAACGTCATACATTTCATAATTTCCTCTCACAGAGGTCATATTATAATCACACACTTCTCCAATCAAACAGGATGTCACATTAGAAACAGTTGCATGCTATACAAATGTCAGTTAACATAACATGCCATGACATAACATGACATGGCATGGCATAACATAACATATTTCTATTTGAGGAAAAGTTCTCCAAATCAGGACTAAAGCTTTGCATACTGATGACTTATTTTATATTTTTATTAACGATATTTAGAACACAATATTTATGTTAGACAATATTTCTCTATAAGGCTTTCTGGAATATAACCCATAATATCAACAACAAAAATATTGTTTGACATAAATATAATGGTCTAAGTATTATTTCAAAAATATTGTTCTATTGGATGTGGATTTTCTATTATACTCCAATGGGACAATATTTTTGTAAATTATATTTAGGACACACTATTTTTGTCAGATGATATTAGTCTGGTACCTTGCCTTGTTAACCAGTGATGGCAGCTTCTATGTTCATTGACAATGCCTACTTGTGGTTATCTATTAAAAGAGACTGGCTTGCAGAATGCAATATGCATATATTGCATTCTGCAAGCCAGTCTCTTTTAATAGATAACCACAAGTAGGCAATGTCACTGAACATAGAAGCTGCCATCACTGGTTAACAAGGCAAGGCTACCAGACTAATATCATCTGACAAAAATAGTGTTGGTTGAGTACCAGAGTTCAGATGGCACCCATAGCCTCATATGTACACCTCTATGAACTAAATCACAAATCCCCCACATCTTTATCTTCAGATGATTCCCAGCTGCCTGAGTACAATAGACATTTCATCCAAGCCAGTGTACCAGCAAACTAATTAACTATCACTGAATATTTTGTAACACAATTAATACATTTGCTATTCCTCATCTCATGGATAATTGTTGCACTATTTTGCTGTCTTCAACACTATTGTTAGACTTGGCCCTCTCTACAGGGTCATCCCCAAATGTCTTGCCTTCACTCCTCCCATTTTTTGCTGAATTCAGTTTTGTTTGCTTTAGGACTCCACGCACTTTATCACTGCTGACTAGTGCTAAAGTGCTTGTGCTCTCTCCTTTAAACATGGCAAAAGTGGTTTACCCAATTGACAGATTTAAATTACTTGTAAGTCCCTAGTAAAGTGGTGCTATCTGTAACCACGGGCTGTATATTAAATGCTACTTTAGCCGGGCCTAAACTTTCCTTTTTTAATACATATGTCACCCCTAGGGTAGGCCCTAAACAGCCCATAGGGGAGGGTGCATTGAATTTTAAAGGTTGGACATGCATTTTTAGGTTTTACATGTCCTGGTAGTGAAAACTCTCAAATTCATTTTTCATTATCGCAAGGCCTACATCTCCTATGGAATAACATTGGGTAACCTTATTACATATAAGAAGTGATAACATTTGATTGGAAGTTGGTAGGAAAGTCATGTTTGGAGTCTAATGAATTGTCATTTAAAACTCTCTTTAATAGTAAAGTAAGATTTTAAGTCACACTTCTGAAAATGGCACTTTTAGAAAGTTGGTCTCATGACTAAGGGCCTGATTCTGATGCGGTTAGGAAAGCATTCCCACCTAGGGCCTGATTCTGATGCGGTTATGAAGGCCTCCAAATGGCATTTGCTCCTTCCAAATCGGATCGGGAACGTGTCTTCCCGACCCAGGGCCCAATTATGATGCGGTTAGGAACATATGCTCCCATTGAAGTCAATGGGAGTCCAACCAAATCGTATCTGGAAGCATCCGGATGCATCGTACTCCGTCGGTCGGACTCTCCCGATCCGAGTGGGTCAGAAACCATTTCCACACCGATTCGGTCGGGAAGCTTTCCAACCCGCATCAGAATCAGGCCCTAAGTGTATTTGGCAGTTGGCTTTTATGCATTCCTCCCAGACCGTGTCACAATAAAAAGTCTGTGTGCAGGATGGGCCAACCTCGGTAGGATGAAGGCCGGCGCTGTCACCTTCCGCACTTGCATTTTTAAAGGCACAGGCTCAGCTCACACACAAAGGACTTCACAGTAGCCTATTGTGTCACCAGACAGACTGGGACCAGGGCAGGTAAACAGGAAATTCCAGACAACTTTACAGGATGAAAACTCCAGAAGATTCCCTCACTTTAAAGTGAGCAGCAGATATAAAAAGGAGATCCTTTGACCTACTCTTCAGTACACTTCTGGACCTGTGGAAGATTCAGAAGAAGGACACCCTGCTGTCCTGCAGCTTGAGTCATGCCCTGCTTGCTGAGAAAGAAGACTGGATTTGCACCCTTCATCCCAGGCTGGAGTGACTCCAAGGGTCGGCTGACTGACCTTCTATTCTGAGCTACAGGGACAAGCTCCAGAGGCCTCTCTGCAACTGCACAGCTAACCTGCTGCAACTGGATCTGCCCTGCTGGCGTCTGCTGGAGTGAGTTCCTGATCCCCAAGGGGTGCCTCCCAGGTCATGGACCCTTGGTGGGGTATTAGTTGACCTCCTCCTTAAAGAAAAGGAGAAATCCTGAAGTTTTGGGCTCTTTCCGAATGGGCCTGTTTACATCAGGATCTTGTTATCGGCATGGACCAGCAACATGAAACTCCGGTGAACCTGACTCTTCATGCTACAATGACTGTTAGCGACGACTGGCAAAGCGAGATCTACACTTCATGCTACAGCATCTAAAGCTCGTTGCAACCGCCAATGCAAAGCTCCAGCAACGACCGTCCATGATGCTTGGCTTGATTTTCAAACTACAGCGATGACCATATGCAGTGTTCTCCCTATTCCTCGTGGGCTCCTCACCCGTGAATGGAACTCTTTGCGCTGGACTTCAGAAGTTAACTTTTTCAGCGGGAATAACCTGGTCCCTGTATGCAGCCCACGTTCCACTGCAGTGTGCCTGAACTTGTAACTTTTATCCAGTATTACATGACCAGATAACTGCTGGTGTTTTGTGCTTTTAAGTCCTTCACTTATCATAAATCTGTGAAATTACATACCACCGATTCTGCTGATTGGATTTTTGTCATTTTGGTGTCAAATAATTTATTAAACTGCACTATATTTTTATAAATTGTTGTGGGTATATTCGGTGCACAGACAGAATATCGAGTCTGGAATATCGAAGTGCCAGAATATCGAGTTGGAAATATTGAAGTGGCAGAATATCGACTTCAAGAATATCGGTGACCAGAATATCTACTTGAAGGTAAGAAATATCGTTTTCTGTAATATCGAAGTCAGTAATATCGTTTGTCAAAATATCGTTGTTAATAATATTGATATTTATATTAGTGTTCTGTATTTTAGTATGTATGTTAAAAGTATGGGATCTAATGTTTTTGTATAAGTATAGCTGTTTTTTTTAATGTATGTGTGAAATTCTTAGAAGTGATTTATTTTAGGTGAATTAAATTTTGCGTATTTTAGTTCTGTAGCGGGTTGTGGGTTTATAAGGGAATAGGGTTGGAAGTAATTTAATTATACTAAAGTAATTAATAATTTTAATTTATTTGTATTTATAATTAATTTTTTATTAATTAATTATTAAAGGATGAATCTTTTTTATTAATTAATTAATTGAAAATTATGTAAATTGTAGGTTTTTTTTAGGAGCGGGTTGTGGGTTTATAGGGGAATAGGGTGGGAAGTAATTTATTTATAATAAAGTAATTAATCATTTTAATTTATTAGTATTTATAATTAATTTTTATTAATTAATTATTAATTGGTTATCAAATTTTATTAATTAATTGATTGATAATTATGTAAATTGTGGTATTTTTTTAGGAGCGGGTTGTGGGTTTATAGGGAATAGGGTGGGAAGTAATTTAGTTATAATAAAGTAATTAATAATTTTTATTTATTAGTATTTATTTTATATTTTGATTTTATAGTGTTGTTTGTGGTAATTTATTTATTATTAATTAATTATTAATTGTTTGTTAATTATAATTAATTGTTAAATATGTGTCAATTAAGTAGGAGTCTTTTATGCGTTTATAGGGGAATATGGTGTGAAGTAATTTTTTTTAAATCATTAATAATTTTTTTTAATTAAAATTAATTTATATTAAATAAAGGTATTTGTTTGTAAAATGTTTTTTAAACTTCTATAAAATAAGGTTTGTAGTTAATTTTTAGTACTTTTTAACATTAAAATATTTTTCTATGTTTGCAATTTATTATATTTTTATATATTTTTTATTTTTGTATTAAAATTTTTGTATTGTAGTTGGTATTTTGTTTCTTTTTTATTTTAATTTTAATTTTTTGGAAATATTAATTTTAACCCTCTGCTATCCAACACTTTCCCTACTGTTGCACTGACTGGAGAGGGAATAGTAATTTTTACCCCTCCGCTATCCAACACTTTCCCTACTGTTGCACTCCCTGGAGTGGGAATAGTAAGTTTTTACCCCTCCACGATCCAACACTTTCTCTACTGTTGCACTGCCTGGAGTGGAAATAGTAATTTTTACCCCTCCACTATCCAACACTTTCCCTACTGTTGCACTAACTGGAGTGGGAATAGTAATTTTTACCCCTCCGCTATCCAACACTTTCCTTACTGTTGCACTCTCTGGAGTGGAAATAGTAAATTTTACTCTTTGCTATCCAACACTTTCCCTACTGTTGCACTCTATGGAGTGGGAATAGTAATTTTTACCCCACCGCTATCCAACACTTTCCCTACTGTTGCACTCACTGGAGAGGGAATAGTAATTTTTACCCCTACACTATCCAACACTTTCTCTACTGTTGCAGTAATTGCAGTGGGAATAGTAAATTTTCAACCCTACGCTATTCAACAATTTTCCTACTGTTGCACTCAATGGAGTGCAAAATGTAAGTTTAAAAATGTATAAATATTTTAGTATTTTATTTTATAATAAAATGTTTTTATTATTATATTTTGTTATAGGTGTATGTATATATATTTATTTTATAGTTAATTTTTATATATTTATAATATTTTAAAATAAACTAAAGTTATTAGTTTATTAATATTTGCAAAGTAAATATACATTTATATATTTATTTTATATATGTATGTTTAAATTTTGTTAATTAAATTTGTTCATTTTTTTTTTTATGTTTATTATA
The DNA here is from genome assembly GCA_963921515.1 of Calotriton arnoldi. NCBI lineage: Eukaryota > Metazoa > Chordata > Amphibia > Caudata > Salamandridae > Calotriton > Calotriton arnoldi. The sequence continues at coordinate 1,052,987 of CAWUFW010002484.1, forward strand.
TTTAAGTAATTTTTTTTGTTAATTTTATAATATAAGTGTTTTAACATGATTTTTATACATACAAAAACGATATTTTGGACTTTGATATTTTTTACAACTATATATTTTTTTCGATATTTTTGTCATTTACATTTAAAATAATGGATGTCGATATTTTGACTGTCGATATTTTTACATCGATATTTTTGACATCTATATTTTTGTCATCGATATTATGTCAGTGATTCGGTATATTCTTGTGTTGTGTTTTCACTTTTTTACTGTTTATGTGCTGCATAAATACCTTGAACATTGCCTCTAAGTTAAGCCTGACTGCCTTTGTGCCAAGTTACCATATTGTTAGGCACAGGTTAGGTTAGTGACTATTTTCAGTTCACCCTGAAAGGATTGTGACTGCTGCTTGAATAGGGCTTCACATCCCTCAATCAACAACCACATTTCTTACAATTAACATCATCATTTCACTGTAAAAGTGGCTCAATAAAGGATCTTCCAAAGCCAGTGCCTCATAGCCTCATCAATATAAAGAGCCATATGTATGACTTTAGTGGCACAGGGCAGCGCAGCAAGTCACCTTGCTGTGCTGCCCTGCATCACACGGAAAAGGGCAGGAATGTGCCGTACTTATCTAATACTGCACATTCCTGTGCTTTTCCCTTGTGCTGGCGCTGTTTTGGCTGTCTAGCGCCAACGTAGAAATCCTTGCACTATGGCACAAGGGTGCCTGTGTTGTAGACAAGATTGTTTCTCTGCAGGGAGGGGCACCTTCCTGCACAAAAGCTATCCTGAATGTGCTGCAAAATGTAGCACACATAGAAAGAGGAACAAACAAGGAGAAATGAACATATTGCGCCTCGTTATGCCTCCCCTGGGGTAGCATATCTTTTTAGCGCATTGGCAGGTTTACAAGATCTTGTAAATCTGGGAATGCTTAAAAACCCAGGGTAGTTGCATGGAAACACCTAGCAATGCCCATGGAATGCCTACCCAGAGCAGATGTATTACTCCATATTTTTGGAGCTACTTAAAGCCACGCAAAGTGGCTGTGCGTGGCTTCAAAAATATGAGTTACGGTTTGCATCGCTCTTGCACTACGTTGCAAGTGGTGCAAAAACCCAGCAAACATGGTCATAAATACGGCCCAAAATGTAAAGCAGCAGCGTATTGATACAACTCATTCACAATGTTTAGGAACTATTAAATCTCCCAAAATTATTTTAAAGCAATTGCATTGTAAAAAAATAATGCACTATTACAAGATAAAAAAAAATAAGGCACTGTCACACAGTATGAAGACAATGAACCTCATTCTTGAAATAAAACTAAAGACTAAGGGGCCGATTCCGATTCCGGCCGGAAATCTCTCCGACCGAGCCGGACCCGGAGAGAATTCCGACCGAATCGGACCCTATCAGTCCGACCAGACGAGTACGATGCATTCGCATGCTATCGGACTCGATTCGGTCGGACTCCCATTGAAGTCAATGGGAGCCGGTCGTACAACGCGTACGCGGGCTCCCATTGACTCAATGGGTGCGAGGCGAACAAGGGCACCCCTACAGCGGGTACGCATCCATGCGCATCGCGCGTACATGCACAGGTAGGGGGACCCATGGGTCCCCCTGTGTGCGACTCGCGCGCCTACGCGTACAGGGGTCCGACGCGGACCCCAAAGTCCGGCTCCGACAGCTTTTTCGAGCCGGACGGCGCGAGTCGGTCGGACTGCTCGCGGCGCACATCGTACTTACCCGGCCGGGAAACGTCTCCATAGCGCGGTGCGAGTCGTGTCCATGCGAGTCGGTCGGAGCGTGTTGAAGCCGCGTACGAGTCGGTCGGCGATTTCGCGGGTGCTTGCATCGTACTCGCTCGGCCGGACCCGCGTACGATTCGGTCGGGAAACAGGGCTCCGAATCGGATCCGGTAAATCCGAATCCGATTCGGAGCACTACCGGCCGAGATCGGAATCGGCCCCTAAAACTATAAATTCAAATTTTCCTAAATTATGATGATTTCACTTCTATCTAATTATATGAATATTTTGAATGAACTGAATTAAAACACTGCTTCCTTATTTATGATCTACATTGTGGTTGGCAGTTCCGCGTAAAATTCACTTCTAAGTCCTAACTGGATTTATTCACATGTTAACGAATTGTTCCTGGTTTCACTTGTGTATCTACTTTTGTGTCTGTTTGTCAATACCAGACAGTCTAGAATCATCTGAAAAGGTATAACAGTGGAAGGACTAGAACATCAACGTTGTTCTCAAATAGTTTTTGAAAGAAAGGAGCAGTCAAAAGGCTAAAGATACAAATATAAAATTCAAGTGTCATGCTCCTTAGTTATTGTTTATGATGCAAAATATTTTTTGCCTTACGTCAGAATGGGAATGTGGATATTGTGTGAAGGAAAAGCAGTGAATGATTGGAAAGCAGGTTTGTAGGGATGGTATCAGGTCAGGTTATTGAAGCTATCTCATCAATGTGCCTTTCAAAGAAGTACTAATGTTAATGGGATGCAAATAATATTTCTTCAACTACATTCTTAACTCACCTTCAGTCCTACATCTATGACTGCCTTACTGCCACCTCTCACTGGATGGATTCCAGAAATCATGGGCTGATCTCCTCCAAAATAAAGGTCATTTGTTCATGTCCAATCCTCTGCTCCTGCTTTAATTTTCCCATCCCCACTTCTAAAATTCTAGGAGTACCATTCATCTCTAAAGGATGCAACATAAATCATTTATATCTATTTAGTGATCTTGTTTCAGTTATTATACACCCACAAAATCCACCCTCACCACCATTTCCAAACAGCCAAGTCGTTCATCAACAATCTGGTCATAAACAAACTGGAAATGACATCATCTTCCTGGTCGGCTTCACAAAATATAACTTTGCTACACCTGAACAAAAGGGCCTGGGTTAGAGACTGGTGGATGGGTACTGCTTCTGCCTTAATACAAGGGCATTATATCCTTAATTGTTCAAGGAAACCGCTCCATAAAATGATGGCCAGAGAGCAGACCTCTTTTTCTTAATACCTTATAACTCAGGGACTGTTCATATGCCGGTGGGTTTGTGCTCCTAAGAAGAGGAAATACAAGGTAAGACTTCATGGTGGGAGGCTCAACTGTAATTTGGGCAAGTTCTTCGCAGAAATCACGATAACTGTATTGAATTGAAGATACCCATAGCTCTTAATGTGTGTTTTGGTTTTATAATGCCATCTCGGAGTTCTGTGACCCTGAAAAATGGCAGAGCCTTTGACTTCATGGTTTATTATGTCACCAAAGCCCCTCGGTAAAACTATAAGATCCGAATATCATGTGCGCCTGCGTTATGCATTCTGTTTATATTTAATTAACTGCAAATGTGAGTCATACAGAACAGAAAAATATACAAGATAGTGTTACAAAAAGTGACATAGAAATTGGAAAAAAATAAGTTGGCAAAAACATCGCACTGGAGAGAATAGAAGGCACCTGGGTCTAGCCGAAAGCATTTGAATACATATCTGGAGATGGGATGGTATAGGCGAAATTGAGGGGGGCAAAATAAGAGGAGAAACAACGGGTGACGTCCGTAACTCAAGAGAGCAACAGTCATGAAGAAGTGACGCGAAAGAAAGCGGAAATCGAACATCATATACTGGCACTATAAACATTTACCACTATCTTGAAGATGAAGCCTCCCCCAACATGGCGATCATACTCCATCAATGTCAGTGCAGCTCTTAGTATGAAAAAGTTCCACACCAACATAAGCTGACGTCCAGAGTGATCATCCCTTACAGCTCCATTGTGGTGAGCTGTGGAAAAGGCATTTGTAGAACACCGGGGGGCGTCATTAGGTTTAGATTGGCACCCATTGCCCTGTGACGTTGTTGCTCCTTTCGACTTTCAAAACCTGGTGAAGAACACTTTAGACGCCCCACGACCGCGTAACTGCGACTTTCGAGCAATGAGTTGGCGCTGTTCAGAGCCCGAAGCGTTCTGTCCGATACAGTTAACCACAGGTATCCCCATGCTATTTATTGATCAACACTTCGTAATTCTATTGGAGTGTACAGGATACGGAAGGCTGCCTAAAGAACATATTTATTATGGAGCTATTAATTAGTGGTAAGGTGCAAAGCCAATGCCGAGTGTATCGTTAAGCTTATTGTGCATTTTTACCGATAAAAAAACGCTAGCCCCTCCCCCCCTTTAAGCATATTTGTTTCCAGTGTCTATGCTGATTGCTTGCAATAATTTAAAACAACATCTTACTAATGTATTAAAAATGAACAATGAGGAATTTGTGTGCGGCTCATTAATCGTTACATTGCCCTCTTTTATCTAAATTGTTATTGGCCGGTTTATTCAATTGGAACACATTAATAGGTTATAATAGCTGCAATCCCATTCTTTAATTGAGTGCTTAGCATTCTTTGGAATGCAAATTCCCATGAAAGGCGGATTGGCCTGCGGGAGGACAGTGCAGCATTTCAGGAGGTCCAGTGGGCAGATCGTGTAATTTGCCCAACTGCAGGACAGTTTTGCACCAGTCTTCACATACCATTCGCACAGACTGACTGGTGCAAATTTAAGTATTGTCATTGCCTGATGGTGCAAACCTATTTGCAAAATTAACCAACCCAAGTAAAAACCAGTGGAAAATTATCTACAGACAGTGACATTAAAAAAAAATCAAGGACATGGCTTTGGACATGCCTTTGACATTCATTCTCAGTGACTTGGCTAGATTTCCATGAGCCCGAATGCAAGAAAGCAAAATGAGTCTTGCACCCCGGATGCCACCTCCAGTGCATCAGATGCCTGTGCCCGGGCTTTGAGACTTTTCCCATAGAACCAGTACTCACACTATGCTAGTTCTTCACTGTACTGATTGCATATGCAACTGCACTAAGACAGCAAAACCCAGATCTATACACCAACATTGCATCAGAGAGTAAAGCAATTGAGTCATTTAAAATTGCAGAGAATTTCCTTTGAAGGTAAGGAATGGAAAAATGAGAAATTCTATAGATCTCAGGCTGTGGCCTATAGAGCTACCTCTCAGCGTACAGTGAATCACTTAGGTTACACTGATCCTTGTTTCTAGCCTCAGACAGTTGTTTGCGATAACAGTGATAGTAATTTAAAAACCTATAAGAAAATAGATCATAAAATGCCCTCAAGTGTCACACAATAAGCAGCCAAGATGGCCACCATATGCTAGGGAAAATAACGCATTCCCTCTACGTCCCTCGTCCTTGACCCAGTCATAACTAATGAGGTAGTATCCAATCACAGACAGGAAACAAAACAGGAAATGCTTGCTAACCCCACCCATCCTCCTGCCAAGGGTTATAATACAACAGCCATACCATAGCACTTGCTGAAATACCAAGCAAAATGAGCATGGCAATATGTTCTCAAGTTAGAAAGAGCTAGGCCTCCATCTTCAACGCATCTTTATAATGTACTAAGTGCCAATCTTGGGTGTGACTCTTGCCAAATAAAAGATGAGATCATAGATTCAATGCTCTTTAAAAAGGTAGACTATAAAGATGCAAGTCCGAACGGCAATGATGACGGGAGACTAGCTGCAACGTCACGTCTCCATCTCCCTTGATGGATCGATGGCTCCGGGAGCGACTGCACAACTCAGGAGAACCGGCGAGCATCGCAGCATGTAGCTGCTGGTGAGAAACGCTGGAGATCCCAGTACGGCTGACTACGGCCTCGCTCGCGGTATTGATTTACCGGCATAATTACAACTCCAGGCGACAGACCAGGAAAGCCTTAACCCACTGGATGACTATGCGGGGTGGCAGAACAACGAGGGGGCGAGGATCGGCTGCCCCCATCAACAGCAGAGCATATGCAGGAGGCAGCCAGCCTCAGGGCATCAATGGGGCATTTGTGGCATCTGTGGAGAGAAAGCCACGCGGATGTACTGGTAAGGCAAAGCGCGACCCCTGTATAAAGAAACAAACTGTGGCCAGATCAGGAGGATATGTAGAGGGGGGCCTGCCCAGCCAACTGTTGCCTCAATGTTTGCCAGCCTGTCAGTGACTGGGACCACCCTGGATAAGGCTGAATCTGTAGATGAAGGGGGGGATAAGACACTAACAGAGGAGACCCAGCAGGAGAAGGAGGATGTAGGGGGGGATGGCGCGACCAGGAGCTCTTTGACAGGCTTCACTGGGATTCAAGCAGGGAATTCCTTCCCCCCCGCCAACCAAATCTACGAACTGGTCGAAAAAGAGATAACTCAGCCTACACCAAAAGCAGATGGGGTTTTCACTAAGGAGGCTGGCCACAGAGAGGAGTCTGTGAGGGAGAAAGCCCAGGCAACACGCCTTGGTGCAGGAACATCAAGAAACCTACGTGCGCAAGCCGGCACCTGCTCTCCAGAAAGTCATTGTGGGGAAAAATTCTATTCGCTGACCGAAGATTCCAAGGCATCATAACAAGAGGACGAGTCACCAAGCGGGGAATCCCTCACAGAGGACAGCTCTAGCTCCTCAACCAAATCAACACAAAAGAAAAAAGGATCTAGGAACAAAAAGAAAATCAGGAAAGGGAGCTTTAAAAAAAGCACGAGGACACAACTTAAATGGGATTACTCCGATACACAAATATGGCCCCAAAGTGAGAAAGGGGACGAATCAGCTGTAACCGAAGAACCTTCTCTGTTGACCATCCTAACATCAATCAAGCAAATGCAGGAAGAAAACAGAAACGAAGGGCGCAGAGCTAGGATTGCCTCAAAAAAGGTCCAAACGGGAATTCGCAAACTAAATAAAACCTGCGAGGAAATTGCAGATCGCTTGACCTCGGTTGAGATGCGGACAGAGGCCCTGGAAGCAGATGTAGAGTCAATAAAGACACAAGGCACGGAGTAAGGCGCAGCTCGGATAGATGCCATGACCAAACTGGAAGACTACGAAAACCGCCAGAGGAGAAACAGCCTGCGCTTCTTAGAAATACCGGAAGGCCTGGAAGGAAACGATCCCAGAAACTATATGGTTAAACTTCTAAAGGACTCATTTCCTGACCAAACAAATTGGGATTGGGACATGGAAATACAGAGGGCCCATCGCGTTCCCTTATTCAGGAGAAAACAAACACAGGAAGCTGGAGAGAAACCGAGAGCAATGTTGGTCTTCATCGGTAATTTTCTGCTGCGACAATTGATATTCGACAAAGCCCGCCCTAACGCTCCGAAGGTCTGCAACGGGGTCTCATTTTTTTTGTGCGCCCAGACTTTGCACATGCAACAGTTGAAAGACGGTGGCGCTTAAGGCAACTCTTTTCAGCATTCCAAAAACTTGGAGCTGAGGTCTAACTGTAAAACCTGGCCAGACTTAAGATAAATTTTGGGGGCACGACCCGCAGCTTCACCTCGGAAGTACAAGCGCAGGAATACCTAGAAGAGATAAGGAGGAGTAAGAAGTGAAGGGGAAAGACACCCCAAGTAATAAAGGAGGGGAAAGGAAAAGAAGAGGGAAACCTGATACAGCACAAAGACTATGAACAAAGACTGGGGACATTAGAGACTGTGCAGCCCGAAATAAATTAAGAGCTCTTGGAGGGAGGGAGGTGGGGGGCAGTGGGTCTGCCGTACATCGCTCAGGCTATGCCTGATTGCCATTTTGCTAGGGGAGGGTGGGGCGGGGGAAAGGGAGGGGTGGCTCACACAAAGGGTGGAACAGGTGGACCAAGGAAGGTGGCGGGGTGGATGAAGGCACCGAAATGGGGAGCAGCTAGGATCTTTACCTCTATAATAAAGAAAATAAATAAATAAGGGGGGAAAAAAGCATAAAAACCAGGGCAAACAAATGAAACTAAGAGAAGTGGGGGGGCTAGGTATAGCTACGCTGAACATCTGTGGCTTAAACGATGTTAAAAAGAGGCAAGTAGTGGCGCAAGGATTGCAATTATTGCAGGCTGACATTGTCTGCTTACAAGAGACACACCTTGATGGGCCACAGAAAGATGTATTGAAATACCTTGGGTACACAGTGATAGGGGCCACGACACAGGGAATTCACACTAGGGGGGTCGCAATATTATCTAGAAAGAAGTCAATCCAATTTGTTAAAGCACGCTCGGATGGGTTAGGCAGATGGGTCATTGTAAATGGGAGGACTCCAGACTTTCCGAACTTCACTCTTTGTTCGATTTATGTAGCAACGTGGACGATCCGTCCCTATTGGATTGGTTAACCAATGAATTGGCACATTGGCCCCTCCCAATTATTGTGTGTGGAGACCTTAATATAAACCTTGATGCTAAATGGGGACAAGATCACAGATATAAAGGGCGAAAGCCAAGGATTTTTCAAGCACTATGCAATCTAGTGGTTTGGTGGATGTTTGGTCGGCAAAAAGGCCAGACGAGCACAGGTTTACTTTTTACTCAGCCCCTCACCAGAAGCACGTTAGGCTGGACTACTTCTTTGTCTCCTCTTCACTGCTGGGTAGAAGTAATATCTGTCGGCACCCCAGAGTGCTATCTGATCACAGCCCTCTGGTATTACAGCTAGAGCAGGGGGGATCCACTGAGAAAGCGTCAGCATGGACTTTCGAGAGGGCCCATTTACTAGATGAAGAATACATCGGCCACTTAAAGGAATGGATCCCGGATTTCCTGCAAAGAAATATGGGGACGGCGCCACAGGGACACCTTAAAAGCAGGATTGAGGGGCGAGACAATACTATATTCAAGCAGGAAAAGAAAAAAGGAAAAAATCTGTGGAATGTCAGGCTTATGAAACTAGCCCAGGCTGAGGAAAAGTTAGTTGATGTCCTAAGACTAAATCAGGGGATAGAAAAAGTACAGGAAGATGTGGCCCTAGCAAAGGCGGAAATCCAAGGGTAGCTATCAAGGAAAGCTATAGATAAAGCACTAGTTCACCGGGAGGAGGTGTATGAATGGGGGGAGAAGGTGGGTCATTTGTTAGCTGTCAGAACAAGGTCAGCAGTGACACGCAGCGAAATACTGTCTATAAATGATCCTGTGTTGGGACAGGTAACGGAGTCTAGTGACATACCGGGAAGCCTTTTTTAGGTTTTATCAGTCATTATATATGGAGGAGGCGGAGAGAGGGAGAGGGGAAGGCGTAAGCCAAATAAGCCAATATCTAGAAGCCTGTGAGATGGAGGTATTGACACAAGAGGAGAGGGAGACACTGGAATCCCCTATAGTATGGGACAAAGTAGAAGAGGCAATGTCAAACCTTCCTAGGGGAAAGCGGCAGGGCCCGACTTAATCCCCACTGAATTTTATAGAACTTTTAAAGAAGAACTTAAAGAAATTCTGATATCCGTGTTCCTACAGGCAGCAGAAGGGGCGGCACCACCAAGAACTTGGGCGCTGGCAAAAATGATAGTTTTCCCCAAAAAAGACAAACCGGTTGAGGAATTGGGCTCCTACCGCCCTATAACGTTAATCAATGGAGACGTTAAAATGTATTCTAAAGTATTAGCCACGCGACTTTTGCATGTCATAAGCAAGATGGTATACGAGGGGCAACATGGTTTTTATACCCGGTAAGGGAACCATAGAGCATATTCGAAGGGTTATTACCCTCTTCGACGTAAAACAAGTGACGGGGATCCGATCGCAGCCATTTTTTTAGATGCTGAAAAGGCTTTTGATCAGGTCTCTTGGCCTTTTTTATGGGCAACAATGCAAAAGAAAGGGATTGGGAATACGTTTTTAAGAGCAGTACAAGCCTTGTATACTGATCCCGAAGCAAGTGTACTTATAAACAGCGAAATGACCCAACCTCTGAAAATCACAAGGGGGACCCGGCAGGGGTGCCCTTGTTCACCCCTATTATTTGCCCTGTACATAGATCCCTTTCTTAAACATCTTGCAGTAGCACATAACATCCCCCCGATAGTGAGATACAATCATGAGAGCAAAATTCTGGCCTATGCGGACGACATAGCCACAGTAACACCACAACCTGAACAAGCTATGGGGGCAATAGAAGAGGAGGCAAGAAAATATGGCTTACTTTCAGGCTACGTCCTGAACCGGGAGAAAACCCAAATAGTTGTCAATGAATTCACTATTGTTAATGATAGCCGGGTTGTAAAGAAGGCAAACTATCTGGGAGTTAAGATCAATTCGGATCTGGACCAGGTGGTCAAGGAAAACTTGGAGAGCTGCGCGGAGGAAACCAGGAAAGCGCTTAAAAAACTAGACCACCTACACCTAACCCTTTTCGGCAGAACCAATATAATTAAAATGATCTATTTCCCGAAATTGTTATATTACTTTAGAGCAATACCCTTGATTTTCACAAATGTTTGGTTTAAAAAATTTGAAAATATCTTTGCACAATTCATTTGGTCTTACTCACTGCCAAGAAGAGCTTTTAAACTGTTATCACTACCCAGGGAGCATGGAGGCTTGGCCCTCCCTAACTTAAAGCTCTATTGGTGGGCAACCTCACTTACACACTTCACCACACTCTTGTGCATCGACAGTAGCACAATGCAAGCTAAGTTTCCCACTACTTGGGAACTTGTGATTGGCCACGACGCCTGGGGATGCCTTTGGCATCAATTAAGCTATGGGTACAACAAAAGAGTCCGGTTCAAGACGCTACTAACGGCTTTTAAAATCTGGGGAGCAATACGACGACTAAATGGATTAGGGAGGTTGAATTACCACACCCCACTATGGCAGAACAGAAACCTACCAGACATTTTTAATGACATACCCTTTAAATCCTGGTTTGAAGCCGGGATCAAACAGATAGGTTGTTTTTATTCCCATGAGAGAATTAGATCATATTTGGAATTTACCTCTAAATATGGCCTTACACATAGGAATTTCTTCAAATACCTGCAGATTAGGGATTTTCTACAAAAAAATGGGGAAAAGGTGGACCAGTCAGGGAGAAGGGAACTGGTGGGTAGAATTATCCTGCCCACCCCCCCCAGAATTGGGACCATTTATAAGATACTGAATGAGGGCTCCAAAGATGATATGGAATTATGCTCCAATAAATGGCAAGAAAGATTGGAGATCTCGGGGGTCAACTTTCAAAGGATATTTTTAAGCACCCAGGCAATTTTAATACCGGCCAATCTGCAAGTCTAATTTTACAAGACATGTTTCGTGCTGTACTATACTCAAACAGAGTAGCGAAATGGAGTGATGGAAAGGGAGCCTATTGTCCGCGCTGCTCTCGTCATAAGGCGGACATAATTCATATGTTTGCAACATGTAACAAACTGGAACCCCTGTTCAGGGATATAAAGGGGTTTTTAAAGGAGAAATTACACCTGCATGTTGAGTTGGATGCACCGGCTATCTTGCTGGGAATATCGACCTTAACGGAAAAAAAAGGAGGGGCGATGTTAATTATTGCAATGCGGGTGTACTGACTGTGCATTGCTTCGGCCTCCCTAGATCCGACTCCCCCGTCAATGCAGCAATGGGTGGCGCGGCTGTTGGCCATATTTAATCTAGAAAAGGCTATTTACAGGCGCAGGGGCCGCAAGGCCAAAAGAAGGGGATTTTAAATATGGAAGCCCGTAATAGACTGGGTGGAATAGCTCTTCTATATCTGCATTAAGTACTTTATGAACTAAACACGCTATGTATCTAACTCCGCCGAATTCATTGAGTATTAAATAACTATGTACTCAAACAGTACTGTATTGTGAGGAGGGAGTGCTGTTTAATAGCTAGGCACCTGGCACTCTGAACTGTACTATCCTTTACAATTATATCGCATCCAGCACGTAGCACTTTTATCTGCCGACCCGCCCATAATGTTACTTTAGTTAACTATGCTGCTATGCTCTAGAAGTTTGAAATTTGAAGAATCAATGTATTGTTTAATGCACCTTGGTACCTGGCACTTTAAACTTGTTAACAGCACAATTGAAGATTGTTGGAGATTACTGTAGCACTATGAGATCGGAATAAGATATGGTTGAAAAAGTGGGCCGGGGGAGGGTGGGGGAGCCAGGGATGAAAAAAAGAGGGGGATGAGAAAACTGTTTTTGTTGTCTCTCTCTCAAATAAAAATGTATATATAAAAAAAAAAGGTAGATTATAAAACGCAAGGTAAGGCTGCAAAAACGAAATTAAAAAATGGAAGAACCGCCATCTTTATCAAAGCCGCTCTACCTACTAAGGAAAGTGGTAGCAGCTTCCATCTTGCAATCAACATTTTAACTTTTTATAACAGGGGTTAAGAATTCAGTTCATAGAGATTCTCCACATTTTCTGTAAATCTCACCCCCCAGATATCGCTTGGTTTGAGTACGTACACAGTGTTGTAGTTCGAGTAATAAACTTTCTATGCATCAATGGCATAGTATTATTTAATTTGTTTCTTCTTCTAAATGGCCTGAAAAACATTTCAGAAACTCTCTCTTATGTTTCCTTCTTTAGGTTCAAGATCAGTAACATATTGTCTGCGTAAAGTTTAATTTTATAAATCTGTGGCAGAGGTGGCTGATTTATCCCATCCCTTGCATGGAAATAGCCAACAGCTCAAAAACAAGCATTTGCAATACAATCGGTCTCGCCTTTTGAACCTTTAGTTCTTTAGTATTTATCCATGCAGCCATAGACTAAATAAAATCAGTAACAATAGAAGTAGCCAATTAAACCATGCTGATGAAAAAATGAATTGACTTTTTCTGCTTTAGGAAAAGATGCTCTTACCACAAAAGTGTAGAGTACCAATACTATTGACTTCAGAAAGAGGACCAATTGAGTCAGTTGAGGCAGGATTCCAACCTGTGTCCTACCTGTTATAACAGGTTATGATAGGATACAGATTATATCAGGATACCTGTGACATGCAGATTACACCTTCAGTAGTGAGCACTTAGCTTTTTTGCCAATGGACCAAAACAGTAATGATCATCGGGAATACAATGGCCCTCAATCTTGGGGCTCACACTTCTATTTGCTAAAAGAATACAGTTGGCTTCATATGGAATATTTTTATTTAGCATCAAGTGGACTTTGGTAATTTCAAAATCTCACTGGAATCCTGTAAGTTATTGAAGTCTATCCACTCTTCAGTGAGCCCGCTTAGGGCCTACACTATCTATTAACACAACTTAGACGAATATTCTTACTTTGCTACATCTTCATTGTTGTTTTAAAACTACATTGATGATACTAGCTCAACATTGAACTTTTGCATTTCTAATAAATATTGCAATATTGCAAAAAGTACATTTGAAAGGTCAATTTAATAAACATAGGCCATGCAGAATCTATATTCGCCAATTCTTTGCAGCATTGCATTCTATAGAGAATGGTCTTATACTAAGTAAAGCAAACAGGAAATATGATGTAAAAAGTTTCAGTTTGGTCAGAGTGGCAATAAAAATAACACACAGTTAAATTCCGTTTAACTCTTCATTTACCGAATCGTGTTGTTCGCCACACAAAGAGGCTTTCAGAAAAAGATGCCTCAAATGAGGTAGAGAGTGACAGTCTTTATTAAAGTTTTAATTTAGGGAATGAATATATGCATGTGGCGTGTTCCACCTGCCGATCTAAATGCATATTAATCAATCATTCAGCAATAATTAGTACTGTCAGCAACTGTCACCATTTGCAAAAGTAATGAACACCATATCTCAACACCTGCAGGAGATTCCATTAAGGCGACAGTGCCTCAGGAAGGGCAGGTGGGGCATTTACATTACAGGGTGTAGCACGTGTCCGTGGAGGTTCTGTAATGTAAACCCCTCGTCCTTCCTCCCTCCCTGCCCCTATTCTGCCCCGAACCCACTCTGTGACCAAAGGCCTTAGTGTATCAGTGAAGTAGCCGAACAAGAGCGCATAGTACTTGCACTTTCAATCTCAGTGGCCATACACAACATTTTGAGGGGGCAGGTAAATGGAGGCATCATTTTGTGCACATCAATAACATTTGCTGGTTAAAAAAAAAAAGGTGCTAGAAAGTTGAAAGTGCTGCCACTGTCAAGAAATGAAACTCGCCCACCCATTAGTGTTTTAAATGAATCATCCTCCCAGTGGTCAAAGAGGGCACCCCCACTACTTTGATTGATATATATTCATGATAAATGATTACTTCCCTGGCAGCACACACATTCATTCGAATAAGAGTGGAACAACTTATTCAGAAAAATAAAAACCCCAGGAGGAGGTTCATCACGCCACTAAATCTGCAAATGCGCACATTTATTGTACTTTCATTCCACTGAAGACGTCAATCATACGGTCACTAACTGCAATAATAGTGGCTACAGCCTCAAAACATGGGGGATGGATTGATGGAGAAGGACGGGAAGGGCAAAGGGATGGGTGGGGTCGGTCGGATAGGGATTCAGATAAACTTGTACGAAACACGCTCTGCTAGTTGGGCAGGCGCTGAAAAGAATTGTTTGCAACCTACTTGTCATAGGTTGGAATCACTGCAGTGCCTGGCCTGCCTTTCATGCCTCCGGCGTCAATAGCATTATTATGGCTTAATTGCATGACACAAATGCCTATTAAAAAAGCACCGGAGGTTGACTCAATTGGTGCTATGCCCGAAGTAAAGAAGGTAGGGCATAAGAATGGGTGGGTGGATTATTTTATAAAATATAAATCGTGCAATATTCTGGATACAATGCTGATGTGTTTGAGCTAACCTATGCCGTCAGCTCACGGCAGGCTGGGAGCAGGTTGTGCAAGGATTTTACACAATTCCCTTTCTAGCTTCTAGCTTAATCGTCCAAAAAATATATCCCATGGTCTTTCCAGGTTTGCTACAGACAACCATTGATAACTACATCCTTGCTTCTTGGACCTCTGGCCCTGCAACAAACCCCCCACCCATCACGGTTTCCAAGGCTTTAAGTGGGATGAAAAAACTGGGGGGTCTCAAAGCGGGGTGTCTGGTGTAATTAAGGGCGTGGCTTAATAACACATAAGCTAAAAATCTGTGCTTAGCATAGTGTCCCACCCGACGGGTATTTTGCTGCCTCTGTCATTGCATCCACATATATAACACAACAAGTAACATTACACCTACAACAAACCATGACTATTGGCTTTGTCAATGGGTGTTAGTAGCATATGCTAAATAAGCAACAACTATGGCTTCGTTGTATAGAACGAGGAAAATGCTTCTGTTCTGAAAGGATGAGGGTGTAAACATCTATACGGAGTCTCTTTGAAGTTACATCAAAGGCAGGTAGTTGTGTTTGGATTTTATTTTTTCAATATGTATTTTTTTCAACAAGTGTTGAGTGCAGTGGGTTTTCAATCGGAGTCATTATGGATTTTTGGTCACAATAGTAGGGCACTGTGATGATATTTTATTTGCACAGTTTTTATCTGCACAGTTTATGCTTGATTTTTCACGTGGATGTTTGTGGGTTAAGCGAAGGGGGTATGCAAGCGAGGGGGTTTGGGTGATGTTGGGGAGTGCATTGTGGGAGGTTGAGTATTTTGTTCTGATAGGATGACGCATAGTCATAAGGGAAGAATGTCACGGGGGAGGGTTGATTAGGAGGTGTTGTGTTCATTTAACACGAGGGTGAGCACAGCTGGGATTACGGATTGACCGGCAGGGAGAGAGACATGGGCTTCCGGGAGGATGGAGGTGAGTTAAGTTGCCGGTCACGGCGTTTTCAAGGTAACACATTGAAGGGGAATACTTCACAGTACACAGGGCAGCTGGGAAGGTGAAAATCCACAGTGTAAGTGGGAGGATTGAACGGGAGATGAGTTATGTATAATTGGGAGTTAACATGAGTTTTTTTATTCTTTGTGGTGTAAAAGTTCGTTTTTTTTTAGTAATTTTTAATTAAATTTTCAGAAAAAGAGAACATATAATACTCAATTGAACACATTATGAATAAAGTACAATGATTAATTTAAAGAGAGAAATGTGAACAGTAGAGGAAAAAGACAGAGGAGGAAAGGAAGAGATATGGAGGGGAAAAGGAGAAGAAAAGAAGAGAGAGAGTTAGAGATAGGAAGAAATAAGAAATTAAGATGCAGGTGCATGAGTAGCAAGATAGGAAGTAAAGGGTAGCCAAAGTAGGTCGGATTTAATTTTCTGAGAAAGCGTAAGAGAGGAAACAGTAGTAATTCTGTGTTCATCGCAAACAAAGTTCCACCAAGTTAATAATGATAATTTAGAGTTATCTTTCCAACAAGACATAATCACTTTAAAAGCTATAGCAACAAATAAGTCAAACAACAAAGTAATATGATTAGAAACATCAAAATCAGGTGAGGAGGAACCCAGAAAAACATTTTGCATTGATAATGGAATATTACATTTGAATATTATCATACATTTGGACCAAATAGACTGCCAGAACTTTAAAACATTCGAACATTCATAAAGTTGATGAAGTAAAGTCCCAGTAGATTCAGAACAAGACCAACATAGGGACGAGGAGGTAGGGGAAAACTTGGAGATATGAACAGGGGTAATAATAGCTCTACTATAAATGAAATAAAGGGATTGAGTGATACGTGCGGCAACAGAAGTTTTAAAAAGCTTGAGCCATAATTTATCCCAAGAAGAAATAGGGAGTGACATAGATAAGTCTGTTTCCCAGAGTAATTCGACAGGGGATTTAGGACGTTCAGAAACATGAGATAACAACAACTTATAAATAAAAGCAGCTTTAGGCCTATGCTTTCGAGAAACACTATATAACGGTGATGGTGAAGTAATTAATGAAGAGGCTAAAGGGTAATTGTTGGAAGATAAGGAAGACTGCAACGCCGTTGATATTAAAAGATATTCATTAAAAAATGAATCAGGTAAATTATATTGTAACTGTAAATCCTGGAAGGGAATAACAGAATTATGTTGAATTAATTGATGAATAAAAATAATTCCCTTCTCCTTCCAATGCTTGTAGTAAAATGATTTACGTTTATATTTGATAAATTTATTGTACCAAATAGTGGAGGACAAAAAACATTGATATGAGTCTAAACCATCAGAAAAAATATTATATAATAATTGTCGGGAGTATTTTAAAATAGGATTATCTGATAGGAAGGAGCAATTAGACATATATATTATATCTCGAAAAGAAAAGTCTTTTAATAGGGAACGCTCAAAAACAATCCAACGGGGGATAGGGATATCCGCAAAATCATAAGTTAAGGCAAAAAATTGACGAATTAAAAATGCAGAATGATAAGATTTAAAATCTGGAAAACGAACACCTCCTTCTATTTTGGGACGTTTGAGTTTACTGAGGGCAATGCGGGGGTGTTTATTATTCCATAAAAACTTTGTACAAATAGAATTTATCTGTGAGAAATACGAAGCAGGTATTCGAAAAGGTAACATGGAAAGAGTATATAGGACATGTGGCACAATCATCATTTTGATAGTATCTAATCTACCCCACCATGTCAAATAAAGGGGGACCAAGAAAGAAGGAGTGATTGTATTTTGGTAATTAGAACATTAAACGTATAACTAATGGTGTTAGAAATTGTGGAGGAAAACCAAATACCAAGGTATTTAATTTTTGTGGGACACCAAGTAAAATTAGTATTATTAAACATATATTGATAGCAAAGAGAATTTAAGGGTAAGACTTCTGTTTTAGAAAAGTTCAACTTATATCCAGAGATACTAGAATATAACCGAACTTCATCCAAAAAGGGGGGGATGGAGGAATTAGGATCAGACATATAAACCAGGATATCATCAGCGTAGGCTGATAATTTTGTTTCCATAGAATTATGTGAAAAACCAGAGATACCTGAATTAATTCGAATACGCTCAAGGAAAGGTTCCAGACATAGTACAAATAACAGGGGTGATAAGGGACAACCTTGGCGTGTGCCTCTATATAATGGAAAAGACTTAGAAAAATGGTTATTCACAAAAATACTAGCACGGGGGAAAGAATATAACAATTTAACATAAGAAATACATTTTGGACCAAAACCAAACCATTTGAGTGTATTGATCATAAATTGCCAGTTTATGCGGTCGAAGGCCTTTTCAGCATCCAGAGACAATGCTGCAAGAGAGTATTTGTACTTTTTTCCGAGGGAGATAACATTAGCAAACATGCGAGCATTGTCAGAAGCCAATCTGCCCTTAATAAAACCAGTTTGATCTCTTTTAACCAATAGTGGGATGATACTCTCAAGGCGAGTGGCGAGGATTTTAGCGAATATCTTACAATCATAATTGATTAATGAAATGGGGCGATAGTTTTTACACAGGGAATGATCCTTATCAGGTTTGGGAATGAGGACAATCAAAGCCTCCATAAACGAGCCAGATGCTTTGGAGTCAACAATGAATGAGTTAAAAAGGGCCAAAAGTTTGGGCGCAAAAATAGAGGAAAAAGTAGAAAAGATTCAACAGAAAGACCATCAGGACCAGGGGCTTTTGATCTTTTTAAGGATTTAATGGCTTCCAGTATCTCTTGAATAGTAACCTCATTTTCTAATAAATCAAAGATATCAGGAAGCGAAGGAGGTTTAGGGAGGCCAGAAAAAAGGTGTGCACATTTTGAGCAGAGGGATTCGTATCGTCAGAATATAATGATTGATAATAATCATGAAATACAGATGCAATATCTTCATCAGAGGATGCCAAATTATTAGTTGATTCATTTAGAATAGGACCTATATTTTTACGCTCAGATTTAATTTTTAAGTAGTTGGCCAACATCTTACCAGCTTTATTTTGACCACCGTGGTATTTAGACTTAATTTTAAGGAGAACATTGCATGCATCAATCGTGGCAAGTTTGTTAAGAGCAGATTTGGCTTTAATCAGTTCATGAAGAGCAGAGGGAGATTTAGAAGTAAAGTAATTATGTTCCAACAGTTTAAGTTGCTGTAATAAATTGGCATACTTGGCTTTAGCAGTTTTCTTCTTTTTGCTGAGTATGAAATAGCAAAGGCACGGAAGGAAGCCTTAAAGGCATCCCAGTTATTAGTAATGGAGGTGTGCAAAGGGTTGTTGATAGTAAAAAATTCATTAATAAAGGTAGTAGCTTTAATAACAAAAGTATTGTCAGTCAGCAAAAATTGTTACATTTCCAACGTCCAAATTTTGGAGGAGTCATGGAGAGGTCAAGAGAGGAAAAACGGGGGCATGATCAGAAATAAAAATAGATCCAATCTCAGAGGATTGAATGGATGGAAGTAGGGGCTTACTAACCAAAATATAATCAATTCTAGAACGAGTGTGGTGAACGTTAGAAAAAAAGTAAACTCAAGAGTATCAGGGTTACAAGTCCTCCAAACATCATATAATGAACGAGAGGCAATGGCAGATTGAAATGATTTATGAGTTTTATCAGGATTAAATTTGCATTTGGATTGTCTATCCGAAAATGGATCTAACCATTGATTAAAGTCCCCAGCAACAATAATATTTGGACCATCAATAGAGGATAGTAATATCTTAATGTTATTCCAAAAGTCTGGGTCTGGCTTAACAGGGCCGTAGATATTCAGTAAGACAAGTTCTTTATTTTGTATAACAACCTTCGCCATTACCCAACGTCCATCAGTATCACATTGCGTAGATAAAATTTGCACATGAATCGATTTATGAAATAGAATAGCTACACCACCTTTCCGATTAGAAGCTGGAGAGTAAACAACTTGACCCACCCATTGTCTTTTCAATTTAAGTGATTCAACATCATTGCAATGCGTTTCTTGAATAAAAGAGACATGAGAATTCAACTTAGACAAATGTGAGAGTACCTTTTGCCTTTTGACAGGGTTTCCCAGACCACGAACATTCCACGTGACAACATTACACATAATGGAGGGAAGGGAGGGCAAGACATGAATGGAGATGATACACTTCAGGAGAACAACTGGAAGTAAAGAAACACCATTTAGTAGAAGAATACAGAAAACAAAATGTACAACAACATTTAACGATAATAGGAATAAGCATTAAGCAATAGATTAAAGAAAAATAAACACTAAAAAAAATATAGTGAAAAACACTTATATATACAAAAAATCGATAATAAGATTGCACCAAAACAAAAAAGTAAAAAAACAATAAGATGCTAGAGGAAGAGAAAAAGAGAGAGAAGAGAAAAGAACAGAAGAAAGAAGAAAGTAAGCAGATCAAGGAAAAGAATCCAGATCTGAAGATAAACAAGCAACAAGAAAATTGGGACATGGTGACGACGAAAGCAGAGACAGCGATACGAGTAGATAAAGAATAATAATAAGCCTCAGAAGTAAAAGAATGAGCAGTAGTAATAGGAAATTAAGAGTACCGGCAGAGAGAAAGAAAAAAGAGAAAAAGAACAATATCTTCAAGGAGGAACAAGCATGAGGAAGAAAATAGGATAAAAATAGGCGCAACATCAACCATTAACTATTAGAACAGAGAGAATATAAAACATTAATTTTCCATATTTCGAGGAGAGATATTATTGAGAAAGAGTCTCAGTTTGGCAGGATCATCAAAAGAACGTGACCTTCCTTCATGAGTAACTTTGCAGAGACATGGGTGAAGAATACCATATTGAATGTTTAAGTGTCTCATCTGGGGACGGAGAGCCAGGAATTCCTTACGGCGTGCATTTGTTGCATTTGAAACATCTTGAGAAATGAATATATTATGACCTGACCATGTGAGGTTTCGTTTGGATTTAACCGCTTTCAAGACATGCATCAATTCAGTGAACTCTAAGAAAAGCATGATGATACCTCGAGGTTTGTTAGAGTTAGGTTGAAGACGACCTAAACGATGCGCCCGTTGTATGTTAAGGGGTGATGAAGGTTGAAGGTCTAAAAGGTCCGTCAGGAACTTTTTCAGAAAGGATAACATGTCTGGACCTTCAATATTTTCTGGTAGGCCATAAAGGCGAAGGTTATTCCTTCGATTACGATTTTCCAAGTCTTCGGTGTGTATTTTAAGATTGTGGATTTCTTGCTCCAAAAGAGGGATTTTAGTAGAAATATCTTGGAGGTCCCCAACACGTTGCTCAAGTTCCAAAACCTTGCCCTCCATGATAATCCAACGGTCTTCAATTTGTTTCAGTTTTTCATTAGTGGTGACCATGAAGGGCTGAAGGCCACGTTCCTCCTCCAAAATTGAGTCCAGTACAGGATTTTGTGAAGTATGAATGGGGGAAGGAGGGTCATTCTTATGTCTCTTAGGTTTAGCGCCTGAGGAGGATGATCTAGAGGAAATGTGAGGATCATTCGCCATCTTGGACTGTGAAAGAGACCGACGAGTAGTGCTTAAGAGTATACGCATGCGACCCATTCACCGCAGGAAAGAAAACAGGAATCGTGACCATCCACGGGTAAGCACAATTGATGGAATGAGAGGAAGCACTGTAATATATCACTGAGAGAAAAAAAAGAGTCGCCGTCACAATACAGCAATACGATAGGCACTGTGCAAATACTGTGTGAAGATGCGAAAAATGCGCCTATTTAGACATCAAAAAAGTGGAAATAGCACATTCATTGCACAACAGCATCAACAAGGAGCTCATTCTTCACGCCTGCTCCCGGCAATTGCCTCAACCTTGGTAGAAGTAAGCTGAATTTATTATATATTCCTTCCCCTCTTTTAAAAGGCTGCCACCGTGGTGAGAAACAACATGAAAGAAGAAATGAAAAAATCTTCTCTGTTATCCTAGTTTACATCTCTTTTAGTGATGCTCATAGCGAGAAAGAGAAGGAATAGCCTTTATCAAAAAAAAAGAACTCTGTTTTCCCATTTGGACTCCTCTTATAGTAGTAGGAAATGAAAATATGGGCATTATTCATTTTAGAGGAAGTAATTCCACCTTAAGAGACATACCAGCAGTCCATGAGGAAAAACGGCATTTGGAGCGAAGCACAGAGTTAAAACGCGGGCGCCGCGATTCAAAATGGCGGACGCCCGCGATTCTGTGAGGAAAATACTGCCGTTGCAGGTTCAGGCTCCACGATACATCCGAGGGCAGGAAATACCGGCTATTAGGTGCGCCACGGGTTCAGGAGACCGGGGCCGCCGTTTCCGCCCGTGAATTCGGGCACCTTGAGGCAGAAATATGCAGGAAATCTCCGCGTCCTAGCGGAGCTCACATAACGTCCGCCATCTTGCTGTCGCGTCCAAGCCACGCCCCCCAGAAGTTCGTTTTATAACACAGGAATCTTCAGGGTGCGTGGGATTAAGGAGGGAGAGGTTTAGGGTGTTGCACTTGGGTCTGATTTAACGCATCGTTTTGCGATAGGGGTGGGAGGAGAGGGGGTTGTTTTAGGGGGTGTTATGGGAAACATAGCAATGTTTATCACATTTGGGTTTTACCGAGTAGTTGCTTGAGCTGTTTATTTTGTTTTAGATACCCCTGACGAAGAGCCACACAGGCTCGAAATGCATTGGGTTTGAATATATGCATCTACTTCATAAATCTGATTGCTCTTTTACTTGTCGTTGTACGAAGCCTGGATGGGCATACAGTTGACATGAGTATATTTGAATAAAGAATTCAAGTGCAATCACGCTGTCTCCGGAGTGGTGATAAGAGCAAGAAAAAGTATGGAATAAGGTTTTTGAATAAAGAACTGGTATACAGAGTGTACATTGGAGCACCTGGATGAATTGTCATATTGGAGGGATAAATTCCCACATTGCAGTGCGTCGGTTTGGCGCGGAAAAAAGCACCTTTTGGATCAGTGCTGCAGAGTTTACATTTTTTTTTCACCGAAGATGAGGGCGAAAATGGGGAGCTCGATAGGGACCCATCTCAGCACCTGCTTTTCAGAACTGTCGGTGCACCGGCAGGACCCAGCCAACTTAAAGCCCTCATGGTTTCTCAGATCGTCCTCTCCCTTTCCACAGACAGCTCCGGTGTTTCACATTACTGCAAACAGCGCTGCATTGCTCCCTGCCTCGGTTGGCACTACAGAATTACCAACACTCACACAAACTGGCAACATCCATACTGGGAGTCCTGAATTATGATGACAGCGTTCCCGTTGGTAAAGTATCATTTGATCTTGGGCAAATTCTTTATCTCCCTCTGCTCCAATCCACTTATCTGAAAACGACGAACACGTCGAATGCGACTGAACACCAGTAAGATGTGTAAAAGTGGACTATTCTATTTAACCCAAAGGCCAACACATCCAACGATGGTTTCATTGGCTGTAGTAGAAAGGTGTACAGCGTCCTCCAATATTAGGCGTATCACCAGAGAGACTGCGGAGGAGGGGGTGCGGCCCCCTCCACCACCTCCCTCGCACATCAGCACTGCCCTAGTCCATCACAGACAGTCCATCTATCCGTTTACAAACAGTCACTCTTGTCATCACACCCTCTTCCATTCCCACTTTTAATATTTTGGAATGCCACTGATGAGACCAATACCGCTGGAAATATAGCTTCTTGGAATTAAGCGCTTGCTGAGAGATCTGCGCATAACCCCAGTTCATAGGCCTGAATCCTGACAGGGCAGGCTCAGGCTTTCATCTTTCAGAGGCTGATACAATGAGCACCTGCACTTCGCAGGAGCAAACGGGTACTCTAAATAGTGAGTACCGTCTCTTGTATTTATCCATTTAGAGCACTGAGTAACACCCTTTTCAGCGCGCCAGGTAGCGCTAAAGCTCTGGTCTCAGGAGCTATGTATGTGGCATATTACAGTGGAACCCTGCATGCTACCCTGCACCGTACCTTGGTATTTCAAAGCTGCACCCTTTCCTCAGCAGGACGGTTCTCTTGCCCATGATGGAGGACTGCTCCTTCCCTATGCATGCTTCAACTTCGGAGCCCATGATGAGCCGAGGACGCAGCTCCTGTGGAATAAATAAATACCCTGTCCGCAGATGAAGTTAGAGGGTATAAACGCACCTCTGTTTGCTGTAAGGTGTGCAGCTCGGCTGAGGCAAAAGCAGTGGTAGCATCAGGGAGGT
This sequence comes from Calotriton arnoldi, assembly GCA_963921515.1. Classification (NCBI taxonomy): domain Eukaryota; kingdom Metazoa; phylum Chordata; class Amphibia; order Caudata; family Salamandridae; genus Calotriton; species Calotriton arnoldi. The sequence continues at coordinate 1,076,877 of CAWUFW010002484.1, forward strand.
TTAATTTGTTGCGTTAGAATTGGACTAGTGTCCTCATAGGCGTTCATGCTCCAAGGTAAATTTCCAGTTTGCCCCCAATATAATAGCAAAGGAAGGACAGCCAGCCGGCATGTGAAACACTGTGCAGCTAGAGACAGTGACATAGGACTAGGCTCAGGATTATGAAGACAGAAGAGAAGGACAGTGAGTAGTCCTAATTAATCCTATGTGACCAGCGTACTGCCACAATCGGGTTAGTGTGAAAAAGAGACCTGAACCGCAGGGAAATGGAATAACAACCAACAGCTTTAGACATTATTGCAGTGTCTTTGCTTTCCGTTAAAAAAACAATTCGGGGCAGACAAAAAGAAAAATATTTACACTTAATGCTCAGTCCGTGTTTATCTGCAGCACGCACAAAATGCCAAAAAGCACTCTCTTCGGGCCTCACTTACAAAGACCGTGAAAGACCGCTTTCGTTTCTGTTGCAGACGCTTCGTTTCTGTTGCAGACGCCAGGTAGAAACAACATTAAAACTGAAATGGCCAGACTGGAGAAGGGAGGAGAGGCCATCACACTCTAGAACAGTGTGATGGCCAAACAAAATATCCTCTTAGTGAAATCGCCAGGGAGGGAGCTAAGGAAACAAAGGTGGGGGATTTAAAGAAATGCACCAATAGCAAGCAGGCATTTTTAAATGGCACAGATACCAACCAATGACAATTGGAGGGTGTGCCAAAAGCCAACAGAAGGGATACACCAGGTCTTGCAGACAGCGCATGCGCTGTCTAGGCTCGACCTAAAAAGTCATACAGGACTGGAGGGTCTTGTCTAGTCCCTCGCTAGACTTTAAACGTCCCTGCCTCGGACACATTAATAATCAACCTGGCTTCTGCACTTTAATACATATTCTGTATCAGCCCCATAATCTGAAAGGGAAACACAAATGTCTCCAAAATACAAAATAGTGCCTTCCAGACCTCGAGGTCTAAGGCCTTCTTGGCATCTAACAGAAATATCACTGCAGAAATTTGATTTACAGAAATAAAGTTGTTGACCTCCACTAGATAGTTTGTTTTGGTAAATAATTGACGAACGGAGATAAATCCAATTTGATCTCAATTAATCAACTTAAAAGCCATGTTATGAAATCTATTTTCTGGCAGTTTCATAAGGATTTGATAATCCTTATTTAACAGAGTTATGGGGCGATATGAATTTGGGTCCTCTGGGTTTTTACCTTTTTTGAAGAAACTTTCAACATTCCCAAAACTAAAAGAGGGTGGGATTGGACCTCCACCTAAAATAAAATTAGTCCATCACAAAATATATATATATATATATATATATATATATATATATATATATATATATATATATATATATATATATATATATATATATATATATATATATATATATATATATATATATATATATATATATATATATATTTAACATATCCGAGAATGTCCTACAAAATTCACATGAAAAGACATCTGGGCCACAGACCTTGCTGCCCAGTAAATTACTGATGACCTCCTTCAGCTCCTCAATAGTAAAAGGGTTAACAATATTACATATATCTTCCTCTGAGAGTGCTGGTATTGGTAATTGACCTAGGAATGTATCCCAGTCGCGGCTGCTGCCTGGAAGCAGCAGTGGGGTGGGTGGGGGACAAGGGGTGGGTGGTCACAATAAAATATAAAAAACACTTACCTCCCGGCCGGCCTCGCCGCCTCTCCTGCGTCCTTTTCCTGGCTTCTTGTAAGAAACAGGAAGCACCAGGGCTCCCACGCTCCCCGCAGCCAATCATAACACTGCAATGCAGCATTGTGATTGGTCTGAGCAACAGACTCTGCACTCAGACAGAGGCTGTAGGAGTGGGCATGTTCTCCATGCAGGCTGTAATGCAGCCTGCATGGAAAAGGGGGAAAGGTTGCATGACTGGTTTGGGCATCCCGACGAAGCAGTCATTGCGCACTTAGGAGGGTTGTACCCTCCTCCCCAGCTCTTCAGCCCTGCCCCATCACGCAAGCTGCCGCAGCAGGAGGACAAAATAAAATGATAATACCATTAGTTAATATCATTTTATTTTTTTCTTTCTTTTGCTGCTCCGAGGCAATGGGGTGACGCTCCTCCGCCTTAGCAGAGGAGCCGCCACTGATGTATCCAACTCATTCCTATTAACTTGAGTATGATTACACATCTGATTATGATGTTCTAAAAAACTGAATTAATTAGCCCTATTTCCTTACTACACACCCCTGTTGTAGGACATATTAAATTGCGGATAGTGCTTTTGGATGTTTTATCCTGTGTCTGTCAGGCCATGAATCTTCCTGCATAGTTACTTTCCTCATAGGTCCTCTGCATGTGGGTCGAATTGTTTACATAACCTTCAGCATAATAATGCTCGCTCAAAGTGGATTTAGCTCTTTCAAACACCTTTCTGCTCCCTCCAGTATGATATAGCAGAAAAGTCTCATATTCGCTTCTAGCCTGCCTTTCTACTTTGAGGCTTTGTACTTTAGCAAGTTTTTTGCAGCCATGTCTTTAGTGGTTATTTTTGCCCGCAGAGAAGCTTTTAAGACATCCCACATTATATTCAGATGAACTGTGTCCTAATTATTTATCATCAATTCCTATATCTTCTCCCTGAACACTTCCACCCACTTATTATTCATTCTCCAAATAAGTCTTATTGAAAACCCATACTTTTGGTTTAAAACTTCTTTTACCTCCAGATATACTTAATTCAAGAGCCAAGTGATTTGAGAACCCATTTGGCAGTGTTGTCAAATATTCAAACCCCGTATTAAAAGACACTAAAAAGAAATCAAGCCATCTAGCCATTTTAAACCTGGCAGGAATTTAAGTATACTCTATCTTTTCTGGAAAAGCATTTCTCCCTGGGTCTATTAACATCAAATCTTTCTGACAATACAGCAGCATTTTAGCTGTTTTAGATTTATGTTGTCTCTTATTGCCCGTTGTAGTGTAAACCTGTGGGTTTTGTAAACAATTGAAATCACCCCCAGTTATAATACTCCCCATGACTTTACAAAATATTTGGAACAAGTTAATGTAGGGTCCCGGATTATCCTCCATAGGAGTTACATATACAGAGGCAATAGTGCAGTTTAGCCAATGTTATGTGGGTCTCCTGTAATAGATTAACTATGCTTCATGGCCCAAGTCACAATAGCATGTAATGTCTTCTCATTGTTTAACCCATTAACATTGAAAGAAAACAATTCTCATGCTATCTGAAAATCATGAAGCGTTCTGCCCTTCAATCATACTCTAATCAAAAATCAGACACTCTTTCATCAAAACTCAAAGAGGTGAAGTCAGGTCCAAGCAGCCTCCCATCATATGAGTCCTCTGGAATCCGGTCATCATCCATCCAGGGCTCACATCCCTCCAATACTGATAAACCATCGAAAGCTTCATCCACAAATGTGTGTACTGTCCAAATATATAAAGATACATAGCTTCTGTGCAAATAGCATACACGACAAAGGGCCCGATTCACAGAACTAACTTAAGACAAAATCCTAAACTTACTACCATTTTGGTATTCACAGAAGGCACTTACTCATTTTGGTAATCACAGAAGGCACTTACTTACTCATTTTGAGTAACTTACTCATTTTGTGTAACTTACTCATTTTGGTATTCACAGAAGGCACTTACTCATTGATGAGTAAGTGCCTTCTGTGAATACCAAAATGAGCAAGTTACACAAAATGAGTAAGTTACACAAAATGAGTAAGTTACTCAAAATGAGTAAGTTACTCATTTTAGTATTCACAGAAGGCACTTACTCATTGATGAGTAAGTGCCTTCTGTGAATACCAAAATGAGTAAGTTACACAAAATGAGTAAGTTACTCAAAATGAGTAAGTAAGTGCCTTCTGTGAATACCAAAATGAGTAAGTGCCTTCTGTGAATACCAAAATGGTAGTAAGTTTAGGATTTTGTCTTAAGTTAGTTCTGTGAATCGGGCCCATAGACAAGGACCCCTGTCACTCCTTCAACTGCTGTTAAAACCCAAATCTCCTCTCTTCTCATGATCTTCCCTCCCTCTCTCAACTACCCCATTCCCAGTAATTTTTGAGTTGTCTAGAGTCTTGTCATTCAATGTTTAATTTTGCAGGACATACTCCGCAAATAATGCAACTGTGCAAATACCAATCCAGTGATTTCTCTCCTTAGGGTATAGGGGGTGGCTTCCCTTGATCAGCCCTCACATCAAAGTGCCTACCACATATTGCAACTATAAAATTCATCTTTTAAAGTGAATATCGTTTGACCCTAAAAGAATCTGTGTGAACCAATATCTTACCCAACGCAAAAGTGCATACTGAATGTGCTTTTATAACTTGTGCAAAATACTCTAACATCTTGTCACTCCAAACCTTCCTTTTGTATGCTCCCTAACACTGCCTGTGCTCCTCACCTACATGCTTTAGTGGTAGTTCTGCCCCATATTTTGCTCCTCACATCCCTTCCTTTGCCAGTGGCTTTTTTTTCACCATGACTGGTGCCTATCTTTTACCTGGTACTCATTTCTCTCTTTATCCTCTAATCCCATCAATCTGTAATACTTTAACTAAACCATATCAAATTCAGCATATAATTTTCAAAAAAGATGCGGCAACCTTAACCTAGTTAAACATTTGAAACTTTCTGTTATGTAACACTTCTAAGCTGAAGAGTTGAGCAATCAAAGCCTGTGCTACTACTGCTTGGAAAGGTGGGAGCATGTTCTTAAACTCCTTTTGCCTTTGTGCAGTTTTTGCATCCATATACAAAAAATTATGAAAGGCATTATTATTTCTCCTTAACGCCTCTACTGAGAATCATCTCTTTTACTCTATAATAGAAAAAAATCACCAACATAGCTCTAGGGTACTTAGCATGAGTAGAGATCCATGCGGTAACCTTATGGTTTACGTAATAGTTAAGTCCTGTGTATATTCTGGCATCACATGTGTCCATATTAATGCCTCCACCAAAGAAACAGAGCCAAAGTTATCTTCTGGATGTTCTGGGAACCCTGTGATACATACATTTGAATCTCTAGCATGGCTCTCCACCTGCTCTTCTTTGTCTTTAAGCCATATTACTTCCTTTTCGAGTTTGTCACTTAGTTCAACTGCAGAATGTAGCTTATCCTCACACTCAGACAACTGCTGCTCCATTTCCTCAACTCAGCGAACAGCTGAGTCTGCTGCCCACTCATGTAGTCCAAATGCTCCTTTATCTCACCTGCTATCTCCCTCTATGTAGATCACTTTGACCTCTGCCAACACTTCCTCTAGCATACCAAATAAGTGATTCAGAGATTGAGGGTCCATACTCAAGTTCTGTATGATTGTACCTAAGTCTTCTGGCGGTCAATCTATGCTCTGCCATTTTGTGTCACTACCATCGAAGTTTCTCGTTGCAGGGGTTCTAAACCTTTTAATTTGGATGTGAGCTCTTGTATCTGAAGGTGTTTACTATGACTGTACATATTCCCTGATTTTAGAACAGTTTTGCTAGACTGCAAAAATGGGAACACATTACTCATCAGTCTGCTTCCCCCCTGCTTTCAAAGGGAGCAATTCTCCAACTTGAGCTTCTCTAAATTTGCCAGCTGCCACAGTAACAGCCACCAGAGACTGCTCCTGTTTAGATCATGATGTCCTCTGCTGCCATTGTATCCACCACTGCACTTATCAACATTGTCTGGGGATCTCTAGAGGTGTCACTCAGAAGGCATGCTAAAGGTGTTGATAGAGTTTTGATTGGACCATTGATTTTAACATCCACTGTTGTAGCCGAGATAAGAGCAACAAGGGCATATTTTCCAGCAAGGTCCAAGGTCCAATGAGTAGTAGCTAAGCCCGCTAGTGAAGGCTTCCCCTTCTCACTAGACAGAGACTGCTTTGCTTATTTCAAAGGCTTAGTTAGTTTAGCAGGCATAGCCAGTAGAAAACTCCCTCATTGTGGATCCCGTGCAGGCAGTGGTTTTATATTATTGTTTGCCCCTCAGTCCCCAACTTCTCACATGGGACTCCGATCCTAACTGGGTGGATTAAATAGCAAATACAAAGTTTGATTAATGTTATTCAGTACCAAAACACTGGAGCCTAAATCCTCCCAGGTAAACACTGAATACAATTGGCACCGCAGACACCTCCTCGCTCAGTTTGCTTCAGGGGAGACACTCTTCTTTCTCTGCTACCACGTGCTGGGCTTCGCTGCTGATAATGAGGCCCGCACTGTAGATGCGCCAATATCGTTCAGCGCAGATGCAGACTCACTGTTGAGGTCTCGACTCTCCACGCATCCCGCTGAACTTCACCTAAGAGATACCAGCCCCCCCATTTACCGTGCTATCCGATCTTGCACTTGGGATCCTTCAAAGCATGTGCCCCCCTCCCGGTAGATCCAGTGAAAGGAGATTCCAGCATTCCCCAAAGAAATGACCGAGGACAACCAACAGCTTCACTGCCATTAAGAAGAGGTGGAGTCAGCGGAGAACAGAAGCCAGCAGAAGAGTATGGGTGGTAACATCATCCATCAGGGCCAGCTTTAGCGCTGGTGGCGGCCGGTGCAACAATTTTTTGGGCGCCCCCCATGCCCTCCTTCTCAATGGATTCCCTCATTACCACCCTCCAACAGTGCCCCATATCATTCCATAGCCCCCTGACATACATTTAATTTGTTTTACAGCGCTACTCATCAATATATGGTGTCAGAGCACTTTACATCACACACACATAATACAGAGACAATGAAATATATATATGTGAATCAACCAATAGGAAATGTTACATAAGACAATGAGGATTACAAGGAGGAGGAATCGCAAGTCATTCATACTAGTAATCAGTATAATTAACAATGTTTGCTCTGGAGAAGCACAAACTCAAGATTTAAATTGTACCACAGTGGTTGGGTTTTCTTTACTAATAAGAATGTATTCCTACCCAAACAAACCATTTTTAGCAACATTAGGGTAATGAAAAACTGGGGAAAAACATAACGTTGTAACCTATGCCATACAGTTTGCATGCACCACTTTGAGGACTGTTCATAAGTCACTGTGATATAGTAGGATTGTACATTTTGATTTGCAAGTAACAAAAGGATCAATATGACAAAAGCAGTAACCTACTGAGCTATCCACATAAAATACTGTTATGTGGTCTGCATGGTACACTCTCTTTTTAGCACACATATTACCCCTCTGAGCTACTTTATGATGAGTCAAATCTGCCACTAGACAAAACTTCCATCTCTCTCCAGCAGGAACATTAATTACCAGAGTTATGGGGTCATTTTTATTCTTGCCTGAAAACTGTTAGAGACACAAGGAACTCTGCAGCAGGTGCTTTAAACCTCATAATTCATTTGTAAACACTGCGCCCCCCTGAACTTAGCACCAGGGGCAGCTGCACCGGCCCCACTGGCCTAAAGCCTGCCCTGTCGTCCACATCCTGTTCAGCAGTATTTAGCAGCATATAAACATTTTTAGTGGCATAAAATGTGCCCTGGACACACTGCTGTCTAGGTACAACACTCTAAAAAAAATCTGTTTACACTTTATGCACTGCGTTCCTCAACATGAGTCTCAGCATTGCCTAAGATCTTCCCATATCTCACTGATTTACTTCTCCAATTCATGTCTTTGGAAACCGTCTGGAATGGAGATAACACTGGACCATATTCACAAAAGAAGTAGTAAATCCTCACGTGTAGATTTACATCCACATTAGGGTGAAGATTTATCAGTTTTTGCTATTCACCAGTATTTCCTCTAGCAAGCCTAGAAAGCCCCGGCAGGCATAGGTTTCAAGATGCGCTAGTGGGAATGACTGCACTTTGCAATCACTTCTTTATACCTTTTTTCATTTTAATTTATTATTCTAACATGGTCATCCACCATGTTAGAAGGGTAAATTGAAACTTGCTGCCTTGCTTCATGACCCAAGCGTACGCGCTTGTCGCAACACCTATGCTTGTATGTGCCACAACAGGTGTAATGACACATGAATGTGGATGTGTTGTGAGACATGCTTGCGCCTTGGCAGTGATTTTGAAATGGGTTTTCTTTCATGGAAACTGCATTTCTAGTTGCCCGAAGTTGCCAGCACATGCATGTGATTGGCAACAAGCATCCACAAAGCCAATAGCTCGTTCTTTTCAGAGGTGTTTGGACAAAACACTGAGGAAAAAATATTGTGCTGACAAAATATTGTGTCAAGAATATCGAGGACAAAAATATTGCGAATGTAAGTTTCTATGGGAAAGCAAAGTTTTTCTATATTTAACTTCATGTATATCTTCAAGGTACATAGATGTGAAGTTAAGAATGGCAAATCTATACTTACCGATTTGCATTTATCGTCTCGATAAATTGGTCCTCAATATTTTTGACACAATATTCTTGCAATCGATTTTCTATCAGACATCCTCTTTAAAAGCAGAGAAATATTGGCTTTGTCAATACTTGTGATTAGAAGCAAGCACTTCTACTATGTGCTACCTGAACAAAGGCACCACCAATCGCAGGATAAACTAACATTTTGCACCTTCTGAGAAATTACCGTATTTTTGGCAATGTCAGGTAAGGTACATTTGAGATTTATCGAGGCACCAAGAAGGAAGGGAGTACAAGTATGTTTCTCTGCCATTGCTAGGTGTAAAGGCATCAGCATTAGGCTTGTCCTTTGCCAGGGTGGATGTAAGGAGTTTAAGTTTGGGCTGATCTGTTCTAGTCAAGATCATCTCCCTCATGAAGAACAAAATTGTGTTCGGGTCTGGATAAAACAGTGGGCCAGATTTAGTTAGTCTTTGCACCCGCGCTAGTGTGATGCAAAGCAATACTAGGTGATGTAAAGAGACACATGCTGACCACTGTCCCGCGCCAAAGGTGTTTTGCTTTGGAAAGGTAACCTTTTTACAGCACCAAAACTACTTTACATCAAAGACGGCAATACTGGAGGCAGATGAGCAAACACATGGCTTTTGACACAAAGCTCAGTCAACTAATATAGCCAAACCTGGCTGTGTTCAAAAGCTAACACCGAAGCAGGTGCAAAAAAGGCAAAATGCACACATCTAATGCATATGACCCTTTTGCTGTTGTCCAGCATAGGAATTTGCACTGGAAGAGTATGCATCCAGTGAAATTGTATGCTGGACAGTGCACACTCGCCTCTGCACTATGATGCGAGGCTGTGTGTGATGTAAGTCAGTCTGGGCACCTGCAAAGACAGTAACAGGTCCATTTTAGTAAATATAGCTCTGCTCTGTGTTTTCCCCCACAAGGAACACGGCCAGATGTACGACCATTTTTGCATGCGCAAACGGGTTTGCGAACTCGTTTGCGCATGCAGAAACAGCATGGGGGATGTACAAACCCTATTTTGCGACTCGCAATTTTTTGCGACTCGCAAAATAGGGTTTTGCGACTCGCTATTAGGAAGGGGCGTTCTCTTCCTAATAGCGAGCGCAACCCTATGTAAGAATGTTTTGCGTCCGCAATTGCGGGCGCAAAACACTCGCAAATTACCACTCTCTTCAAGAGGGTGGTAATGGGGTCGCAAAAGGGAAGGAGTCCACAGGGGGCCCCTTCTCCTTCGCAAATGCAGGGGGAAATATTTTTTAAGGGCAGGCAGTGGTCCCAGGGACCACTACCTGCCCTTAAAAAATGAAACGAAAACGTTTCATTTTTCTTTTTAAATGCATCCCGTTTTCCTTTAAGGAAAACGGGCTGCATTTTAAAAAAACTGCTTTATTTAAAAGCAGTCCCAGACATGGTGGTCTGCTGAGCCCAGCAGGCCACCATATCTGGGAAGGTCCTACCATTCCCAATAGGGTCGCAAATTGCAGAGGCTCATTAATATTCATGAGCCTCTCTATTTGTGACCCCATTGGAAATCGCTAACAGTGTGAAAAACACTGTTGTACATTGAAATAGCGCCTCGCAAATTGCGAGTCGCAAAAATCTCGCAAATTGCGAGGCGCTATTTCCACGGTCGTACATCTGGCCCACAGTGAAGCTAATTTGTAGGCTGCGCTGCGTTGTGTGAAAAATTTGCAAGTCTAGGCCATTGTGGGGTCTCAGACAATACAGTTAGCTTGGCTCAGCCAGGAGAAAATTGACTGTAGTGTTGTTCCTATCTGGCTTGGATACAAGGCCATCACTAATCATGTTCTAAAACTTGAGATATGATAAACTTACAGCTTGCTATAAATCATGGTGTACCGTGTATTTTATCCCCATCGTAAGAGGGATCGAACAGGGGCAGAATCAGAAAATAGTGGAAACACTCAGTTCTGATTTCTTTCTACCATTGACATCAGTGCTTCATTTGAGCCGGTGGTTGCAGGTGGAGCCCACCAGCATTCATTTTTTGGGGCCAGTACTTACTTTTCCCCACCAGAATTGGCCCAGAGCAAGAGAGAAAAACACAAAAGGAGGAAAAGTGGAGGACAAGAAAGACAGAAAAATAGCAACAAAGGAGAGAACAGGGATGAAAAAGAACCTGCAAGAGTGAAATAAACGGGAAGGGAGTGTATGGTGGTGGGAGAAAGAGGTATCATGTGGAATGAAGACTAGCATCTTCGGTAGTCAGCAATCCAACATTCTCTGCGCTGGCTGTTGGCTTCTGAAAAAAATCTTTGGGGACCTGCACCTATTATTTTACAGGTTAAGCACTGAGGCACATGTATACCTTAAAACTTCAGCATAGCAGCATGGGTATAGAGTGTTGAAGTAAGAGGTCAGAAATATAGAAAAAAGGTATCAAACAAGGGTTTATAATCGTTATAGCTCAAATGATAGAAAAATGTCAAGGAACAAGATCATGTCAATAGTTTCATTCCATTTTATTACACTCTGTTGACTTAAACATTGCCCCAAAGTTCCTATCCAGCCCCCAGCACGTCTAGGTAGTGCAATTTGTGGCTGTCAATCTTTTCTAGAGCTTATAGTGCAACATTTTGACATGTATCATATCATGAAGAGTTTCTCACGACGTTGCAAATGTTATATTTGTTTTTGCTTTATAAAATGACTAGGAAGAAAGACATTGTTTGAGGAACCCCTGAGATTTCTGCCTTGGGATAACGTCATCCTTGGCCTTTTGACTGGCCATACTGGCCAAGACGGTTAATGTAACCGAGCCTCACAGGCCGTAGTGACCCCCTCTTCTTCATTATATATTTTAATGGAATACCATTGGTTCTACAAAGGCAGTAGACAAAACAATCAGGGCTGCAGTAGGTTCACCATCCATTCATCCATATATCCAGCCATCTATTTTGCAGACGATATGGGCATTTATCCCTTAGATGGGACAACCAGATTAGTTTGGCAGCAATGCCACTAGGCTAATCAGTACAGGAGCTACTACGATTTAAAAAACATTTAGTAGATGGAAGATCGGGAACCAGCAGTAATGTCCCATAACCCCAAGTGGTTGCAGTGAAGATTGTCCTGAGCAGTGGGGCTATAACAGGGTGAAGACGTTTCATGTTATGGAAACAAACATACTTAACCTTGTTGGAGCTGGTCTGACTCTGGTGGATGTTGTGAAGATTGTTCCACCTTTGTTTTTGCCTAGGATTTGGACCAAGCGTTCTGTCGATTTTACTAGATCAGCACTGAGGGGGTATTGGATATGGATGCAGCGGAGAAAGCTCTGTAGCTAGATTTTGTGAGAAAAACCCTTCTTAAATTCGGACAGGGAACTCACTGGAAATTTCCATCCCACGGGAAAAGGAGAATTGCACAGTAAGTGAAGGCAGCATTCCAGTTTAGAGAATTGACCAGTAGGGAGAGCCCCCTTCTCTAAAATTGACTACACTGAGATGTGTAGAAATTTAATTTATGATGAGCATAGGCTGCACCAGGACCTACTGAAATAATGGGTTGCCCACTTGTTTCCAAATCTTGGATTTTAATTTGCACCGCTAAAGGGAGGATTCAAAATCTGAGGGGCCTCAAACCTTGACTGCCTGTGTAACGCTGCTGTCAGAGGCAAGCAGGACAACGTCTACGGCTTGGCTGCTGATGCACAGATTATAATTGCACATGGCAATTGCCCCTGTAAAAGAGCACCCCATGATCAGATCACGTGTGGCACTTAAGATACTGCTAAGAAGCCTGCAATGACCCCTGTAAAAGAGTACCCTATGATCAGATCGAGGTGAGGCACTCAATACTGCTAAGAAGCTTGAAGTTGTCAGTGCAGAAGTAAACGTTGTTTTTTTTTAGCAGAAATCAATCATAGCAAGAGATTATTTATATAGGACCGTAGATTAGGAAGTGATGAGAAACTTGACTTTTTACTGTGGATTTAGGTGGATGCCAATCCCTCTGAAACTGGCACAACGCCTTGAAATAAGTGATTAGTCTGCATGGCGCATTTCATACCATCAGATGTAATGGGGTCCCATCGCCAATTCACACACTGTACATTTTGAGCAACTATTTAGTAATCTAGATGTTAAGCAAGTATCATAAGCTGCATCATAGTGAACAAACCTCTTTACAGAGTTCCTCCTATATGACGATATTACTGATATTTTAACAGTGTTTGAAAGTGGTATGGTTACTTAACTGTGGATGGTTGATCACTTGCCATATCAGAAAATGGATTGTTAGTTTTTGATGTGTTCCAGTGAGATTTCCTTTATTGTGTTTTTGTATTAAAGTAACATAACCATTATTGTTCGATGGAGTTTACAAATGGTAATGTTGACTGCATCTCTTGAACTTTAAATTCAGGCACGTTGACTGAAAAGCAAAGAAGCTTTATATTTAAGATTATCCTACATTCCTGACAAAAATGTCAGTGTCTAGCTGACTTTTTTTTTCTAAATTCTGCATTTCCTTTGGGCAGGTCTCCCCCTAGGTTGTAGGTGTTTCACCATTTGAGAAACACAGTGACATCTGGTAACTGCAGCCTGGAACTGGTCTCACATGAGGCTATGGTATTCATAAGTAAGATAATAAGAAAATGTGATCTTTCTACTAGCAATTCCACCCTGGCAGTTATCTCAGCAAATGAATGTTTTAATTTAATTTAATTTTCTATCCCACAGCTCCTCCGGTGCAAAGAAATGCAGCATGCCCGTCTACTGGGAACTCGTCCAATTGCCTGCAGTACATTAAGGCTAAGAAAGTATTTTTTGTATTAACCAGAGCAGTGGTGTCACAAAACTCCAATTTATTAAGGGTTTATTGACAAATAGTCACGTCGAGCAGGTTATTTTACAGGTACGGATAATATTGTGAAGTACTTAAACTCCGGCAGGTTACTTCAAGCAAACAGTAATTGGGGTCTTTACGTTCCCACGGGTAGAGAAGAAAAGATGACAAAAATGCGTGTAGCAAAATGAAACCTTTCCTGACAGCTAAAAAAAAGTGGTGCGCGAAATAACGAAACATATGTTTGCTTCATTTTTTATTTTTATTTAATCAATCATCCCTAACATTTAGTGAATATTTTGGTGCCACACAGTCCTATTTGCTTATGAATATCCATTGGTCATTTGGAGGGACAGTAGCAAAAGACCACAAGTCCCAAGTATATGCCCAATTCCCTTCCTGGTGAATCGAATTGTGCCTTAACTGCAATTTAAATTGCAGTGTCCATGCAGAAGTGGGAAGCCTGCACCCTTTTCAAGCCTTCAACTGCTCCCAAACACTGGTTTGCTCTTGCAGTGTTTCTTCCATATGTCACACGGTGATTGTACAACACTGCAAATACAAGGGTGGGACTGGGGATTCCCCATGCCCCTGAGCTATCAACAACAGCTGTCAAGGACTGTGGGTCGCCACCATCATCAGCTGAAAGGGGGCTTGGTGATGTTGCAGATTATTGGGTGTCCTTTTGACCTTGCCCACAACACCACCAATTTTGACCTTCAACAAGATCAAGCAAAGCTACTAGTACAACTGCTATATCTTCTGCTTATACCTAACTAGGTACTTTTTCTGGCACTATTCCACGAAAGATGCCTGCACCAGAGCATATGTAGTGACAGAGGCACTCTTGTGGTTTGGCACCCTATGATGACCTTCGACTACCATCATTTTAACTGACTTTAGTGTGTTATTTTACCCTAGCCTGGATATACGACACGGTCCTGCATATGCCTGCTTCTCTTCTCTCTTGTAATCTTGTTGTCTTTCAGTGGGAGCTGTCACGGAGTAGAACAGTCTTGCCAAGAATAGAAGGTGTGGGATGTGCATTTGAAAGCGTGAGAGGGAGAGAGAGGTGTGGAACGTACTTTTTGGTTTCGAAAGTGCAGTGTTGTGAGCGGTGGTGCACACATGTGCTTGGTGTTGTATATTGAGAGATAAATTATGTGATGCTATAGGACATTGAGAGATGAAGTATGTGAATCTATAAGCAGTTGTGCACAGTTGTGCATTGTGTTGTACATTGGTGAGAATTATGAAGGTCTTACTATTGGCTTTGACATGGCCTCATGTTATCTTGTTTTCTGACTTTGCCTTGCTTCAGCTTTTGTGCATGCACAGCAGTGCTTGCAAGTTGTTTGGGTTATGAGAATTATGAAGTGCTTACTATTGGCTTTGACATGGCCCCATGTCATCCTTTTTACTGACTCCATTTTCTGAACTGACGCCATTTTCTGTGCTCGCACGTAGCTGCAAAGTGGGGAGGGCATGTTTCTGCTCCTCACTTGTTTTTCGCTCTTCACCGACCAGAGAGAACTGGATATTATCTGTGGAATGTACAACTCTGCCTCAGAGTCAAAATACGGGAGCTTGGCCAGCCTCCGTCTTGGCCTTGACGCAGACTGGTACAGCCAGCTCGGTTTTTTCTAATGAGAAGGGGGCGAGGTTTTCTAGAAGCTTCGCCTCACGTTTAGTAATGGTATTTAAGCTGGGAACCTTCGAGGGCCAGACGGAAGCTCACCACAGAATAGACGTATTGCTGTGGAGGTGACGGAATTTGAGTCCTGATCGAACTCCTTCCTGGGCTGGTGAAGGGCTCCCCCAGCTTGAGTTGGCAAGGATGTTGCTTAATCGATCGGTGAGGTGTTCCTAACCATTTTGTATATATTTTCTACTCTTTGCTACCTGTATATATTGCATTTTATTCTAATTGTTCATTTTAGTCACTTGATACTTGGGAATCTGCATTTATTATTATTATTATTAATTTATATAGCGCTGAATCACCCCAAAGGGGTATCTCTGCGCTTAGGACGGTGTGCTGCAGCCAGACCCAAGGAATCAGAAAAGATAAGTTTTCAAAAGCTTCCTGAATTGAGAGAGGCTCTGACAATCGCGAAGCTGGAGGGGCAGTTCGTTCCAGAAAGCAGGGGCAAGATGAGTAAAAGCTTTGCCACCCTTACGCGCCTTTTTAATTCTAGGGGTGCAAAGAAGAAGCTTAGAGCCTGATTGAAGGGGCAGTGGGGGGGTGTACTTGATAAGTTTAGTGGACAAGTAGGAAGGCCCCTGTTCATTAAGGGCTTTATAAACAGTGCAGCCTATCTTAAATTTTACCCGCTTTCTCACAGGGAGCCAGTGGAGTTTCTTGAGAAGTGGGATAGAGGCCGTTCTAGGTGGGGCGTTTGCTACTAAACGGGCAGCCGTGTTCTGCACAACTTGTAACTTGTTTAAGGAGGCTTCGTTGGCCGATGCCAACAGAGCGTTACAATAGTCCAGACAACTTAGTACTAGGGCTTGCATCAAAGTTTTTTGGAGGAGGAAGGTAACAGGGGGAAAATTCTTCTAAGTAAGCTGAGTGTGTAGAAGCAGGTGCCAGCAGTAGTAGTGGCATGAGCGTTGAGAGTGAGGTTCTGGTCGATCCTGATTCCTAAATTCTTGACCACTTCCTTAGGGGCGGGGGCATTACCCAGGTCCTCAGGCCACCATCTGGGAGTCCAGTTTATAGCTGCTCCGCCAAACAGCATGATCTCCGATTTTTCGGCGTTCAATTGGAGGAAGTTAGTTCTCATCCAGGCAGCAATGGTCTTCATGCCCTCAGAAAAGGTGAGTTGTATATCAGGTCTGTTTTTATCAAAGGTGAGGAGGAGCTGGGTGTCGTCCGCGTATGAGATGGGTCTGAACCCTAAGTTCCTCATTAGTTTGGCCAAGGGGGTGACATAGATGTTAAAAAGAGTTGGGCTCAAACAAGAGCCCTGCGGTACACCCTTGGTAACTTTGGTGGTATTTGAGCTAAAGGTCCCCAATGTAACCGTCTGGGTTCTATCAGTAAGAAAGTCTGTCAACCACATCAATGCAAGCCCCTGTACTCCAATGCCCTGAAGTCTCTCCAGTAGGATCCGGTGCGAGATGGTGTCAAAAGCTGCCGATAGGTCAAGCAGCACCAGAAGTGCCGCCTGACCATTGTCCAGGGCCATTCTGAGGTTATCAGTTACCTCAATCAGAGCGGCTTCGGTACTGTGCTTGGCCCGGAAACCTGACTGGGAGACATCAAGGCAAAGAGAGGTTTCAACAAAATCAGACAGATGTCTGTTTATGTGCTTTTCAATAAGCTTGCTTTGAAGGGGGAGCAGAGATATGGGACGGTAATTGGAAAGCTCAGTTGTAGAGATCTTAAGATTTTTACGAATGTGTACAACTTGAGCAGCTTTCCATTCTAGGGGAGTCTGCCTGTACTCAAGGAACTGTTAAGAATGGTACAGATGGGTGTGGCTAACTGATATATTTGGCCTACCGTCCTAAACTGTTGCATTAATAAACTTGTGTGTGTGTTATTTTAAATGCACCTGGATTTGTTTTCTTGCCTCGCCTAAAGGGAGTGCTGCGTCTTTTCCTCGTCTTTAGGGAGTGCTGCTCAAAGTGTTTTTATTTAAAGGTGCAGTGGTATATTTGCCTCCAAAGTGGGAGTGCAGGGTTTGGGTGTGTCCTTTTAGAGAAAAGCACATTCATTACATCTTAGTAAGCAGTGCCAGCAAGCAGAGGCAATTCTTGCCATGTAGCATTTTATTCTTCCACCGTTATTGGCTCTAGGTGCCCCTTTATCAAAATAATTCGAAGTGTTTGATGCTACAACGGTTGTAACATAATTCCCAAAAGAATCTGTGTCTTTAGGTGGCATATTATGATTGCCAATGTCTTGAAAAATTCAGTGTAGATGTTTAAGAACATATTACAGAATACGTTTTAATATAGTTGGCTCTGAAAAATTGCCTGAGATGCCTGCATTGATATATAAGAGATGGACATACAACTGATAAAACAATGACCTGATCAAGGCTAAGGGCCTGATTTATAGAACTATAAAGTTTTATCGAATTTATAAAGTGACCGAGTACCCCGTCTGCCATATCCTAGGTCCATCTGCCTCATATAAAGGCAGGCAGATCTTATGTTTTCCATTGATGGAGCCCCTGTTGGCTCCATAGAATGAAAACTTTCTCCAATGGCCTGCCGGAGTAAGAAGCAAGGGATGAAGGACATTACACTGCCTGCCCTATTTGGGGTGGATAGTTTAATTACTTTTTTTCTTTCCGTCACTGCCAGAAAAAAAAAATATTGACACCCACACCCTAGGAGAAAACTCCCAAGGTGTTGTGGTCATTAGTTCTTTTGTTTTGAAGAAACATTCTCCCATTTTGGGAGTTCGTTTCTGAAAACAAAAACTTTGAAAAGGTTTGGTGAATCACTTTCAGAATCGACAACAGTCATCCATCGAACTTTGTTCACATTTAAAGGAAACACAGGGTGGTGTTTTTTAGAAATGTACTGAGATGACACTGAATGGCAGTCATCTCTAAATTTGACGGACAGTAGTCTATCTGGATGCAGAGGTAATGCACTCCACCACTCTGACGGTTAGTGTACTGTCTGTCAAACCATAAATTAAGCCTTAAGTCTTATGACAGAAGGTTACATCCTCCACCACCCTGACAGATGGGGAACCATTGGCCAAACTCTAAATCAGACAATATGTCTCATAGATCTCAAGCACCAGCTCAGTAACCATGTTCCTCTAGTCCCTACCTATGGTTACTCATAGTTACACTGCAAACTATAATGGATGGGGAGAAGCCAAGAAACATATTTCCCCCACTGCTCCCAGCTCCCTATTTCGCCAATCATGAGTTTACTGGCTGTCTAATAAAAGTGAGGCTAAGCCTACCTTGCACAAAATAGTTCACACGAGCGTTTTCAGTCCAGTAGGCCTTCGTCAAAAGTGCAAGAAGGTCCAGGGTTTCTACTGCCCCTATGCCTCATGTCATGAACTACAGAAAAAGAACATAAAATAAAGAACAGATATTGGGTGAATCATCATATCTTGTCACTGGCCACCTTCACCTCCTGCTTCATCTCATCAACAACAAAATTGACCCCATAAGTTGACCAAAAATATTCAGTTCCACCACACGCTGAAATATGCCCACATTCTTGCTGCTACATCATCAACCACAAAAAATGACTACAATATAAAAATATTGTGTGTCCCATACCTGCGAAAGCCATTCAGCTATGTTATCCCTTTCTTTCAAAAACTGTAGAAATGTGATGCTAACACATGCACACACAGCTAACACACACACACACACACACACAGAAGATACACACATATAAAGACATTCACCAATAATATCAACTATTTTCATAAAATTGATTCCAGGCCTTAGTATCCTGGAACTTCAATCCATACACCTTAAGGTCTTCTTTGATCGATATCACCAGCTGTATAAAATAGACCATAAACACACAGAAATGGCCCACAAAACATCAAAAATGTTTGGGTACACACTCCCACTATGTCTTAGCCCTCCTTCAGCTTGTATCTTACAGCCAATTGAAGAACATGACCCCAAATTAAAGATAGAATAGAAGGAGCTTCACTGTCTGCCACAACCCCACCACTCTATTTGCATCATACCACCAACTCTAGAAAATGACTCAGTTATAAAACTCAATATTTGGTTTCTACCATCCTCTGGCAGCTCCAACCTCATTCCCTATTGTAACAACATTGGAAAGTGCAAGCAAGTAAGACTAGTTTCATGTGCCCCCACACAAACAGACACATACAAAATAGAGCACACAAGATGACAGTGAGGATCTCATTGACCTTTATTGGTATTCATGTAGCACCAGGACCTCCCCTTGACACCTGCCTCATGTAACACATTGAAGAAAATTAAGCACCAATAAACTAAAATATTGAGAGCTGCCACCTGCCACACAAAAATGCACTTCTCTTGCTGTATGCCATCAACAACACAAATGACTCAGGAGAATTGAGCAATAAAATGATCAGTGCCTCCACAAAAAGTCACAGACCCCACTCTCCCTCTTGCGTCACCAACTACACACAATATTTGGTGATCCATGGCCTGCCACAAGCACCCTCTGAGGATTTTGCCATCCTCTCACAATTAGAGAAGAAAGTGATGCAAGTTGAGCCTTGGAGGGACACAAACATACACACACTCATTTTACATACAGATCAGCTGGTCCCTTTAGCTTTGTTAATAAGATTCATGCAGTTCTAGGGTCTCCTGTGCCACACCTCTAACTGCAGAACATCACCTCTACTTAAAGAAATGGACCCCAACTGCCCATCTAAAGACTCCCCCAGTCCCTTCCCCTGACCTTCCTCATACAATTTTGGCAAAAAAATAGTATCAAGATATTACAGAACAAAGGATAAGTTCAGTTACCTCACCTGTCAAGAGTGTTTGATTCCTTAGTGATGAGAAGGACCACATATCCAAGGATTAGTAGACACTCAACGCTCCATATCCAAGGACAAGTAGACATTCAACATAATATTATCTGCTTATGCTTTGGTCATTTCTCACATTGCTTCTCATTTGGCTGCTGTCCGCAACAGCCTCTCTCATCCGACACTCAATCAATTCTCTTCTCAACATGCACTCATCTCTGTTACCCTTACTCTACCTTCCCTGGAAGGGACTAGAGGCAGAAATATTAGGAACAGATGTGCTCCTTTTACAGGCAGATTTACCTGTTGATTCTTGCCTACATAATAAGTTACTTGACCAAAATAGGATTATAGTATGAAACGTAGAGCAGAGGCAGAGATCGGAGGTGGCAGCTCTAACTACTGTTATCATTGGCATCTAACAGGTACTATTTGACTCTATTTTGAAAGTAGGTCTCACCTAGGTAATATGGGTGGAAGCTTCTATAATTAGTATTCCAAATCCAATATGATTCCCTCCTTCTCTGTGAAAAGTATTATCCTAGCTCTATTTTACAGATTAATGCTAAACTGTTGAAAAATTGCCCTGCATGCCAATTACATCCCAAGTTATTCTTCTGATCTTCTCATGTCTTTCTCAGTGTAAATGCTGAATGTACTCAGCAGTTGTGTTATAAAGCAAAGAGTGAGAAGTCATAGGCCCTCTGTACGTGTTCCAGAGATCAATCACCTCTTTTCAGCAGCTCTTAAATATTTGGGAATTTACGCAGCCCCAATTTAGATACGCTAATTGCACTAAATTCTGATAGTAAAGAAGCATGAACACATTGGAGCAAACTTCCCTCAACAAATATTGGAACTGTAAATATTATAAAGATGCTGGTTCTTCCAAAGAATTCTATATTTCTGCTATACTTTACTACAAAAAATTACCTACTTTATTAGTCCAGTTTGTTTGGGCTCATAAGGGGTTAGACTTGCAAGGGAAAAGTGGAGAAGAACTGTGTTGAAAAGTGCTCTGGGACTGCCCAGGTTACAGCCATACTATTGGGTAATCCAATTTAGGCACATCTCATCTCTATTTGGGTCACAGGCTAATTTACACCTAAATGTATTAAAAATATTGAGTGTTCAATGCTATGCTCAAATTTGCAAATCTGGTATGATGTCAGTAGAAGGTATTAATCAAGTTCCTCCAACCGGCCTTGTGGTTTGCAACTTTGAAGCTACAGAAGTATCAGGATACCTGCTTGATTATTCTAGCACTTCTCCATTCCTGTGCTGGGGCAACAGGTGAGCTGAGCTGACATACATCTATGCAAGTTTCCTGGTGATTGTAGAGCTGACAATGATCCCTCCTTGGAAGGTGGCAGGAGTAGTTCTCCAGCAACTGCCTTGGTAACACTTGAAAGTATCTTTATATTTTCTATACCTTACAGTACAGTCAACCAGTTTACAGTGAAACTACTTTTTTAGCATGCAAAGTTTTACTGGCCCCCGGTGAAGGGGTCCAGAGTGAATCTAGAGGCTCCTTGGAGCCATTATTGCTGGACTTAAAATAAAACCCCATAGGAAATGCTGTTAAACTTAATTCAATTATTTAGAATAATTACAAATATAAATATAATGTAATGTTAAACAATCCATATTTATTATTTAATTGTAAAATACTTAAATAATATGTCAAATAACCTATTAAGAATGTAAAAATAATGTAACAAATTGTATTAAAACACTTATATTAATTTGAAGTAATTCTGTACATCACTGTTAATATTTATTAATGCAAATTAAAAAAATGTTTGTATTTTGGTGGGAATTTAGGGGGTCATTAGGGGTCATTAAGGGGTCATTAGGATGGCGGGCGGACTTGCGTCCGCCCGCCATCCTAGCGGTAACGGGACCGCCCGCCTGTCATGCGGCGGTCCCGCACTTCTAGCTATGATGCGACCGCCACCGCGGCGGTACGCATCTGGCAATTAACATTGCGGCTGGTGCTGCTGACTGCAGCACCCGCCGCAATGTCAAATGGCCATGTTGTGCATTTCCATGCACAGCGTGGCAGGCACCGCGCGGTGCCTGCCACTTGGTGCATGGAACTGCAGGGGAGTACCATGGGTACCCCCAGTGCACCCCCCCACAGAGGGGGCCCGCAACGGGCCCCCAAAGCCAGTCTCCGCCTGTCTTTTTGCGGCGGGATATCCGCCGCAAAAAGACAGGCTGAAGGGCATATCATAATCACTACGGCGGTGCCTGCACGGCACCGCTGCAATGTTGCCCTGGTTCCGGGTTCCGCAAGGCGGGCGGAAAAGGACCGCCTTGCGGAACCATGGCGGACGGACTTTCCGTCCGCCCCGGAACCTTTGTGATTCCCACTGTCATCCTAATTTGGCGGTGGGTAAATCTCATTCTGATGGCAGGAGGATCACCACCGCCGGGCCGGCGTTGGCGGTCCTCCCGCCATCATAATGAGCCCCTTAGTTTTTTATTTAAACTTCAGAGTAATTTTAGTTTAATGTAATTTATTTCTATTAATTATTCTTTTAGTTGTTTAGCATTTCTTTTATGTTGTTCTGCATTTAAATTAAATATATAAAATGACCCTGCAGTTTACCATGCAGAGATCTCCATCTCCCACAACCTCTTTCTTCACACAGTGCTAGTTAACCACACACCGTTGGTGTGGGGAAATGAGAAAATGGTTAGGAATTCTGTGCTGTCGATTTTATATCTAATTCTCTTGATCTTCCCTTTGTAGACGCTGCTGATGGGGTGCATTACTCGTTTAAATGGCAGAATGCAGCACACATAGAAAGAGGAAGAAACGAGGAGAAATAGAGATATTTCTCCCTGTAAATCTGGAGATGCATCAAAATCCATGGGAGTTGCATGGGAAACCCCACACAACACCTTCCCTGGGCAGAGTAACGCAGTGCAGTGATTTGCTCTGCCTTGCGTTACTCCAGATTTTTTAAACCACTCAGAACCATGCAAAGTGGCTTTGCGCAGCTTCAAAAATCTGACTTAGAGGTTTGCGTCATGCATGTACCACGTTACGTGGTGAAAACATGATGCAACCCTCTCATAAATAAGCCCTTAAGTCTCTTGCCTTCATTAAATGTCAAAATGTCAATCTGAATGATCACAATGCTTTACTAATGAAATCTATCTCTTTCCCATTACAGTGTTCCTCTGTCTTACTTCAAGACACTTTGACTCACAGGTGGACAACAAAACACTGGAATAAATACAGACCTGTTCTCAAAATTGCCAAAGTCAAACAATGAACAGTATTAAAGCCTTGCTCCAAGACTATGGAACTCCATCCCTGACCACATTTGACTAAACCCTGTTAAATGTGCTCTGTGTAAAGAGGGAAAAATGCATCTCTTTAAACTATTCTACCTAGATTAATTCCTCTGCTCTTGTCTCTCCTATTACTATGGTTATTTTTATAATGAAGTGGAAGTAGTAAAGGCTAAAGTGACTTCCTCACTCCAGGTCATTATGGACACATTCCCCAATCTTGAGGTTTTTACCTAAAAATCATTGATTTCAGGTGTTTTGGTCTAGGTAGTTCAGGGGGTTCAAAACAAAGACGACAACAAGCAGAATGCATTAGGCTCTCACGCAAAGGTCCAAGACTGGAAAATGTGCCCAAAATAGCCTGAAGGCAAGTAATCACCCTAGTAAAGGCATACCAACACAGCATAGGCAATAATAAGCTGGCTGTGTGGTTGCTGTGGATTACACTTTTATATTTGTGTTTTGTGCAATTTGGCTTTGATTTTAAAATTTTTGCTAGAAAGTAACCTTTATGAACAATTACTAGGTATTAAACTGTAGCTGGAGGAATGTGACCAACTAGGAAAGTCAGGACTGTTTTTTGGAATATAATGACCAAAATAACCCCTGTTGGGCTGCAAATATAGAAGACTAAATCACGTAAAGAAAGAGCTCTTTACTGATGTTTTTGGAGAAGTATACTAAACAAATCTCCAAATTTAAATAAAACCCGGGAACTTTAGGATGATGTGATATTTAAAGTTCCTTGTGATCTTGAGTTGCATGTCAAAAAAGTGCCTTGGATTTTTAATGCCTTAATGTAGGATTATAACTTTGACTCCAACCAGTCGATTTGAGCAGTGCTGCAAAAATAGGGTACTATATAACTTAAATAGTAGGTCTTTTCTAAATTATTGCTGGCCAAACTGGAGTAGTGGGCTTTTGAAAATAATAGTTTACCTGTAAAACAAGAAGGTTTTTGGGTAGGCCACTTCACAACTGAACATTGGTTTGCATTTTGGGCAATCGTGAGGAAGTCCATCGAGATAAATCAGAGATTGTGCTGTTGCTTCATGGACTAACAAACAGCTTTTGATAAAGTGCCTAGATGTAGGTTATGGAAAGCCTTGTCAGCTTGGAATTGAAATGTACCACAGGGTCTGTTGACCCTAATTCAAGCATTACATATGTTAAATTGGACCTAAGTAGAAAATGACCCCTATGGCCGTCTCGGTAAAAAGATATATATTGGTAGTGGATTGCGGTAGGGGTGTGCCCTAGCCCGATTCTTTTTAATTTATACGTGGCCAATTTAACTAGTTCATTTGATATTTCTAGTTCTTTCACCCCGAAAAAGACATCTACCCACATACCTTGCTTATTGTGCGGGGTGACCTCGTACTTCAAGATTATACCCGAAGGGGTCTTCAGAATAAAATTGATATACTAAGACTATTGCAAGGAAATGTTTTTAAAAATGAATAGGAAAAAAACAAAAGGTCTGAGTTTGGGAAACAGGTATCACATTATAAAAGGGTTTTAGATAAGATAAAATTGGGAGAAGTAAGAACTTATTAATAATAAGGGCTGCTTTTTTCTCTTAATTTAAGTTGGAACTAACATGTCAAAGTTATTAAATCCAGTTCACTTTTACTGTCAGATTGCCTGGCGAAGTTTAATGATATGTATGGAGAGTTATCACTTACTCCACTTGTCAAAGCATTTTTGCACAAAATCCCAACAATATCAGTTTATGGTTCAGAAATTTTATGTATAATAAAAAGTGATATTTTAGATCCAGTGGAAACTAGCAGTTTAAAAAGAATATTAGGTTTACCAAAAGTGCCTATGATCCAAAGTATACATTGAAAAATAAACCTACCAGCATGGTCACAATTGTTTGGTATACGTTTTAAAAATATCTTAATAAACTACCTTTGAAAGATGGAGTGACACATTATACCAGATCAGCTGGTTGGAGGCACAACAAAGTGAGCTCAAGTGGACAAGGGCTTTTCTGAAATATACAATTGACATTAATGAGTATTTCCTAGCTTCGGAAGTTTTTGGTGGTTGGGTTCCGTTCCCACATAAACGTTATTCAAGGAAGGAGCGCTAATCTTGACTTTGAAAAAAGATAGGTTTTTTTTATCCCAAAATTCCTCTATCATGCTAACATCACAGACTTTAGGTAATTCTGATGTGTGTCCATATCTTTTTTATGTACCAGATCCAGGTCTTCGTCTTGAAATTGTAAAGTTTGGGTTAGGATAACACCGTCTTAGGAGTCCCAAATATGTCTGTGATAATTAAGGAAAGAGGAGGAGGCTGTGTATGGGATCAGAAAACGAAATGTACCATTACATATGTCTTAATAGATTGTCCCTTATTTTTAACGTTGCATCAGAAATTTTTAAAGGCTTTGGGGGATATTCACAAGAACGTGTGCTAAACATCACCAAAAATTGCTAACGCAACTTTACACATCGCAGCCTATCGCGGGAAAATAACCCTGTGTTAACGTGGAATTCACAACATGGCGGTACCACGCGATAGTCCGCCAAAAACGCGGCCAATGTCCGCGATAAAACCACCTCGATGGAGATAAAAACACAAACCACAACACAACAAAACGTGCGATGAGCCCATTCGCGATGAGGAAAGCAGCGATAAGCACCGCCAGGCCCGTGACACACACACGGCAGGCGAGAATAAGCACAACAAAAGCCTGAAAAAGAAAGACAAACCAAACAGAAAACAACAGCCAAGCACAATGGAGGCAACCGGAGCCAGTATACAACCCCACAAGCCCCATTGGCAACAAAACATTGTACATGGCAGGCCATCGTGGACAAGGTGAATGCAGCTGGAGAGCGGAGGAGGACAATGGAAGAAAACCAGTACAGCTGGAATGATGCGAAACGCACAAACAAGCAGAAACACGCCAACAACAAGAAGGCAGCAATGCACACCGGAGGTGGGAGTCCAGCGCCACACCAGGAGCTGGATGACATGGAGGAAATGGTGTCCACCACATCAGTCTGGAGATGGTGGCAGGACTCGGGGACCGGAAACTGCCCAAAACAACAGACACAACAGCAACAGGGAGAGGAACGACCAGGGACTGGGGGAACGGGGGGAGATGGGCACAATGGCACACATGCACAATTAAGCACAGCACAACTGCAGACAAACCATGCCCAAGAGTAACAACACCAACCAAGAGCACAAGTCACACACCCCGGCAATATCACACCACTGAACAAGCACAGAAGTGAAAACCACACTGCCTGAAAGGGAGAAGGGTGAGCCAAATCAGAGCTGAAGGGACATCTCACACACAATGCAGCACACACACATAGGAAGCAGAGCACCCCAACATCGAACACAATGTGGTACAAACACCAACATGTGCACAACCGAACACAGGACACAAGTGCACCCGCTGTGGCCGATAAACGGCCATACGCATCTGGCAAAGCACGAAACAGGGACATGATAATGCACAAGTACAAACCCACAGCCCTGATCGGGTAGCAATGCACGTTTGGCAGGGAGCCAGAGAGTCCGTGACACACACATTGGCATACAAATCAAGACACAACACAGTTGGAGACAAGGGAAAGTGCGGAAACTTTATCAACAAGTGCGTGTCAGTACGGCCAAGAGAAGTGCCACGATATGCAGACCAATGCAGCAGCATGTCTGAATGAGGAACGTAGGAAAGCGCCCAGGTCCACCCCGGGGGAGTCCATCACCAACACAAGTCAGTGCCAACCCGCGTTGGTTGTCCGCGCATGGATCAGGAGTCCAGGCCAATGCAGCCATGTCCACTGTCGTCTTGGGACATGTGACCAGATTCCCAACATGCAACCAGGCGTCGGGACACGTGCAATGGGTCACATCCAGTTGTGGCTGCAGATACCTTACAGCAGCGTAGGCCAACATCTCCAATGAGAGATCGTTGTCCACCACATCTGACATGTCGTCGACGTAATCCATCAGCTGACCCGGACAGATGTGCTGACTCCAACCCCTGGCCCCAATGTTCACCAAAGCCCAATCGGGTAGCGGCTCAATGTGCTCACTGCACACGACGACTCGTGCAATCTCCCAGGTCCAGTTGCCAGCATGCATGCCAAACATCCATGCATGCCATAAACGGGCATCACAGTGACACTCCTGGTCGTGGGCCAACAGGGGGCGCACACACACGTCGAAATCCAGGTCAGCTACAGTCACGTTGGAGAGGCAGACATCCATGGTCCACTCGAATATGCACTAGCGACAATGCAACACAGGCTGAACGCAGGTGACATTCGCAAGGCGGAAGCTCAGCCGGTAACTGATCCGCAGCACTGCCAATGGCAGTGCCCCCAGTACATGCAGCAGACGTGCACGGTACAGGTCCACGTGACTGGAGTCGAGCATGTGTCCGGCATGGTCTGCCATTGCGTCAGTGACTCTGCTTGAAGCGGCACTGGCTTGCCCTGCGCCAGTCCTGTGGATGAAATGGCACAGCTCGGAGCAATGAGCAGTGTCTGTGTGCAACGGGTGCAGGCCTGGGGTGGGGTGGGAGTACGTGTGAAAGCCATCTCACGCACGCTAACTATGACCAAGGACTTCTGCGTGTGGGATGTGTACATGTTGGTCTCACGTCGGGCAGTGCGTAGTGTGGGAGTCGCAAGTAAATGCTATCGTATCTGTCAGGGGGTGCTGGCCACATGCAAGTCCCAGCTCGGAGCGGCAGATGTGCCACCGCCTGATAGTACAGACAAAGGACCCTTCATCCCTACAGTAGCTTCACCATCTGCATGCATTCAGGAGATGTACAAAGGGCTGTCATGGGTGTGGTGGGATGTCTGCGTCCCTGGGAATCATGGATGATATGCCCAGCACGTGGCACATGAGCGGCCTCACTGTGTGTTACATTGCCTCACAGCTGCTCCACCCTCCCACGAGCCCCCACACTTGTGTGCGCTGCGCGGTTGTATCATGTGCACACCTACGGCACACCATTGTAATGCTTGTCCGCGCATGTCCAGCGGCATGCCAACAACACCGTGACGCTGGCCTTTGAATGTGTGCGGCCAAGTGAGTGTAGGCCAATGGTCCGGACAGGGCGGACACAAATGTACAGTCCATGGCTGGCTGTGATCGTGCTGCGAATGAGGCTAGGCAACTGACTCATGCAGCCACAGGACTGATACACATAACACTTGGCATGCGTGTGCCAAGACCCCGAGCGGTCTTGCGCTCCTACATTTCCCCATCCGTGCGGGCCCGCCCTCCTGGTGCATGCTACATTGCAACATCGACTACTGTGGCCCTGGTGGCGACAACACCCCAACACAGAGACACACTTACCGCACATCCTGCCCAAGGCCAGGTCCGAGCCACGCCCTGCTTCTCCTACCGAATAAGCATACCCCTGTGCTGACCTGACGTACGCTGGACCAGCACACGCCTCTTGTGCATGCAGGGGGGGGGCGAAGCTACATGTCCAAGGTCACTGCCAACGCTGAGGTGACATGTTATCATCCGCTGAAGACAGCACACTGTGATGTTGCAGGGCCTGTGCCCATCATGCTGACACAATGACCACACGGACACACTTGCTCAGATGGTGTTAATGGCTACGGGCACGTGCGCCCGGCCACAATTATTAGCAGGCACACATATCGAGTGACACCTGTGTTGGATGTGTGTGGACTGTGTGCACACCAGCCGGCAAGGGCTGCCTGGTGCAGTCAGAAATCGACAACAGTGTACATTGTAAAGGACACAACCATTCAACCATAAAGGCCCCATGACTTGTGCTGCGCGGAGTTAGTGGCCCCGGATGCACAGCGTCCTGCATGGCCCTACCGCCACGGGCCGCTGACTTGTGGGTCACTGGGGCAGGGTCATGAGCGCAGAGCAGGTTTCCGTAGATGACAAAGGGGCTTGTCGCGGAGTGTCTCGGTGGACAGTGGAAGGTGTACCCCCAGGGCAGGATGCAGAGGGCAGAACCACACTGAAACAGTCACTATGGTGGAGATGAATGGAACAGACACATGTTGGACACCAAGTCCGGTCCAGCCAGATGAAGATGCAGAAAACCACCAGGCCATGGACTCAGACGCCACCAAGGTCCAACCAGATAGTGCCCATGACTCATTGCGCACAGAGTTAGTGGCACCAGTGCTGTTAGGGGATGCCGCCTGCGATGAGGCATGTCCAATGGTGTGGACTCCTCCACATCTTACCCAAGACACAGTTCCACATGTGTGACCTACTGGACCGCAGTGTAGGCCTGAGGCAGCGGTCAGCACGGGCCCTTCACCGAGTGCCGCCGGCTTAGGTTGGATGGTCCCACCGGCCTACATAGTTCAGGTTCAGTGGCACCACGGGACGCGGACTTGCGGTGAACAGGGTTGATGGCACCAGGTCAGTTGCTGATAGTGTTCGATCACCTCCGTGACTCTGATCCGGCTTTCGTCCAGACTGAGCCGCATCTTCCTCTTACTCCTCTCCGTGCGTTCACTGGTGTGGACTCTGCCATTCATGATTCGCGACTCATTTCTGGATGTGGGACCTACTGGTCCGCAGGGTTGGCCTGAGCCCACATCCACGTGTCGCCGGCTTGCGTTGCACAGGGTTAGTGGCACCACGTGTTGCAGGCCTGCGATATGGAATTATGCCTCACTGATCGAAGGGAGTCCGGTGCTGTGGCCGCTGCCACGGACTTGGGGTCACTGCCATTCAAGACTCCGGACATAGTTCCATATGTGGGACCTACTGGAGCGCAGTGTAGGCCTGAGCCCTCATCCATGTGTCGCCGGCTTGTGTTGCACAGGGATAGTGGCACCACGTGTCGCCGGCTTGCGTTGAACAGGGTTGGTGGCACCATGTGTCGCCGGCTTGCGTTGAACAGGGTTAGTGGCACCACGTGTCGCAGGCCTGCGATATGGAATTATGCCTCACTGATCGAAGGGAGTCTGGTGCTGTGGCTGCTGCCACGGACTTGGGGTCACTGCCATTCAGGACTCAGGACACAGTTCCACATGTGGGACCTACTGGGCCGAAGAGGACGCTGGTGGAGTATGTAAATGAGAAAGGAGTAATGTGGGCCAGCGTCGGGGGGGCCAGCGATGGTCTGCGGAGGCTGGAGAGGTCGCGGGACTGGTGCTTGGAGCTTGCACCGGCACGTGGTGGGCCCTCTTTTGACACACGCCGGTGTAGGCAGGTGAGCGGAGCCTCGTTGGTGCGCTGGGGCAGGCATGATGGTTCTGGGGACCAGCTGCCCGGGGTGCAGCAGGCGCACAGGGACGCAGGCCCAGCCGCGCTCGGCGCAGGACTCGTGGCGGGCTAAGAGGCGCCGCCCTGGCAGTCGCGTTGTCCATTCCGAATGAGAACCACGCCCAGTGCGACGGGCTTTTTGTTCACACCCCTACGCAGGCCTGGCGTACGCAGGTCCAACCCACTCCGCCCACGCATGCAGGGGGGGACGTAACGTGCGACATTTCCACATTCTGCCCCACAGCCTGTGGGGACATGGTAGCGTCCACTGGCCACTACACTCCATGCACCAGCAGTTGTTCTCCACATGGCCATTTCCGTGGTTTGCACTCTGTGGTCTGTCCGGCACCTCCACGCCACACCTGGCATTGGGTAGGTTTACATTCCTTAGTCACTTGCCGGTCTCGCACATGCCTGCTCCATGCCTCTCCTCACATCCTGCTATTGTGTGTCTGTGGTGCCATGCCGTGGCTGGGTTGTGGGCATGGCAAGGCCAGATTCCCAATGGAGTCGTGTTGTCGTGTCTGGTCGGTTGGCATGTTGTGTGTCATGTTGAATGTAGTTGTGCTGCGTGCCCATTGCCAGTGTCGTGAGCTGCATGACTGTGGGCTGGAGGTGTGTGCTGTGTTCATTTTGGACTTACCAACGGGCACTGCATTTCCATGGGTGCCATCCTGGGAGCGCTGGGTGATGATGGACTGTCGGGAGATGTGTGAATCATGCACTCTGCCTGGGGAGTTGGCCACGACATTGTTGAGGGGTCCCGGGCGGTCCACTATTGCCTGCACATTCATGGTATGCGTGTGCTTTCTGTTGTGGTAGTTGTGTGCAGTGTCGGCAGGGGGCACGAGGGGTACATGTGTGCAGTTGATTGGCCCTGACACGTGAGGGAATCCAGCTATGGCGTAGGGGCCTTGCTTGGTCTCCAGCTGCTCCTGCGCAGTGTGGGTGACGTGGAGGTGCTGGGGTACCAGGCTGATGTTGGCATCCAGGACAGGTGTGATGACCTTGGATGGGGCTGGCTGTGTGACTCCTCCGACTCTGACAGTTGATGGTACCAGAGGCCGACATGTGCTGCGCAGCCGGCAGCTTTTTCTGCGGAGGGATGTTGGTTGTCCGCTGGGTTGGTACCGTCAGCAGGTGGGGGATGTGGGTCAGGATGCGGGGGATGGTTGTCCTTTTGGGCCTGTAGTGGGCAATGTCCTCCTCTGGCGTTGGGTCTGGGCGGCAGGTGCGTTTCAGGTGGGTCCGCTGTCTTTGTGTACGCTGCCTCTGTGGTGTTCCCGGGGGGGGCAGGACGGGTCCTGGGGGTGGTGGCAGGCCTGGGGTGGGTGGGGGTGGGTGTTGTGGCCCTCATGGGTCTCGGAGCTGCATGATCATTGTCTCCATGGCATCTGTGGGTCTTCAGATGTGGCTCTTGGCTGGGCTCCCTTTCATGCTGCAGGTAGTCGTCCAGCTTAACACCAGCAAAAGGCAGGTGTTAAATCCCTGCTGCTACCGCGGCTTATCGCCTGTTTTTGGTTCGCATCACAGATCTGGCAGTTCGTTGTGAAAGTGGTGTTGTGGTTTTTTCGTGTGTTTTTGCACGGGAACGCCTACTCTGCATCTCATTAGGGTTAGTTGTTGGTCCACCGTGGTCCACCGTGGAGATGAGTTTTGGGGCAGTTGTCGCGGGTATACTGGCGATGTCTGCAGTTTGCACCCGCTTGTGAATGGGGTGTTAAATCTATCTCCACTTTTGATGGGTTAAGGTGGAGATAAATCGGCAGTAGGTCCTTATGAATATGCCCCTTTGTTTTTAAAATATGGGATATCTAGGAGATATAATGCTGTCGATGTGTTATCTAATGTGCTTTTTGATGTTGCTGTCGGCTTGGGACTTTTTTAAGATTGTGAGACATTTGAATAATTATTATACATTGTGATGTAGAAGTTTCATTTTATCTGGTGATGTATTTGTTTTTTATAGATAATTGTCTCAATAAACAGATTTCATACATTTATCTTAAACAAGAACAGAATTTTTAAAAAATCATGAGAACTTACACATCTGTTTGGGAAACCATACACATAAGTCTTTTAAGAGGCAGGGCCAGATTTTTAAGATAAAACGGGTGTTTAATTCACTACAACTAATTAAACTAAAACATTGTGAACCTTTGTGAATGGTTTTGATCACACAGCACCACCTACTCACGTTATAGTATGTTGTTTGACGTAAAGAATATGCATATCATCACTCTAAGTAGCAACAAGATTTGTGCTAATTTAGTACGAGAAAAATATCTCCCCCATCAGTTAGCGATCTCTGAGCACATGATAAAAGCGTAGTGAATGTTGCCAAAGCTTTGGTGGGTGCCTGGTCCAAGCAGACTGCGAACTATGCTTTATCCAACATGATGGTGTTTTGAGGTTTCCTTCTTTGTTCCATTCTTCAGAAGTATTTTGTGGTAGTAAAACTCCAGGTTCACAGCGGTTTTTTTGGGGGGGGGTTTGCCCTATTTTCAAGAAGAACAATATAAAAAATCTTTCAACTCTACATTAATCATCTTGTTGGACAATGACACCAAATTATTTGAGAAGCTCATTTTGAAGAAACAATTCAGATGGACCAATGAAGTTGCTTTTCTACCAAGGACCAAACTCACATCACCACGAAACATTTTACCAATAATAATAGTGTTACCCTCATGATGATTTCACACAAATGGGAGATGGCACACAGGGTGTCGCTAAATTCAAGTTCTATTGACTAAATAGACATTTTCAATCTAGAAGACAGAGCTATCTTATCTTAGACCATGGCCTTCCATGGCATTAAAAGGTGTCTAATAAATATGGGTTCACATTAGAGTGGAAAAAAATTGTTCTTGTTTGCCTAAAACTGCACATGGCATCTAACAGGGTTGCATTTTAGTAAACTAGAACCAAGCAATGGGATGATTTAAGATCAAACAAGTGCTGTACATACTTATTTGGCAAACTTACTAACCATAGTCAATTAAAACATAGATCTTTTTTTTTGTGCCAAGCCTACAATCGGTGGGGTAATGCAAAATGATTGGCCCCGTTACAGAATGGGACGAGGGGCCCCTGAGTCTCCCTATCTCACTAATATTTATTGGTCTTGGGCTGAATGCGCCTGCACCCCACTTGAAGTATTGGGGGCCTCCTGCATGACTGGGGGGCAGGAACCATAGGGGATGCAGAGGCCCCTGTGACAACCCTGACCTGCAATTATAAAAAAAGATAGTAACAGTGCAAGAAAGAAGAATCTACAAGCAAATTATATTCATCAGTATTTTTGACAAATAATTACATTTACTCAAGAGCTAACAAACACATAAAAGTTGCATTTTAGTACCATTAGTATTCTGTCTCTGCAGACTTGGGCACCCTTCTCTGTAGAACAAAGGCTTGAAGCCTACCTTGACTGGCTGTACAATAAATATGTTATACAATTCATGGAATTCATACATTTCATATTGTTTACTGGCCCAAAAGCCAATTAAACTTCATCTTGCATCCACCAGGAGGAGAGCCCTGAATGTGGGGAGGAGGACTAGGGACTCTCTCACCTGGTGTAGGGTCACAGCGTAGGATGGATGAGCGTTGGTTGGGAACAAGATCCTGGCACTGTTTGGGGTGGCCTTGTCCACTTTGCTTCAGATCAGAAGCTACTGTAGCAGCTGGGCATTGCCCTGTGCTGTTTGTGGAACACCATACTGATTAATTACCTGCGCCTCCCGGTGGGTAATGTTGTCTTCTGGGTTTCTCTTCAGTGGTGCTTGCAGGGCAGTCTTCTCTCCTGACTGATGGGGCAATGAATGCCAGTGTGAAACTTTTGTTTGGCAAGAGCACGTTATTCAAGAAGGTCTGGAATTTACCGGAAAAAGGGGAGCTAGGCCTGGGAAATCTATAATTAATCCCTTCTAAGGGCCTGACTACGGCTTTGGCGGTGCAGCGCCGGGTCCACCCCACCACCGCACTGCCAAAGCAGTGGTCAGACTGCCTGCCAGATTAGGAGTTTCCTCCTGTCTGGAGGCCTGGTTTTTGGCGTTCCCATGGCGGTGCCTCAAAAAATGGGCACCGCATAGGGAACGCCAACAACAGTTCCTGCACAGCATGGACTGAAAAGTCCATGCCATGCAGAAAATGGGGTGTATGCACACAGAAGGGCACTTCTTGTGCCCCCCTGTGAGCATTCACATGGCGTGAAGCACCAGGGGGCCCGATAGGGTCTGCTTTGTTTCGTCTCCACCACGGTGTTTATGGAGGAGGAACCTCTATGACCCCGCCTGCATAGAGGAAACTTGTAATATGCTTGGCAGGACAGCGGCAGTCCTGCCAAGCATATTGCAGCCTCCTAACCGCCACAACACCGCCAGGGAATGGCAGTTCCCTGGCGGCTGTGCTGGGAATGTGTCAGTCCCAGTGCCGGATTCGTAATAGGGCAGTCAGGAGACCGCCGCACCCACACGAGTCTGGAGGTCCGACCCTAAGTGTCATGCCAGAAATTACTACTTCTCATTTTTAACTTTCTGAGATGGCTTCCCTTTGAAACAAATTCCTATTCTTCCCTATCCAAAATGGCTAAAACATTTCCTATGACACATTTCCTCTTCAGGTTCAGTTACACAATGGAAAAGGAGACCGAGACTGAAACACTGTGTCTCAATGCAGTCAAAGTTTTTTTCCATGGGTTCTAAGTTGCTGCCTTGCACTCAGCATCCCAAACAATACTCCGTGCTCTAGCCTTCTACTCCATACTCTAGCCTTAGTTTGGAAACTTCATTCAGCCTATAATCACTTCTGAGCTCAGTGCTATCTTTCTGAACTTTTGCCTGGAGCTTTTTTTGCTGGTAGGTTTTTTCATCCAGTTAGAGGCATCTTTCTGTAGATACCTGCTTCCACTTACTTTTTCAATCATGCAGTTCAAAGTGGCAACAGAAAGGCATTGTCCCTAGTTCTCATAGGCTGAGCCGAAGATTCATAGATATTTTTTGTGTTCAGCTGTTGACACTTCAACATTGTAGGGAAATGTGTTTTTTTGTGTGGTCTCCCTAGATATACTTTTGTGAGACTAGGCTTATTTGCTTATTTTGACTCTGTAGTACTATGGTGCAGGAAGTGCATCCATGAGATAAAACATAAATGTGACATGTGGGCAGCAGTGCTAATTCAATTCACTCACCTGACTGATTTGAATAGTGTGAGATGAGAAATTGGGTTGTTGGTTGGCTTGGGTGTGAGTCCTAGTCAAGCAACAGCCATAATCCCTTGCATGGAGAACCACAAAACTTCACCAAATTAACTTGTGCAAAACCTTGGGTAGCCTGGCACGAAAAGCAGTCAGGCTTAACTTGGAGGCAATGTGTAAAGTATTTATGCAGCACACAAACAGTAATAATGTGAAAGCACAACACAAGAAAAATCCCAAAACAATTTAGAAAAATAGAGTAAGTTTTAATACATTATTTGACACCATAACAACAAAAATCCATTCAGTAGAGCCGAAGTTATCATTTTTTTATGTTTTTAGTAAAAACTAGTGCCTAAAAGTTGAAAGCGACAACCGAGGATATTTAGTGCCATGAGACCAGGTCATAGTCGTAAAATATGGTCGACCCCAATGGAGCCCGGTTCAGATATAAAAAATCGATTGTGCCCGGTCACCGCTTACATTAAGACTTTAAAAAATTTCTGAGAAATATGTTGTGAGAAGTAAGGTTCAGCGAGGCAAGGCTGCAGGAGTTGCCCACGGAAGGAGCATC
Organism: Calotriton arnoldi; assembly: GCA_963921515.1. Classification (NCBI taxonomy): domain Eukaryota; kingdom Metazoa; phylum Chordata; class Amphibia; order Caudata; family Salamandridae; genus Calotriton; species Calotriton arnoldi. Next base: position 1,112,893 of record CAWUFW010002484.1, read on the forward strand.
ATCGTTGGATAGCCTTAGGTTGAAGCCATGGTGAAGTTTCTGCATTCAAACTTAGGGGCCGATTTCGATTCGGGCCGGAAAACATACCGACCGACTTGGTATGGGAATATAGTCCGACCGACACGTACCGGCGTTGCCCGACCTGGGTAGTACGATGAAATGCATGTGAATCATGACCGACCTGTACGGAACACAAGCCGAACGACCGACCCGCACGGAAACCAGCTATCCGGCCTGGAAACCACGCGAATCGAACCGACCGACACGCACCAGGAATTAACCCAAACGAAACATACCCGCGAACTCCGACCCGCGCAGTACGATGTAATGCGTGGAAAACCAGACCGAGTCGCACGGAGCTCAAGCCGTACGACCGACACGCATACAAAAGCCAGCCGAAGGAAGCCAATACTCGGCGACCGACGCGTACGCCGCACAATAAACCTAGCAGAAACACAGCGTGAACGACTCGGAGAAGCTCGCACGAGACAACTGCAGCGTCCTACTCGGTCAGAAGAACGTCTCCTACATGCACAAAAAATACAAAGGAAAAAATACAAAAAAAGGGCCAAACAAGCAATGACAAAGTCAATAAATACAGGGAACTGTACCTATATAAAGGCCACAAATCCCTACCATGATCCTTTGCAAATTCAACTGACCTGCCAGCACAGAACACCATCAGACAGCAACCACAGACACACTCACAGCTCATCCATCACACAAGCCACACACCATTAGCACCTCAACAAATAGCACCCTCACATACACCCAGCAAAACCTACACTCACACACCCTCACTTGCACACACACACACATCAATCACCACCACCACCCATCACCATGCCCCCAAAGAAGAATCCAAAGTTCCTAGACAGTGAATTGGAAGTCCTGGTAGATGAGATCCTCAGGGTAGAGCCACAGTTGTTTGGTACATTGGTCCAACAGACCCCCATGTCGCAGAAAACCAAGATGTGGGAGCGGATCGTCAACAGGGTGAACGCACAATCACCATGTTTGCAAACAAAGGAAGACATCCAGAACAGGTGGTATGATGTGCGCAGGAGGGTCAGGGACCTACTAAAGAAGGATTACATCTTGAGTCAGCGCACCGGCAGTGGCGCTCCTGCCAAACCACTATACCTCAGGCCCTGGGAGGAGAAGGTGCGGGCCATCCTACCACCAGTGAGCGTATATGGACTATCAAACATCCCAGAGCCTGGTGAGTACACAACTAATATACCCAATATTGTGTGACAATACACACACATCACTGTCAAGGGGATAGTCAAACCATGCACCCTTAACAAATCCACAGCAACCAAAAGATAATCTCCCCAAGATTTATCTGTCAGTCAGATAAACACAATACATGCCATCTCATAGTGTATTGTAACTGTGTCATGATATGTACAAACCCAACTACAAATACAGCAAGGCAGTGGCACAAATATAACCAACAAACACAGTTAGACATTTTGCCACTACTAGAACACCACCTCACAGGGAAGCTCACTGAAAGGAAGGAATTCTGTGTATGCTGGTGAAGTCAGTGTAGCCAATAGCATGATGGGAGTTGTAGTCACAGATATTGGTCACCCTCACAATTGGCCCATCAACACCACTCTGAACCATGCTCACATCACAGGGAGTGGAAAACAACTGACAAGATGGCTGACACTGGGTACTGCTGTGGGGAGCACAAGCCCCTGCTGGGAACTGTGCACCAACCAACAGCAGGACACCACTGACTGACATCCTGAAAGCCAACTTGCACTCCCTGCAATGGAAGCACGTTCCATGGTGGGATATCTGGCTGGGTGGGAAGGAGGACTGACAGCTCTGACCATAGTTACAAGCAGCTTTTCTCACACACCCCTTAACACAAACTCCACACAACTCACCTGGGAGAATGCAATGCCTCACACTCCAATTAAATATCCCACAAAGAACCACCACCCTGGGTTATGCTGTGTGAAGCACAGGGACACTCTTGGGACTTGTAGCCAAACAAACGCCAGGACAACACTGTCAGCCATCCTGTCAGCACAGGCACACTACCCCACAGGGAAGCAGAGTCAAAAGGAAGGAAGTATGGGCATGCTGGGAAGGGGGTGTAGGCAATAGCATGATGGGAGTGGTAGTCACAGCTCAACATCCCCCACCCACATGGCCCAGCAAGCTCACACTGAAGCATGCACACCTCACAGGCAGTGAAAAGCCACTTCAAAGATGTCTGACACTGGCCTCAGCTGTGGGGAGCACAAGGCCCTGCTGGGAACTGTGCAACAACCAACAGCAGGACACCACTGACTGACATCCTGAGAGTCAACCTGCACACACTGCAAGGGTGGCATGCTTCATGGTGGGATAACTGGGCTGGGGGAGAAGGAGGGCCGGATGTCCACCAAATACCACCAATGCTGGCCATGCACACACCTCAACATTCACATTGAAAAGCTTCAGGTTGGCAGGACAATGTGCTACACCAATATCAACCTCTGACTGTGACAACTGAGGACAATGCAATGTACAGGCCTGCATCCAGAGGTACAGTCACAACTGTCAGGTGTGTGAACCATTGATGCCTGTAGAAACATAACATACATTGTGTCTCTTCCAAAAACAGGTGATGATGGGGACACAGCAGCAGACGATGAGGAGTCCCTGTCCCAGGCTCCGGGGGACACTGAGCTCACTGGTGTGGAACAGCCTCTGCCCTCCTCAGATGGCGAAGACCTACCTAGCCCCTCCGGTGTGAGTCATCATGCAGCACCAGCAGGACCAACATCTGCACCCCCTGCACCCACCCCTCCAACAACTGCCAACACACAGACCACCCCTGCCAACACGGACAGACCAAGGACCACCGATGACAACAGCACAGGGACCCCGGCCCAACGTGGAGCAACGGACAACGACCCCAGTAACAACCCCCAAGTGGGCCTACGGTCACCTGTGCGTGCCACCGCAGGTCTCGCACGTGTCGCCAGGGGTGGTGGGAGGGGTGGTAGACATAGGTCGCTGTTTGCAAAGGGGTCTGGACTGCATGATGACCCACAACTGGCACGCATTGCTGCTGCGTACCAGAATAGCATCGGAGAGGTCAGCCAGGTAGTGGGGATCCTCAAGGACATTCCACAGCAGCAGGCTGCCCGTCATGCCCGCTTGGACTCACACATGTCCCGTGTGGAGACACACATGTCCCGTGTGGAGACGCACATGTCTGGCATGGAGTCCAAGTGGGACACATTGGAAGAACTGACAGCGGTGCATAGGGACATATTGACATGCCTCCGCCAGATTAGCACCAACATGGCCACACCTCCCTGTGTGCCCACAACATCTGGTGCTGCAACAACTGCAACTGCCACAGGGAGGGAGGATGACTCTGGCGGAGAGTCCTCTGCACCGCAGCAGCCTGCACGTGAGGGTCCCCCCGAAAGAAGAGGGGTCGTCCGAGGAAGGAAAACTGAGAGGCCGATGGCCATGTACATCCCCCAGGAACCCAACACCTGTTCTGGAAATTCTCCTTTGTGTGCAAACTGTTCACCCTGTTGAATGCAACCCAACTCTCCCACATGACATGGGGAGCTTAAGTTGGCCCAATGTATCAGATGACTGTGGACTTTACTCAGGACATTTCTGCTACCAAGACTTCCAACTCATCTGGGAACTTTGGATTCCAATCCCAATGTACAGCACCCACCATCCTGTGCACTATCCTCACACATGTATGGAAATAAACTCACTAATACACCATACTTGCCTCTGTTGTGATTCCACCGTGGTTTCTGTCATGGAGATGGTGATCTGCTAAATGACACTGTGCATGCTAACTGCTACAGCAAGTTCAACACCGTCATGTGAGTCATGGCAACGTGACACATATGAGGGAGACACACCACTAGGGCTAAACAACACATACACACCAGGGCCATCAGACTCATCGCCTACACTGATGTTGCCAGGAAATACAGTGGAATGCACAGACACCACTCCTATTCACAGTCTGTGTTAACTAGCCCACAGGTGCAGTAAGCACATGTCAGTCAGATGTGTGACCACAGACAACGCACATCCCAAAGTGAAGCACAGGTTTATTACACATTTGCAACATGTTGTTTCCACTACAGATGCAAGGTAATCCTACGTGGCAGGGGCCACACAGTCAACAAGTGTAGAAGAAATTTAGTCCAGGGGTGTGTGGCACATCACCTGTAGGGAAACGACTGCTTCCACCCTGGAAGTTGAATCATGGTGTCGGGGGATCACAGTTGACCAAACAACTCTGAAAGTACCCTGTGAAGGACAGACATGACACACAGTCAAAAGCACTGAAGAACAGGACAGAACTGCAATACTCATGCCCAATACATGTCACAAGATACTCACAGAAAACCAAGTTAGCATGTCAACACTGTTGGGGAGTACAGACTACCTGTAAGGACACATCGCTGCACGCTTCCAGTCAAGTAGCACATGGCCACACTCAAACAGCACCAGAGCACCACCAACACATATCACGCAAACTCACATCATTGGCATGACAACTCTCCGGATACTCACATTCAGCTGAAGAAGTTGGTGATGAGCTGTGTGCGGACATCACCATCATCATCATCATCATCATCATCATCACTGGCATCGTGGCCCAGGCCAGGATCCTCCACAGGTGGCGGATGTTGGTCATCGTCATCCAGGATGAGAGGCAACTCCTTCCGCACTGCCAGGTTGTGTAGCATGCAGCAGACGATGACAATCTTGCACACCTTTGCTGGGGCATATGGGAGGGCCCCTCCTGTCTTGTCCAGGCAGCGGAAGCGGCTCTTCAGGAGACCAAATGTCCGCTCGATCACTCTCCTGGTCCGACCATGTGCCTCATTGTAGCGCATCTGGGCTGGTGTCACAGGGTTCCTGAGGGGTGTCAGCAACCACGGCATGTTGGGGTATCCGGAGTCACCTACAGACAGACAATTGCACATTAGCTGAGTTGGAAAAGAGGGCGGAATACAACATAACAGAACACACACAATGGTACAAAGTCAGTACACACCGACAAGCCAGGCACGCTGGTTCTGCATCTGTGACATCATCCTCGGGATGCGACTACTCCTCATCAAGTAGGCATCGTGTGCCGAACCAGGGAAACGGGCACACACATGTGAGATGCTCATATCTGCAAGACATACCACCAGAGCATTGATCGAATGATAATGTTTCCTGTTCCTGTATGCCTGCTCATGTGCCTGTGGTGGTACCAAAGCCACATGTGTCCCATCAATGGAGCCAATGACATGTGGCATCCTCCCCAGGGCATAGAAGTCACTCTTGACGTCAGTGAGTTGTTGACGTTTAGGGAAATAGATGTACTGGTTCAGGCATCTCAACATTGCCTCCAAAACATCGCGTAGCACACGGCTGAACATAGTCTGTGACATCCCACCAGCAGACGCCACAGTGTGTTGAAAGGTACAGGTGGCAAAGAAGTGTAGGGCTGCCATCACCTTCACCTTGGGGGTCAGCGCTGTAGGGTACAGCCGGCCAGGTTGCAAATGTGGGGCCAAGTGCACTGCCAAACCATCAATCAGCTGCCTGGTGAAGCGGTACTGTCGGATGCTGTCACGTTCCACCATCGTTGCAAGGTCAGGGAATGGTCTATGGACAGCTGGTGCCCTGCAGTGCATAGGTGAAGAAAGAAAGATTGTCAGTCACCCCACATATGTGGCATTGACCATACTCAATATCACATGATACATCATTACGAGACACAAGTACTTGATGTGTGTGCCGTTCTGTATGGACATATATGGCACCTACATGGCCATCATCTAACATCTCAGTTCAACATGTGTTGACAACAGGTTCCAGGTTGTGCTATGGGAAACCATTAGGCTGTGTCACAGTACCCATTTACTGCTGTCACGTTCCAAACACACACCACAGTGACATGTCTGGACAGATGCGCCACAGGCATCACAGCTCATTGACAGGTAGATTCCCAGGGACCCTGTCTTGCCACATGGACACTGGCATGACATGGCGTATCATGTACACGTCAGAAAAACAAACATGACTCCCACAGGTAGTGGCCCCTGTTGCCTCCGCAGGACAGACATGGACGTCTGTGACACACACACGCACAACATCAAAGTCCATGCACAAACAACGTGGATGTGGAGACTGTCTCCCATTGTGCACATGGAATCAGAGACATCGGAAACACAGCATGCACACAGACTGTGGAGGGCCATCACTATTGTGGCAATGGGTCACCCTGTGACGTACATACCTTCCCACATGGGACTCTGGGGGTATGTGACATGACATACACATACACAACCTGGAAATGTGACCATGCCACATGCTCTGAAATGAACAGTTGCACATCACAGTGGTCATGTGCACAACACACAAAGGATCCTGTCCCCATGAACACGTGCACAGCCTGGGAGTGGCTGCCCCCAAGTGCCACCCCAAAAACCACATGTTGACCCCCATACACAGAAAAGGTAATGCAGCCTTACATGCCTTAGGATACAGTGTGGACAGGCTGTGGTGTTGTAGGTGTGCCCCTGAGTCCCTGGCAAGTATATGTGGCTGGCATACGTTCACCAGTGACAAGCATGGTGACATATGCGAGTGACCTGTACAGGGACGCGTCGTACAGCAATGGACCGATCGGTGTGCACGCACTGGCCATTGCATCTGTTGTGAGCGGGTACGAGTTGTTTCCAGGAATACACGTTGTACAGCAATGGACCGATCGGTGTGCACGCACTGGCCATTGCATCTGTTGTGAGCGGGTACGCGTTGTTTCCCGGAATACGCGTTGTACAGCAATGGACCGATCAGTGTGCACGCACTGGCCATTGAATCTGTTGTGAGCGGGTACGCGTTGTACAGCAATGGACCGATCGGTGTGCAAGCACTGGCCATTGAATCTGTTGTGAGCGGGTACGCGTTGTACAGCAATGGACCGATCGGTGAGCACGCACTGGCCATTGAATCTGTTGTGAGCGGGTACGCGTTGTACAGCAATGGACCGATCTGTGTGCACGCACTGGCCATTGCATCTGTTGTTTCCCGGAATACGCGTTGTACAGCAATGGACCGATCGGTATGCACGCACTGGCCATTGCATCTGTTGTGAGCGGGTACGCGTTGTTTCCCGGAATACGCATTGTACAGCAATGGACCGATCGGTGTGCACGCACTGGCCATTGCATCTGTTGTGAGCGGGTACGCGTTGTTTCCCGGAATACGCGTTGTACAGCTATGGACCGATCGGTGTGCACGCACTGGCCATTGAATCTGTTGTGAGCGCGTACGCTTTGTACAGCAATGGACCGATCGGTGTGCATGCACTGGCCATTGAATCTGTTGTGAGCAGGTACGCGTTGTTTCCTGGAATACGCGTTGTACAGCAATGGACCGATCGGTGCGCATGCATTGGCTAGGGCCTGGCATGGCAACGGACGCATTTTCGAAGCTTCAACGAGTCTGATGCAGTGAATTCAGTTGGCCAGCCACAACAATGTTGCAAATTCATGGGTGTCATGAAGTTGAACTTTTGAAGGATGCTGTGGGCGTGTATTAGTGGTGCAATTCCATGGATTGGCCAGATTCAGAAGATGCAAACGACTTGGACCTATCACTTTGGACACATGGGACAGTATCTGCCTCTGCAGCACACATATAATGCTGGCTGTTCCCCTGAGAGCTCACTTGCCTATACTACATGCTCCAGGACGACATCTGCCACCAATACTGCTGCTGTCTCTGCATCCTCTGGCTACTGCAATGGCACGTACTGTGGAGAGAGCCCCAGCCTTCAGCCTTGAGGAGAACCAGGCCCTGCTGGACAGCCTCCTTCCACAGTACAGCAAGCTGTATGGGAAACCAGGGGAGCAGGTGAGTGTGCTGTCCACTGCCTTACTAATTGTGCATGTTGTCTGACTAGCAAGACTTACTGTGCACACCACTGGCTAGCATTCTCACTGAGTAGTTCTCACGCCCCAAAGTGTGTAGTTACATGCACTGAACAGGTACAGTGCAGTAACAGTGCATTCCAACAAGGTTTACTTCCCATGCAATGATACCATGTAGTAACTGCTGGCAAACTGTTCATAGCCATCGTTGCACTGCCTGTGTACATCATATGCCCCTGTGATTGAGACATGTATATCCAACTGTGTGATGCACGTATATGTTGCATGTGTAGTAATGGCATTTTCACTTTGTCATCCTCACAGGTTGATGCCCACCAGAAGCAAATCTGGCTGACCATCGCCCGGGCAGTAAGATCCGTGGGGGTCTACAAGCGCCGGATCCGCAACTGCCAGAAGAGGTGGCAGGACCTTCGGGGCTGGACCCGGAAGATCGCAAGGGTCCGGCTGAAGCTGTCACCTCCTCGCAGGAGGGGCGGACACCGGACCCTGACCCCCCACATGCTCAGGATCCTGGCGGTGGTCTTCCCTGACCTGGATGGGCAGCTGAAGGCCAGACAGCAGCAAGGAGGGGTGAGTCCATGACTGCACTGTGAACTTTGTCTGACATGCTATGTGCCCTCCTCTGGCCTGGTTAAACTTCCACAGTACATCAGTCTTGTGGTCCAGGACCCATGTCCCTCAATTGTGACATGCCCACTCCTCATCTGATACGCAGGTGTGGCCCTTACAGTCAGGAAATTGTGTCACTTGGGTACTGTGTCCTTGCATTTTGCTTCGCTCAAGGTGGGGGACAGCATTTGTTCCCGTGACTTTGTGGTGGGATTCATGGGTGGGTCAATTGCTTACACAATGCCTAAGTTCTGACATGTAATCTGGGTGTAACTTTGATATGTGGTCCACTTGCTGATCTGAATCACCACATGTCCCTGGGGTATTTGGCACACCCCCATGCTGCGGGTGGGAACAATGTTTGGGCCTCAGGAGTATGTATATCAAGTGTGTCACACATGCTTAGCCACCTGCCTACTGTCCAGGGCTCATCCCTCTTTCAGGTGGAGCAGGACAGTCATGCCTACTCCAGGGCATACAATACACTCTGTACTCCCACTCCCGTGTATCAGCTGACATGTTGTGATCAGTGAAATGTTCCCTCAGGTGTCTGCCTCTGTGTCATTGTGCTGTGGCTTCGTTGTCAGGACTACTGGGATGTTTATCGTTTAGGGCTCAGCATGCCATCTGAGATGTGACCATGAGAGACGATACTTCTGTGACTTATAGGTGTTTGATCACTTGACTGTGCACACAGGTGTATGCGACTGTGAATTTCAGGCAGTTGTTTTTCATTCACAGCAGACTGTGAGGTGCTCAGGTTCATAGAGTTGTGTTTCATGTCTCCCATATGTCCAATTGGCATGACGTGGACAAATAAGAGTTCAGATGATGTGGTTTGTGGGGGATGGACATGTGCACTTGTCAGCTACATAACTTGCATTCCCCATTACCTAGGATTGTGACACAGTGCAGACTGTTGTTGGCTGGCTGCCATGCCCATGTGACTGGAGACAGTGATGTATGACTTTGCAGGCATGCCTGTGCCATGGCATTAAACTTCCTAAGAGTGATCCTGCAGGGGAGTGACATGTGCAACATGCACCCCATTGTGGCATTGACTATCCGGACATGGGTGCATCATGGTGTCTGGTGCTGGTATGCATCACATGCATTTCTAATTAGACTCTGGCCATCCCTTTATCCGGACACCTGTACTGACTCAGTGGCAAGAGATGTGATGTGTGCATGTTCACATACTTCACTGTGTTCTCTGCAATGTCCAACAACTGTGTACGTGGTGCATGTGTCCACACTGGGGTATTACCATCCAACAGGCACCAGACAGATGGGTGCAAGGGCAGGAGGGGTGTGAGTGCCATGGTTGACCATCAGACTGACAATTGGCTTCTCCTAATCTGTGTGAGGACTTTTGGCAATGTTCAACTGAGGATGCCAGGGCTTGCTCTGTAATGTGCTGTACTTACTGTGGTGTGTGCGGTCAGTGCAGGTGACTGATGTTTGTCTGTTTCCCTAATTGTTTGCAGATACATCCACGGCCACAGGAGGGGACAGCTCCACGGACCAGGATGAGCTGCAGAGCCAGACTGGGTCAGCAGCCGATGAGTGGTCGGAGGGACCCAGTGGCACGGAGGGCGAGGGGAGCCACACCGAGGAGTCCTCAGCACCATCCACCTCAGCTGAGGACCACAGCAGCTCGGAGGATGACTCCCTTGTGGAGGCGGGTGTCAGCAGCCACCACACCCCAGCTAGTATGTCTGGCCCCGCCACCACCACCACCACCACCACCGCCCTCCCATTGGCTCCCATTCCAGAGGTCCGTGGAGGCTCCCGTGTTCGGGAGCGTGTCTCCTTCATGCCAGGCACCGCACCCCCTGCCCCTGTGTCCCCTGCTGCCCTGAGTGAGGAGTCTGTGTACCTACTTCGCCAGCTCCATGCAGGGCAGACAGCAATGCTGAGTGTCCTCCATGCACACACCACTCTGTTGACACAGCTGGTGTCGTTCATGGAGGGCATCTCGATGGGCATGTCTTCCCTACAGAGGAGCAATAGGTCCATGGACTCCTCCCTGACGGCAGCAGTGTCCCTCCTCCAACAGTCCATCACCCCTCCTACCTCTGCCCCATCCACACTTCCTGGCACCCTACCTGTCCCAAGCACATGCACACCTGCAAAATCACCCAAACACACAGACACGAGCAGCACAGAAACACCCAAAACAAGGGCAAAACGTGCACACAAGCATCCTCAGGGGACTGATACCACACCCACAGGGGATGGGGAACAGACACACACACAGGCATCCACAATCACTCCGCAGTCCTCAAAATCCTCTCCCTCCAAGACCACTTCCCTTGCCTCACCTGCAACCCCACCTACAAAGCAGCTCTTCCTCTGTGACCTCGGCCTCTTCCCCTCCGATCCTGCTGATCCAGCATACAGGGGGAAGAGGAAGTCCACCCACACAGAGGGGAGTGCCCCTCGCCCCCGGACACCCTCCCCCAGGCGCAGACAGACTGAGGCCCCCACCCGCAAGTTCCCCCGGGCCCGGAAGAGCAAGACCCCGCCACCGCCCTGCAGGTCAACCACACAGTCTCCTTCCTCCATCCCTCAGGCACCCACAACACAGGTTCCCCCACCACACCCTGCCCCAGGTTCCCCCACCCACAGATACACCATCCCCAAAATGATGCGGCCTTCTCCACCTACCACTTGCTCTTCCAGCCCCACACCACCCGCTGCACATGTTTGTGCCACTGGTGTGGAGACCGTGTCCTCCCCTCTGTCCTGCCCACCTTACCTGAACCCCATTCTACTCCCTGGAGATGGGCACTGCAGTGGAGTCCACTACCACCCCGTCTGACTTGGGCACTGCAATGGGGAACCTGTCCACTCCATCTGGCCAGCCCACTGGAGTTGTGCCGGCACCCACACCATCTGACTCATGCCCCCCAGTTGTGCCGGCACACACCATGTCAGACACCTCCACTGCAGTTGTCAGTGACTCTCCAGCACCAGCCACCCCTTCCCTGCCTCCTTCTGGTGAGCCCTGATCCTGTCCCTGCGGTGCCTGGCCTGCCCCCCGTATGCCCCTCAAGGGGAGTGTCCCTGGTTAGTAGCAGTGCAGGCAAGCAAAGGGTGACATCTGCCACTGTCACCCTGTTTGGACTTTAGTCATGGACTGGCCATTGGCCTTTGGGTTTTGTCTGGACTTTCTATTTTCAAATCACATATGCTGAATAAAGCTCCTTTCAGTTCTCTAGTGGTTTTGCTTCAGATGTACATGATGTTGAGGATGCTAAACATGCCCTTGCTGCAGTGATGGTGATTTTTGATATCAGGTAAATGAAGTGTTACTGTGCAGGACCCCATGTGGTCCAGGGTGAATGTGTCCTCTCCTGGTGTGTAGCCATGTCATCCGTTGCAGCAATATGAGGGTGTCATGTTTTTCATATTTGCCAATGGGATTCCCTACATGTTTTTGCAATATCACATCTGTGGCTTACACCCCTGCACATCAGATGTGCTTGCCATTGTTCAATTTGTCTATTTCCCTGACCGTGTGACCATCTCCACTGGACATGCAAGTTTGGGCATCAATGGGGAAGGACTCATCTGTGGTATCAGTGCAACTTGCTATACATGTGTATTTGATCGGTGCAGATGATTTCGGTGACACTGCCATGACCCGGCTGATGTGACGAGAGCCTTCATTTTGTGCTAATTGTTGACTGAGTGACCAAGTGTTCTGCTGACATGATAGAGCCCTGCAGAGACAACGTATGGCACAGCTTTCCTTACACAGGAGTGGAGTCCCCTCATGGCAGTGTGTAATTCCGTGACATCACCTGAGCCCAAGGTGTGTGTTGTGTGAGCATGTCTGTGTGTGTTCACTTCCATTTTGCTACGCAGGCTGGGGTCCCTAGTGATGTTCCTGTTTGTGATGCTTGCTGAGTTGAGCAATGTTCCCCCCAAATCTTCGCCCTGGGTTCTCTGTGATCAAATCTTCGCCCTGGGGTCTCTGTGATGTGGGTGCATGGCACATTACTGGTCATCAGGGTGTCATCCATAGGTGTGTTTGCTGTCAGGGCTGAGTTTGTGGGCAAACGCAGATGAGACACAGTCAGGATTCCCCTTGGCACTTGTTGGTTACACAAGATGTGAGAAGTTGGCCTGGCATATGCTGTTCACTAATTAAAGTGGACACCTTGCACCAGAACAATTCGACTCTTATGGTAGATAGGTTTAAGACAACCTTTATAGAAAGCTATCCTAGTGGTAGCTGTGGAGAGCAGCCTTCAGGCTAAGTCTTGAAGGAATGTAAAGCAGCTTGTTTTACCACACAATCTCTTGAATCACCAAATGAAAAGACACCACACAGGTATATATATCAAATATATATGTATTTATTAATAAACACTCTCTACTAATCTCTTTATGAGATTAGAGGTCAGGAACATATGTACAAGTCAAATATTATCAAAATAAGTTTAGCACAATCGAATATCACAATCTTAGTTTGCTAGACCTAGGTCTAGGGCATCTAGAATCGAGGGACCCCCAAGAACCACCCCAGGTAGTTGTAGGAGACCCACAGGGGACGGACGCGGTGACCTGGCACCGGTGCGAGTCCTGTGCGAGTCTATGCGCTCAGACGCGATTGAGATTTCAATGTTAAAGGTCCCTTGCGTGTTCGAGGCGAACACACCGATCGGTCCTTGTACGAGTCGAAGGACGCGGTTACAGATAGAGTTGCAAGGGAGATGGACGCGCTGTGTCTAACACAGACACGAACCTTGTGCGAGTCAGTGCAATGGAGGTCTCGATGTTACAGGCCCCTTGTGTGTTCGAGGCGAACACCGATCGGACTCAGTACGAGTCGAAGGACACAGTTCTAGATAGTGTTACAAAGGAGATGGGCGCGGTGTGTCTAACACAGACGCGAACCCTGTACGAGTCAGCGCAATTGTCGCACTTAGAAAATAAGAGTTTTAGGGCACTTCTAGGGAAGCTACAAGCAAGTCACTTACAGGGTAAGTAGTTCTAGGGCCCACACCCACAGGAGCACCTTAGTGCTGAAGTTACCTCACCCAGGGGAGCCGGGTGCATAGGTGTTCTTTGGTGTCGGGTCGCGGCGTCGTTTTCAATGGGAGCCAGTGAAGACTTGCTGCTTGCGGCGACAGGAGAAGTGTCCGGAGGAATCCAAGCCTGGATTCGGAAGATGGAAGACCTGAAAGCAGAGGGGACAGTGTTCAAAGTCACTTGGCAGTGACTCGGGGCACGGAATATGGATGCCCACCGTTGTCGCAAGATTCAGGTCGTTCGCGGGTGCCTTGACTCTTCAGCCACGAGGTCCAGGAGGTGTTGATGATGACCAGGAGCTGGATTCTGCGTGTCGCACAATGTCTGCAGCTTACTGCGGTGTCGGAGACTCGATTGGAGCCAACAAGCCTTGGTAACAGCAAGTCTCGGGGAAAGTGCAAAGAGCCAATGGCGCAGACCAGCAAGGTCTGTGGGACTCACCCAGCGATGGTAAGTCATGGCAGGCCTGGAGCAACCAGAGGAGCCCTTTGGTTTCTCTAGAAAGTCTACTGGGGACCCACAAGCCGGCTGGCAAGGGATCGCAAAGATGCCTCAGGAGGATTCGCTCAACAGGGGCCCACGGTCACTCGGGACGTGATAGGCCTCTGATCTTCGGAGGGATTCCTGCTGGAGGCTAGGACCATACGTGGTCCAAAGCACAAGTTCATGGAACGTTGTAAAGGGGTTGCACTCGACAATAGTGCACGGTACCCAAGGGTCGCGGTTCCTCGTTACTCTTGGGGTCCACTGGCCTCAGCTTCACTGGGGACTCACGATGGCCTTTGCGAAGTCAGGAAATCCACTTCTTGGGCTGCAGGGACTTCGGACTCTAGCGGGAGCGGCGTAGTTTGCAACCATCGTTTGTAGTTTTTGGTGCCTGCCAAGCAGGGGAGTCACTCCTTGACTCCAAGGGAGATTCTTCAGTCTTCCAAAGGTAGTGGAACGTCGAAGGTCCGGGATTCTTCTTCAGAGCGTCGTCCAGGGAAATCTAGTTTGCAATGCACAGGTTCCCCTCTTATACTAAAAGAAAGGGAGGGACTAGCTCTATGACTCTACCTATGGGAGGGTCAGGGGAGTGGGTGGCTACACCCACTTCCCTTTGTCCAGTTTTGCGCCAGAGCAGGGGCAGGTAGCCCTGAGCCGGTTTGAACTGGGGTATGCACAGAGGAGCCTTCTGCTCCCCCAGTGCAGGACTTCAAAGCACTCTAAGAGTGCACCCACCCAGCCCCAATACACTAAACCCTGTCTGGAAGGTGGTCACACCCCCTTGGGACAGGATATCTATTGTTGGGCTTCCTCCTCTGCGAGTGTTGGTCATCAGCAGGAGGGCAGCCCAGTGTCTGTGACTGGTGGCATCCATTTTGTGATGCCAGGGCTCTGCAGGATTCTACCGCGTTTCCACAGTAGGTACATGTCTATCCCTCTAGAAGGGTGGAATGCTACCCCCGCCGCCAGGACTGGCGGGGGGTAGTATTCCAAGATGTTTGACACCAAACACGACATGTTTCGATGCAGCCATTCCAAAGTTAGCATTCTACCGCGAGGATATAATGCACTTAAAAGTATATGGTTTAACCGCATCCACAAACAGCCCCAGAGAATGGACTCTGAGAGCTGCAGAGGGGCCCTGCTCAGGCAGAGGCACCCCCTCACATGGAAACTAAGCACCCTGCCCTCAGGATTGATAGGGCCTGCTTTAGGGGTGACTGATAAGTCTCAATGTGTGTGCAGGAGAGATATAGGGGACCTATATCTCAGTGAGGGGTGCTAGCACTTCCTCACCCAGGCTGCAGTAGCAGGCCTGTGGTGTCAGATTTAGTCTGCTTCCCAGGGGTGGCATAATACATGCTTCAGCCCCTGGTAGGCCTGTGAAGTACCTATGCCCTTGGTACCTAAGGTACCATATACTAGGGACTCATAGGGTACCACAGAATCCAATCACTAGTGCACCTAGAGTGCACTCCAAATCGTTTAGAGAGAACAGAGAGGCTGGGGCCCTGATTAGCAGGGACCCAGCCAGACTATAGCCAGAAACCAGTGTAAACATCAGAAAAAAAGTGGGGGCAACATAAGAGGCAGATCCTACTCTCCTACACAACCCCCCCAAACGCAGGGACACTAAACTAACCTTGACCAGTTGAGTCTTCGTGTTCAAAGTGGAAATACCTTGAGAGTCCATCTGCATTGGCATGTTGGGTCCCAGGTCTATGTTCCACTGTATAGTCCATCCCCTGTAGGAAATGGACCACCTCAAAAGTTTTGGGTTTTCACCTTTCATCTGTTTAAGCCATAGGAGGGGCTTGTGGTCAGTCTGAACTATGAAGTGAGTGCCAAACAAGTATGGCCTCAGCTTCTTCAGGGCCCACACCACAGCAAAGGCCTCCCTCTCTATAGCTGACCAACGTTTCTCTCTAGGGGTCAGCCTTCTGCTAATAAAAGCTACTGGCTGGTCTTGACCTTCATCATTCAGTTGAGACAGTACAGCTCCCACACCCAGCTCAGAAGCATCTGTTTGGACAATGAACTTTTTGGTGTAGTCTGGACTCTGTAAGATGGGGGCAGTGCACATGGCCTGCTTTAGGTCTTCAAATGCCTTCTGACAGCTAGCTGTCCACTGAACCTTTTTGGCATTTTCTTTGAGGTCAGATCATTCAAGGGGGTCACTATAGATCCATATCCCTTGACAAACCTCCTATAGTACCCAGTCAGGCCTAAGAAGGCTCTCACCTGTGTCTGGGTGATTGGAGCAACCCATTCCATTATGGTCTGGATCTTGCTCTGTAAAGGCTGAACCTGGCCTCCACCTACAAGGTGGCCCAGGTATACAACCTGACTCTGCCCTATCTGGCACTTAGTGGCCTTGATAGTGAGGCCTGCTTTCTGCAGGGCCTCCAAAACATTCCTGAGGTGGACCAGGTGATCCTGCCAGGAGGAACTAAAGACAGCAATATCATCTAGATAAGCTGAGCAATAAGTTTCCATCCCTGTCAGAACTTTATTCACCAACCTCTGAAAAGTGGCAGGTGCATTTTTCAATCCAAAGGGCATCACCACAAAGTGGTAGTGCCCACCAGGGTCGAAAATGCTGTTTTGGCTTTTGCATCATCAGCTAATCTGATCTGCCAGTAGCCAGCTGTTAGGTCAAACGTGCTTAGATACTTGGCTGAGGCCAAAGTATCAATCAGCTCATCTGCCCTTGGTATGGGATAGGCATCAGTCCTAGTGACTGCATTGAGGCCTCTGTAGTCTACACAAAACCTCATTTCTTTCTTACCACCCTGGGTATGAGGCTTGGGTACCAGGACTACTGGGCTAGCCCAAGGGCTATCTGAAGGCTCAATTACACCTAGCTCCAACATTTTCTGGACTTCAGTCCTGATACAGTCCCTGACATGGTCAGGTTGCCTGTAGATTTTATTCTTGACAGGCAGACTGTCTCCAGTGTCCACCTCATGGGTGCACCAGGAAGTCTGACTAGGGGTCAGGCTAAACATATGTCTATACTGTTGCAGAACTTGTCTGCACTCAGTTTGTTGATGGTCAGTGAGGCTGCTTGCCAAAGCAACACCATCTACTGACCCATCATCAGGGTTCTGAGAGAGCAGGTCAGGGAGAGGGTCACTCTCCTCCTCCTGGTCCTCATCAGTTGCCATGAGCAAGCCCATGTCAGCCCTGTCAACATATGGCTTTAATCTGTTGACATGGAGCACCCTCAGGGGGCTCCTGGGAGTTCCAAGATTCTCCAGGTAGGTGACTTCTCCCTTCTGTTCAACTATGGTATGGGGGCCACTCCACTTGTCCTGGAGGGCTGCTGGGGCCACAGGCTCCAATGCCCACACCTTCTGTCCTGGCTGGTATACAGTCAGTACAGCCTTTTGGTCATGCCAAGCTTTTTGTAATTCTTGGCTGGCCTCCAGGTTTTTGGTTGCCTTTTTCATGTACTCAGCCATCCGGGAGCGGAGACCAAGTACATAGTCCATCACATCTTGTTTGGGGGCTTGAGAGGTAACTCCCAGCCCTCTTTTACCAAACACAGTGGACCTCTCACAGGATGCCCAAACAGAAGCTCAAATGGGCTGTAACCAACCCCCTTCTGTGGAACCTCTCTGTATGCAAACAACAGGCAAGGAAGAAGAAGGTCCCATTTCCGCCTAAGCTTCTCTGGGAGTCCTTTAATCATTCCTTTCAAGGTTTTGTTGAAGCGTTCAACTAAACCATTGCATTGTGGGTGATAGGGGTGGTGAACTTATAAGTTACACCACACTCCTTCCACATTGCTTTCAGATATCCTGACATGAAGTTGGTACCTCTGTCAGAAATGACCTCCTTTGGGAAACCCACTCTGGAGAAAACTCCAATGAGGGCTTTTGCCACCACAGGGGCTGTGGTGGTCCTCAGGGGAATTGCTTCTGGGTACCTGGTGGCATGATCCACTACCACCAGGATAAACCTGTGCCCAGATGCAGTTTGAGGGTCAAGGGGACCGACAATGTCAATCCCTACCCTTTCAAAGGGTAACCCCACCACAGGTAGTGGTATCAGGGGGCCTTTGTTGTGCCACCTGCCTTACCACTGGCTTGGCATGTGACACAGGAGCGACAAAACTCCTTTGTGTCCTCTGACATATGTGGCCAATGAAAATGTGGAACAAGCCTGTCCCAGGTCTTGTTTTGGCCCAAGTGTCCTGCTAAAGGGATGTCATGTGCTAGGGTCAAGAGGAACCCCTAAACTTCTGAGGTATTACCATCCTCCTGGTGGCTCCAGGGGCTGGATCTCTACCCTCAGAATATAGGAGTCCCTCATCCCAATAAACTTTATGGGACCCACTAGCACTCCCAGCAGCCTCAGCAGCAGCCTGCTGTCTGAGGGGTTCAAGAGAGGGCAGCACTGTTGCTCCTTACTCAGATCTTCCCTAGAAGGGCCCCCTGCCCCCAAGAACTCAACCTGATCAGGCTCAAGTCCCTCTGGGGCAGTTCCTTCTTCAGGATCTGCTTCACCTCCCTCTGGGGGTGAATCTGTGATCTGAGACAGAGGGGAAGGCACTGCCTTTACCCTACTGCTCCTCCTCTTGGGAAGCATCTGGTCCATTGTTCCAGGATCCAGAGCTGGTTCAGTGTCATGCATTCTTGCTTGTGACCTGGTCACAGCAAATACCTCTGCAGGGATGCCCAACATCTCAGCATGAGTCCATAACTCTACTTCAGACCAGGCTGAAGTCTCTAGATCATTGCCCAATAGACATTCTACAGGGAGGTCTGCACTGACTACAACCTTCTTGAGGCCAGTTACCCCTCCCCAGGAGAAATTCACAACTGCCAGACTATGGTTGGTCCTGACATTGCTTGCATTGGTCACCTGGTACATTTTGCCCAGGATGATCTGTCCATGGTCCACAAGATCCTCTGCCACCATGGTGACACTAGCACCTGTGTCCCTAAATGCCAAAGCCGGTTTGCCATTTATTACAGGCTGCTGTTTGTATTTGCCCAGATTACTGGGGCTTACTAGGAAGGACATATTAAGGTCTCCCTCACAAATCAGCATTGCCTGAGTGGGCACTCTGACTAGGTCAGAGTCCACTTCAGAACCCAGGGTCAACCCTACTACACCCTTATTCTGAGTACCACCTCCACCAGTAGCTGAGCTAGGGAAAACAGTTGCCTTAGGGGCAGGAGTGGTGGTGGTTTGGTCTTTGGACTTGTTACAATCAGACGTCCAGTGCCCTTTCTGTTTACAGAATTTGCACCAGGGCTTCTTTTGGCCTTTCCCCTTGTTTGATTGTGACTCCCCACCAGATGCAGATTTTTTGGGCCCTTGTGAAGACTTCTGGTCTTTTGACTTATCCCCACCTTTCTCAGAGCCCTTAGGATCTTGCTTCTTGGTGTCAACCCCTTGGTTCTGGGGTTTCTGCCTCACCCTGGTTCTGACCTAGTTGTCTGCCTTCTTTCCCAATTATTGGGGAGAGGTCATATCTGAGTCCACCAGGTATTGATGCAACAACTGGTTCTGGCAATTATTAAGGATCTGTTCTCTCATCATTAGATTATACAATCCCTTGAAATCAGTAACCCTACTGCCAACCAGCCAACCCTCCAGAGCCTTGGTTGCACAATCTACAAAGTCAGTCCAGTCCTGAGTCTGTGCCTTCTGGGTGTCTCTGAACTTTAACCTGTACTGCTCAGTGGTTAAGCCAAACCCATCTATCAGTGCACTCTTCAGGACTTCATAATTATCAGCATCCTCTTCTCTAACAGTGAGGAGCTTGTCTCTACCTTTGTCTGAAAAGGAGAGCCACAAGATTGCTGCCCACTGCTTTTGGGGGACCTGCTGTACTCTACAGGCCCTTTCCATAGCAGTTATCCACTTGTGGATATCATCCCCACTCTGGTAGGGAGGAACAACCTTGCTCAGGTTCCTATGGTCTGGAATAGATTCTCTGCCTCTAGGGACACTGTTGCTGCCACCAAGGGGTTCTAACCCCTCTCTTCTAGAAGCTCTCTGGATCTCCAGGGCTTCTCTATCCAGTGCCAACTGCTTGGTTCTGAGGGCAACTCTTGCTTCCTCATACTGCAGCAGTTTGCACATTCTTTCAGAGGAGGTCTCTCTTATGGGAAAGTATGCGTTCCTCTGGTGGACAAATTCTCTGCCAGAGTGATAAGAGTGGTCAGATTCCCTGGAAGGGGACCTATGCCTCTCCTCCACTCTGTCAGCTCTCTTAGGGAGAATTCCTCTGTCCTTTTCAGGCCCCTTGAGGCCTGGCCCTTCAATCACAGAGTCTTGGTCATTCTGATTTTCATCATCTGACCCAGATACTGTAATTGACCCACTCACTGATTCAGACCCATTAGCTCCTAGAGCCAATCTAAGATCATCTGCTGTCAGCAGATCTATCAGGTGTAGGGTGGAGGGACTCTGTCCTAGCCTCAGGTGTCTTTCAACACACATGGCTCTCAAGTCAGAGAAAGCCATGTCCTTATACTGAGGCTGAGTGGATCCACTGGTTCCACCCTTTAAGGACATTCTAGTGTTGTGCAGTGTTGTACTACCTACACTAGTTTGTGGCCTACTGATACTAGCTTGAGCTGTAGAAAGGGTGTGCTATCTCTTGGCACACAGCTCTAAGTTCAGTAGAACTTATTGATACTAACCTTGACTTTATATGTACCTTAAGTACCTATAGTGGTTTTCAGTTAGTAATTCAAATAGAGATTTTCTGGTAAAACAATAGCAAGCTGGAATCCCACACGCTGCCCACCAATGTGAGAAGTTGGCCTGGCATATGCTGTTCACTAATTAAAGTGGACACCTTGCACCAGAACAATTCGACTCTTATGGTAGATAGGTTTAAGACAACCTTTATAGAAAGCTATCCTAGTGGTAGCTGTGGAGAGCAGCCTTCAGGCTAAGTCTTGAAGGAATGTAAAGCAGCTTGTTTTACCACACAATCTCTTGAATCACCAAATGAAAAGACACCACACAGGTATATATATCAAATATATATGTATTTATTAATAAACACTCTCTACTAATCTCTTTATGAGATTAGAGGTCAGGAACATATGTACAAGTCAAATATTATCAAAATAAGTTTAGCACAATCGAATATCACAATCTTAGTTTGCTAGACCTAGGTCTAGGGCATCTAGAATCGAGGGACCCCCAAGAACCACCCCAGGTAGTTGTAGGAGACCCACAGGGGACGGACGCGGTGACCTGGCACCGGTGCGAGTCCTGTGCGAGTCTATGCGCTCAGACGCGATTGAGATTTCAATGTTAAAGGTCCCTTGCGTGTTCGAGGCGAACACACCGATCGGTCCTTGTACGAGTCGAAGGACGCGGTTACAGATAGAGTTGCAAGGGAGATGGACGCGATGTGTCTAACATAGACGCGAACCTTGTGCAAGTCAGTGCAATGGAGGTCTCGATGTTACAGGCCCCTTGTGTGTTCGAGGCGAACACCGATCGGACTCAGTACGAGTCGAAGGACACAGTTCTAGATAGTGTTACAAAGGAGATGGGCGCGGTGTGTCTAACACAGACGCGAACCCTGTACGAGTCAGCGCAATTGTCGCACTTAGAAAATAAGAGTTTTAGGGCACTTCTAGGGAAGCTACAAGCAAGTCACTTACAGGGTAAGTAGTTCTAGGGCCCACACCCACAGGAGCACCGTAGTGCTGAAGTTACCTCACCCAGGGGAGCCGGGTGCATAGGTGTTCTTTGGTGTCGGGTCGCGGCGTCGTTTTCAATGGGAGCCAGTGAAGACTTGCTGCTTGCGGCGACAGGAGAAGTGTCCGGAGGAATCCAAGCCTGGATTCGGAAGATGGAAGACCTGAAAGCAGAGGGGACAGTGTTCAAAGTCACTTGGCAGTGACTCGGGGCACGGAATATGGATGCCCACCGTTGTCGCAAGATTCAGGTCGTTCGCGGGTGCCTTGACTCTTCAGCCATGAGGTCCAGGAGGTGTTGATGATGACCAGGAGCTGGATTCTGCGTGTCGCACAATGTCTGCAGCTTACTGCGGTGTCGGAGACTCGATTGGAGCTAACAAGCCTTGGTAACAGCAAGTCTCGGGGAAAGTGCAAAGAGCCAATGGCGCAGACCAGCAAGGTCTGTGGGACTCACCCAGCAAGGGTAAGTCAGGGCAGGCCTGGAGCAACCAGGGAAGCCCTTTGGTTTCTTTAGAAAGTCTTCTGGGGACCCACAAGCTGGCTGCCAAGGGATCGCAAAGATGCCTCAGGAGGATTCGCTCAACAGGGGCCCACGGTCACTCGGGACGTGATAGTCCTCTGATCTTCGGAGGGATTCCTGCTGGAGGCTAGGACCACACGTGGTCCAAAGCACAAGTTCGTGGAACGTTGTAAAGGGGTTGCACTCGACAATAGTGCACGGTACCCAAGGGTCGCGGTTCCTCGTTACTCTTGGGGTCCACTGGCCTCAGCTTCACTGGGGACTCACGATGGCCTTTGCGAAGTCAGGAAATCTACTTCTTGGGCTGCAGGGACTTCGGACTCCAGCGGGAGCGGCGTAGTTTGCAACCATCGTTTGTAGTTTTTGGTGCCTGCCAAGCAGGGGAGTCACTCCTTGACTCCAAGGGAGATTCTTCAGTCTTCCAAAGGTAGTGGAACGTCGAAGGTCCGGGATTCTTCTTCAGAGCGTCGTCCAGGGAAATCTAGTTTGCAATGCACAGGTTCCCCCTCTTATACTAAAAGAAAGGGAGGGACTAGCTCTATGACTCTACCTATGGGAGGGTCAGGGGAGTGGGTGGCTACACCCACTTTCCTTTGTCCAGTTTTGCGCCAGAGCAGGGGCAGGTAGCCCTGAGCCGGTTTGAACTGGGGTATGCACAGAGGAGCCTTCTGCTCCCCCAGTGCAGGACTTCAAAGCACTCTAAGAGTGCACCCACCCAGCCCCAATACACTAAACCCTGTCTGGAAGGTGGTCACACCCCCTTGGGACAGGATATCTATTGTTGGGCTTCCTCCTCTGCGAGTGTTGGTCATCAGCAGGAGGGCAGCCCAGTGTCTGTGACTGGTGGCATCCATTTTGTGATGCCAGGGCTCTGCAGGATTCTACCGCGTTTCCACAGTAGGTACATGTCTATCCCTCTAGAAGGGTGGAATGCTACCCCCACCGCCAGGACTGGCGGGGGGGTAGTATTCCAAGATGTTTGACACCAAACACGACATGTTTCGATGCAGCCATTCCAAAGTTAGCATTCTACCGCGAGGATATAATGCACTTAAAAGTATATGGTTTAACCGCATCCACAAACAGCCCCAGAGAATGGACTCTGAGAGCTGCAGAGGGGCCCTGCTCAGGCAGAGGCACCCCCTCACATGGAAACTAAGCACCCTGCCCTCAGGATTGATAGGGCCTGCTTTAGGGGTGACTGATAAGTCTCAATGTGTGTGCAGGAGAGATATAGGGGACCTATATCTCAGTGAGGGGTGCTAGCACTTCCTCACCCAGGCTGCAGTAGCAGGCCTGTGGTGTCAGATTTAGTCTGCTTCCCAGGGGTGGCATAATACATGCTTCAGCCCCTGGTAGGCCTGTGAAGTATCTATGCCCTTGGTACCTAAGGTACCATATACTAGGGACTCATAAGGTACCACAGAATCCAATCACTAGTGCACCTAGAGTGCACTCCAAATCGTTTAGAGAGAACAGAGAGGCTGGGGCCCTGATTAGCAGGGACCCAGCCAGACTATAGCCAGAAACCAGTGTAAACATCAGAAAAAAAGTGGGGGCAACATAAGAGGCAGATCCTACTCTCCTACACAAGTCATGTAATTTACAGTTTGTGTTAGCTTTCAGTGATTGTGATACGTTGTGTGTGTGACTGCTGCCACTCCTCAGGGTCAGAGCTGCAATGTTGGAAGTTGTCTATGTGTGTTCTTTGTGGGTGACCTTGGCTTCTTCATTGGTGTGTGACTGTGGCCGGGATCCCATTGGTTGGTGTGGATTTGACGTCATGCCCATGTACAGCGTACTGTGCAGTGTGTCAGACATTCACAAGTCTTGTTGACTGGCAATGTGTGATGGGTATCTCCACCTTAGTTCCCCCACCACCCCTGGGATTGTCATGGGTGCATGTGCAATGTCACCAGTCCATGTGAGCTTCACTGCTGCACATTGGTGGAGATCAAGGTGTGTGGTGTTGAGTGTGTGCAAATGAGAGTTGTTGCACGGCTAGACCCCTACCTCCATGTTGACCTTGGCTGACAGGCCGTGCTGATTGATTTGTGCTTGTGTAGGTGTGATGGTAGTTAGTTGCTCAGGACACATGACTGTGGTTCACAGTGTGTACGACATCTACCTTTGTCATCACAGTGGGATTATCATGCAGGCCAGTGTCACCACAATGTGGGGTCCCTGGGGGTAGTGCTGTAGTGGGTCTGTCTCTTGCTGTGTTAGTTGCTGTTCCTACAAGCTTGTGTGACATTTGTAATTTGGGCTCCCTCTCATCTAACAATGCCTGATTGCCCACATAGGGGAAACCGATCCATGAGTTACTTTTGTGTGGCACTGTATTGACATCTGTGTAATAGGGATTCAGGCCTCCTCATTTGTTGTGTGGTTGCCTGGGGACACTGGCACACCCTCCCATCACCTGTTGTGTTTGAAATGCAGTGTGAGTCTGCCTGTTTGTGTTTGTGCATTTGCACCACTGCATTGGCATTTCTGTAGTGTGCCATTGTCTGTATGTTGTTTGGTGGCTTTCCCCAGCTGTCCCTGGGACTCCTAGGTCATCAGTCAGCACAATGATCATGGTTTGTATGTCCCATTGATGCCTTGGTATGGTATTTGTTCACCTGACATCGACAGTCTCCACAGGATATCTACATTTGTGTGTCCATTGGTGCAGATATGTGGCTCAGCATTATGATGGTCACTTCTGTCATTGTGTTATTCGTGAATGTTGACAATGTGAGCCCCCATGGGTGATGTTTGTCTGCACATGGCCAAAGCGATGTTTCATTGGCACTGCACTGTTTGCCTCACCCAATCTATGTTGCTATGGGACACAAGCACTACTATGCCACTGATGTGTTTGTTGTTGTGTGACCAGGAATCATCCATGCAGTTTGGCATTTGCAGCTTTTCCCATGACAACACTTACATTTTGGTCACTGTGGTGATGGGGCTTTAGACCCCATTGCCATAATGTTCAAAATGTGCTTCAGCTAAGGACCCCACACTTACATTTTGGTCACTGTGGTGATGGGGCTTTAGACCCCATTGCCACTATGTTCAAAATGTGCTTCAGCTATGGACCCCACACTTACCTTTTGGTCACTGTGGTGATGGGGCTTTAGACCCCATTGCCACAATGTTCAAAATGTGCTTCAGCTAAGGACCCCACACTTACATTTTGGTCACTGTGGTGATGGGGCTTTAGACCCCATTGCCACAATGTTCGAAATGTGCTTCAGCTATGGACCCCACACTTACCTTTTGGTCACTGTGGTGATGGGGCTTTAGACCCCATTGCCACAATGTTCGAAATGTGCTTCAGCTATGGACCCCACACTTACATTTTGGTCACTGTGGTGATGGGGCTTTAGACCCCATTGCCACAATGTTCAAAATGTGCTTCAGCTATGGACCCCACACTTACCTTTTGCTCACTGTGATGATGGGGTGTTAGACCCCATTGCCACAGTGGTCATGGTCTGCTTGCATTGTGGAGGTCACACACATTTATGTGTGACACATGTGATAGGGGGTCACATTGTATGTTCAATGTCATGTTCAGTGTTGTAGGCATTTGACACAGACTACACACGCTTGTCATGGTGTTGGGGGGGATGTATTTTTCAGACATTCCTTATGTTGGAGTATGCTGGTTGTGTCATGCATTACCCGTCCTATGAGTAGGGGTTGTGTGGGTGGTAGGCATCCAGGCCCCCATAAGTAGGGGTGGTGGTAGTGGTAGGCATCCATCCCCCTATGAGTGGGGAGGGTAGTAGTGACAGGCATCCAGGCCCCCATGAGTAGGGGTGGTGGGAGTGGTAGGCATCCATCCCCTATGAGTGGGGATGGTATTAGTGGTAGGCATCCATCCCCCTATGAGTGGGGATGGTATTAGTGGCAGGCATCCATCCCCCTATGAGTGGGGATGGTATTAGTGGCAGGCATCCATCCCCCTATGAGTGGGGAGGGTAGTAGTGACAGGCATCCAGGCCCCCATGAGTAGGTGTGGTGGGAGTGGTAGGCATCCATCCCCCTATGAGTGGGGATGGTATTAGTGGTAGGCATCCATCCCCCTATGAGTGGGGATGGTATTAGTGGCAGGCATCCATCCCCCTATGAGTGGGGATGGTATTAGTGGCAGGCATCCATCCCCCTATGAGTGGGGATGGTAGTACTAGCAGGCATCCATCCCCCTATGAGTGGGGATGGTAGTAGTGGTAGGCATCCATCCCCCTATGAGTGGGGATGGTATTAGTGGCAGGCATCCATCCCCCTATGAGTGGGGAGCGTAGTAGTGACAGGCATCCAGGCCCCCATGAGTAGGGGTGGTGGTAGTGGTAGGCATCCATCCCCCTATGAGTGGGGATGGTATTAGTGGCAGGCATCCATCCCCCTATGAGTGGGGAGGGTAGTAGTGACAGGCATCCAGGCCCCCATGAGTAGGGGTGGTGGTAGTGGTAGGCATCCATCCCCCTATGAGTGGGGATGGTATTAGTGGTAGGCATCCATCCCCCTATGAGTGGGGAGGGTAGTAGTGACAGGCATCCAGGCCCCCATGAGTAGGGGTGGTGGTAGTGGTAGGCATCCATCCCCCTATGAGTGGGGATGGTAGTAGTGGCAGGCATCCATCCCCCTATGAGTGGGGATGGTAGTAGTGGCAGGCATCCATCCCCCTATGAGTGGGGATGGTATTAGTGGTAGGCATCCATCCCCCTATGGGTGTGTATGGCATTGGTGATAGCCATCCCGCCCCTATGGTTCTGCTGTTGCTAGTGTACGTCATTTCTGCATCCCTATGTGTGTGTGACATATTTCGGGTACGTGTCGTTTGTTTGTGTTGTGGGTGTTTGACTTACCATCTGCGTCGTACGCGTCCGTACCGGTCCCGGTAATAGATGTAGAGTATTGGTAGGACCTGCGCGATGGGATTCATGGTTGGGTCGTCTCGTTCGGGTTTCTCGTGGCTTGGACTCGTACTCGTCGCTGGCTTGTCCGTCTCGTCGCCGTGGATCGTCTTGTGGCGCGAATCGGAGCTTATGTACAGCTCTCCCGGATGCTCTGATGTGCCGGACGTAGCGACGGGTTGGGCGCGTACGGAAGGCGCATCGTACTCGTCCGGCCGGAAGGTGCTGTGTATTTGCTTCCGTGCGACTCGAATCGGCGTTTATGGATACGGCTCGGGCGGGGAACAGGAGCTGGAATTGGTGAGTACGGCTCGCTCGGAATCTGGGCTGTTATGCGCATCGTACTTGTTCGTTCGGACAACTGTTCGAATCGGTCGGGAAACACGCGTTCGGCTTGGTTTGTTTCCGGACGAATACTGTTAGGTGCGCTTCCGGCCAAGATCGGAATCGACCCCTTAGTCTCTGAAATGGAAGTCGGAAATATCCACCTGGATGAAGTAGATAGCTATAGCCAAAGACAGTTTCATGAGGCTGAATACCCCTTTGGTGAAGGACCGCTGGATCAGACTTGCTGCTACAGAGTAGAAAGTAGCGGGAGAAGCTGCGAAGTCAATCCGACAGGCGATATACCTCGGGCGGATAGGTAAGCAGGTTGTTCCCAGTCTGCTCATGGTTCTCAAAGTACTTTTTAGCCAATCGATTTCTTCTAAGATCCCACTTTTTAGTTTTGGCTATCTAGTCACCTTCAGCACCACGTCCAAGGGACCAGGACTAGTGGGGCATCACTTGAAGGGTCAGGACTCACCAGACTGGGTTCAGGTGTGGGTCCAAGGTGAAGGGAGCCTTTTGTGTCCCTGAGTCTTAGATCAGGAGGCCAGCAATTTAGCCCTTTGGAGTCACCTTACTGGTCTTAGGTTCAAATTGCAAGTACAGTCATTCAACCCCAGGCAAGAGGACAGCAAAGCAGAAAGGCAGCAATTCAGCAAGGCAGCAGCAAGTCAGATGTCCAGCAGACTGGCCGCCCTTTCAGCAGCACGGCAGTCTTTCTTCCTGGAGCCAGAGTCTCCACAGGTCCAGAAATGTACTGAGGAGTAGGTGTCTGATGTCCCCTTTTTATACCCTGGTACCCTCCTACTGGAAGCTTGGATACGCTTCTAGACAGTGGCTTTGAAGTGCATGGAATTTCCTGACTCCCTTGCCCTGGCTCCAGGCTGGCTACAGTGACAATGGGTAGTTATTAGGTCCTATGTGTGAAGGCAGAGCACTCCCTATTCAGTTGCAAGTGGGGAAGTGCTCAGCTTCACCCATTTTTCCTGTCAGCAGATGGTCAATCAAGGAACACCTAATCCCTCTATTTTGTGACTGTCTGGGAGGCATTCACAATGCCTAACTGTTAGTTGCACCCAGCCATGTGACCCAAGTCAGGCTACAGGCATAAAAGGGCTAAGGGCATTTTCAAAATTGTAATCCAAAACCCCACTTTACCATTAAATAGGGTTTTTCATTGCAATTCCAAAGACACCAAGCATGACAGAGCTACCTGTTCCCAATTGGAAATTACAGCTTATTAAATGACATAAGGTATCCCAAATGTTATCCTATGGAAGGGCTAGGCCTCACAGTAGTGAAAAACGAATCTAGGAGTTTTTCACTACCAGGACATGTAAAACTTGAAAGAACATCTCCAAACTTTAAATTACACACCCTGCCCTATGGGCTACCTAGCACCTACCTAAGGAGTGTCTTATATGTAATAACAGGGGAGTTTAAGCCTTGGCAAGAGGGTTTAAATGCTAACTCAACATGGCAGTTTAAAAGTTCTACTTAAGTGGGTGGCACAATAAGTGCTGCAGGCCCATTGGTAGCATTTAATTTACAGGCCCTGTGTACATGGTATAGCACTCTACAAGGGACTTACATGTAAATTAAATATGCTATTGGGTGTAAGTCAATTTAATCATGTTTTAGGGGAGTGAACACAAGCACTTTAGCACTGGTTAGCAGTAGAAAAGTGCACAGAGGCCTAAGGTCAACAAAAATAGGGTCATCAAAATGGAGGAGGAGAGGCAAAACGTTTGGGGGTAGACGACCCTAAGGCTGACAGGTCTAACATAAAGCATTATTTCAGGCCTACTTGTTCAATCCTAAACTACTGTTAGTAAAAACTTGTCAAAGGAGGTCATTTTTGGCTTGTTCAAAAGCCTACTTTTGATATTAGATAAGCACTATAGGTAGTGTTTTGATACATGCAAGATATGGCTGCAATAATGTGAAAAGTTCAGACATGTCTAATCTTTAGATTAGTGCGTTCCTCCAGCAACAGGATACACACATTTGGTTACTGTAGACATTGTTTCTAGTAAAAGCCCAATTATGAACAAAAATGATAATTTCCATACCTGAGGTTAGGAGATACCCAAAGAAATAATCCATTGTGATATTTTTCACAACCTAATTCAGAGGTAAACTAAGATTCATACCACTTACTGCTAGGAATTACTTTATGTGGTAGAGAGAAGTGGACCAGGACAGCAGGTAATAACTCATGGCGTGTGGACTGTAACCAGGGTCCTAGTGTGAGAAAGGACTTTGATAATGGATTCTTCCCAGTCATCTTGTATTAACTAACAAGAGGAGGGGAGCTGGCTTCAGAACTAGCAAAGGTTAGTTTTCACAAGGAGTTTAATCATGTCAAAAGGACATCCCTGAGAAGGGATTTAAGATACTGTGGGGCCTTCTCATCTTAAAAGATCCCATAATGCATGTTTTTCTTAGATAGGTTACAGGAAAACAACAATACGTGCTAGAAAAGATGGTCAATTTAGCTGTGGGAATTTTGTGTGGATTGAATTAAAAGCCATCACCAATCACTGTCTATTTAGTCCTATAAGAAAGAAGCCCCACAACTGGTACCTCAAAATACAAATGGACTTGCAGAGGATACGAGGTTGAATCTGATACCTGTATCTCCATAGGAAAGGACCGAGGCCTTGGATCTTGCCGAGATATGTACTTGATTTGGAGGTTCTTCTCAATGGTTTGACATGCTGGCCTCCTATAGTGCAAGGGATATAAAGGATAAGATGGGCATGTTTTTGAAGAATTAGGAGACCATTGGGTTGGACTGTGGTGGAGCACTGACTGGAGTAAGTGACTGAGCCTCCCCTCACTGCAATCTGTGACCTATTCAAAGGAAGTTGTCCTTAGTAGTCTGGGGGCTTTAAGAGTGAACAGGGTGAAGACGAACAACATCTATGGAGATTAGAATTCTTTCCTGTTGCCCTAACAAAGCAGGAGAGGGTAACATCTTCCCAGAATAATGGCACCTTTGAAGAAGGGGTCAATAGGTCATAGGGGTTGTACTGTGTTGTGACTCTAGGGAAGCAGAAAAGCAGGAATGAGAGGTCTTTCTCTCCTGTAAATCTGTGGATGGAGACTACCAGAAGATCTCTAGATGTATCAGAATAGCATTACTAACTTTTTTTGGGGGTGCAAGAATGGTTTCCAATAGCTGCTTTTGTTAAAGCACATAGACCATTGTTAATTTCTATAGACCCAATATCCTAAGGGCATTTTCTGACATTTTCTACAAAAGATAAAATATATCCTGACCTCATTATCGAATTTCTGTCATTTCAGTCTTGTTTTAAAATTATATTTTCTTCTATTTAATACATTGATTTGGTAATGTTATAATTTTACTTGGCTTTAATGTTATTTGGATGTAGTATACCACATATTTCTCTGGGGAAAGGCCTGCTGCTTTGTGCCTTTGCTGTCAGAGGTTAAGCCCTATAGAAAGTGTGTTTACCTAACAAGACACTGGATATTTGGTTTTCTAGACATCTTTGCCCCAACAAATATACCCAATCTGAAAAAGGTTTACTGAATTTCCTGAAAGAGTAAAACAAACAGAACAACCTAGAGGTTAACATGTTTATAACTGAAATTACGGGGCGTGGCCAAGCAAGATGGCTGAACGGTTGTGATCCGTTTCAGCTCCGGACCCCCTAGGCTGCCACGAGCGATTCCAGCGCCCACAGAGGGCTACATTTCGCATGGGTTCCCCTGTCACAGAGCCGTGACCACCAGGAGCAAGGTTGCCTGCTGAAACCGACTTCCTAACCCAGGAAAGTGAAAGGAAGACGGCAGCTCGGCGGGCCGTGTCTGGTCCCAAAATGGCATGGAGGACGGCATAAAGCGGAGCACCAGCTATCACTACTGCTGGCGCGCCCTCCGTCTGCTGGCGCTGCAAACTCCCTGCCTACCTGGGATGTGGTCCCTTGCCTTCAGCGAAGCAGCAGGTGAGCTCCAAGCAGCAATGCCGTCCTCGGCGGTCTGATGCACGGCCTTGATGGTAGCGGCGCCGTGACCGCCGGCGATGCATCAGAGCTGCTGGAAGTTTAACCCTTCTGAGGCGGGCTGAGTGATGTGACCTGGTGAAGACTGAGTGAGGAACACATGCTGCGTGCTGCCTGCGGGAGATGTGGCCCTTTTGTCAGGACCTGAAATAAAGCGAGCGTGCTCTTCGGGGGAGGCCTGCCTGGAGTAGCGGTGCCTGACTTCAAAATGGCGCCAGCACCTCGGTAGGCTCCCGGGATCGGCCCTGATTCTGCTTTGTTGTCAGTCGGGAAGTCGGAGGTGAGCGAGGATCCTATGCAGTGACTTGCCCACCCAGCCAGGGGCAGAATTCACCAAGTCTTCTCCTTCGCTGCAGCTGCTCCTCTACCGGTGATGCCTGACCCCAAGATGGCTCCCGGGCTTTGATCATTGGCACTTCTCCTCCCCCCTCATCCCTGCCGAACGCGCGCCCAACACCAGCTCCGAGGCGACATCACATAAGGGGGCAGCTCACGACTGGCCTGGAGACAGTGCACTGCCCTTATGCCACCAAAGAAGGCTACGAATAAGGTTTCTCGGTATTTTGCCCTCCAGGATAAAAACGCTGAGAGTGACCCAGCACCAACGATGGCCCTCACCAGAGCAGATTTAGTAGCCTCTCTTCGGGACTTCAAAACCAAACTTTTCCAAGAAATTAAGCAAGACCTCCGCGCGTCAATGGACCAGCTCAAGACCGATCTCACAGAGAAGATGGCGGCACTCCGGCAGGATATAGACACGGTGGGCACTAGAGTGTTGGAGGTGGAAGAACAAACACAAGGCCTAGTCGCCCGCTCTACGAACCTCCACGACACCCAACAGAGTCTTCAACTCTAGTTGCAACAGGCTCTCCTGAAGGCGGAGGACTTGGAGAACAGATCTCGGAGGGAGAATATACGTATTCGGGACCTGGACGAGGGCGCTGAGGGGCCCGACCTGGAGGCGTATGTGGTGGGCCTTTTCTCGGAACTGCTGGCACCACGCCAGCTGAAACTCAAGATAGACCGAGTTCATCGAGTGGGGACATCGCATGCTGGGAAGCGAAGACGGACTCGGGATGTGCTGGTGAAGATGCACTCATTTAAAGTTAAAGAAGCTATCCTAAACGCCGCCAGGAAGAAAGAGGAGATCGCCTTTCAGGGATACAAATGCACGCTCTTCCAGGACTTGGCACCCTCCACTCTGGCACGTAGACAGGCGTTCCGGCCTTTCACCTCCAAACTACGGGAAGACAATATTCGCTATCGCTGGACATTTCCCTTCGGTCTCGCCTTCGACTACAAGAATAAGTCCCATCACGTTACAGACTTGAGTGAAGGTCTGCGCATTTTGGGCCTACCAACACCAGAGGCAGAGTCCACTGTGGGCACCTCAACTGATACAGGTCGTCCCCGAAGAGAGACCAGGTCCTGGCAAACGATCACGAAAAACAAGCACACCCCTGCCTGACTTAATCGCTTTCTGGAAGGTGTTGAACGCAGTACCTAAGGAACTCATGCCCTTCCTTTCGCAGGACCTCACCGATGTTCCACTGACTTCAGGGTCCTCGAAGCAGTGGTTCGACTTTGGCTCCACACCTGACTCCTGGGGACTACCACCCATTGGTCTCCAACGTTAATGGCCTTCTTCGTTCTTGCTTGCCTTCTGTGTTCTTTTCATATGGTAGCCGGGGGGTACGGGCCTTGTCCGTATCGCCCAGAATTTCTTTACTCTTCATTGGGAAATTCCCAGCTGAGGACCCGTTGGTCACTCGGCGAAAGTTCTCTAGGGGATGTTGGGGATTTGTTTTTTGGGGGGGGAGGGTTCCTGGTGGTGGCAACAGGGCCTTTTCAGTCCATAGTGTTGTTAAAAGCGGGCGCCTAGTGGTGGGGCTTTTCTTTCTGGCACGGGGCTACAGGGGGGAGGGATACAGCGTGAGGTGCATGGCTCGGGCAGGGGTTTTATCGATCAGGGGGGTTCGTACACTATGTCCCATGATCTCTGTAGCGTCCTGGAACGTTAAGGGTCTGAACTCACCCCAGAAGCGCCAAAAAATATGGAAATATCTCAATGATCGTCAGTTTGAGGTGGTGGCCCTACAGGAGACACACCTCAAAAAATCTGAGGAAACTCGGCTTCGCCACAAAGCACACCCCTTAATTTATAAATCGTCGGCAAGCACCAAACACAAAGGAGTGGCACTGCTCTTTAGATCCACAGCTAAATTCCAGCCCGAGGCGGTAAAGACCGACCGGGAAGGGAGAGTCATAATGGTGAAGAGGAGGTTACGGGGTGTTCTCTGCACATTTATTTTCCTTTACGCACCCAATTCGGGTCAGATGGCTTTTCTATCCCACACACTAGACTTGATTGGAGGTTTCGCGGAAGGGCCGGTGATCCTTATGGGGGACTTCAACTTAACATGGCACGAGTCTCTGGATAGCTCCCACACCCTTAGGGCCCCCCCCAGTTGCT
Organism: Calotriton arnoldi; assembly: GCA_963921515.1. Lineage (NCBI taxonomy): Eukaryota > Metazoa > Chordata > Amphibia > Caudata > Salamandridae > Calotriton > Calotriton arnoldi. The sequence goes on from CAWUFW010002484.1 coordinate 1,146,929, forward strand.
TCTCCAAAGGGATTAAGCAGAAAATGCATACGCTGGGACTTTGCGATGCTTGGCGGTCACTGCACCCTACCTCCAAAGATTACACATACTTCTTCCATGTCCATCGCTCCTACTCCAGGATTGACTATATTTTTGTTAGCCAGGCACTCATTGGCCCCCTACAGGCGGCCCAGATCTTGCCCATTTCAGTATCAGATCATAGCCTCATATCCTTTAGTCTAGCATGGGGGGGGATTAGTCGGGCACCTCTAGGTGGTACTTCCCGGTGTCACTCACCCGAGATAGGGCCCTGCATGACAAGCTGAGAACCTCTATTACCGAATACTTTTCACTTAACACTCCCCAGGCCACTACTCCACAGAACAATTGGGACGCCTTCAAGGCGGTACTGAGGGGTAAATGCATCCAGCTTAACTCGGTACTGAATAAGCAAAGAGCAAAGGAATGCCTATCGCTCGAAGAGCTACTCAAGACCGTACATAAAGCACACAAGGAAACTCCCACTCAAGCGCTACAGCAACAGCTTACTGCGTTAAGGGGAAAATTGCGCGCTATCTACAATAACAGGGCCGACTACACAATGCTTAAGCTGCGACAGACATCATACACGCAGGGTGATAAAGTGGGGCCCCACCTGGCACGACAGCTGAGGGTGAAGAGGGAACGAGAATTTATTGGTGGTATCTTAGATGAGGCAGGTCATCTTACTCACGCAGATGACATTAAAGCCAACATTTTTGGCAAATTTTACGGGGAACTCTACTGCGGTGACCTCCCTGATACAACTCTACAAAAGCAATACCTAGACTCCGTTGACCTCCCCCACATCCCCATGGCGCTTGCAGAGCCTTTGGATGCTCCCATCACAGCTGAGGAGGTTCGTCAGGCCATTGCTAAACTCAAATTACATAAGGCTCCCGGGCCAGATGGCCTTACAGCACACTTTTACAAATGCTTTGCGCCCGAACTAATCCCACATCTCACCAAGCTGTTTAATGCCATAGCACTGGACGCTAAGGTCTCAAACTCCATGGCCGAGGCAGTCATATCTGTTATTCCAAAACCTGGGAAAAATTCTGTTGTGCGCCTCCTACAGTCCCATAGCCCTCCTTAAACTCGATGCGAAGCTGTATTCCGTGATACTAGCCGCTAGACTTGAGGATTTTATGCCTACACTGATCCACCCTGATCAATCTGGCTTTATAAAGGGATGGCAGACGCATGATAACATCCGCCGCACTATACATCTCATTGAGAAGGTATCCAAATTCAGGCTCCCTGCAATCTTAGTGGGCCTCGATGCCGAGAAGGCCTTCGACAGGGTGGATTGGTCGTTTCTCTTTCTTACGATGCGGAAATATGACTTTGGAGATGGGTACCTCAACATGGTCCGGGTCAACTATCATCTTCCCCAATCCCGAGTGCTGGTCAATGGTTTTTCGTCGCTCCCCTTCACTCTCAGCAGGGGTACACGACAGGGCTGTTCGCTCTCCCCCCTTTTGTTTGCCCTTAGCATTGAACCCTTGGCTGTGAAACTTCGCGCCAACGAGGAGATCCGAGGCATACGTTTTGGAGGCACTGAACATAAAGCGTCCCTTTTCGCAGACGACATCTTGCTCACGCTCATGGAGCTGGCATCCTCCCTCAGGGCGGTACAGGAGGAACTGAGGAACTTTGAACTAGTAGCTGGTTTTAAAGTTAATTTATCTAAATCCTCCATACTAAACCTCACACTATCCAACGCGGAGGCAACGCGTCTGCAGGGCCAGACGACCCTTCAATGGGCTAAACACTCTCTTTTGTATCTGGGCATCCATCTTACCCCTAAGCTCAAAGACCTATACAAAGCTAACTACCCTCCTCTGGAGACGCAGCTTCAACAGGATTTTAAGAGATGGAAACCTCTCTATATATCCTGGCTTGGGCGGATCAACGCCGTTAAAATGACAGTCTTGCCAAAACTCCTCTATTTATTTCAGGCTCTCCCTATCAAACTGGATCGGGGTCTTTTACCATGCCTGCGCTCGCTTGTCACTATATTCATCTGGCAGGGGGGAAGGGCACGCCTTCCATATCATGTTTTGCGACGCCCAAGGAAAGATGGGGGATTGGCACTGCCAGACTTTCAGTTATATTACCAGGCTGCACAACTGCGGGTGGTGATGGAATGGACCGTTAGAGAGTCCGACAAGCACTGGCTCCACATGGACAGAGCAATCATGGGGCGAACGATATGGGATGTTCTGTGGAAGCCGAAGGTAGACAGGCCGACAAATGCATATCTAAGCCCACCCACGCGCGCCACGCTCACGGTCTGGGATCAAGTCACGAGGAGGGAGGGTTGGACATCTTTTCCTTCTCCATATACCCCAATTCATTTTAACCCGGCATTCCCGCCAGCACTGCGCGAAGGGCCCTTTGACTGTTGGAGGGAGGGAGGTTGCTTGAAACTATCAGATTTATTCCACAACTTCGATATGCGGACATTTGAGAGCTGCAAACAGGAATTTCAGGTGCCGCACAGCGAGCATTATCACTATCTCCAACTTAAGCATTGGGCCACACTACCACACATAAGAGATGCAGCCACTAGGGAGCTCACATCCATGGAGAGGCTGGTTCTCAAAGCGGGTTCTATGAAAGGGGCAATCTCCTCACTATATGCCATGCTATTAGCTACCATACACGCCCCACGGGCGGGCGTGCTATATGTCTTTTTGGGAACAGGTGCTGGGAAGGGAGGTCTCTGAAGAGGAATGGAAACATATCTGGGGCGATATCCCTAAGAATAACCACTCCATCACCTTGAGGGAGGCGCACTACAAGACACTCCTGGACTGGTACCTTTACCCTGTTAAACTCAAACGGATTTTCCCTGACACCTCAGATCTCTGCTGGCGGGGCTGCGGTGTACAAGGGGATTTCCGCCACATTTGGTGGGACTGCCCCGGTATTAGGACGTTCTGGGAGGAAATCCTTTCACATATCAAGGACATGCTGGGATACCCCATCCCGACAACTATAGAAGGGTCGCTACTGGGCATTAGAGATCCCGCCTTGGAACACCAAACGAAAGCTGACAAGGCTATAATGTGGGCCTGCTTGGGGGCAGCAAAACTCACAATCGCAGCTGCGTGGAAAAAGAAAGACGCTCCAGCGATATCATTATGGCACACCTGCCTGTGGAGGATCCTATCTATGGAACGCCTCGCTGATATCTTCCGGGACGATTATAAAAATTTTGAATATAAATGGGGCCCCTTAGTCACTTACCTGACCCGTGGCCTGCCCTCAGCAGTCTGCCCACCCTCCATAAGGGCGATGCATCTTTTTCAGTCCTGACCTCTCCAGCAAGGAATGGGTGGCGCTTTCGTCACTATCTTCGGAGCCACAGCCCCATGCATGTTGCCTCATCTCTTAGATATGCCTGCGATATCCACTCATTTTCATGCCAATACACCACCACCAGGGGATGGGAGGAGGGAGGGCGGGGGGAGGGTTGATTTTGTATCTTTTTCTTTCTCAGTTTATGGGATTACCCTCAACGTTGACTGTTTAAAATCAGGCATCTTCTTATATGTCTGCAGGGGGGTTGTAACAGACCTTGCTACACGTGAAGCTGGACTATAATTAGCTGATCACCTGGGCCCAGGGTCCTGCGCTCTCTCCTATATGATTGTTGTTTCATTTGCTCTTGATGCTGAATAATAAAAAGAATTTTGACAAAAAAAAACTGAAATTACTAACTTTGGGATACCTAAAACTGGGTTCAGGTGGTTTCAAGACACACTTGTGGTAGTTAGAGTTAACTAATACAATTATCTATGAGAATTGCTTGAATCAAGTATCGGGTAACCTGACATGCTAAAGTAAACTATGCCATGTTTGTTAAACGGGTTGAATGTTATCTGTGGTTCCTTTCTTGCATTGTTCACCACAGCTGTGTGATGTCTGAAAGCTTTTATGGCATCAATACTGCAAATATCGCACAAGACCTAAATAGGTTCTTCTGTTTCCATTATGTGCATATAAATTACTCTAATATGTGCTTATCTGCAAGACCAGGGAATCAACACTCTGCCATGGACTGCTTCAGTAATACTCAGGCTTGATTGTAGTATAGTTGAGTATACCTAAATGCCCGGAAAGTGGTCCTTTTAGCTACAATGTCTCTTTGTCCCAAACTACCTTCCATTCAAATTGACAATTCTCCGAAGTGACACACTGATGCCTTGATTCACAATGTGGGGATAGCTTTTGGTGATGAGCTATTATTTGTTCTACAGATTAACAGTGACGTGAAAAGCATGTTTTTCCTACCTCTTAGCGCCTAGGAAGATAGTGCCCTGGTTGATGCTCCCTGTCCAGATTGGCCTGATTCTCACAATTGCCATCTGAAAGATGAATTCCTGCAACAGATGTTAGGGTGGCCTTGAGACTAAGCCCTTAGTAAGTTTCTACAGTCTGAAATATTAAACCACAATGCCCTTGCACTGATGTGTTTACACCTGCTGCTAGTCAACAAGAGAATTGACTGACCTTGTCTATCCAACACAGAGGGCTGTCCATGAGATCCACAAGGTTAATAAAATTGCCAAATTCATCAGGATATTGAAAGGAGTACATTTGTCTATGATTGATCTAAATGGAAATAACTCTATTGTTAGATGTTAGCCTGGCAAGAGGTTGGGTAGGTGCAAGAGGCAGCACCCTCCATTGAAACTATTGTGACGGCAAGCACCCTCGCTATGACTTATGAAGCACAATGTCTAGCTTGAATAGATAGGACCACTAATTGAGTCCACTGAGTGGCACTATTTGACTCAATAAGGCTACCGCTCAACCTTCCCTACCACTTCATTCACTTACCTATGGTCCCGAAGAAGCGCTCCTGAGACCACACCACAGCGCGAAACATGTCGACCCCACCCCCCTTGTAAATACACACTGCACTCATCTAGCTACTGAGGGCCATAATCACCCTTGAGCAGCATACAACCTTTTGGTCTTTTAAACTATGACAGAGGGTTCTCCCTCATTAAATTAGTCTACTCCAGAAACCCTCTGGTCATTTTTAGTATTCACCTCTCACGTTACACTGCACACAGACCCGCACACACCTGACAGCTAAAAGACCTCCGATAAAGTGACCCTTATGGGGACCCATAGGGCATTGCAGCACCGGCCCGACGAGGAGCACCGCCCCATGTTGAAGCATGACATCCTTCGGGGTGTGTGAGGGCATCAAGTGAAAGTCGAATCGACACCTTTCCAATTCTCTAGAAACGACCCATCTCTTCCCAAGCTCTCATTTCAGGAACAGTGACTCTCCTTAGTGACTTATCTACTATTCGGGAGCACGAGCCACTGGACCTACATCCAGCTCCTTGTCCCCCCTCCCCCTTTGGAGTTAGCTCTGAATGTTGTCAGACTTGTAATGTTTGTTACATAGAATGGAATAGCTCAGTTCAGGAGGTGTCTGGTCAGATGGCATAAATTTTCCTGTTTTGTTAGTTTAAACCTGTAGAGGTAGATAGATTTCATCAAGGTACAGCTATCTCTTCCTGCTCTTGTGGCACAGGTGCACTTTTTAAATTGGAATTTGAAGATTCCCAGATCAATTATGCCTCTGAAATCTAGTTGCACAGAAATCAAATTGTCTTTCAACAAGCAGCTCTTCTGTAAGTCTCTTGGGGAGTATATGACGAAATGTATTGGGCAAGCATATACTCATTTGATTTTAATGAGAGATTTTCCTTTCTTATTTCCTCGTTTTTTTTTCTCGCTTACTTCATGTGACAGGTAAACCCTACTAATTAATCTTTGGAGGTTTCTGATGGTTTTGGAATTCTCACCAATATATTAAATGGCAATTGCTAGAACTTCACAGATAAACTCTCTTTTGTAAGTGCATTCGATAGTATTTGATATTGCTATTAAATGAATCTGTGACATTTAAGGACGTTAAATAATCATTTATCTCACAATAACTTTTTAAAGAACCATTCTTGCTCTGTGGGGTGCCACAGGTTCATTGCACTCTCCCACTATCCTTAATGAGTTGTAAGTATTTACAAACACTGGAATCGTGTCGATCTTCACTTCATTTTGGACACATTTAGTTTGGTTTGGTAACCAAGCATGATTTATTTATAATTACATCCTCTTTCAATATGCCCAGCTCCCTCAACCTGATGTAGGAACCAGCTAATCATTTCTTTAAGGTGAAATACAACAACGCCAATTTTGGATTATGATGTACATTCTAAAACGTTGATTACATTATATATTTCTTTAACATTAGTGGGGATTAACTGTTGAGCATAGGAAGCTGAACATATTTAGGGCTGTTGGATCTGGCCCTTTCTGTAGGGTTATCCCGAAACCTTTTGCCTTTTTCCTCCTATTTTTTATGACCTTTTTTTGTTGGCTTTAGGACTCTGGGCACTTTACCACTGCTAACCAATGCTAAAGTGCATATGGTCTCCGCCTAAATTATATTGGTGATTGGCTTATCCATGATTGGCATATTTGATTTAATAGTAAGTGCCTAGTACAGTGCACCAGGGGTGCCCAGGGCCTTTAAATCAAACGTTAGTAGTGGGCCTGCAGCACTGATTGTGACACCCACATGAGTAGCCCTGTAAACATGTCTCAGAACTGCCACTGCATTGTTTGTGAGTGCAATTTTAAACTGCCATTTTGGCCTGGCAAGTGCACCCTCTTGCCAGGCCCAAACCTTCCCTTTTACTACATGTAAGTCAACCCTAAGGTAGGCCCTAGGCAGCCTCATGTGCAGGGTGCAGTGTATTTAAAAGGTAGGACATGCACTGGTGTGTTTTACATGTCCTAATAGTGAAATTCTGCTAATTTCGTTTTTCACTATGGCAAGGACTATCTCTCCCATAGGGTAACATGGAAATTGCCTTGAAATATCTTTTAAGTGTAATTTCCCATTGGGAGCAGCTAGAGATTTGGAGTTTGGGTTCTCTGAACTCACGATCTAAAAATACATCTTTTGGTGAAGTTGTTTTTTTAATAGTATGTTTGAAAATTACACTTTTAGACAGTGGGAATTTTTTTGCTTAACTATTCTGTGCCTTTGCCTGTTTGTAGAATACACGTCTGGGTTGGCTGACAGTTGGGCTCTTGCGCATTCACTATAGACAGTCACACAAAGGGAGCTGAGGTGTGCCTTGCATATCCTGATGGGTCATCACCAGGCTGATGGGCCTTCCTGAGCTGGAGTGGTGGGAGGAGTTGCCACTGACATCTGAATAGAGCTGTGGCTGTCCTCACACAAAGCTGTCTCCACACTCCTGTAGTGTGTCTTGAGCCCTTGCAGGGAAAGGCAGATTCTTGTGCACTACAAAGACTATCCTTTGAAGTTCACCTACTTCAAAGTCAGAAAGGGGTATAAGTATTGGACCTCTGACACCCCAAAATCAGAATACTTCTGAACTGAGGACTTTCTGCCTGGAAGAAGAGCTGGATGCTGTAGGAGGGACTGCCACTCTTCCTGTTGCTTTGTTGGGCTAGCCTGCTTCTTGCTGATTCTGTCCTGAGAGTGAAAGGACTGGACTATGCTTTCTACACCCTGCTTCAAAGGTTCTCCAAAGGCTTGTGCATGCTTGCCTCCTGTTAAGAAGTCTCAGGGCCAACAAAGACTTCACCTACTTGTGCCTGGGCTCTTCTGCTGAGAGTCCTGACTTGCCAAGTGGTGCCAAATCCAGTTATTATAGTCTTGGAAGTGTATCCTGGTGATCTTAAGGAGGAAATCCACACATCAGCTCTCAGTGCCTGTTTTCTCAACGCATAGCTGCAAAAGATCGACGCATCACTGTTGCCTGCCCCAAAGCATGGCTTCTTTAGGAAGCATCGACCACAGCTTTCACCGGAGGCCCCAGCTTGCCATCGCAGTGCGTCAGAAGAATCACCGCAGCATGAGTCCCGAGCACCGTGTCACTGATGTCCGTGGCACTCGCTCTGACTCCAATGCAGCACCTGCTCGCTGCTGTGAAATCAATGCAGCACCTTCATCACCGCTGTCGCATCGACGCAGCGCTTCTGGATTTTTGCCCATCCTCGATGTCAGCACTTCATCAACACTGCACTGCAGTTAGGAACCGAGGCCGCATGTCTGGAAACCAATGCATCACCTCCCCTGCACAGCAGTAAGGAACCGACGCATCACCTCCCCTGCCAGTAAAGAACCGACGCATCACCTCCCCTGTATAGTAAGGAACAGACTCATCGCTTTGCTTTTCCAGCACCTCGCCTCCCCTGCACCTTGCACCATCTTGATTTTTGATGCTTCCAAGGTACTTTGTGCTTAAACAAATGCATCCATTGATTTCTATGGACTAAACTTGCTTAATCTTTTAAAAGTGATATCTTAAATGGTGTATGCTGGATTTTAGTCGTTTTGGTCTTGTTTTATTTAGATAAATATGGGTTATTTTTAGGTTTCGCCTAGGCAGCGCATGCGCTGTCTCGGCGAGAGATGCTGTATACAGTATAGTGGGGGGAAGCTCCGCCCACTTTCCGGCCATAAATTTGATTGGCTACAATTGAAAATCCGGCATTTTGATTGATTTTTGGCGTCTTAGTCCCGCCTCCTGACTGCCATGGCGTCATTTTTCCTCTTCCGAGGCTATCAGCCCCTTTACTAGTAAAACCGTTTTTCTCCCCTGTCTCTCCCCGTTCCCTCCCGCAGTCTGTTACTTTTTGTACCACAACCACCCCCCCCCGCCCCCTCCCGTTCGTGCCTTCTTTCATGCCGGCACTTACATTTAAAATGCAATAGGTCTCGGGTAAATTCGAATCCTATTGCATTTTCAATGCTTTTTTGTCCCGTGATTGGTTGGTGACTTTGCACTATGTTCTGCCTGACCTGTCCTAATGACATGCGCAATACAAACGGCTCTCTTATGCATGCCTCTGTCTGCCTCTGTGCCGGTGTACAGTGTCGAGGCTGCCTGTGCTGGTGTGCAGCGACGAGGCTCCTCCTGCCTGCCTCTGTGCCCGCATGCAGCGCCAAAGCTGCTTCGGCCTGCTGCCTCTGTGCCGGTGTACAGCGCCACTGCCCCCTTGCCCGGACGCTGCTCCTCCTCAGATGATGGTATGCATGCTTCATTTGATATCTTTGAAAGTTATTCAAATATAGATGTTTCAATGACCAGGCAATTTACATTGCGATTTGTGTACTCCAGCTATTCAGTAGTTGTGTCCATGTCTTGAAAGGTCATTTGTCAATATCGACCTTTTGGTAAAGTATATACAAGTAAAAATTGCATTGAAATGCTTTCAACCAGTCCCCCTTGAGTTTTAATGATATAAGGGTTTCACCTTCAGTTTGTGATGACATTGGAGGGAAAGGTTTTGTGCAGCCATGTAGTTTCTTGATGACCATGCAAGCAAAATGTAAGTGGCAACCGAATCCGTAACAATACTAGCTCAAAGGTATATTTGATAGGGGATTTTAATATTTTGATAGCTTTTCAGGGTCTAATTCTTCAGTCATTTAATCTACACAGACTCTTGATACAGGTTATCCAATTGATGTTCTTTAGACAAGGTTTGTTCTGTATTGGTTGACAAGGGTTGTAGCCATTCCAGACTTGTGGGATTTCCGCTGACCATGTAAGTGTTTCCTATTTAGATTTATTTTTTGTAAATATGTCATATATCGATATCCTGAAAATATGGCATAGTTTGACACTTGTGGGGCAACTGTGAAAGCTAGCTTTTTTTATTTGAGAACATAGCTTCTGGTTTACACTTTCAGTAACCACCAAGAGATAATTTCCAAAAGGGGTGGCCATATTCATCTTTGCATAAACCTCTGGTACATTTTTCATCACTTGATTACAAAACTGGGCAAAGAAAGAGAATGTCACACCTCTCTGTGTTTCTGAACTGACCTGGACATCATCCTTTATTAAAAAGTACAACCTTATGTGCTGAAAAAGTGCATTCTGGAATATATTTTCAGGAGAGGGGCAATTTAGGAGTGACCTCTTCAAGAAGTATCATTGCCGAGATGAGTGGAATATTTAAGCAGTTCGGGAAACCATGTACCTTGATGTGGGAATGTATTCAGCGAGCACGGAGAGGAAGGCTAAGGTAGGATGGATTGGATTGGATCAGTCTAAAATAATATCCTCCGCAGCGCACGCCTGTCTCATGGTAAGTGGTAGAACGGCCTCGGCTCCTCGGTGCTGTCTGAATTGGCTAGAGGCTTCAATGTCTAAGCACAGTGAGCAGCAGTATCGGGGCAGGGAAGAGGACCTTCAGGAGTGCTGTAGGCTTAGGTCTAGCCAGGAGGAATTGGACAGCAATCTGGCTACACGGTGGATTGTACCTTCAAGAACAGGGTCATCCGAGATTTTCAGTCCAACCTATGTTCACTGAGCTGCAGGAAAGCTCCGACTTACATTCACAAATCTTTGGCAGTAGAGCAGATGCACACTACCAGTCAGTGCAGCTTTACAAACACAAAGGCCCAGCAACTAAGAATGGGGAGTGTATACCTCCTTGATGAGGAGTCAGTAAAGTCATGAGCCTCACCTATATGTGGAGTCCAAGACAAATCCTTTAGCTACTACTCTGGTGGAAAAACTTGTATCTTCTCCAGACAGGGTAAAATCAGGGAACACGACATGTAGAGGTTGCTGTTGTTCTTGGAACCACCATTTTTACACTAAAGTATTTGTTCACAAGTAACTCTAAAAGCACGGCCAATGCCATGCAGGGACGTCATTTTGGGGTAGTCAGGGGTTGCAGCTGCAACCACGAGCTTGCTCCCTGCTACTCCTGGCACATCCTTTGCGACCCCTGGCCACAGAAGGGGAAAAACATGTGCCTACTCTGAGGACAGGGGTCGCATAGGAAGTGCCAGGAGTTGCAGGGAACAAGCTAGAGGTCGCAGCTGCGACCCCTGAGTACCCCCAATTATGTCCATGGGCGCATGGGTAAAATTGTGAAGCCTTTAATCCCAGTTCATATATATTAATGTTTGCTTCAGGTTTCATAATAAATATTAGTTGTTGGACATTTAGCCCCGGCATAGTATGCCACAAAGTAAATTGAAGCTAAGTTACAGAACAAACCCTTTACATGCTCCTCCACCAAACTTTCCCTACACCTCCAAGCCTAGGGGCCCTGCGACCCACCTCGGAGCTCCCTCGTTCTGTCCCCATAAGGCATGAAGCACAACTGGCCTTCCACATATGTGCAAAGCCTTGGCTTTTCACTATGTAACGCCCTCTCAAACTGCACTAGCCCCAAGACATCCTTACATGAGCACCAAGAGGCTACTGCAATTGCGTGTGTTTAAATAAACAAAGGTCGGATGTGCTGCCTGGTCTTTATCTGTCGGTGTGTGCAGAATCCCGTCTGCACTCATAACCTTTAATTTGTACAGGTTTTGTCATCTGAATTTGAATGTGCTTGGACTGTAATCCCCATATTGTTGGAATTTAATGTATTTTGTGTATTTATTTATGAAGCCAATCCCAGCTTTTCTCATTAGGTTTCGCCTAGGCAGCGCATGCGCTGTCTCGGCGAGAGATGCTGTATACAGTATAGTGGGGGGAAGCTCCGCCCACTTTCCGGCCATAAATTTGATTGGCTACAATTGAAAATCCTGCATTTTGATTAATTTTTGGCGTCTTAGTCCCGCCTCCTGACTGCCATGGCGTCATTTTTCCTCTTCCGAGGCTATCAGCCCCTTTACTAGTAAAACTGTTTTTCTCCCCTGTCTCTCCCCGTTCCCTCCCGCAGTCTGTTACTTTTTGTACCACAACCACCCCCCCACCCCCTCCCGTTCGTGCCTTCTTTCATGCCGGCACTTACATTTAAAATGCAATAGGTCTCGGGTAAATCCGAATCCTATTGCATTTTCAATGCTTTTTTGTCCCGTGATTGGTTGGTGACTTTGCACTATGTTTTGCCTGACCTGTCCTAATGACATGCGCAATACAAACGGCTCTCTTATGTATGCCTCTGTCTGCCTCTGTGCCGGTGTACAGTGTCGAGGCTGCCTGTGCTGGTGTGCAGCGACGAGGCTCCTCCTGCCTGCCTCTGTGCCCGCATGCAGCGCCAAAGCTGCTTCGGCCTGCTGCCTCTGTGCCGGTGTACAGCGCCACTGCCCCCTTGCCCGGACGCTGCTCCTCCTCAGATGATGGTATAACTTGTTTTATTCGTTTCTGCGTGTGAATTGCTGCTGTGGGTACACGTCATGCTCTGTTTATGTAGGCGTGCTGCGGCATCAAATTACATTCTTCACTTGTTTTTAACTTTATTCACAGTTTGCAGGGCTCAGCCTTGCAGCCAATCACATTTTTTGTTAGTTACCAAGTGTCATAGGAGGGGCGTGCACTCCAGGTCTACACCATGCTCACGCGCAGACACCGCAAGCAAAGAGCGCGGGGTAGTCCATCTTTGTCTAGTTACCAGTCCTCCCACAACAGTCGTGCTGGGAACAATCCCTAGAGATGTGTGGCCTTGCAGCCCCGCCTAAGCCTTTGGAGACCCGGCAGTGCCCGCCTGCCTCCAGCTCCTTTCAGTTAGTACAGACACATCTCCTACAGCTTATCTTCCAATTGCCATCCAAACTAGCGCTTCTGGCTCCTGCTGAGGTGTTCTTCCAGAGAGGCTGCTTTTGCAGTTTGGTGTGGTTTGTACAGAAACATGCTCTAATCATAATCTACGAGCGTCTAGCTAGCAGATGCTCAGACGTGGGACTTGTCACTGTGTGAGTGTAAATGTGCAGTTTCTTGTTTGCGAGCATGTTTCCATCAATATCTTATTTTATGTGTGGAAAAAACTAATTTTCAGAAGCGCATTGGTCCGTTCACAGCAGAAAATGTATTTGCTTTTCTTTTCCGTAAAACATGCTGCCCACTAGTATATCAGTGCAACTCCTTAGGTGCTAGTTTAGAGCCACCCTATGGTGCTTATTGCATATGACGCGAGGCACCCGTTACTTTGCCGTATTGAAACGTGCTGCATTAAGAAAAATATTTACTTGGCTAACAATGATTTTTAATATACGCAGCTTTAAAAGGGGAAAAAACAATAGGTGGTGTGGCCCAAAAATAACAAATCCTTTCCAGGAGGCGTTGCCGATGTAATTAAGGGTGTGGCTCAAAATGAGTACACTATATTTCTGTGCTTCGCTCAGCTTGTCACCTGACTAGTTTTTACAGTTGTAATTGGGAAGATGGCTGCAGAGTAACGCTGCATCTATAGGCCACGCATGCACGTGCAGGTCTGGTGAAATAAGTGTTTGCGGTCCTTGCTGTGCACTCTGCTACTCACCGGCTGGTCTCAGGCAGTCTACACTCCGTGCATCACTCCAGAGGTTGTGTCCTCTCTGCCAGCCCTTGCAGCCCACTCCTCAAGCCGTCCCTCACTCTCCACCAGATGTTAGCCTTCACAGTTGGCCTCTCGCAGACCGGATGCACACGGAGTTAAGGTAAGTCATGGCTTTGAGGGCGGATGGGCTGCTTACTACAGTATTTTACAGGACAGTTACAACCGATCAAGGTAACCCTGTAGTGTGTGTGAATGGTGCACTGCACAAGGTCTGCTGGGAAGGAGACGCAGTTTCTTGACCCCCCTGGGAGGTTCACATTTGGAACATGGACTTGCAACTCACACTCGTCATCAGGGGTTAGTCGCGTTGTCTGCCTCTGATACAGTGAAGATTACAAAACACACTAACTTCTTGCAATGTATTCTCCCTCGCACCACTTACTACTGCTGGGTCTCCCGCTGTTGCCAATGTGCAGTCCTCCCTCCTGACACTAACTGCTGCTGTACCTCTGCTTCCAACAAGGTTCACTCCAGCCTTCTGCCACTAACCCTGCTCCTCTTCGGAACCCCCCTCGGCACATGGCATTAGCAGTCCAATGCTCTACTCTCCTGCACAACCTGTAAACACCATGTCATGTTTGAAGAAAAGGGACGACAACTCTGGCTTTAAGCTGCCCTTACTTGGTGGCTACAGTTCCCCAATTCATGGGGATACCAACCTGGATGCAAGGACTTGCACGCTGTCAGCTGTTTACATAATTACCCCCTCTGTCACACTGACTCAAACACACTTTCACTCTTTCTGTAACACTCGCACGCTTCTCACTCACACTGCTATATATATATATATATATATATATATATATACACAACCAGCTCCTGCAGTGATGCGGGTCACTGACTCCCTCACATTTTCACTTTCTGCCACATTAATTTTCTGTCACTGCTGTATATACACAAACTTCAGCTTCTGCACTGACGCACGCCACTAACACTCACGCACACAGTTTTTAGCAATGTATCTCAGTCCGAACAAGTGGGAGCTGCCAGAATGTTTACATTGAATTTACTACCTTCAAATTGTAAAGTATGGTGGAAATGAGTTGCAACTATGGTGACCAAGAAGTCTGATATAATTTGTGCCCTTCATGCGGACTCTATGTGAAATTAATGTATTAGCTTCTAATTTCTGCTGTGAAACTTTCAAGCCGACAACAATAGCGGCCCTCGTATCCAACGGATTTATAGTGCACAAGCCCCTTGCGTAGTGAGTGTCCTGTCGCAAAGCGCACAAGATCGCTGCATGTTACAATACACATTACCCCCCTATTAATATCCCTCTGCAGCCCCCGTTCTTCCTAACTAGCGAGTGGGTGATTTCACTATCGCTGTTTTGCCGCTTTATTTGGTTTTATAAACCTTCTGTGCAATACCCGTTAAGAACAAAAAATAATTTACATAAAGCACAAGATGGTTAATCACTCTTAAAACTGAAACTTAGTTCACCAATTCCAAAGTCAGCTGCTTTACCTGTTGTGTTACTACACTGTAAACAAAAAAAGTAAAAAACATAATTTCACAAATGCGAGACCTATTGCATTGCAGAAAAATCCTCCTAACCAAAACTCTGTCGATCTTTCTTCTAGTTTCTCCTCTCCCTCACTCCTAACTCTGAGTTTATCTCTTTTAAACTAACTTCTATCCTCCAAACTCTCTGTAGATCTCTATGTATGCTATCCCATTACCTCCCACTTCTGTCCTTCTGCAGAACTCTCTCCTCTCCCTCTCTCACACTGCCCCAAACACTGTTCTAAAAGTCTACCCAAACTGTGTTAGCTTTTTATTCAACACAACTGGTCTCCCCATTTCATGCCTCTACCCTAAATGTGCTAAATCGCTAAATATGTATAAGGTCCCAAAGGCGAAACCGATTGCATTGCAAATGCTTGTTCTAAACTGGTGTGGATGCCTTTTGTAGTGTTTTCACTGCGTTACTGTGTGTGTGCAAATGCTTTACACATTGCCTATGAGATAAGCCTAACTGCTCGTGCCAAGCTACCAAGGGGATTGAGCAGGGGGTATCTTAGCTGTGTGACTCCCTTACCCTGACTAGAGTGAGGGTCCCTACTTGCACAGGGTGCAAACCACTGCCAACTAGAGACCCTCATTTCTAACAAGGGGCCTACTATCAAAGAAGTGGGAAATCTTCACTCAGATGTTTATTAGTATTTCCGTACGAATGTATATTTACTACTTTTAGAATTCATTAACTCCCGTAGGAAGTTACATGGAAAGGTGCACAAGGGGCAGGTTTCCATATAGCTTTGTTTGTGAATAACATGATTTTTGTAAAATGCATTTTGTTTCTTCTGTGCGAAGTTCTTCCAGATGGATGACTCAGTAAAAGAGGAAAGTGTTCTCCTGTGTAAATGCACTTTTGTGCATCTTTTTTCTCTAAAAGGCTCATATTTCCCCCATGAAGAAACCCCATCAGCTACACTCCCACCAGATCTGAGGTGATTTATTCCCCTTCTCACCCTGAAGTGTGTTTGTATGCTAACACTAGGCTGAAGTAAATTTTCGACTCTTTGAAGGTTGGAAATGGGACTGATAGTAACTTGTGAATGCCCTCAAATATACTTGTTTGTTGGTGCTCACAAACTTCCAAGGCTAACCACGCCTTGGAACATCCAGGATGGCTCTCAATCCCACGGCTTGAGTGCGGTTAATGGCTCTAGAGAGCTCCTCTGAAAACCCTTGTACAGTAATTGCAAACTACCAGTGAGAAGCACAAACCAGCAGTTCATCCACAGCAGCCAGAACAAAAATCACAGTCAACCATCAAATCAGGCCACCAGGCACAGGTGGGTCATAATTTGAGCGGGGGGCGGGCCTCACACGCACACATTCACACTCACTCACATCCATGCATTCACACATGTGCAAACGTTCACCCACCATTCACAGGCACATACACATGCACACATGCACTCATTCACACCATGCGCTCACAAATACTCATACATTCACATACACACTCACACAAATGCACCAAACATTTAAAAAAATTAAACTTACCAGGCAGCTGTGGTCTTCTCGCGTGGTGGAAGGGAAGCCTCCGAGTTTTCTGCAGGGTTGAGACTGCCACCTCCTCTCATTGGCTGACCTTTTTATGGGTCAGCCAATGAGAGGAGGATGTAGTCCCTTACTCGTCAAAGAGTGGGATGGGGTCAGGGAGACTGCTAAACTCACCCAACAGTGTGACAAGCCTTACTGAGGGACACTCTGCCCTGGGCACCTTCAGGGCTTAAAACTGAAACGCCCCTGTCCGAGGCTATCTGTTACGCTCCCCCTCCTCATGAGTCGGAGGGCCACCAAGCACTTTGCTGGGCTTAGGAGGTCACGCCCACACAGCAGTGGCATCTTCAGGCCAGTAAAGTTCAGCTTAGGCGCTTGTGCATTTAGTGCAAGTACAGCACTTGCCTGCCTGACCTGGACGTGAAGAGCGTCTTTCAGGCTTACCTTTATTCAGCCTGAAAAACACCCGTCACGTCAGCAAAAAATCACCCCTTGCACATATTTCTACAGTTAAGGATACAGAAGACAATGAGAACACCAATGGTACAGGCCTTGATACAGAAACATTGGCAGTCCCAATATACACAGAAGGTGGTTATAGGAAGGTCTAAGGCCAGTAAATGATACATTACAGCAAGAGGTAAGTACTCAGTCTGGCCAATGAGGTGCACCCACATATGGCCCTGCTTCACCAGTTTCAAAAGACCTAAAACACCCTGCAGGCAAATATAGGGAAGCTTTTACAACAATTGTCATGACCAGTGACAGCGGTGGGAGAGTGAAAGTAAAAAAGAATAAGGCTTTAAACTAGGCACCCTGTGAATACAGAACTCATTCTGTGATGAATGAGGAAAGAACAGATAATACTATATAGGCAGCACATCAGTGTGGCACTGCATTGCCCACCTTTCACTATTATCCTATGAGAAGGGTCATTCCATGATAGCATGGGCATGTACTCAGTCGGGGTCAAATGAGCCACCCTGTGACAGCATGTTTGTTTTGGTAAAAGAAAAAAACTAATGACCGCCACACCTTGGAAGTTTCTCACAGGGTGTGTGGGGTCATTATTGTTTTTTTCTGTCCTGCATGACCAGGTTTTTTCTCGGTTTGGCGGACAGAAAAAAGAACATGCCACCATCCACCCAGGTGGCGTAATGCTATTCCAAATCTTTCAGTCGACGGATCCAATGGGGACTCGGTCAACAGAAACCTTACTACTTGGCCAGCTCTAAATGAGGTGTGCAGACCAAGAGTTTGTTGGGCTGGGTACTACATCGCATTTGCAATGGATTACCCTGTCCGTCAAACTCAAGGTCAGGCCCTCAGTTTAAAGCCAACAAAGAACGCCATGGCCCCGATTTTCTTGAAAATAAGTGTCAACCCTCATCCTACAGTCCTACACATCTACTCACATAGCATTTGCTTGCTGTAAGTTCGTCCATGCCACAAAGCTTAGAGTGCATAATGCGCCTCTTTTGTGCAAGCTGCCTCGCTCTTGGACTCTCTTCCTTTATTTCTATTTATACAGAATGACCACCTGGCAATCAGGACCTTTTCCAAGTTCTAGCTATTCCCATCCTAGTGTACTTGTATTTTAGGAGATACTACCTTGAGCAGTGCCACGAAGCCTTCAGGTGTAATAAATAAATGACTGAATAAATAAAAATAGGAAAAAATAGTTTCTTGAATTGCTAATTTAAAATTAATTGTCAATAAATCAAATTGTAAATTATCAGCAGAAAGATCTGAACACTGTTTGCTTTCAGTAGCTAGTATGCCCTGTGATATACCTATCAGCAGGTTACTCCAGTTCAGGTCTTCTGCTTCTTTTCATATATTCCTGCTAATAAAGGAAAAGCTGCCCTATCTCAGAACATCTCGAATTTGTGTAAAATGAATGATATACTGTCTGGGCTTGTTACATTCTGTACCCACTTGTTTAGTGCTTCTCACCTGATTGATTGGGCTCCACGCAGGAAAGTGGGGCAATGGAAGAGGAAAGCACATTGTGAATGACAAGTGTCAAAACCAATGTCTCTTTCATCTTCTAACAGCCGATTGAAAAATCAGGCGAAATAACTAGGGTTTAAAACTCGGATGGAGATTCCAAGATAACTGGGGCATGCAGAAAGACAAGTCAGTCATTAGGCACGGATTCAGCTCTTTCGTGCGAAATGTCAAAGAAAGATTGCAAAACCATTGGGCCGATTTATGCATTCATTAAAGAGCCCATACGTGTCAGTACAAATAATTACATTTGCGCCCATAAATTATCAATGGTACTTCTCATGTACTCCAACGATCATGGATTTTAAGAGCGGTGAACTATGGGGTCTGCTCTGCACACGGAGGAGATTTTTGTCCCCTGCTTGTACTACACTTTAGGGGATAGGATGTGGCCTTACGGCCAGAGCTGACGACCTTGGAGCAGGGGCGCCAGGTTCGAGCCTCGGCGTCGGCTCAGCATCCTGTTATTTGGGGCAAATCGTTTATTCTTCCCGTGCCTACCAAAAATAAATGTGTCCTTCTGTAATGTAACTGTTGCTCATGTAAAGCGCTCCAATACCTTCGGTCGAGTTCGCGCTATATAAATCTGCAACAACAACAAAAAAAAACTATTCTGCACCTACCACACGTGCTGGAGAGCCCAAGCGGGCAAATCTTCTACTAGGGCCCGAATGTGCAAAGTGACTTCAAACGCACAAATGTGCATATACAAATTCTCTCAGATAACTTTTTATATTAAAAAATAACTATCGCTCTTTAATTGCCATGCAATATTTTATTGTGTCGTGCGCGTCTTGCCCCTACAAAACGCAGCAACCACAGTTGCTGTTTTCTTGTGTTAATTTGCCATTCGTCATGGAACCTTTTCCTGCACCAGTGTTTGCAACATATCGCTGCTCACTCTCAGCATGAATATGAAAAGCTCAGGTGCTTTGTGCTCAGACTGCTTGTCAGCATCTGTTCCATGGTCAGCTGAAACCCTTGTCTCCAGATATGATTAATTTGCTGGCTTGCTCACCTCATATCTTCACCTCCTTCCAAACAATGACTAGCGGAGTGTTATTTAGCCATTCTCGGGCGCGAGCTTGGGAGGCATTCTCCGGCGCGAGATGCTGTTGCTGATACCCGGGATGAAAATTGTCCTATAAAGGAGGCAGTAACAATGAAGTCTGAAGTCCGCGTGACAGCTCCATTGGCGCATGTCGTTGGTTTGCACAAAAGACAAAGTGAGAGCTGGCGACATGCAAGCTCCCGAGCAAGACTACTCAGAGCAGAACAGACGGTGCTCTAGCTTAGGTCTGTGGCGCCTGTCTGCACTGCAGCGAGGCAGTGGGACTGAAGCACAAGTTACTAACTTGTGTAACGATATATCTGTAAGAGACAGTAGTTAGTGATAGATTCCTTACCTTAGAATATCCCCAGGCGTCAGGCTGGATCCGGAAAGTTTTGCGTAGCAGTACCCTTGCGCGTCGGTAGGCGGCGTCGTGCGGCTCCGCGTCCGTCGTCGGCGTCGTGATCGCCGGGATGACGTCGCGGGCAGTACTTAGGCGCCGCCCCTGCGCGCTGCGTCAGTTCTGTACACGACTTTCCGCGCCAGGAACGCAGAGCCATGCAAGAAGCTGACATAGGTGTCTGAAAAATACTAGGGCCCTGAAAGGGATGTCCTTAACCCTAGAAATCAGTTCGCAGAACGGGGAGGATGGGTGGGGGCGGTAAGGAATCTATCACTAACTACTGTCTCTTACAGATATATCGTTACACAAGTTAGTAACTTGTGCATCTGAAAGAGACACGTTAGTGATAGATTCCTTACCTTAGAATAGATACCCCAGCAATACCAACCCCGGTGGTGGGTCTGCGAACAAAGATCAGACAAGGAAGTCCTGGAGGACAGAACGGCCAAAGAAGCCGTCCCTCCGGACCTGACTGTCAAGGCAGTAATGCTTAGTAAACGTGTGCAGCGAGGCCCACGTAGCTGCCTGACAGATAACCGGCAGCGGAACACCGCGGCCCAAGGCCGTGGTAGCAGCCGTTGCCCTGGTGGAATGGGCACGCAGCCCAACAGGAGGCTCCTTCTTAGCCAAAGAATAGCAGGTCTTGATGCACAAGGTAACCCAGCGGGAGATGGTCCTCTTGTGCACCGCCCGACCTTTTTGGCGCCCACGTAGCCAACAAAGAGCTGGTCATCCACCCGGAAGTGTTTTGTGCGGTCGATATAGAAGGAGAGCGCACGTTTCGGGTCCAGACGGTGGAGCCTCTCTTCCTCTCTGGAAGGATGCGGAGGCGGAAAGAAGGTGGGCAAAGTGATGGTCTGCCCAATGTGGAAAGCAGTAACCACCTTTGGCAAGAAGGACGGACGCGTCCGAAGAACAACCTTGTCTGGATGAACAGACAGAAAGGGAGGTTTGCAAGAAAGAGCCTGGAGCTCACTCACCCGCCGAGCGGAGGTGATGGCCACCAGAAAGGCTGCCTTTAGAGTCAGAAGACGAAGAGGACAGTTATGCAGAGGCTCAAAGGGAGCGCACATTAAAAAGGTAAGAACCAAGTTCAAGTCCCACTGAGGCATTACAAACGGAACAGGAGGGAAGAGGTGAGTAATGCCTTTTAAGAACCTGTTAACAACAGGGGACTTGAAAAGGGAGGGCTGATCAGGGAGCCTGAGGAAGGCCGAGATAGCACAAAGATAACCCTTGATGGTACCCAGGGCAGAACCCTGTTGGGCCAGAGAGAGAAGGAACAGAAGGACCTCAGAAAGAGGGGCAGAAAGGGGATCCACAGCCTTTGCTGTGCACCATGCCACAAATTTGTTCCACCTGCAGGCGTATACCACCTTAGTGGAGGGACGCCTGGCTGCCAGAATCACATCACAAACTTCGGGAGGCAAGTCGAAAGGAATCAACTGCCGCCGCTCAATCTCCACGCAAGCAGGTGTAGACTGGACAGGTTCGGGTGGAGGACCGTCCCCTGCTGCTGCGACAGAAGATCCTCCCGAAGAGGCAGACGGATCGGGGGATCTATGCTCATATTGAGTAGCTCGGGATACCAAACTCTTCGAGCCCAGTCCGGAGCCACAAGAATGACTTGGGCCCGGTCGTGCCGAATCTTCTTCAACACTCTGGGTAGAAGTGGTATAGGCGGAAAGGCGTACAACAGACCGCAACTCCACTCGCGACGAAAAGCGTAGCCGAGCGAGTGCCGCCTTGGAAATTCCAACGCGCAGAACTGATGACATTGCGCGTTCTCTTCGGTGGCGAATAGATCTAACCAAGGCTCTCCCCACTGTAGAAAGAGTCCTTGCGCCACTTCCGAGTGAAGACGCCATTCGTGATCCATCATGCACCTGCGGCTGAGTTCGTCCGCCCTGGCGTTCAGAGAACCTGCCAGGTGTTGAACCATCAGGAACATGCCCTGATGTTCCAGCCATGTCCAGAGGCGCAGAGCCTCCTGACAAAGGGTCCAAGACCCCACCCCGCCCTGTTTGTTGCAGTACCACATGGCGGTGGTGTTGTCTGTGAACACCTGCACTACCTTCCCTTTGACAGAGGGAAGGAATGCCTTGAGTGCAAGCCGGATCGCCCGGAGCTCCAGAAGGTTGATATGGAGCCGGGACTCCGCCCGGAGACCAGAGGCCTCTGATCTCCGCCTCTCCCATGTGACCGCCCCATCCCAGAAGGGACGCGTCCGTCACAACTGTATGCTCTGGCTGGGGAAGGGAGAGGGATCTGCCCATGACCCATTGCCGGTTCGAGAGCCACCACTGCAACTGTTTTGCAGTCCCCTCCGAGATCTGGACGTGATCGGACAGGTTGCCCTGGTGCTGCGCCCACTGGAACTTCAGGTCCCACTGCAGAGCCCGCATATGCCATCTGGCATGATTGACCAGCAGGATGCAGGAGGCCATGAGGCCCAGCAGCCTCAGGGTCATCCTTACCGAAACCCAGGATAAAGGCCGAAAGATCGGAATCATAGCCTGAATATCCCGGACTCGCCGTTCGGGAGGATAGGCCCGAAACTGCGTCGTGTCCAGAACTGCTCCGATGAAAAGGAGCTGTGGAGAAGGAATCAGATGCGACTTCGGCACATTGATGGAGAACCCCAGCGAGTGCAGGAGTTCGGCCGTAGTCTGGAGGTGGGAGACGACTGCCTGGGACGAGCCCGCCTTCAGCAGCCAGTCGTCGAGGTAGGGGAAGACTGAAACCCCTGCCCGGCGCAGATGAGCTGCGACCACCGCCATCACTTTCGTGAACACCCGAGGGGCACTGGTAAGGCCAAAGGGGAGCACGGTGAACTGAAAATGCTCGGGGCCTACCGTGAACCGAAGGTAACGCCGGTGGGCCGGCAGGACGGGGATGTGGAAATACGCGTCCTGCAAGTCCAACGCTACCAACCAGTCTCCTGGGTCGAGGGCAGTCAAGACCTGAGCTAGGGTGAGCATCTTGAACTTCTCCTTCCGGAGGAAGCGATTGACGTTCCGGAGGTCCAAGATAGGACGCATGTCCTCCTTGTCCTTTTGGGCACCAGAAAGTAGTGGGAGTAGCAACCACGCCCTACTTCTGGGGTCGGAACATGCTCGATGGCCCTCTTGGTCAAGAGGGCCGTGACTTCCTTCTGTAGAAGCACCAAGTGATCCCCTGACATGCGGTGGAATTGAGGTGGCATGGCTGGGGGGTGGTCTCGAAGGGGAGGGAGTAGCCCCTTCGGACAATGTCCAAGACCCACCTGTCCGAGGTGATGGTGCGCCAGTGGGGAAGGTGATGGCGGACCCTGCCCCCTACTGGCGTGCCGTGCACCTGAAAGGAGGGACTAGGAGGGCTTGGAGGCCGCGGACGGGTTGGAGGTGGTGGCCTGACCCGCACGCTGGTTGCCCGATCCGCCACGGCGGAATCCACGTCCTCGGCCACGCGAAGACGCCTGCTGCGCGGGCCGGTGGCTGGGCTGCTGACGTGAAGGGGCGCCCCTACCGTGGCCACGATAGGGGCGAAAAGCAGAAGGCAGCGGAGGGCGTGTAGCAGAAAGGCCCAGGGACTTGGCAGTAGCCCGTGAGTCCTTAAAGCGCTCCAACGCATGGTCTGCTTTGGACCCAAAAAGACCGACTCCATCAAAGGGCATGTCCATGAGAGTATTCTGGACATCCCCTGAAAAACCAGTGGTTCTCAGCCAGGCGTGGCGTCGGAGCGCCACCGTCGTTGCAATCGACCTGCCCAGCGAGTCGGCGGTGTCAAGGCCACAACGGATAGTGTATTTGGCCGCATCCCTTCCTTCCGCAATGGCGCGGGAAAGCAGTGCCTGGACCTCCTCAGGGCACTGGGGCAAAACATCCGCCACCGAATCCCACAGGGAGTGGGTATATCGGCCCAAAAGACAAGCGGTGTTAACGGACCGCAAGCCAGCACTGGAGGAAGAAAAACCTTTCTTCCCAAACTGATCCAGGCGTTTGGATTCCCTATCCGGAGGAGCGGTAGGGAAGGCGGTTTGGGGAAGCGGAGGCTTGGACAACCAAGCTCTCAGGAGTGGGGTGGACAGAAAGAAACAGGGGGTCGCCCGGAGCGGGGCGATGGCGTCGTGACACGTTCCGATCCACAGGAGCCCCTGTGTTGGGCTTGGACCAGGCGCCCAAAAGAACGTCCGTGAGGGCGTCGTTAAACGGCAGCACAGTCTCCGCAGAGGAGGCTGCCGGCTGAAGCACCTCTGTCAAGATGTTAGGCTTGACCGTCAAAGTAGGGAGCTGGAGACGTAAGGCCCCAGCAGCCCTACGCAACACCGTACCAAAATTGGCCCCCTCCTCCGTAGCCACGGGAGGAGACAGCATGCCAGTGTCAGGAGAAGTATCCAGACCACTGGCCTCCCCTAGACTCTCTGTCCAGTCCTCATCATACTGACAGTTGCGTGTCAGAGGGTCATCAGACCCCTCCCAGTCCTCCTGGTCCTCCTCAGGTTCAAAATAAGGAGGAGGAGGGACATTTGGGACCCAAGGTCCCATCGGGCGCCGGAGCCGGCGTCGAGCGACGTCGCTCCGGGTCCATGTCCGGAGCCGGAAGGAACTGGGGGACGACGCCGCCCGGAGCCCAGGGCGGCGTCGAGAACGGCACCGGAGACATCGGCGCCGGCGGAGGTGTCGTGAGGTCGACCGGCGTCGATGGGGGTTGTGGAGCCGGGATCGAGGCCGGGGCCGAAGCCGGAGCCGGGATCGAGGCTGGAGGCCCGGGCGACGCCGGGGCCGGAGCCGCCGGCGACGCCGGAGCAACCCCATCAGGGCCCGCGGGGCCCGAAGGCGCACCGGAGGGGCCTGAAGGCCCGAAGAGGCGGGCCATGGCCGACAGGAACTCCTGTACCTTGGCCGGATCCGCCCCCGAACCCGGGAAGGGCGGGTATGACGGGGTCGACTCCACAGGCAAGTCCGGGGCCGCGGGGGCGGGGACGGTGCCGGGAGGGGCCTCAGCCGAGTCGCGAGACCGGCGAGGCGAAGTCCGAGAGCGACGATGCTTCTTGGACTTCTTGTGCCTGGACTTACCGGACGAAGAAGACTTCGACGCCGACGACCGGTGTGCACTCCGCGAGCGACCCCTGGACCTCTCACGCGACCGGGGCTTCCGCGGAGCCGAATGCCGGGCCTCGAGGAGCTTTCGAGACCGCTCTCGCAAAGCTTTCGGGTTGAGGGCCTGGCATTCGGGACAAGACTCGGTGTCGTGGCCTCGGCCGAGGCAGAAGAGACACTCCCAATGCGGGTCGGTGACGGACATCATCCGCGCACAGGCGCCGCATCGCTTGAAGCCGGGCATCCCTACGACACCTTAAAGATGGAAAAAAACAGTGAAAAAATCACCAAAAAGTATGGTCAAAAATTGACCAGGGCACTGCTCTTCCCGGATCTGCGCTTACTGGCGCGGAAAAGAAGAACTGACGTCAGCGCGCAGGGGCGGCGCCTAAGTACTGCCCGCGACGTCATCCCGGCGATCACGACGCCGACGACGGACGCGGAGCCGCACGACGCCGCCTACCGACGCGCAAGGGTACTGCTACGCAAAACTTTCCGGATCCAGCCTGACGCCTGGGGATATTCTAAGGTAAGGAATCTATCACTAACGTGTCTCTTTCAGATGTGCGATTTTCTGACCTTTGAGAGAATATATGCAAGATCAAATTTCTCAAAACATTAAGATTTTATTGGTAATTAAGAATTTATATACAGATCTGGAGAAGATACATTTTCTGTTTTTGCCCAAACACTAGCAAAGTAGTTTTTTTTTAATGAAAACTAACATAATAAGTGTAGTTCGAAATTAGCCGGGATGTCAGGCGAGGTGACTTTACTGTTCATGCAGAATCTGTACCTGCTGCCTTCTTCCTGTTAACAGAATATTTATGTATATATTCAGTTTTGTGGTTCTAGTGTAGCACATGGTCACCAATTGCTAACCCCAGCCCTTCCAGTTGCAGGGCATGGGTCTGTAGTTGTGCTGTTCGCCAGGCAGGGTTGTTGAGTGTGGTGCTGTTTGAAAGTGGGTTGTGGTGGGTCTCGTTATCCCATCCAGACCTGAGTTGTAGTGTGAGTTTGCCACTTCTGACCCTGTCATTTTGGGTTTGTAGCATAAAGTCAGTGAACACCATAACTAATACCTTTGCTTAGACTCATTTTGAGCTTCGGTTTGAGATAGATAGTACAAGCCAATGGCCGTGCTAGTGGTCTGTACTGCTTGCCTGAGTGCGGCACTGTTGCTTTAACCAACTTCTCCATGGGACTTGGATCAGGGAAAATGGTCTTTGTGACTCACATGGCCTACCTGGCTCTGAAAAGGGAAAACCTGTCTCCATGGCTCCGGTCCCAGTGTTTGCCCGGTCCCAGTGTTTGCCCTTCCAGTTTTGGTTGTTTCTAACGCTGGTGATTTTCAGCCTCATAGTTCTGAGTACCGTGTTGGTTCCCTGTTCCATAGTTTCTAGTTTTTCTGCTTCTTGCTTCATTTGGCTCCCACATTTGATAGTCAGCGAAGTTTGTATCTTGGAGGGTGATCTCTGTATAGTCATAGTTATAAATAATTAGATTGTAATCATCCGTGGGATTGGATGGTAGGGTGCCAAATGTGGCTTTTGTGAAGAACCGAGGAGGAAGAGTTCAGCAAACAGTGTAGAGTATGAAAGAGAACCCCGCTGACCAGCATCATTTTGTGGCCAGTATCTATTTAAGCCCTCTGCTCTATATGCTCTATATGCATATAGCGAAGAAAATCCAGAGGTTTTGAACACCTTTAAAAATGGGTTTATAAATTCCATTTTCTTAGGTATATCTCTCAGTTGTCATTTACAGAATTCCTTACATACTTAAAAATACTTAATGTAACTCTTTCTTAATTCTGTTTCGCTTAAATTCCTTTCATACCCTATCATCAGGGGGCATATTGTTTTCAACATCTTATGGGACTTCTTGTCTCTTCATCAGAAGAAATTGTTAAAATTTGGCTATCTGTAAAGTAAAATCCATTTCTATTACAAATCATTTTCAGAATTCTTAATTCAACAAAAACATAATTTCTAAATACTATGAAGCAGCATCTTGGAAACATCATCACCAGTCCACAAATTAAAAAATATTTCACAGGTAATATTTCACAAGTGTTGGTCCCCTCTTAGTATGCGCACAACGTATCACTCACTCCTCCCCCACATCTGACACGTTTCGCCCCCCGCGGGGCCCAAGAACTCACAGAAGCCGGATATGTTGTCCAAGGCGTAGACTTTTAATTCTTGTCAAATCATATAATCACCACAAACCATTACGAGAGTGAAAGTATTCCACTTGTATATATAACATCATTCACAGCATCACAGCATCACCCTCTGGCGTCATCCACATGTCAAAACAGTAATGAAAATTAGGCCAAACATTACACTTGATCTTCAGCTTGGCCTTACACTTTAACTTGCATTTGGCCGACTCGGCCGACATGTCAAGACAGTAAGGAAATTAGGCCATACATTACACTTGAACTTCAGCTTGTCCGTACAGTACATTTTTAACTTGAATTTGGCCAACTCATCCGTCCCACTCAGTGCTGCGCACATTGTGCCGGCAGGCCCCAATGTCCGTACAGTACATTTAACTTGAATTTGGCTGACTCAGCCGTCCCACTCAGCGCTGCGCACATTGTGCCAGCAGGCCCCAACGCGCTACAGCAAACAGTTGCATTACCTGAAAACCTGGGCACCGCATATCGCACCGGCCCACCGGGGTACCTGTACACAGGCAGCCTCCCCAAGATTCTACTCAGTCCATACGTTGCGGGTTAGGGCAGTAGAGTCCAGGACCACCGGCAGGTCAGTCCCCTCCATGCCTACCCTCTGCACACTTCCATCCTACCCCCTCCTGGGGTCCATCTAGTGGTTGAACCTCCATCGCTGTGGATGCCTCTTTGCCATTATCTGTCAGCGCTCCGCCACAGGGTGAGAAGCTCCCCGGCGCACTCGCCCTCCCCCTCCCGACGCTGACTGTGCTGCGCAATAGCCCAGTATAGTCTGGAAAAAGATCTCCAGCTCTTTTGTGGACCAGCTGCACCACAAACCAAAAAGGAACAATTCCCTTTCCCAGACTGTAACTAGGTGTGCCAAATTGTGCCCAGCGTGGCACCGGCTAAGAGTCTTGCTTGAAAGCCTACTTAACCCTTCGCCTTTCCAGCGGCGAGTCTTGCTCGAAAGCCTACTTTACCCCTCGCTTTTCTTGCGGCCGTACACTTTAACTTGAATTTGGCCGACTCGGCCACATATGAAAGGCAGTAAGAAAATATGCCAGACATTACACTTAACTTCAGCTTAGCCGTATACTTTAACTTGCATTTGGCCGACCCACTCAGCTACGCACATTATAGTCTGGAAAAAGATCTCCAGCTCTTTTGTGGACCAGCTGCACCACAAACCAAAAAGGAGCAATTCCCTTTCCCAGACTGTAACTAGGTGTGCCGAATTGTGCCCAGCGTGGCACCGGCTAAGAGTCTTGCTTGAAAGCCTACTTAACCCTTCGCCTTTCCAGCGGCGAGTCTTGCTCGAAACCCTACTTTACCCCTCGCCTTTCTTGCGGCCGTACACTTTAACTTGAATTTGGCCGACTCAGCCACATATGAAAGGCAGTAAGAAAATTATGCCAGACATTACACTTAACTTCAGCTTAGCCGTATACTTTAACTTGAATTTGGCCGACCCACTCAGCTGCGCACATTGTGCCAGCGGACCCGAACGCGCAACAGCAAACAGTAAGGAAATTAGGCCAGACATTACAGTTTAACTTCCGCTTGGCTGAACACTTTAACTTGAATTTGGCCGACTCGGCCATATATGAAAGGCAGTACGAAAAGTAGGCCAGACATTACACCTGAACTTCAGCTTGGCCGTACACTTTAACTTTAATTTGGCCGAGTTGGCCCACTAAGCTGCGCACCGCGTGCTAGCCGGCCCCAACGCACAATAGCAAACAATAAGGAAATTAGGCCAGATATTATACTTTAACTTCAGCATGACCGTACACAAGTGGGACTCTGGCCCTAAATTTCCATGTGTAGATGTCTGGAACAGGAATATACATGAAGCGTGGAGCTCATTGACCACCCGTTCTGGCTAGGATGGGTCCCCTACTCGCTCGCTTACGAAAAATAGCTAGCCTTACCAAATGACAGAAGCTTGTCTTTATGTGGGAGATGGTGTTTTGACCGCCCACTGGAACGTTTTATGTTTAGGGGTACCCCCAGGCTAGTGCCTGACTGCCCATTGATATTGTAATGCATATTGCATCCACCATACTGCCCAATGAAAATGTAATGCATATCGCATGATACATCCCGCACCTGAGGTGAAGCCTGTAAATTACACCTCGCCACTTCCTTCACCACAACCAGTGTTGAGGGACAAGAGCACCTATTGTATGTGGGATATGGTGATTAGATCATCCATTGGTAAGATTCACGCTTATCGGTACCCCCAGGCTATAAAGCGTCTGGCCGCCTTGAGATAATATAACACAGGTTGCATAATATATCCAGCACCTGAGGAGTGCTATTACGAGTTAGACTGTGGGCCCTTAGTCCATCTCCGATCCAATGTTCAAATGAGTGAGGGGCAGAGTGCAAAAATTATACCAAAAAACATGAATTAAAACTATCTCCTCAAGGGACAAAATTAGTTTAATTGGCTGTCCCAAGCCAAAAAGTTAAAAAACAGTGTGAGAATAGGGATATAGATGTTCACTATTTGACTAGGTCAACATGTTTCTGCCTTGGTGACTAAGAGTTCTTAGGCATTCATCAAGACCCATATCATGTCACTCTGCTGTCAATATGAAAAATTATAAATATACCATACTTAATGTATATGGAACATCTTAGGACCAGCTGCAGTCTGGTCTGTAATCTGTGAAAATAAACAGAATACATTCAATATCAAAATGTATTAGATATCCCATATGCAAACCACAACACCCAGTGCATGTAGAAACCAGTGTATCATCCACCTGCACACGTGAGAGTTTAACAATATTATTTACTCTCACCACTCTCAAAGCGATCGTCTACATCATCCTTTACACGGTCCTGTTTGTCTAAGTCGCAAGAATCTAAAATGTAGCGATTCCAAATAATTAAAAACACACCCATGTCAATATTCAAGAAACATGTATATTATTCATCACTCTTACACATAATCACTTAGCAAGTCTCTATGCCAATCATCTGTGTCAACCTAAATAGCCAAAACTCGGGGCCATGATATAATATCCCCATGATGCAGTATTGATTATATATGATTGACTATCTTAAAGGCGGCAATGTTATTCATAATCTTCTAAAGTCCATATGGGCACTCATAGGACGATAGGTAACTCATTACTGTAACGTAGGCCGGCATAATTCACAAAAGTGACAGACCATACACCCCAAACCCGTCCCCACTCAATGCGAACAGGAAGTTAAGTTGAATTAGCAAGAAAACCTGTTGTGTTGGGGACCGCCAGGCCCTGCCCAGAACCATACCAGCCAATTACCACAGGGGGCACGAAAACCTTCTCATGCCAGCTGATACCGTTGTTACCACAGGGGGCACGAAAACCTTATGCCTGCTGGTACCGTTGTCGGTTATCCTGAAACTCTTCCTAGCTGCCATCTTGGTATCATGTTGCTGCGATGTCTGCGCGGTGCGCCTCCCATGACCATGTAAGAGAAGAAAATAACAAGCCATTAATGCTTGGTGTGCTTCCGCCTTTATTATATAAAATCAAACGCATATATTATCTGCGATTGAGGAGGCTAACTCTCATGATTGCATATATACGATATGGACGCCAGACCTTAGAAATGTTGCTCAGATCAAGCACTGCAACACAAGTTAATTCGACAGGTATGGCTGACACACCACCAAAATTAATTGTCAATGTAACCGGAGAAGTTAGTGGTGTGCAAAATATTCCTGACAAAGTACCGCCGAGGGAATTACATTCTAGCAAACTACGTGAAATTGTGAGAAGTACTGATTAAAACTATCGTAGGTAGGGCACATGAGCCCAGTGACCTGTAGTCATGCATGGCTGGGGGCATTGTCATAACGAGAAAATGAAAGCCTGGAACTTGCCCACCCCTAATACCAAAGAAACTGAAACACTGACTGTGTTTCTATAGACAACACGCTATTCCAGCTCTATCATCAGCAATACATCTGTCAAAATTCTGGTGTGTGACTTCGTATGATGCATCCTGGGACACGGAGGGCCTGAGCTGTAATTTTCACTGCGCTCCCTTGTCCCAACCAGTGCAACCTCTGCGATTAGCTGCTATTGGCTGACCCCCACGTTAAGCCTGATGGTGAACTGGGCCCCGTTACCGGCAACCCCGCCGAAGAGAGCGGTCTTACCATACAGGTAAAGGTAAGGTCCGTCAAGTAACTGCCACGCCCAACGCAATTGTCATATAGGGCCAGGCCGCCATTACTGCTGGCCCCACCCACAAGATCACCAACTTAGGTAATTTATCTCGCAATTAGCTAGTTTGCTTGCGGACGTAATTAATCACTTGCGCACGTAATTATAACGCAAACTGCTACAAGATCACCAACTTAGGTAATTTATCTCGCAATTAGCTAGTTTGCTTGCGGACGTAATTAATCACTTGCGCACGTAATTATAATGCAAGCAACAACCGGAGAGCATATATATAGCGTTATGTGCGGGCGCGTCCACTGTACAAAAACGTGCTATGTTGAATGGAAGGCGCACTTGTGCAGCGAAGAGAGCGCAATGCAAGACCTTGTCCTTTTATAACCATGCCGCGTGAAACCCCCAGTTAATCACAGGCGGGCCAAAGCGGAAAGAAGAATACAAAGAAGAATAAGAAAATATTCAAATGTGCACTTTTTTTCTTTTTATTTTTTTTTTATTTTTACCCCTCCCTTTTAACTATGGCGGGAAGCAAACCCCTCAAAAAAACTCAGTGCCACCTCCATAGGCGCCGGTCTCAACCACGGTGCCGTAGGCGCCACATGGTGCTGACCATACCCTTCTTATGCCGAGATCCTGATATCGAAACCTGCGACCCCACCCCCCCGTCTTTGGTACTGGTTCATGCTTTCGGCAAGGCTCCCAACCCAGGAACACCGAGGAAAGGTTAGCTCTGTATATATATATATATATATATATATATATATATATATATATATATATATATTTATTTATGTATTTATTTTTTAACATAACTATGTGGTTTTACCACCACGCTGCCGCATTGCAAGGCTCCGACCCCCATAGCACCTTGCCAGAATACCACAAGCGTTTAAACTGCTGCGCGCTACATATACCACTAAAGGAGTAAACTCAATTGTAAATTATCGAAGACGACGCGCCCCCCCACTGGAGCCACGCCCCCATACGAATTATGCAACAAGCATTAGAAGCACTGCCACAATTAAATAACAAAATTAACCAGAAATGACATGCTAAAATATATCCGCCTATATGAATCAAACCCATGAGCCAGGGTTTGGAGCATCCGCGTATTACCTAACTGAGCTAACAACTGATGCTCAGTAACGCTACTTGTTTTTGTTATAATCAATGCAAAAATATTTGCCTTTTTAACGTTATATTGGCGGTCATTCTTCGCGGTCCCAAATTCTTAGGAAAGCAACTAAGCCTTCTGCCCACGTTGTCCCGGCATTTTGCCAGATACACCCATGGAGTTTCTAAATTGCATCTGAAACTAGCGGAGTCCGTCAACTAAGGTCAGGTAAAGATTACCAAAACTGAACACTTTATCTCCCGCACGGCCCGGGCTGACCCTTAACAATGCGGGATCCTCAAACAACACATGAAACAACAAGGCGCAACACCGTTGCGCCTTGCAACGCAAACGGTGAAATACGATGATTAGCATTAGCAGGGGGTCTTACTCCACAGTTCGTCAAACAAATCCAATGAAAAGCAAATATGGTGCTCCGCCACCGGAGCCACGCCCCCACCCCAGACGGGCGCGCTTTTCCCCATATCGCGGCATCTAACATATTCAAGCTGCTTCTCGCCACGGAACCAGCGGCCCTAACGGAACACGCACCAGACAACAAGCGCCCCAAGAAACGAAGCCCTGAACGTGCTCACTGAGGCACGCACCCCTTTTACAGCTTGGAAACCGGCAAATCCAACCATGATTTATTTCAAATATACCTAAAATACCTAAAACGCATGCATAAAACAAAAGATACTTACAATAGAAAAACGCAAATTCCCATAAGGGGAATTGAACCCGAGTAACTTGGGTTATGAAACCATGAATTACTTAACTGAGCTAAACGCCATCAGTAATAAATGCTACGCCCGGCCTCCTTAAAACCCCGTGCCACACTCCGCCTCGCTTTGCGACGCTCCTGCGGCTTCCCAGGGGTCCAAGAAGACAAAGAGGACGAGACCCCTGGGACGCTGCCTTAAATAACATGACAAGTTTCGGTTTCCTTTACGTGTTATAGCGTCAGCAGGGATCCATCCTCTTCCGGCATTCCACCCCTGGAGGAGTCTCGGCTCCGTGGCACAACTAAGGGCGCCCCTCCCCTAGGAGTGTTGGGCGCCTCTCATTTTCTTAAACCCTAAAATCTCTATCACTTTAACCATCGCCTGGCTCATTTCTTACCTTCTTGTAAGTTCCTCTGTCATAAGCATGAATATTTCAAAACGTACTCTAGCACCTTCTGCTCTTGGTACATGGGTGTCTCCATTCTGTTGCGTATTTGCTGGGAAGCAATTCTTCAGCATATTTACTTTCATTCTGCCATGATGTGAATGCGCCTTTTCATCTTCTTCCAATATTTTGAGAAGAAACGTGCTTTATAAAGCTCATCTATACTTGTTGGTTATGCTGGGTAATGTAGCGTTGAGCACAGCGCTGAATCCTTTATTACATCCTGATGTAACATGGGGGTTGTAGTTGTTTATATTTACCCCTCTCAATCTGTATATTGAGCACAGTGTACATGATTTGATAAAGTATGGTAGTTTTATTTAAGAAGATGCCTTTTGAATGTTGTTCCAGCACATTGCACTTTACTCTATGTCTAAGAAATATCAGGGAAGATAACATTGAAGCAATAATGGATCCCAATATTTTAAATCATGATGTTTATTTTTGAAGGAAATAGTGGATTTTTAATTTTTTTTTACTATGATGTAATGAATGACCTTATGCTTCTGCTCAATAAAATAAAAAAAAAGATAAAGTATGGCAAGAAAGGTATTGAGTTCTAATGTAAATGTTATGGGCTTAGGAAAAATGCAGCCATAGCATTTTTTTTCTAGAAATTGGAAATGTTTTTTTCTGGCAAATGAGGCGTTTTAACCCCTGCCTCTTTAAACAGAAAATATGTAAAATAAACTTTAAAAAATTGACAGTTTGTAGTGAATGGTATTTATGATTAACTCTAAAAAGAAGTGCCTAATGACCCGAGGAGCATTCAAAGTAAACTAGTTGCAGGCCAAGGAGACTGACGGCCATGGTATTAGGTATCAAATGCATTTCAATTATTCCGAGATTGTGCTGTATCTCCATGGGGATTCTTGAGAGAAACTTATGGTAATCGGATGCGTGGCAGACGTGCATAATTGTATGCAGATTTGTGAGGGTACCTTTCCTCAGTGTTCATGGCTTGCAGGAGACAGGCCTCCATTATTGGGTCACTCTCCAAATCATGGTCTGTCCATTTTCTGGGTATAATGTATGAAATCGACTAACAGCAGAACACCAAACCAATGCCAATGTGCCTGGTGCCAGGCTGGGCATCTGAACCTTGTTTCAACCACCAGGGTCTTCAGAACTATCCACCTTCTGTTGCAGTGACATCTACATACCTGCCATCTTGAAGAACAATCTCACGTGTGAGGAGGGGGTGGGGCCTCGTGCCGAGAAGTACCCAGACACTTTTGAATCACATCCCACCCCCAAACCCCTTCCTCCCGAAAAAAAAGCTTGCTGAGGCTGGTGGCGATGTACTGGGGTGTTTTCACACACCTCAATGGACATTGGCAGTTCAAAGTCTTTGAAAACGAGCTGGAAAGCCACTATTTACAGTGGTTCACGGCTCGTTTTCCCTGACACCGTGTGATATCGGCTCCTCACCGGGAGAACATCGATGGGAGCCAATATATGGTGTGTCACATGGTGGCACCAGTGGCAACATGTGAGTTGGCAGGTATGCATCTATTGATGGGAGTGGTGCTACACAGATATGGGACAACAGTGGTGTCGCAGCTGACATCCACTTTAACTTGAAGCAGAAAAATTCCTATATTGCCAATCGTCCTGACCCAATACTCTCCTTAGGACTCACCTATTCAACCCTGGAGCCCATTTAGAAGCTCTACGAGTGAACCGATATCACCTCTTCCTGAAAGCATTATTGGCAGGGATAACTAGGGTCTTAGGGAGACTCATCACCAACACGGTTTCTGAGTCTGTTTCCTGACTGGATGGCAAGGCCCACCAATAATTCTAGTGTGGGGCCAGCGGGTTCCAAAAAGGCCCAAAAACTCCATCCAATTGGGCTACTGCTAAGGAGTGTCTTCATGAACAGCCCCTGCCTCATTCAGTATTGCTTTGGTACTCACAGTCATGCACCATGAGGTTGTTTTAGATACCAATCAGTTATCAGCCGTAATTGTGTCATTATTTCCACACAATGTAAGCTGTGGACCTGTTTCTACACCTCTCTTACTTCATGCCATTGTCTTCCGGGCATGCAGTGGGGAGTACACGCCATGCTGCCCCACCCCCTCCACCCCCTAGTGGTCGACTAATGCATTCATTTGCATCTGTACCGGGCGTGTGCACTATTGTTTTTCTGTTCCATGCTTAATGAGAAAAACAATTTAAAAAATAAAAGGAATGGATTATTTGAGTAACTAAATGTTGTTAGGAGTTGTTGGCCCTTCAAATTGTCACTTTTATTGCCGGTCATCTCACACTGATAATCTGCCGGCACAGCTACAACTGTACCTTCTGGCTATGACACCTCAGTAGGCATAAATGGCTAAAATCTCCTTTTCAAGGAAAAGAAAAACGAACAATGCAACCTCTAGAACAGGGATACTCAAAAAAACGTCCCAGGGGCTCATGCGGCCCTCCTGAACTTTAGTTGCGCCCCCCTGGTGAACAGCAGCACTGGGCTGCTGTTCACTCGACAGATCAATCAGGCATACTTTAGTTAACTAAAGTAACGGAAAAGAAGGTGTCCTAGACAACTTATCTTTAGGAACACCTTGGGCCTGATTCACAGAACTAACTTACGTCAAAAACGTAAAGTTAGTATTTTTTGGTATTCACAGAATGAACTTACTCATTTCGGTATTCACAGAAGTTAGTAGTCCTAACTTTAGGACTCCTAAATGCCTTCTGTGAATACCGAAAGTCTTAAAGTTAGGATTTTTCTCAGTTTAGGAGTAGTAAAGTTAGGACTCCTAACTTCAGGACTCCTAAATGCCTTCTGTGAATACCAAAAGTCTTGAAGTTAGGATTTTTCTCAGTTTAGGAGTCGTAAAGTTAGGACTCCTAACTTTAGGACTCCTAAATGCCTTCTGTGAATACCGAAAGTCTTGAAGTTAGGATTTTTCTCAGTTTAGGAGTAGTAAAGTTAGGACTCCTAACTTCAGGACTCCTAAATGCCTTCTGTGAATACCAAAAGTCTTGAAGTTAGGATTTTCTCAGTTTAGAGTCGTAGAGTTAGGACTCCTAACTTTAGGACTCCTAAATGCCTTCTGTGAATACTCGAAAGCCTTGAAGTTAGGATTTTTCTCAGTTTAGGAGTAGTAAAGTTAGGACTCCTAACTTCAGGACTCCTAAATGCCTTCTGTGAATACCAAAAGTCTTGAAGTTAGGATTTTTCTCAGTTTAGGAGTCGTAAAGTTAGGACTCCTAACTTTAGGACTCCTAAATGCCTTCTGTGACTACCGAAAGTCTTGAAGTTAGGATTTTTCTCAGTTTAGGAGTAGTAAAGTTAGGACTCCTAACTTTACTACTCCTAAACTGAGAAAATCCTAACTTTAAGACTTTCGGTATTCAGGCATTTAGGAGTCCTAAAGTTAGGACTACTAACTTCTGTGAATACCGAAATGAGTAAGTTCATTCTGTGAATACCAAAATGAGTAAGTGTATTCTGTGAATACCAAAAAGTACTAACTTTACGTTTTTGACGTAAGTTAGTTCTGTGAATCAGGCCCCTTTAGTTTTAAATACAATTTGCACTACATTTGTAAAAATATGATAAACTCTCTGTAAACTACAAAAAGTGCATTTCATTAACATGCATGAGTATTTTACCTTAGTAGATCAGATTATATCTCTGCATTGAGAGGCATTTATTAGCAGTGATAGTTTTCAAACACGATTATGGAAACATTCATGCCAACCCCATTCTGAAAACAATGCCATTAGTCAACCAAGAGGCAAGTCATTTGTCAAGTGCACATTTTGTGTAGCCTTGGTTGTTATATAATTAGAACAACATTATAGTTTATTAAATAGAACACAAGAGAAGGTTTTGTACAGCACACATACTGAACTCTTATCATTTAAGCAGCTCTTATATGTCATAATGAAGAAATTAGAGGCAAAGTGAAATGATCCAATTGCCTAGGATTACACAATGTCATCAAGTGGGGAAGTCATAACTGATACTAAGATTTCTGGTTTCACATTTTACAATTCAGCCACCTGATGGGTAGCTCTTCCCTCTCACGCTTAACATTAGAAGCTAATGCTTTGACTTTAATTCTTGGTGCATGAGAATAGAGCGTTTGTGGCAGACAGAAGTCATGTGAAGGCCCAGCTTGTTGTCTACACCGTGCATCTGCTTTGTGCCCCCCTATGCCCACCTGTCATCACCCCGACCCTCACATTGCTGGCATCGGTGCGGCCCTCAGGCGTGCCACAGACAGTACTTTGCGGCCCCCGGGAAAATGTTTGCAAGTACCCATGCTCTAGAAATTTGGCTCCATTGGCTATCGGTTGGCAATCGTAAGACACAAAGCTCTTTCAAATAAAGTACAAAAATGTAGAACGACAATCTATAGGAAATAATTATGTATATCAGGATGATATATTATAGGATTAATTATTATGTTCTAAAAAAGCAGAGAAATCGAAGTTAAAAAGTACAGAAGGGACAAGATAAATATTAATATTTAATTTGGTAGGGGAACACATTATTTTGAAATGTAAATCCAGTGAGGGATGTGGCATATCATAATAAGAATAATTAGCAAGGGAGAAGGAAAATTATGGATGGAATATATCACTGGGAAAACATTTTTTGCATTTATCTTTTCTTCGAATAAATTTATTGGAACCAGACTCTCAGTACACAAGATGTCCTTATACAGCTTGGCGAATAAATATTTTAGTCAACATAAAAAGTGGGGTTATATGATGATTAATCTTTTTAGAATTTTAAAATATAATGGTTTTTAAGCTGCCTTATTTTAGACCATTTTCAATCTGAAATGTCAGTATTTTTTTTTATTTCAGTAGTACTGTCGTAATCCTGCTACATGGACCTGCTGCTGTTTGTTATGTTTGCTAAAAGTCTTTGGCTTTTGATTTCTGTGTTTGAATGCTATTCTTCTTTCAGTTGAATACCTTTTGTGCCCCACGGTTTCCCTGGCATGCTGACAGATCTCCCGGCCCTGTTTGCATGAGGGATTTTACGAACAGCTCCTGGGAAGCTCTCGTGAGAGCGGTGCAAATTGCAGCGGTGCTCGAGCAGGGATGGCGGCTCTTCTCTTAGGCCTCCCACCGTGCCCAAGTGCATCAAGGCCATGTAAACCCCTTGATGATGCCCCAAGCTGTGATCCTCCTTTGCAGCGGTGTCATGTGTCACAAAGAATCCCACAATGCACCCTTCACTTCAGTGTCAGAGAAAAAGAACAATAATCTCCCGCCATCACAGCCAAGCATGCTCTCGGTGTGGCGGGGCACCGAGCTACCTCTGCACAGCATCGTCCGCGGCCCACTCATCTGCCATCTGTTGTGTATTTCACTCTTTTCTGGGCTTCGTACTCCCTCAATTGATTCTCTAGGGGGGCAGCAGAGAAATCCAGCGCGCAGAAATATCTAATCCAATTGCGGACATGATATGAATGTGACGCCTGTGCGTAGGAATTTCGTGTCGGTAAGTAGGCACACAAGGCAGAAAGAACACGTTTTCTGTCTCTGGGATAGAATATTAATTTGTTAGCTTACTTTACCAAAGAAGGCAAAGGATGCAGAAAGGAAGGAATACCTGAACTCAGTGATATTTTAAGTTTTCACGTGTACATCTGCTCATCAGGGGTGTAGCTTAGTCAGTGAGAATCTCAGATTTCCCAATTAAAAAAAGCATGGGCTGCTGGGTTGAAAGGACCAAGGTTTGGGATGGGCTGTTTGCATGAGGAACAGGGTCCGTACAGATTTGCATTAGGTTGTCCCCTATCTAGGGGCCGATTCCGATCTCGGCCGGTAGTGCTCCGAATCGGATTCGGATTTACCGGATCCGATTCGGAGCCCTGTTCCCCGACCGAATCGTACGCGGGTCCGGCCGAGCGAGTACGATGCAGGCACCCGCGAAATCTCCGACCGACTCGAACGCGGCTTCAACACGCTCCGACCCACTCGCATGGACACGACTCGCACCGCGCTATGGAGACGTTTCCCGGCCGGGTAAGTACTATGCGCGCCGCGAGCAGTCCGACGACTCGCGCCGTCCGGCTCGAAAAAGCTGTCGGAGCCGGACTTTGGGGGTCCGCGTCGGACCCCCTGTACGCGTAGGCGCGCGGGAGTCGCACACAGGGGACCCATGGGTCCCCCTACCTGTGCATGTACGCCGCGATGCGCATCGACGCGTACCTGCTGTAGGGGGCGCCCTTGTCCGCCTCGCACCCATTGAGTCAATGGGAGCCCGCGCACGCGTTGTACGACCGGCTCCCATTGACTTTCAATGGGAGTCCGACCGACTCGAGTCCGATGGCATGCGTGCGCATCGTACTCGCTCGGTCGGACTGCCAGAGTCCGATTCGGTCGGAAATCTCTCCGGGTCCGGCTCGGTCGGAGAGATTTCCGGCCCGAATCGGAATCGGCCCCCTAGTGTCGCCTAGTGGGTGGGAAAACAATGAGTTGGACTGCTACCCTGAGCATTTGCCACTGGCTATACTGTTTGCAAGCATTCATCCCATCACCTTTTGGATGTGTGAGTTGCCATTACCATGCCTGGAAACCTAAGACTGGTGCAGGTTTCCACGCCTCCTACTGCCAATGTTTGTGAATTCAAAAAGTAGTACATTTGGACCCATTAAATGAGTACTTCTATGGGCGTAGATTTACAAATTTTTGGTAAACCAGTCACTATATATTTAAGTT
This sequence comes from Calotriton arnoldi, assembly GCA_963921515.1. Lineage (NCBI taxonomy): Eukaryota > Metazoa > Chordata > Amphibia > Caudata > Salamandridae > Calotriton > Calotriton arnoldi. Next base: position 1,187,224 of record CAWUFW010002484.1, read on the forward strand.
TTTGGTCCAAAAATGAACAAGTTAAAAATTCTTAGTGTAATGACGACAAGAAAAACTGGCACAGGCCTAGCAAGTGTCACATCCCAAATCCCACTCCATGAAGCTACAACCCTGCCCGTCCTACCTGCGGCTGGTAGTTCTCCATGGGAACTCAAGACTACAGTCATGTATAACACAACGGCCAAGAGTAGGAATCCCTGCCCACTGATCACTTATTTTAAATGTATTTTCACTGGACACACTCTTCATTATCTCTGCTACAAGAAAACCTCTTGGTGGAGTTGTCAAATCGGTGCATGTAGGCAGGACTCAATGTTTCTAGTCCTTGCCTTTTGCAAATATTTTTACCTAGTGACTTATGGCCCCATTTTCTGAGCCGGAGTTGCAAATAGAGGTGGGAGCACCAGCAAACTAATAGGTCGAGCCGAGTCAGAGCCCAGCTAATGGTCTGGCTTGACTGTAAGAGCCCATGCATGAGGCAAGCCATGAAAGCATATGGCATGTATATAGTGCAGCAAACTTAATGTAAAAGTATGATACATTATCTTCAAAGTGTATTTTTTTTAACATACGGAAGCATTTCACTTTAGTACATCAGATTATATCACTGCATAGACAGACATTTATTAAATTGATAGATTTTAATCATGATCTTAGAAACGGTAATAGCTAGCACCAAACAACAATGACATTAGTGAACTAAGAGGCAAAGCAGTAGTCTTGTAAACCCTAAACATGGCATAGATTCTTACTATAGATGGAACAACATCATAGTCTATTAAATCAAACATAAGAGGTGCTTGTTCAGCCACATCCTGAATTCAAGTATTTAAATGGGTTTTCCTATGTCTTAATAAAGAAAAAGAAGACTCTGTGAAAAGAAATGTTTGCCTAGGATCACACAATTTGGACAAACAGAGTAGCAGTATGGACTCCAGGTTATTTGGTTTCACATTTTGAAATTCAGCTATCATATCTCTCTCTCTCTCTCTCTCCCTCCATCTCTGTCGCCTGTTTTACATCATAGGTCACTGATTTGTATATTATTCTTGGAAAACAACAGAGAAAAAACCGAAACTGACATAGCAGAATCAACTCAGGCCCCCCAGACCCTACAACCAAGCCAAGAATGCATTTATTCAAGAGGTTTCAAACCCTAAATATTGCTCTGAAACAATGTCTGTGCTACTCATGGTATGCAAGCTAATCATCTGCTGAGTTTACCATATGCATAGTGCTTTTATAAGAAGGTGTCGGGACAGTGGTTGCTCTATTTTGTCATGCTAGTCACTCTTGCCTAAGGTAGGGAATGAAAGATCTTATCCACAAGCATCTGGCAGATTCGTTTGGAGGATAAATGTAGACAGATATGGAGGCTGATCTTGGACAATGGACCTTCCACAGGCCACCGTATTTAAGCAGCTAACGAATAAATACATCCAGAAACAGAAACAGGTCCATCAGCAAAATCTAGCAGAGAAAAATGAAGGGAACCGTTAGAAAAAGTAGATTTTCTATAGCTACAATTCAATTTTTGTATGTTACAATGCAATACTTTTTGGAAATTTATAAACCCCAAAATGTTTAGTTCCAAAGAGTGGAAATTTCAAAGTTTATTTTAAATAATGAGTGGAATTTAGGAAACACAAATTAATTCTTTCCATCACTGCCAGACAAAATAAATAATGACCACCACACCCCAGGAGAAATCTCCCAAGGTGTGGTGGGCATTAGTTCTTTTGTTTTGAAGAAACAATCTCCCACTTAGGAGTTTGTTTCTGAAAAACAAAAAAATTGAAAAGGTTTGATGAATGGCTTTCAAAATCGACAAAGGCCATCCATCAAAAAGGGCTGGGCATAGGCTAGGCCCTGCTCAGAGAGTCTGCTGCACTTGTTCAAAAGTGTATCTGAGTATAATTCACTTGGTAAACATAAATATGAAATAGCACATATCATCCTACAACAAAAACTGGAGGTGCTATTTCTTACAGAAACATGGGCAGACCCAGCATCAGACCCAGATTTTGTAGTTGCAGTCCCACAAGGGTTTGTCTTATCTAGACTGGACAGACCCATTAAGAGAGGTGGAGGGCTAGCGGTAATATATCGTGAACACTTTAAAGGCACATTTTCTCCAGCATCTGACCCTCATTATGAAGGGCTTAATTTTCAATTAGAATTGAATCCAAAAAACACCTTCAAGGGCATGTTGGTATACCGACCCCCCGGTTCAAGATCTAGCTTTACTGCAAATTTAGACTCACTACTAGAACCATGCCTCACTACAAAGACATTTACCATCTTGGGTGATTTTAATTTACACCTTGAGATGAAGTCAGACAAGGACACAACAACTCTAAGTATGCTGGGGTTAACTCAGATAGTACATAAACCCACTCATGAGGCAGGCCATACACTCGACGGGGTATTTTCCTCAGTACCAGGATTAATAGTGAAGGAAATTTACCCTCTCGTCTGGTCAGACCATTTTTTAATCACATTCGACTACCCAGTTCAAACCGTTCCGGAAGCTTGGGCTGATAAAATACAGCAAAGCACATATAAAGCATGGAACAAGATAGATAAAAGCATGTTGGAATTCCAACTGGAGCAGACACGGCCGACTGCGAGCACACAGGTGGATCAGGCTGCGAAGGAATATACAAACTGGCTTAATGACGCCTTCAAGACTACAGTACCAACCGGGAAAAACTCCGGGAATCGCACTCAACCATCAGCCCCATGGTTTACTGAAGCTTTGCGACAAGAGAAACAAAACTGTCGTCGATTAGAAAGACGCTGGAGAACAAAATACGAGGGAGATGATAAAAACAGCTACAAATGCGCACTAGCTAACTATAAATCCCTTTTGATCACTGAAAAAAGGACTTTCTTCACTCGACAAATTGAGCAAGCCAAAAACTCAACTAAAGAATTATTTGGGGTGGTAGAAAAGCTAATGGCTATATCGAATAAAACAAACTTTAGGAGTAGTCAACTCCTTTGTGACAACATAGCAACTGCTTTCAGGAATAAAGTCTATGACATATATAATAATTTCTCCGCTATCCCCAATACATTAAACAAAGTTTCCCCTATCACCAAGACAGAAGAGAATGGTGCTTTTAGGTTTTCACAGGTGCCAAGTGAGCTTGTGGAAAAACTTATTCAGGAAACAAAATCAGGCTCTCCGTTGGATCCCTGCCCCCCTGTAGTATTAAAAAGCATAGTAAAGGAGGTGAGTACTATATTGACAAACATTTTTAATAATATGTTTTTATCAGGCACATTCCCGGCCATCTGGAAAGATGCAGCCATTCTTCCTTTGATATAGAAAGCGAACTTGGACATAACTATGACAAGCAACTATCGTCCAATTGCTAGGCTACCTTTCCCGGCAAAAATAGTTGAGAAAATAATGAACAATCAACTAACACAGTTCATTCAAGAAAAAGAATTACTTGACCCCTCCCACCTCGGTTTCCGCTCAGGGCATAGCACAGAAACAGCACTTATCAAGGCTACCGAGGAGATCAGAGCAGCAATGGACCAAGGGGGTGCGGCTGTTCTGATTCTCCTTGATTTGTCAGCTGCCTTCGATACTGTGCACCATGACACATTGCTCCAGCGTCTGGAAAAATTAGGGGTAAAGAACCTAGCCCTATCCCTAATAGCATCATTCTTGAAAAATAGGAAACAGACTGTGACCTTAGATCAGTTTCAAGCTGCTCCGTACGTACTCCCGTGCGGGGTTCCTCAAGGTTCATCATTGAGCCCATCTTTGTTCAACATTTATGTGTCTGAACTAGCTCCCTTGGTTCAACATTTCGGCTTCAATTTGACATCATATGCCGATGATACTCAGATTGTGGTAGAGGTGCATAAAAACCGAGTCTCGCCTGCCACACAATTTCAGAATGCATGAGGGAAATTAGTCATTGGATGGGAAGGCATTGCCTCAAACTAAATTCGGATAAAACCGAGGTGGTTATTTTTGGCAATCCCCGACCTATGTGGGATGACGTATGGTGGCCGGCGGAAATCGGAGAACTTCCAAAGCCAGTAGAAAAGGCTAAAAACCTTGGGGTGTTGATCGACAACAAACTTACCTATTCCCAGCAAACCAATGCCACAGTCTCAGCTGCATTCTACTTGATAAGAAAACTGAAGAAGATAACACCCTACATTCCCCTAAACCTTAGGAGGACTATGGTAACAATGTTAGTGTTATCAAAATTAGATTACTGTAACGGCCTCTACCCTGGGTTACAGAAGCAACACCTGAAAAAATTGTACAGAATGCTGCTGCTAGGCTCTTGCTGAATTTACCAAAATATCAATCCATCTCGGAAGCCATTCGGAAACTCCATTGGTTACCAGTGGCACAACGCATTAAGTTTAAAGTACTGTGCCTGGCCTATAAGGCACTGAACAATACTGGACCAGCATCACTAAAAAGTTTTTTTTTCCTGGTACCATCCAGGTAGATGTCTAAGGTCTACTAACACCAGGTTGATGCTGGTACTAAGAATTCGAACTGCGAACTGGGGAGGGCGAAGTATAAGCTACTGTACAGCCAAACTCTGGAATACTCTCCCAGCAAGTACAAGAGTGGCCAATTCCCTCATCTCCTTCAGAAAAAATCTGAAAACTTGGTTGTTTAACTAACTTCTGCTTAAACTCTTTTCTTCTCTTCTGTCAAGGCTATATTAAGGTCCAGCGCCAAGACACCTCCGGGTATTCGTGCGCTTTAGAAATCACGCTAACATAACATGACATAACATAACATAATTCAATGGAGGGTGGCAAAGGGATTTTCCAGAGGCCAGGCCCTGTGCCCAGTTCTTTTTGTATAGGGCTGAAAGCCATTTCTAACTGGTTTGGTGGACCACGGCCTGGCACCCCTCACCCACAGCCTTCTTGACGTGGCGAAAGAAAATGCACAGTTGCTTAAAAGGTATGGGACCTTGGGGCAGGGACAATTCAGAGCCAGACCCAGAGCCCATGAGTGCTCACTGCACATGGCTAAACGCCACACACAGTTGGTTCACTGGCATGGATACTGGGCACGGAGTCAAGCCATGCACCAAAAGCCTTCTGCATGAGTGAAGGCTATGCCCTTCTGAGTTGGTTGAAATCGGTGTGGCGCATGGCCAGTTAAAAGATGTCAATTGGGATGTCATCAGTGATGACGTGTGAAGTCATGAGCATTGCATGGTCAGTGTGTGATTTATGACTTATGAAGATGACAGTAAATGAAGTGTTTCAGTGACTTAGGTTGTGAGTTTTGGCAATAAATTCACATTAGCTATGGTTTATAAGTGTATATTCAATTACATATATACAACAGAGAACTTAATTCTACTTGGCAGACAAACACCAGCAGAAGATAGAGGTGAGCTCCTGCCCTACCCTGAATGAACATATGTATGTGTGATGGTCGTACAGTACACTAATCAAGTAAGACTGTGCATTTGGACAACATATGTGTCAAAATATGGGGACTGAGTCCACGCATATAATCAGAATATGTTGGCCCAATTCCTGGCTAGCCAGTGTGCCATCTGGAACCCTAATCCTGACAGGGTAGCAGATAGTGTCTGCAACCTTAGAACATGACCACACTGACTTCCCCAAGAAAATCGTGGAAACAGATTGTGGTTACCTAAGGCATGCCACAAGAAATATGCAAATTGGCATTTCAAACATTTATTGTTGCAATTGGATTCTTGTGTAAAATACATGAACTGCAATTATCAGTAGAAGGAAACAAAGCATTGCTGCCAGCAATACAAGAATGGTGAAGAAGATAATTCAACTATTAGAACGAATTCAACCATTAGAACGTTGCTGTGATTATATGCAGAAATATCAGAATGATTACTCTACCGAACACTAACTCTATTCTAGAGAGCGTAATTAGAAGTGCATTCTGCCAGATCTCTTAGAGCAGCTTAACTCCCCATTTACCTGCATGCGTGATGTATCCAGAAGCCAGTCTGGTGTAGAACAGGTTGCTGTCCTTTTCATGACAATGAGCAAGGCTGGCAATCTATCACAGGCGAACGTCCAGGATAACCCATGGAAGTATTCCTCTGACCAACTAAGGCCCTGATTACGATCTTGGCAGACAGGGTTACTCCATCGCACATGTGACAGATATCCCGTCCACCAAAATACAGTCCCATTATATCCAATGGAACATGTAATATGGCGGACAGGCTATCCATCACATTTGTGACGGAGTATCCCATCCGCCAAGATCGTATTCAGGCCCTAAATTTCAGAAGCAGTTTATATAATAAAACTGGCTCAGTTTGCACTGTGTCTGAGGTCCTCTGCTAAGTCATTGTTTGTATTTTCGAGTCAGAGCCATCTCCAAAAGGACAACATCATACAAGGGCAGTGTGCTCAGTGTACTTTATCGTAGAACATAATGTACAGTGTTGTGATGAAATGCTTACAAAGAAATGTGCATTACAAGCAGAACACTTTCTGAGTATGTTATCATGTACTTGAAAAGTATGTTAAAAGTCGCCATCCAAATAAGATGTCAAGTTTAAACGTAAACTAGTAAAATGGAAGTTTTTGTGCACTGGCCCTGTTGAAACTAGCATGAGTGGCCTTTTACCTATAAAAGGAATGGCCTTTTACCTACAAGCAAATACCTTCTAGATCGTGGTGTGCATGTATATGTGTGTGTGAGGATTACTGACCATGCAGCATGTTCTCATATGCTGTTGACTCAAAAAACAGTCATTGCACATTACTGTTGAGCAATGCTAGGGGTTTATAACTGGAGCTCTGACGCTAGTTGCCAGTGCAGTAAAAGTGTTCCTGATTAAAGCAAACGTGATCTCTGGCCCATGCAGTTCAGTAATATAATGCTGTTCTGGATGGACCTACCTGATGCTGGGAAAAGTGGGGCACATAGTGCAGCACAATGCAGTGAAAAGCAGCGGAGCTCATGGACATCAATAAGCTGAACAACAGCATTTAAAGTGCATCCCTCATTCAAGGATGGATTTCTGCATGACATAGTAAACTTTATTCCAAAAGCTCACCATGCAAGTTTGAGCGCTGAAGATATCACAGATGACAATCTGTATTAATAAAGCATTCAAATGAAAAAAATACATATAATGACAGAGGGAGCGAAGCAATGTACTGTTAGGGACATAAATAACTCTTGCAATCAGGAGCACCACAGAGTTGCTCACACTCTCTTGAGCTTAGGATTTCAAAGGGCAAGTGGTCCCCATCACAAATGGTGGGTATGTTGCTAATACAATTTTATTGGTACAATACCACCCTGTTAGGACATTGGGTGAGTTACATCAGCAAATCCCTTTTAAGTCTCTCAGCCTAATGATTTAAAACTTCTTAAACCCAGATAAATGCTCTTGAACGCTTGACAATTTCACAAACGTCGAAGACTTTGAGAACCACCTTAACCACTAAGACAAAATATTATTTGGTGGCCAAACCACGTTTATTCTGTGTAACCTAATTGTAGGGGAAGGCCAAAATGTTGTGTTGTTAGGCCACCTTTGTTGCCAGTAAAGAATTCATTATTCAAAACGTGTTGATTAATATGTTAGCAAACAAGTATGTTTTTGCTATGGCCCTGGAAAGAATGGATGGCATATTTTGCCAGATATATAAAGGTCGTGATTTCATGGTGACCTTTTTACATTGTATTCAAGATAGACTGAGCATTTTCTGAGAGGAAAGTCTTCGAAGAAACAAACATGTATGCATGTGTGTATATGTTCTACGGAGAGAATTCCATGGTCTACTGTATTCAGTTACCATACAGATACCAAATATAAGGGCATTTTCATGAGCCATAGTTAGTTTTGGAAATGAGTGCATTATCCATGTGGTGGGGTAGTTTTGTATGCCTGTGAAGGTTGTGATCCTTATGGGACACTGTGTTGAGTATCTGCTCCAGCTGTATTTGCTGTCTGTATTCTTTGTGGTCTGTAGGTGAGGCCTTGGTGGTTTTGCTTACGCTCTATATTTTATTTTGTTCATCTATGTTATTATTGTCTCTTGGTTTTGTCCTTCTGTATTATATGCCTCCGTTGTTCTGTTTGTTTACGTAATGTATAAGATGTTATGTATTTGATGTCACTTGTCCTGTTCGTGGTTATGCTGATGTACCGTCCTATATATAGACTACGGTTTAAAAAATTAAATAACTGAAGACTGTGGACATTATCGGACTGGCCTAAAGGACAATCAGGCAATGCCCGTCGAGCTGGTCAGACAGGTCATTGTGTGAGCAATTTGTTTGGCTGTTGGTAGGCCTGTTTTCAGGTCTGCTGGGCCGGTCTTTACTGTTGCTTTCCCTGATATTAATTCAAACATTGCCTACAGCAAGCTCAAAACCATGCAGTCTTCCTTAACTTGCAAAACACTTATACATCGTGTCCTTACAATTTAAACAAGCCTTGGTAAATGCAATAGGTTTTGCTTATGTGATTAATAATTAGATGTTTTTGTTGTAAGTTGTAACTTGGTGAGAAGTTGTGCAATGTTCAAGTGTTATGACTTGTTTATTGAGAAAGGCAATATATTTTGCTGGCTTTCAGTATTCCCAGACAGCAGGTATTGCTCCGTGCAACTTTGACCAATTAGGTGTAGTCTGGTGATTATGTGATAGAACCCCACAGGCCAGTATATGTGGGAGCGTTAGTGAAGCTCTCGTTTCGGATTGGCAGGCTGCCACTCCAAGTGTCTGGAGATGAGCAGCAATGCCTCTTGCAATATCCCAGATTTCGGCATGTGATGTTGTGGTCTAGCCTTTATATCTGCAAGCTATATCCAGGGAGCTGGCGCACTCCCAGTAGATCCAAAGCCACTTGTTGAAGACTCCTGCCTTAGATCAGTCCTAATCATAATCCTGTATTCCACCTATTTGTGGCTGTGATGCAGGGGTATTCCATTAAAAAAATGTAGACACCGCCTTGAGCCTTATTGGTTCTTCTTGTTCTCAACAGCAACATATGGCTCCTGACTGTACCAGTGGTACCCGCGTCAGGGTGTTCCGTAGTGTGACAAATGGGCGTAGCACACAGCAATGACCAGGGCTGTCAATTTGTTTACATATCTGAGGAATCAACCATTCCCGCAGTTGCCATGCTTAGAGATAAGGACAGCAGTGGACAGTGTTGAGATTATGTGACAGCAGAGATGTGGAGCTCAGAGACAAGGAAAGCAGTGGACAGTGTAGAGATTAAGTAACAGCAGAGACGTGGGGCTCAGAGACAAGGACAGTTATAGACAGTGTAGCAAATAAGTGACAGCAGACCTGGTGCACAGAAACAAGGGCAGGAGACACACCCTCAGAAAGAGACCACATAAAAAAACACTAGTCACTGACAGCAGAATAGGGATAGACCCAGGAAGACAAATAACTAACAAAGACAAAACAGTCCAGTGGGCAGTAAGACACCCAAAGAAAAGGCAGCGAGTGAGAGGTTTTGGAGCACATAGATTAGGACAACATAGAGATGAAATGCACTTCTGTACATAGTATCAATCTCAACAATTTCAAACAGCCCAGATCTCCATTAGGGTGGCCAACTGCCCTGCAACTGGCAGGGAGAAAGAAAATAGCATGTGAACAAAAAGAAAAAGCTTCCATGCAGGCAGAAAAGTGGGTATGCAGAACAGGAAGTGATAGACAAGCAGAGACAGAAAAACTTACATGCAAAAAGAAAGAAAAGTTTCCTGTTATTAAAACACAAATCAACACATGGAGGAATCGATAGAGACCAATTGCACAGCAAAAACACGAGAAGGCCACATGCTCCGGTTGGCGATTGCAACATAATATGAAACAAGATTGCCTGTATCAGCTGCTGTGCTCATACCCTCTTTCCCCCCACTCTTCTAGGAAGGAGGCATGCATGCACCAGTGGGATCCCTTACCAGTAGCATGCAGGAGGCAGGACTGCTGAACAGTGGTATCCACCACATCCCTAAGAGCATCTAGGGGCGTCCTAGCCCCCCAAACCTAAAAGCAATGTCTAACACAAGAGGGGACGCAACGCCCTTCTCCCTGTGGCGGAAGCCAGGGCTGCCCTGGTGTTGCTGCCCCGCACCAAGCCAGTGAGACAAGTGAGGGAGTTCCCCAAAAAAGAGACTTTTCGGGGGTTTATTCAAGGCTGAGGTCTGACCCGGGCACTGTCGGCACAGCACTTCCAGGGCTGAGGCAGGGGCAGGTCAGCCACACCCCGTGGGCAGGCGGGGGCCTGCCTGTATGCTGTCTCCTTAAAACAAGCTGCTATGGGAGTGAGGACTGGGGAAAGAGAAACAGGGAGTTGAGGAAAAGTGGGGAGCGCAGGTAAACAAAAAAAGTGTTAGAAAATAGGGACAAAAAAGCAGCCACCGTATGTATGAATTAACTGCATTAAAAACGGGTGGCTGAACAAACCGGAAGTGCCATGCAGGAGAGGTGCACACTGGAGAAAAAGAACACTAGATTGATGACCTTTGTCGGTAACAAGAGAGCAGCCTCACAAAGAAGTTTGACAGATGAAAAGGAATACTTGGGCCTTGGGACACTGATAAGAGCAAACACACAAGGAATAACAGGAAATAGTATGCGACAGCCAATAGAAACAGGGGAAAAGTAAGTGACAAGCACATGAACCAATAAAAAGTAAGGGTGAGATGTAAGCCCCTTTTGAGATTTATATTAAATAGAATGGATTTCACAAGCACAGCGCAGGTGCTGTGCAGGCGATACCTAAAAATGGCTCAATTCACAAACATGGTCTACTTTTTTTAGCTTTCTAATTTACTAACGGTGTCATTTTTACTTTTTTGCCGGGCAAATTTAATGCACTAGGCCAGCCCTGACTGCGGATATGATTGGTGCAAACAGTTCCCTGCCACAGCACTTGCATTGAGCTAAAGATTTCAGGTCTTCTTCGGTGTGTGTGAGGGATATACACAGTTCATATCAGCAGACCATGCATTTTATTTATAACATGCATGAACTAAACATGATCTTCCGTTGAACTCAATGGTCATTGGTTGTATTTCATTAGCTACTCTGACAGCCTATGATTAATTATCCGGTTCAAGTAATTTCTGGAACCAGTAAATCCATTCTCCCCACCCAAGTGCTGGAACATTACAATGGCTTCTCCATCTAAATTTTCTCTCTCATCAATAAAGCACTACTGTCAGGATTCCTGCCACAGCTCACCTCTCTTGACTATCACAATATACCGACATGACTCATATTAGTCCTCCCAACACTTATGAATGAACAAACGTCTTGTACACTGACTTTTGACCATATTACATGCTGTTTGTAATAGCTAGCTGCAGCTGGTGTCCCTCGGCTTGTTTGAAACGGCTTAATAGCTTTTACAATGTTTTACCACGCATATGCAAGGTCAGGTTTCAGGCGCCACGAAAAAATCCAGAAAAGCCACCAGAATAAGCATCAAGCAACCGGCATAGATAACCTCAACATAAACCTTCTGGAAGACAGCTCTCATCAAATTAATCTCCTGCACCTGTTCCTTGCTATCAGCAATTAGAACGCGACCTTTGTGAACATTCTAAAGCACCTTCTAGAAGGCAGCCTCATCAAGCTAATTATCTGCACGTGTTCCTTGTTACAAACAATTAGAATGTGACCTTTATGAACGTTCTAAAGCATTCTTATTTAAAGACCGTCCACACTCCTCCCCTTTGCTTAGCCTCTTCGGCTGCCACTTACCTGTTTCCCGGCTTCCATGAATCTGTCTTGCCAGCTCCCTTGTTCCTTCCATTTTGACCTCACCACAAAGCATGTCCTGCATCAGTCTTGCACCTGGATTGAAAAACAAGAAGAAAAGGAGAGTCGCATTAGCAGGCTTGGTTTCACTGCGCACTGAGCTCAGTCTCAACATCATGCTTTCAGACAAGGTAACCAGTGTTTATGTTCAACTTGTACATTGTGTTGGCAGGGCTCTGCCAGAAAGGACTTGGGTGAAGCTAACTCCATCCAAATAAGCTTGTGGGTTTGATGCTGGAATCATACTCACTACAGTTTCGAAACGTTGATGAAGGAACCTCTATGGACTATCTAAAAACAACTGACAGCAAAACTAAAGGTTGGTTGAGATATAAAAAGCTTTCATGAGGTGATACCTTAAAAGATATAGATAATACTAGACTAAAGCCTTATTATTTGTTTGTTTATAGATAACATATCTACCAGTACCATTCATCAGACTGGTGTGAATGCCTGCTGCAGTGTTGCAGTTGAGTAGACGAGCCACCTCATCTTTTTGACTCCACACAGTCTCTCTATCCCAACCCCCTTCCCCGTGGGATTTGGCACCAGGGCAGTGTCTCCTTCTGTAAACCGAGGGTAAGTCTCGAGTGGATTTGGGAACTAGCATCGCCGCCCCATACGAATCACCTGGGATCCAGGTAGGTGGCTTATGACAACTACATATGGATAAACCTAAACATCTAGCCAAAACACAGAACATTTCAAGAGTAACACGAGGCAAACAAAGCCATGTACATTTACTAAGAACCGACTATTTCAAATTCCGGACCATATTTTGGCCTCGTAGTCTGTCCCACTAATATTGCGGGTTCGATATTCAGGGGGTGTACTGATAAATTGGATTCTGTATTTGTATAGAAAAGTAGGAATATGCCATCTTACCACACATGCAATTACAACGCATGCAATTACAACGCGGTCGTTACAACGACCGCGTTGGTAACAACTGATGGAGCAAGGTTTCATAAATG